>OX031016.1:20842612-21487612 GCA_943736025.1 Tenthredo mesomela | reverse complement strand
CTCACCAAATTCAAAATCGCTAGATGTTTTTCATATATTATATTCTTTATTAAAATCATACTCTGAACAATTCCTAATTCTGTAGTGCAGAGTTGTATTATGATAAGCAGTAGTTGGCTTATGCGCATACGCCTATCATCATCCTTTTCATCAGAAATAAATAATAATACGTGTCTTATAATATTCTAAGTGTTACTTATGATAGGAATTAGGTAGTCAGAATTTAAGGTATGTATGGTTCGTGGAACTGAGACATAAGACTTTGCTAAGGTATTTTGAATAATCGTGTATTGAGATTAGTCATGAATCGGTCATACGCTATGTTTATGTTATATTTTTGCGATACTTAGAACTTAGAGATATAAATTGAAACATTCTATGTATAGAGTATAAGGAAAAATCAAATGTCTCAAAGTCTTATGTCCCGTTCCAAAATGTACGTGGATATATGTGGGTAGTCGGGTGAGATACGCTGATATACCATGGTCATCAGCCACGGTGAATAATGATTTTTCAAAATGTTTATACCGACACGAATTCAGCTTAGGATCATTATTGTATTATTCTGTAATTTTTCTACGACGAATTATTCACGATTTATTATACCGCGATAATATTTTGTAAAATTATTATCTACGATGTAACTGATTCTGGTTATCTATATCATCAATTTCATATTTTCGAATTCACTGCAGTTATCAATTTTTTTACTATTCTTTACAATAATACTAGAATCGTATGAAATTTCTATAACATACTTATCGAGTTGTTTTCGAAACAATTACCTCGAACAATTAGTTTCCGTACTTTCCTTAATCGACTATAAAGCTTTGTCGAAGTTTCTGACTGGTCATTTTTTTTGACCAATCGGTGTTCAAAGTCGAGCTGTTATTTATCGCGCATTAGACATGGCGTACCACGGTTTATCGGTTTGGTCATTATTTCTATAGACTATGAAATCCAGAAGTTACATCATTTTTTTTTTTTTTATATTATTATTATTATTATTATGTGAAATTGTTCAATAATTCACAGTGAGACTACACGGACTGAATTTTGAATATTAAATTTCATTCTATTATGAATTGAAGTTACGACTGAATGGTCTGAGGTAGTTAGAGGATTGGGAAAAAACTGAGAAGTTATTTGTTCTCCTGTATATTAAACTATGTAAATTTCTGTATATAAACATCTTGATAATATTGGTAAATCTAATAAATGTCTATATGTTATCATTAACGACGACAAGTGAGTTTCTGATTCTATGTAAATAAAATGAAAATGAGTCTATATACTTGCTGTAATAAAATCAAGAAAAAAAAACAAAAAAACAAAAAAATCAATGCATTAAATTCTATTTCTTTGTGTTGTTAGAATACCAAATTTAAAATATGTAATAATTGAGTAATGCGATTACCTAAATTATATACATAAATATTATTTTCTTTTTTTCATCCATATCATTTATACCATCAATCGAACAATATTTTATCGCAATAATAAAAACGAGCCAGAAAAATATATTTATTTCATATTTTTTATTTCAAATTTAACTGAGAACGGATAGAAAAAAAAAAAAAAAAAATGATTACAAACGATTTTTAATTTATAGCAATATCAACGATCATATTTGCAACAGAACGGTATATTCATTGAGATGATTATTTATAACGATAAGAAAAAACGAAGAAACAAAAAAATCATTTTTAAAAATAGCACTATGAGCCCTATTTATGGCGATAGTAGCTATAATCGTGAAATCCTCTGTGTACTCATATTATTTCTATAAGTACATCTTCCATTTGAATAATTTAGAACTTAAAATCAGAATCATATATTTTGTTCATTGAATAATATAATAACTTAATTGTTTAACTTAAATATTGTTATTATTGTTATTGATCTAAGATCTATTTTGATATCATCAATGAGTTGAGTCGTAAATAGCCAGGATTCATACTCGACGATGTGGATACTGTGCTAGCAGATGATCTGGTACCTGCAGATCTTGGAACTCTGCTGATATTTGGAATCTGAAATATTCCCCTAGATTCTGGAAGTAAAGAACGATATCTACTGTCTGAATTTGACGATCTATCACTGGCATTTGTATTGGCGCTCATCGGTGTTGAGAACGAGACCTTAGTAATGTTCTGTTCAAATCTGAAAAAAAAATTTGATGTTTAACTTTTGCAGAAATAAATCATCTTACAACTTTATGAACCATACCGTTTGTTACATGTGTGCGTCGTAGGAAGATTCAGTAAAGACGAAGCGTTACTTTGATCGTTATGTAAATTGCCGTAGGGTCTGTTCTGCGCTTTATCAAGTGCCAGCTTTAGCTGTACATTTTCATTTTCTATACTGCGTAACTTTTTCACATATTCTTCTTTGTCGGTTCGGCATTTTTTGTGAAGCCTGGAGGCAGCGATTTCCAACTTTCGACAAATTTCTTTGCAATTTATATATTTAGCATCCTAAAACATCAGCATTTCTCATATCGTTAATCAATCAATGAACCATTCGATCATCTAATTTCATTCTATATATCATAAAAAAAAAAAAAAAACAACAAGAAAGTAACACCAATGTGCGACGTACAAGTTCGTTGAATCTTTTCATCGAAATTCTAACTTGTTCTTCTTGAAAATTATTAACTGTAAGAATCTGGTTTAGTTGATCCCTCAGGGGTCCCAAGTACAAACCAACAGCTGGATCTAATGGTGCTTCCAACCGCATTGAGGGGACATTGACGGCGGCGCATATTGGACATTGTCTTTCCGCTGTAAGTTAATGAGATTGTGAGATTATCAGTGATTTTCTTTTCTTTTTTTTTTCCTTTTTTATATTATATACCTTCGATTGTGCAACGGGTGCAATAAACATGTCCGCATTTAGTTAGAGTGAATGATTCCTTTGCAAGGTCTGCCCTGGCGTAGCAATTATTACAACGTATCCACTTCATTGTTGAATATTATCATAAAACGTGATCAAAACCTAAATATTTCATACATTAAATTTTAATTAATAATTAAGAAGCAAAAACGGCCTATAAAAATTCAATACGACAATGAATAAAGTCCGTTAAATAATATCTCATATTCAGTATACGCAACCTGTTCGATTTCCGGACCGGATATTATTTTACGAATAAACTAACGGTAGACGAAGTATTAAATTTGCTAATGATCGCGACGAGAATGTTAAACAGTTTGTTGTATTAGGTAATGTAAATGTTACAGTTTATTTAAATTCGAAATTCAAACTATAAGCGCGGTGTAGATTCTCGATTCTGATTCGTTGGTGCCACGCCTCGTTGCCTCGTACGCCGTGGCACTAGTGTTCCAAATATTTGATACAATTATTTCGTATCGAGATTAGATTCCAGTTCTGTGATTTGCGGACAATAAGTGTGTATAGAAATTGAGCCAATCAAGGCTACGGATCTAAGAGAAATGTGTTAAGGGTATAAAACTAACGACATATGATGGAACAGTGAGATTCGAGCTACGCGGTCCTACGAAACTAACGTTTACATATCTTCTCCCATCTGTCATTTTCGGGGATAGATACACGGGGACAGTTAAATTACTGTTTATTCATTTATATGTACAACTTGAGTGAAAATAATCACAGATAATAAATAGATTTAGTTATTTACTAATAGCAGTGAATCGAGCGGATAAAATGTCGAGCGAAAGCGTCAAAACGGTGAGTCTTAATTTTTTATAATCTGTTAAAGTATCCGATGTACTATGTTACTCTATACGTATACCTAATGCACTTACTTATATTGCCATTTTGTACTTTGATTTTAGTAAACAAAATTTCGGATATTATTATTTCAACGAATTTTTAGACTGATGCTTTTTTTTTTTTTTTTTTTTTTTATTAACGTCGGTTTTATTTTATTTTATTTTATTCCGAGTTATCCTCGATTGTAAAATTTATCATACAGTAGCGGAAACCGGACGTATGAAAATAGATAAAGGAGTACTGCACCCTCTCAAATGCACCTAACCCCTAGGGTCGTGCATTCTCTTCACATTAGTCATGTAATCTAATCAATAACGCAGTTTTTAAACATAACTACTACAATGCGCTCTTGTTCGTAATGAATGAGTAATCACGATCGAACTTTAAGTCTTTAACCTCCGAGTATTCGAATTTTCGGTCATCATGTTTACACCGTATTCGAATAATATAATTAAACATTTAGCGATTCATATAAATAGATGGAAACTTCTTTGTTCTATTTCGTATACATTTATGCAAATTTATTATATTTAACAAATATCAACATATTCATACTTTTGGGATTTAGTTTGCGAGTCTTGAGACGCCAGGATATGTTGGATTTGCAAATCTACCAAATCAGGTACACCGAAAATCCGTTAAAAAAGGATTTGAATTCACTCTGATGGTCGTCGGAGAATCAGGACTTGGAAAATCTACCCTAGTCAATAGCCTATTTCTCACAGATTTATATCCTGAAAGAATTATACCCGATGCAGTCGGTTAGTTAACGCACAAACATTTCTCATAACTAATTTATTAATAATCATAGTTCAACAATCAATCAAACAAAAAAAAAAAAATGTGAAATTTTTCAATCAAAACTAGGAACAAAAGTATTCGTTCTACTAATAATTACCAAAGTTATATCATTTTCAATATATATTTACAGAAAAGACTAATCAAACGGTAAAGCTCGACGCTTCGACTGTAGAAATTGAAGAGAGAGGCGTTAAGCTTCGATTAACTGTTGTCGACACACCTGGATACGGAGATGCTATTGATAACACTGATAGTTTCAGAGCAATAATTCAGTACATTGATGACCAATTTGAAAGATTTTTAAGAGACGAAAGTGGCCTTAATCGTAGAAATATTGTAGACAACAGGATTCATTGTTGTTTTTATTTCATATCTCCGTTTGGTCATGGGTAAGTAAATTTCTTTTTATTATTATTTTTAAAAGATTTATTTAAATGGAATCAGAAATAGTCCTTCAAGGGCTAATGTTTAGAATAATAAATTGTTTTATTGCTAAAATGTGGGCATAGATGAAATCGAATGATTAGATATTTTTGTTTACTAGTAAATAAAGAAATAAAAAAAGCTAAGTATATTTTTTTTCCTAACTTCAGATTGAAGCCTTTGGATATCGAGTTCATGAAGCAATTGCATAACAAGGTGAATATTGTGCCGGTAATAGCAAAAGCAGATGTATTGACAAAAAAGGAAGTATTACGTTTGAAGAAACGTGTTATGGAAGAGATTGAAGGTAGCGGTATTAAAATTTACCCACTTCCGGACTGTGATAGCGACGAAGATGAAGATTACAAAGAGCAGGTTAGGCAGTTGAAAGAGGCAGTGCCATTTGCGGTTTGCGGTGCTAACACACTGTTGGAAGTTAAAGGACGGAAAGTTAGAGGACGATTGTATCCGTGGGGAGTTGTCGAAGTCGAAAATCCTGATCACTGTGACTTCATTAAACTGAGAACAATGCTCATGTAGGTTTGACGCCTTATGTTAAAGCGATATTTCAAACTACTATGCATTAGGGGTTTCAGAAATTTTATTCAAGCATTTATTCTCGTCATAAATATTAGCATCTTTCATCAACTGTTTAAAATTTTAAGAAATGGCAAACTTTCATCGGTTTTTAATTTTATTATTAACTAAATCTTCACATTATTCGTTTACATTAATTATTTCACAGAACGCACATGCAAGATCTTCAAGAAGTTACGCAGGAAGTTCATTACGAGAATTATCGTTCTGAAAGACTAGCAAAGGGAGCTCCTGCACCACCAAGACGCCAGACGTATGTGTCGCAGCTCAATGCAAAAAATTTTATTCCTTTTGTATATTTATTAATTTTTTTTTTGTTCAGCTGGTTCCAATGCTTTGACTGTTAATTTTTAAATCAATTGACTGAGACAAGAACTTTTTCTTTTCTTACAGAATAATGGAATCTGAAAAGTCGAATTCCGTGAATGAGAAGGATCGTATTTTGCAAGAAAAAGAGGCAGAGTTGCGACGCATGCAGGAAATGTTGGCTCAAATGCAAGCCCAAATGCAACAACAACAGCCTTAGAATTGAAGAACTTTTAAATATCTTGAGGGTAAAATCTCCATCTTGCCAGGTGCCAAAAGTCGAAAGATACTGTAATAATAACAATGTCTTGAAAATTTCGATCCGCTGATTAGACTGTTCCAAAGTTTTATATTGTTTTCCTTTTTTTTTTCTTTTTTTTTTCTAATTTCATTATATTGAAATTGAATTTATTTTATTTTATAATCAAATCTTTAGAAAATAGTTAAATTTATCTTATCTTCTTTAATCTCGGTAGTAGCGTTTTATTTTTTAACTATGGTTTTTATATCCCGTGGGACATGCATAGAAGGTAATAGAAAGCTGAACCAAAAAATAAATTTGCTACTTATTCTTATTCATCAACCTGAAATATGAAGAGTGCCTTGCAATGTCTCATTTTTAAAAAAGGTGTATCGTTTTAGCCCAATGTTCGTTACGTTGCCATAGATTATTGCATTACTGGTACATATATATCCAGGATTTTTATACTCTTTTGTAGAAACAGTTATTTTCAAATTTAACTCGAATATTATGGAAATAAAGACATCGAGCACCTTGCAGTGAGAAAACTAGAACTAATTTTCTATGTTCAACGATACACATCAATTAAATAGAATAATGTGCTTACTTGCAATTTGTTAAGTGAAAACTTTCTCATATCAAAGTTATGGTTGAATACCTAAATACTGCCTGCAGTTTTAGGTATTGCGAATTCTTGAATGTTAAATACATAAGCAGTTAGAGAATCTTATTAGGGATTGGCAAATTTGTGAGATCAGAAAGAGTATATATTTTCTATAAAAGTAGGCTTAATTGTTCGTTGTGAGAACGCGTTTAATCAGTACTGATAAAGAAAGAAGAAGAAAAAATAATCTCACTTTGATTTAAGTGAAATAAATTGTTTATACCTAAGCTTTACACTTTATTTTCAAAGGCGTGAAAGTCTTTTATTCCTAGCCTTTGTTCATAAGGCATTTGACTATATTAATAAAATATCATTTTCTATTATCTCGAAAGAAAATTTCTTCAAGAAATTCTTATTATATTTAAAGAATTTCAATTAGATAGGTATTATGAGTATATGTATTTAGTTAAGAAAATTTCAATACTAGAGTCAGATATAATCTATTTTATTACAGATTTTTTAAGATCTTGACAACTCCTCTTTCGAGCCAAGTGATTTTATTTTAATACCTAAGTCTTAAATAAATTGTAAAACCTTTTTTAAATAAAATTAAAAAAAAAAAAAAAAAATAAGAAGAGAATATACATATATTATACATATATACATACACATATATGTATATATATATTATTATTATTATTGAGATATAAAGATGACTCGTTTTAAACTTCTGTTAGAACATAATTCTTGTATTATTTACATCATTTAAAATAACTATACAATAAAATACATCTTACAATATTGTCTACAGAATTCAAGATTTATGCATATAGTAATCTATCGCAGTTGAAAATGCTGCAAAACCCGCAGCACCAATCAGACCTGCCTTTACTCCAGCTGAAATTATATCAATCATAAGAAACTTAATAAAATTTCAAACCCATGATGACAATACTATTGTAACATCAAAGTCTACTAAAATCACCTCTGAGACCAATCAGTCCACCCGTTACACCGCCAGCATAGGTTCCATTTCTCCAATCAGACTTTCCCCTATACTGAAAATGAACAGTTTGCAAAAAGAAATGAGAATTATTCACTAAACTCTATCTTTGATAATAAAATCAATTGTTCGAGTTAATATTAATATTTCTTACTGTTTCTATGGTACATTCAACAGCCGCAAATATGCATCCTACAACAGCAAAATTTTTAGCATATCCAACGGTAGTGGTCTTCATTTCTTTGAATATTTCTTTAGCCGACTGTTGTTTTTCAACACTAGCAACGTTTGGATTGACACTTGAAGAGAAGAGACCGATTGCGGCCCCAAGACCAAAACCTGTAATTGAAAAAAATCCATTCCAATGATTAATTGAGAATCGCAAAGGGAAAAAAAAAAAAAAACTTTTTGCATTCAAAGTACATAGGATGTTAGGGTTGAGACAGTTTGCTTAGCTAATCTTGTTTGAGACTAGGATGATGAAAAAAAGTATACCTATGACACAGCTCATGATACTTTTGAACGCACAACTCTCCATCATTGATTCAATCATCTTTTCTTCGTTTGTTTTTATTCTTACAGGTCCCATTATTCTAGGTATTATTATATTGTCTCTGAATCGTTGTTGAGATCCGATAAAGTGTACGGCGATTTTGTCGAGATCAGGATCATTCATGAATACTCTTGGTTCACTTTCTGGATTAGCAGGGGGTTTTGGTGGACTGAAGGGAAACATTTTTATTTTATATTTGTGTACTTCGGTAGTAAGAATTTAACGTGTTTCACTCAGAAATCGAACAAACTATCGAGCAAAGCATGACGTGAAACTTCAGTTTTGGAGGTTAAGAAACGAATTTATCTTTATCGAACAAGACGACGCTGCTGTCGTCTGCTTTTGAATTACCATGAAGTCTAGATGATTGAATTAGATGTGATAACAGTAGTACACAGGGAGCCAAATGGTATTTTCATCTCGTGGGCAAATCTATGAACTAGTTTTGCCGCTGACATAGGCACGCCGTGTCGTGCGCAACTCGCATATCATTGCTGCAGTAAAGACGATTGGTTGCATATCATAAGGCGGACTGATGTTTCAGTTTTCGAAACATTGTTCGCCAATACATCTGCGAGATAGCGATACCATTTGGCACACTGGCATGCATCGCAATAGAAAAATTCTATTAACATATTAATTAACATATTTGCCAAGAAGCATATGAAAAGTATCGACCAATTGCGATATGTAGTAATAGTTATCTTTAAGAGACAATGACAAATCATACTATGTAACTTAGACAATGAGTAATATTCTCATGTAATATTATCGATGCAGCAGCAATAAATTCTCAAATATACAAATAATCAATTGTTTCATTTTCCACTTTCCCCTCCTTGCAATTATGTGTTTCGACTGAGTAGAAAATTAGAATATATGCATTTCCAGCTTATTTGAAAAATTTGCGGTCACCTCTTCGGGTTAGCTGTTCTCCTGATACCATATGCGCATTTTTGCCCTCAAAATTTTTCTAACTTTGGATAACACTAGTATAAACCACTATAGGTATATGGACGTAGACGTAGATGAAGACGCGTATGCATACACAGTATACCTCTTTCCCGCCAAAAATTTCAGCACACCTCCTCGGGTCAGATGCTCTCCTGATACCAGGCGCAATTTTTGAGTTAAAAATTTTCTACGTCACAGAATCTTCCTGTTATTAGGAGAACATCTGACCCGAGGAGGTGTGCTGAGATTTTTGGTGGGGGAAAAAAGGAGTGTATTGATATAGGCATGCATACGCTGCTTCATGCACGTCTCTATGTAGCTTAGGTATACTAGCGATTTTGCGTTTTCGAAAATTTAACTCGTAAAATACTCCTGGTATCAGGAGAACATCTGACCCAAGGAGGTGTGCTGAAATTTTTGGAGGGGGAAAGGAGTAGTGTATTGATATACACATGCATACGCTGCTTCATGCACCTCTCTATGTAGCTTAGGTATACCAGCGATTTTGACATTTTCGAAAATTTAACTCGTAAAATACTCCTGGTATCAGGAGAACATCTGACCCGAGGAGGTATGCTGAAATTTTTGGAGGGGGAAAGGAGTAGTGTATTGATATACACATGCATACGCTGCTTCATGCACCTCTCTATGTAGCTTAGGTATACTAGCGATTTTGACATTTTCGAAAATTTAACTCGTAAAATACTCCTGGTATCAGGAGAACATCTGACCCGAGGAGGTGTGCTGAAATTTTTGGAGGGGGAAAGGAGTACTGTATTGATATACACATGCATACGCTGCTTCATGCACCTCTCTATGTAGCCTAGGTATACCAGCGATTTTGACATTTTCGAAAATTTAACTCGTAAAATACTCCTGGTATCAGGAGAACATCTGACCCGAGGAGGTGTGCTGAAATTTTCGGAGGGGGAAAAGGGTAGTGTATTGATATAGGCATGCATACGCTGCTTCATGCACGTCTCTATGTAGCTTAGGTATACCAGCGATTTTGACATTTTCGAAAATTTAACTCGTAAAATACTCCTGGTATCAGGAGAACATCTGACCCGAGGAGGTGTGCTGAAATTTTTGGAGGGGGAAAGGAGTAGTGTATTGATATAGGCATGCATACGCTGCTTCATGCACGTCTCTATGTAGCTTAGGTATACTCGCGATTTTGACATTTTCGAAAATTTAACTCGTAAAATACTCCTGGTATCAGGAGAACATCTGACCCGAGGAGGTGTGCTGAAATTTTCGGAGGGGGAAAAGGGTAGTGTATTGATATAGGCATGCATACGCTGCTTCATGCACGTCTCTATGTAGCTTAGGTATACTAGCGATTTTGACATTTTCGAAAATTTAACTCGTAAAATACTCCTGGTATCAGGAGAACATCTGACCCGAGGAGGTGTGCTGAAATTTTTGGAGGGGGAAAGGAGTAGTGTATTGATATACACATGCATACGCTGCTTCATGCACGTCTCTATGTAGCTTAGGTATACTAGCGATTTTGACATTTTCGAAAATTTAACTCGTAAAATACTCCTGGTATCAGGAGAACATCTGACCCGAGGAGGTGTGCTGAAATTTTCGGAGGGGGAAAAGGGTAGTGTATTGATATAGGCATGCATACGCTGCTTCATGCACGTCTCTATGTAGCTTAGGTATACTAGCGATTTTGACATTTTCGAAAATTTAACTCGTAAAATACTCCTGGTATCAGGAGAACATCTGACCCGAGGAGGTGTGCTGAAATTTTTGGAGGGGGAAAGGAGTAGTGTATTGATATAGGCATGCATACGCTGCTTCATGCACGTCTCTATGTAGCTTAGGTATACTCGCGATTTTGACATTTTCGAAAATTTAACTCGTAAAATACTCCTGGTATCAGGAGAACATCTGACCCAAGGAGGTGTGCTGAAATTTTTGGAGGGGGAAAGGAGTAGTGTATTGATATACACATGCATACGCTGCTTCATGCACCTCTCTATGTAGCTTAGGTATACCAGCGATTTTGACATTTTCGAAAATTTAACTCGTAAAATACTCCTGGTATCAGGAGAACATCTGACCCGAGGAGGTATGCTGAAATTTTTGGAGGGGGAAAGGAGTAGTGTATTGATATACACATGCATACGCTGCTTCATGCACCTCTCTGTGTAGCTTAGGTATACTAGCGATTTTGACATTTTCGAAAATTTAACTCGTAAAATACTCCTGGTATCAGGAGAACATCTGACCCGAGGAGGTGTGCTGAAATTTTTGGAGGGGGAAAGGAGTACTGTATTGATATACACATGCATACGCTGCTTCATGCACCTCTCTATGTAGCCTAGGTATACCAGCGATTTTGACATTTTCGAAAATTTAACTCGTAAAATACTCCTGGTATCAGGAGAACATCTGACCCGAGGAGGTGTGCTGAAATTTTCGGAGGGGGAAAAGGGTAGTGTATTGATATAGGCATGCATACGCTGCTTCATGCACGTCTCTATGTAGCTTAGGTATACCAGCGATTTTGACATTTTCGAAAATTTAACTCGTAAAATACTCCTGGTATCAGGAGAACATCTGACCCGAGGAGGTGTGCTGAAATTTTTGGAGGGGGAAAGGAGTAGTGTATTGATATAGGCATGCATACGCTGCTTCATGCACGTCTCTATGTAGCTTAGGTATACTCGCGATTTTGACATTTTCGAAAATTTAACTCGTAAAATACTCCTGGTATCAGGAGAACATCTGACCCGAGGAGGTGTGCTGAAATTTTCGGAGGGGGAAAAGGGTAGTGTATTGATATAGGCATGCATACGCTGCTTCATGCACGTCTCTATGTAGCTTAGGTATACTAGCGATTTTGACATTTTCGAAAATTTAACTCGTAAAATACTCCTGGTATCAGGAGAACATCTGACCCGAGGAGGTGTGCTGAAATTTTTGGAGGGGGAAAGGAGTAGTGTATTGATATAGGCATGCATACGCTGCTTCATGCACGTCTCTATGTAGCTTAGGTATACTCGCGATTTTGACATTTTCGAAAATTTAACTCGTAAAATACTCCTGGTATCAGGAGAACATCTGACCCAAGGAGGTGTGCTGAAATTTTTGGAGGGGGAAAGGAGTAGTGTATTGATATACACATGCATACGCTGCTTCATGCACCTCTCTATGTAGCTTAGGTATACCAGCGATTTTGACATTTTCGAAAATTTAACTCGTAAAATACTCCTGGTATCAGGAGAACATCTGACCCGAGGAGGTATGCTGAAATTTTTGGAGGGGGAAAGGAGTAGTGTATTGATATACACATGCATACGCTGCTTCATGCACCTCTCTGTGTAGCTTAGGTATACTAGCGATTTTGACATTTTCGAAAATTTAACTCGTAAAATACTCCTGGTATCAGGAGAACATCTGACCCGAGGAGGTGTGCTGAAATTTTTGGAGGGGGAAAGGAGTACTGTATTGATATACACATGCATACGCTGCTTCATGCACCTCTCTATGTAGCCTAGGTATACCAGCGATTTTGACATTTTCGAAAATTTAACTCGTAAAATACTCCTGGTATCAGGAGAACATCTGACCCGAGGAGGTGTGCTGAAATTTTCGGAGGGGGAAAAGGGTAGTGTATTGATATAGGCATGCATACGCTGCTTCATGCACGTCTCTATGTAGCTTAGGTATACCAGCGATTTTGACATTTTCGAAAATTTAACTCGTAAAATACTCCTGGTATCAGGAGAACATCTGACCCGAGGAGGTGTGCTGAAATTTTTGGAGGGGGAAAGGAGTAGTGTATTGATATAGGCATGCATACGCTGCTTCATGCACGTCTCTATGTAGCTTAGGTATACTCGCGATTTTGACATTTTCGAAAATTTAACTCGTAAAATACTCCTGGTATCAGGAGAACATCTGACCCGAGGAGGTGTGCTGAAATTTTCGGAGGGGGAAAAGGGTAGTGTATTGATATAGGCATGCATACGCTGCTTCATGCACGTCTCTATGTAGCTTAGGTATACTAGCGATTTTGACATTTTCGAAAATTTAACTCGTAAAATACTCCTGGTATCAGGAGAACATCTGACCCGAGGAGGTGTGCTGAAATTTTCGGAGGGGGAAAAGGGTAGTGTATTGATATAGGCATGCATACGCTGCTTCATGCACGTCTCTATGTAGCTTAGGTATACTAGCGATTTTGCGTTTTCGAAAATTTAACTCGTAAAATACTCCTGGTATCAGGAGAACATCTGACCCGAGGAGGTGTGCTGAAATTTTCGGAGGGGGAAAAGGGTAGTGTATTGATATAGGCATGCATACGCTGCTTCATGCACGTCTCTATGTAGCTTAGGTATACTAGCGATTTTGCGTTTTCGAAAATTTAACTCGTAAAATACTCCTGGTATCAGGAGAACATCTGACCCGAGGAGGTGTGCTGAAATTTTCGGAGGGGGAAAAGGGTAGTGTATTGATATAGGCATGCATACGCTGCTTCATGCACGTCTCTATGTAGCTTAGGTATACTAGCGATTTTGACATTTTCGAAAATTTAACTCGTAAAATACTCCTGGTATCAGGAGAACATCTGACCCGAGGAGGTGTGCTGAAATTTTTGGAGGGGGAAAGGAGTAGTGTATTGATATAGGCATGCATACGCTGCTTCATGCACGTCTCTATGTAGCTTAGGTATACTCGCGATTTTGACATTTTCGAAAATTTAACTCGTAAAATACTCCTGGTATCAGGAGAACATCTGACCCGAGGAGGTGTGCTGAAATTTTCGGAGGGGGAAAAGGGTAGTGTATTGATATAGGCATGCATACGCTGCTTCATGCACGTCTCTATGTAGCTTAGGTATACTAGCGATTTTGCGTTTTCGAAAATTTAACTCGTAAAATACTCCTGGTATCAGGAGAACATCTGACCCGAGGAGGTGTGCTGAAATTTTCGGAGGGGGAAAAGGGTAGTGTATTGATATAGGCATGCATACGCTGCTTCATGCACGTCTCTATGTAGCTTAGGTATACTAGCGATTTTGACATTTTCGAAAATTTAACTCGTAAAATACTCCTGGTATCAGGAGAACATCTGACCCGAGGAGGTGTGCTGAAATTTTTGGAGGGGGAAAGGAGTAGTGTATTGATATAGGCATGCATACGCTGCTTCATGCACGTCTCTATGTAGCTTAGGTATACTAGCGATTTTGACATTTTCGAAAATTTAACTCGTAAAATACTCCTGGTATCAGGAGAACATCTGACCCGAGGAGGTGTGCTGAAATTTTTGGAGGGGGAAAGGAGTAGTGTATTGATATAGGCATGCATACGCTGCTTCATGCACGTCTCTATGTAGCTTAGGTATACTCGCGATTTTGACATTTTCGAAAATTTAACTCGTAAAATACTCCTGGTATCAGGAGAACATCTGACCCGAGGAGGTGTGCTGAAATTTTCGGAGGGGGAAAAGGGTAGTGTATTGATATAGGCATGCATACGCTGCTTCATGCACGTCTCTATGTAGCTTAGGTATACTAGCGATTTTGCGTTTTCGAAAATTTAACTCGTAAAATACTCCTGGTATCAGGAGAACATCTGACCCGAGGAGGTGTGCTGAAATTTTTGGAGGGGGAAAGGAGTACTGTATTGATATACACATGCATACGCTGCTTCATGCACCTCTCTATGTAGCCTAGGTATACCAGCGATTTTGACATTTTCGAAAATTTAACTCGTAAAATACTCCTGGTATCAGGAGAACATCTGACCCGAGGAGGTGTGCTGAAATTTTCGGAGGGGGAAAAGGGTAGTGTATTGATATAGGCATGCATACGCTGCTTCATGCACGTCTCTATGTAGCTTAGGTATACTAGCGATTTTGACATTTTCGAAAATTTAACTCGTAAAATACTCCTGGTATCAGGAGAACATCTGACCCGAGGAGGTGTGCTGAAATTTTTGGAGGGGGAAAGGAGTAGTGTATTGATATACACATGCATACGCTGCTTCATGCACCTCTCTATGTAGCCTAGGTATACCAGCGATTTTGACATTTTCGAAAATTTAACTCGTAAAATACTCCTGGTATCAGGAGAACATCTGACCCGAGGAGGTGTGCTGAAATTTTCGGAGGGGGAAAAGGGTAGTGTATTGATATAGGCATGCATACGCTGCTTCATGCACGTCTCTATGTAGCTTAGGTATACTAGCGATTTTGACATTTTCGAAAATTTAACTCGTAAAATACTCCTGGTATCAGGAGAACATCTGACCCGAGGAGGTGTGCTGAAATTTTCGGAGGGGGAAAAGGGTAGTGTATTGATATAGGCATGCATACGCTGCTTCATGCACGTCTCTATGTAGCTTAGGTAAACCAGCGATTTTGACATTTTCGAAAATTTAACTCGTAAAATACTCCTGGTATCAGGAGAACATCTGACCCGAGGAGGTGTGCTGAAATTTTTGGAGGGGGAAAGGAGTAGTGTATTGATATAGGCATGCATACGCTGCTTCATGCACGTCTCTATGTAGCTTAGGTATACTCGCGATTTTGACATTTTCGAAAATTTAACTCGTAAAATACTCCTGGTATCAGGAGAACATCTGACCCGAGGAGGTGTGCTGAAATTTTCGGAGGGGGAAAAGGGTAGTGTATTGATATAGGCATGCATACGCTGCTTCATGCACGTCTCTATGTAGCTTAGGTATACTAGCGATTTTGACATTTTCGAAAATTTAACTCGTAAAATACTCCTGGTATCAGGAGAACATCTGACCCGAGGAGGTGTGCTGAAATTTTTGGAGGGGGAAAGGAGTAGTGTATTGATATACACATGCATACGCTGCTTCATGCACGTCTCTATGTAGCTTAGGTATACTAGCGATTTTGACATTTTCGAAAATTTAACTCGTAAAATACTCCTGGTATCAGGAGAACATCTGACCCGAGGAGGTGTGCTGAAATTTTCGGAGGGGGAAAAGGGTAGTGTATTGATATAGGCATGCATACGCTGCTTCATGCACGTCTCTATGTAGCTTAGGTATACTAGCGATTTTGCGTTTTCGAAAATTTAACTCGTAAAATACTCCTGGTATCAGGAGAACATCTGACCCGAGGAGGTGTGCTGAAATTTTCGGAGGGGGAAAAGGGTAGTGTATTGATATAGGCATGCATACGCTGCTTCATGCACGTCTCTATGTAGCTTAGGTATACTAGCGATTTTGACATTTTCGAAAATTTAACTCGTAAAATACTCCTGGTATCAGGAGAACATCTGACCCGAGGAGGTGTGCTGAAATTTTTGGAGGGGGAAAGGAGTAGTGTATTGATATAGGCATGCATACGCTGCTTCATGCACGTCTCTATGTAGCTTAGGTATACTCGCGATTTTGACATTTTCGAAAATTTAACTCGTAAAATACTCCTGGTATCAGGAGAACATCTGACCCGAGGAGGTGTGCTGAAATTTTCGGAGGGGGAAAAGGGTAGTGTATTGATATAGGCATGCATACGCTGCTTCATGCACGTCTCTATGTAGCTTAGGTATACTAGCGATTTTGACATTTTCGAAAATTTAACTCGTAAAATACTCCTGGTATCAGGAGAACATCTGACCCGAGGAGGTGTGCTGAAATTTTTGGAGGGGGAAAGGAGTAGTGTATTGATATACACATGCATACGCTGCTTCATGCACGTCTCTATGTAGCTTAGGTATACTAGCGATTTTGACATTTTCGAAAATTTAACTCGTAAAATACTCCTGGTATCAGGAGAACATCTGACCCGAGGAGGTGTGCTGAAATTTTCGGAGGGGGAAAAGGGTAGTGTATTGATATAGGCATGCATACGCTGCTTCATGCACGTCTCTATGTAGCTTAGGTATACTAGCGATTTTGACATTTTCGAAAATTTAACTCGTAAAATACTCCTGGTATCAGGAGAACATCTGACCCGAGGAGGTGTGCTGAAATTTTTGGAGGGGGAAAGGAGTAGTGTATTGATATAGGCATGCATACGCTGCTTCATGCACGTCTCTATGTAGCTTAGGTATACTCGCGATTTTGACATTTTCGAAAATTTAACTCGTAAAATACTCCTGGTATCAGGAGAACATCTGACCCAAGGAGGTGTGCTGAAATTTTTGGAGGGGGAAAGGAGTAGTGTATTGATATACACATGCATACGCTGCTTCATGCACCTCTCTATGTAGCTTAGGTATACCAGCGATTTTGACATTTTCGAAAATTTAACTCGTAAAATACTCCTGGTATCAGGAGAACATCTGACCCGAGGAGGTATGCTGAAATTTTTGGAGGGGGAAAGGAGTAGTGTATTGATATACACATGCATACGCTGCTTCATGCACCTCTCTGTGTAGCTTAGGTATACTAGCGATTTTGACATTTTCGAAAATTTAACTCGTAAAATACTCCTGGTATCAGGAGAACATCTGACCCGAGGAGGTGTGCTGAAATTTTTGGAGGGGGAAAGGAGTACTGTATTGATATACACATGCATACGCTGCTTCATGCACCTCTCTATGTAGCCTAGGTATACCAGCGATTTTGACATTTTCGAAAATTTAACTCGTAAAATACTCCTGGTATCAGGAGAACATCTGACCCGAGGAGGTGTGCTGAAATTTTCGGAGGGGGAAAAGGGTAGTGTATTGATATAGGCATGCATACGCTGCTTCATGCACGTCTCTATGTAGCTTAGGTATACCAGCGATTTTGACATTTTCGAAAATTTAACTCGTAAAATACTCCTGGTATCAGGAGAACATCTGACCCGAGGAGGTGTGCTGAAATTTTTGGAGGGGGAAAGGAGTAGTGTATTGATATAGGCATGCATACGCTGCTTCATGCACGTCTCTATGTAGCTTAGGTATACTCGCGATTTTGACATTTTCGAAAATTTAACTCGTAAAATACTCCTGGTATCAGGAGAACATCTGACCCGAGGAGGTGTGCTGAAATTTTCGGAGGGGGAAAAGGGTAGTGTATTGATATAGGCATGCATACGCTGCTTCATGCACGTCTCTATGTAGCTTAGGTATACTAGCGATTTTGACATTTTCGAAAATTTAACTCGTAAAATACTCCTGGTATCAGGAGAACATCTGACCCGAGGAGGTGTGCTGAAATTTTTGGAGGGGGAAAGGAGTAGTGTATTGATATAGGCATGCATACGCTGCTTCATGCACGTCTCTATGTAGCTTAGGTATACTCGCGATTTTGACATTTTCGAAAATTTAACTCGTAAAATACTCCTGGTATCAGGAGAACATCTGACCCAAGGAGGTGTGCTGAAATTTTTGGAGGGGGAAAGGAGTAGTGTATTGATATACACATGCATACGCTGCTTCATGCACCTCTCTATGTAGCTTAGGTATACCAGCGATTTTGACATTTTCGAAAATTTAACTCGTAAAATACTCCTGGTATCAGGAGAACATCTGACCCGAGGAGGTATGCTGAAATTTTTGGAGGGGGAAAGGAGTAGTGTATTGATATACACATGCATACGCTGCTTCATGCACCTCTCTGTGTAGCTTAGGTATACTAGCGATTTTGACATTTTCGAAAATTTAACTCGTAAAATACTCCTGGTATCAGGAGAACATCTGACCCGAGGAGGTGTGCTGAAATTTTTGGAGGGGGAAAGGAGTACTGTATTGATATACACATGCATACGCTGCTTCATGCACCTCTCTATGTAGCCTAGGTATACCAGCGATTTTGACATTTTCGAAAATTTAACTCGTAAAATACTCCTGGTATCAGGAGAACATCTGACCCGAGGAGGTGTGCTGAAATTTTCGGAGGGGGAAAAGGGTAGTGTATTGATATAGGCATGCATACGCTGCTTCATGCACGTCTCTATGTAGCTTAGGTATACCAGCGATTTTGACATTTTCGAAAATTTAACTCGTAAAATACTCCTGGTATCAGGAGAACATCTGACCCGAGGAGGTGTGCTGAAATTTTTGGAGGGGGAAAGGAGTAGTGTATTGATATAGGCATGCATACGCTGCTTCATGCACGTCTCTATGTAGCTTAGGTATACTCGCGATTTTGACATTTTCGAAAATTTAACTCGTAAAATACTCCTGGTATCAGGAGAACATCTGACCCGAGGAGGTGTGCTGAAATTTTCGGAGGGGGAAAAGGGTAGTGTATTGATATAGGCATGCATACGCTGCTTCATGCACGTCTCTATGTAGCTTAGGTATACTAGCGATTTTGACATTTTCGAAAATTTAACTCGTAAAATACTCCTGGTATCAGGAGAACATCTGACCCGAGGAGGTGTGCTGAAATTTTCGGAGGGGGAAAAGGGTAGTGTATTGATATAGGCATGCATACGCTGCTTCATGCACGTCTCTATGTAGCTTAGGTATACTAGCGATTTTGCGTTTTCGAAAATTTAACTCGTAAAATACTCCTGGTATCAGGAGAACATCTGACCCGAGGAGGTGTGCTGAAATTTTCGGAGGGGGAAAAGGGTAGTGTATTGATATAGGCATGCATACGCTGCTTCATGCACGTCTCTATGTAGCTTAGGTATACTAGCGATTTTGCGTTTTCGAAAATTTAACTCGTAAAATACTCCTGGTATCAGGAGAACATCTGACCCGAGGAGGTGTGCTGAAATTTTCGGAGGGGGAAAAGGGTAGTGTATTGATATAGGCATGCATACGCTGCTTCATGCACGTCTCTATGTAGCTTAGGTATACTAGCGATTTTGACATTTTCGAAAATTTAACTCGTAAAATACTCCTGGTATCAGGAGAACATCTGACCCGAGGAGGTGTGCTGAAATTTTTGGAGGGGGAAAGGAGTAGTGTATTGATATAGGCATGCATACGCTGCTTCATGCACGTCTCTATGTAGCTTAGGTATACTCGCGATTTTGACATTTTCGAAAATTTAACTCGTAAAATACTCCTGGTATCAGGAGAACATCTGACCCGAGGAGGTGTGCTGAAATTTTCGGAGGGGGAAAAGGGTAGTGTATTGATATAGGCATGCATACGCTGCTTCATGCACGTCTCTATGTAGCTTAGGTATACTAGCGATTTTGCGTTTTCGAAAATTTAACTCGTAAAATACTCCTGGTATCAGGAGAACATCTGACCCGAGGAGGTGTGCTGAAATTTTCGGAGGGGGAAAAGGGTAGTGTATTGATATAGGCATGCATACGCTGCTTCATGCACGTCTCTATGTAGCTTAGGTATACTAGCGATTTTGACATTTTCGAAAATTTAACTCGTAAAATACTCCTGGTATCAGGAGAACATCTGACCCGAGGAGGTGTGCTGAAATTTTTGGAGGGGGAAAGGAGTAGTGTATTGATATAGGCATGCATACGCTGCTTCATGCACGTCTCTATGTAGCTTAGGTATACTAGCGATTTTGACATTTTCGAAAATTTAACTCGTAAAATACTCCTGGTATCAGGAGAACATCTGACCCGAGGAGGTGTGCTGAAATTTTTGGAGGGGGAAAGGAGTAGTGTATTGATATAGGCATGCATACGCTGCTTCATGCACGTCTCTATGTAGCTTAGGTATACTCGCGATTTTGACATTTTCGAAAATTTAACTCGTAAAATACTCCTGGTATCAGGAGAACATCTGACCCGAGGAGGTGTGCTGAAATTTTCGGAGGGGGAAAAGGGTAGTGTATTGATATAGGCATGCATACGCTGCTTCATGCACGTCTCTATGTAGCTTAGGTATACTAGCGATTTTGCGTTTTCGAAAATTTAACTCGTAAAATACTCCTGGTATCAGGAGAACATCTGACCCGAGGAGGTGTGCTGAAATTTTTGGAGGGGGAAAGGAGTACTGTATTGATATACACATGCATACGCTGCTTCATGCACCTCTCTATGTAGCCTAGGTATACCAGCGATTTTGACATTTTCGAAAATTTAACTCGTAAAATACTCCTGGTATCAGGAGAACATCTGACCCGAGGAGGTGTGCTGAAATTTTCGGAGGGGGAAAAGGGTAGTGTATTGATATAGGCATGCATACGCTGCTTCATGCACGTCTCTATGTAGCTTAGGTATACTAGCGATTTTGACATTTTCGAAAATTTAACTCGTAAAATACTCCTGGTATCAGGAGAACATCTGACCCGAGGAGGTGTGCTGAAATTTTTGGAGGGGGAAAGGAGTAGTGTATTGATATACACATGCATACGCTGCTTCATGCACCTCTCTATGTAGCCTAGGTATACCAGCGATTTTGACATTTTCGAAAATTTAACTCGTAAAATACTCCTGGTATCAGGAGAACATCTGACCCGAGGAGGTGTGCTGAAATTTTCGGAGGGGGAAAAGGGTAGTGTATTGATATAGGCATGCATACGCTGCTTCATGCACGTCTCTATGTAGCTTAGGTATACTAGCGATTTTGACATTTTCGAAAATTTAACTCGTAAAATACTCCTGGTATCAGGAGAACATCTGACCCGAGGAGGTGTGCTGAAATTTTCGGAGGGGGAAAAGGGTAGTGTATTGATATAGGCATGCATACGCTGCTTCATGCACGTCTCTATGTAGCTTAGGTAAACCAGCGATTTTGACATTTTCGAAAATTTAACTCGTAAAATACTCCTGGTATCAGGAGAACATCTGACCCGAGGAGGTGTGCTGAAATTTTTGGAGGGGGAAAGGAGTAGTGTATTGATATAGGCATGCATACGCTGCTTCATGCACGTCTCTATGTAGCTTAGGTATACTCGCGATTTTGACATTTTCGAAAATTTAACTCGTAAAATACTCCTGGTATCAGGAGAACATCTGACCCGAGGAGGTGTGCTGAAATTTTCGGAGGGGGAAAAGGGTAGTGTATTGATATAGGCATGCATACGCTGCTTCATGCACGTCTCTATGTAGCTTAGGTATACTAGCGATTTTGACATTTTCGAAAATTTAACTCGTAAAATACTCCTGGTATCAGGAGAACATCTGACCCGAGGAGGTGTGCTGAAATTTTTGGAGGGGGAAAGGAGTAGTGTATTGATATACACATGCATACGCTGCTTCATGCACGTCTCTATGTAGCTTAGGTATACTAGCGATTTTGACATTTTCGAAAATTTAACTCGTAAAATACTCCTGGTATCAGGAGAACATCTGACCCGAGGAGGTGTGCTGAAATTTTCGGAGGGGGAAAAGGGTAGTGTATTGATATAGGCATGCATACGCTGCTTCATGCACGTCTCTATGTAGCTTAGGTATACTAGCGATTTTGCGTTTTCGAAAATTTAACTCGTAAAATACTCCTGGTATCAGGAGAACATCTGACCCGAGGAGGTGTGCTGAAATTTTCGGAGGGGGAAAAGGGTAGTGTATTGATATAGGCATGCATACGCTGCTTCATGCACGTCTCTATGTAGCTTAGGTATACTAGCGATTTTGACATTTTCGAAAATTTAACTCGTAAAATACTCCTGGTATCAGGAGAACATCTGACCCGAGGAGGTGTGCTGAAATTTTTGGAGGGGGAAAGGAGTAGTGTATTGATATAGGCATGCATACGCTGCTTCATGCACGTCTCTATGTAGCTTAGGTATACTCGCGATTTTGACATTTTCGAAAATTTAACTCGTAAAATACTCCTGGTATCAGGAGAACATCTGACCCGAGGAGGTGTGCTGAAATTTTCGGAGGGGGAAAAGGGTAGTGTATTGATATAGGCATGCATACGCTGCTTCATGCACGTCTCTATGTAGCTTAGGTATACTAGCGATTTTGACATTTTCGAAAATTTAACTCGTAAAATACTCCTGGTATCAGGAGAACATCTGACCCGAGGAGGTGTGCTGAAATTTTTGGAGGGGGAAAGGAGTAGTGTATTGATATACACATGCATACGCTGCTTCATGCACGTCTCTATGTAGCTTAGGTATACTAGCGATTTTGACATTTTCGAAAATTTAACTCGTAAAATACTCCTGGTATCAGGAGAACATCTGACCCGAGGAGGTGTGCTGAAATTTTCGGAGGGGGAAAAGGGTAGTGTATTGATATAGGCATGCATACGCTGCTTCATGCACGTCTCTATGTAGCTTAGGTATACTAGCGATTTTGACATTTTCGAAAATTTAACTCGTAAAATACTCCTGGTATCAGGAGAACATCTGACCCGAGGAGGTGTGCTGAAATTTTTGGAGGGGGAAAGGAGTAGTGTATTGATATAGGCATGCATACGCTGCTTCATGCACGTCTCTATGTAGCTTAGGTATACTCGCGATTTTGACATTTTCGAAAATTTAACTCGTAAAATACTCCTGGTATCAGGAGAACATCTGACCCGAGGAGGTGTGCTGAAATTTTCGGAGGGGGAAAAGGGTAGTGTATTGATATAGGCATGCATACGCTGCTTCATGCACGTCTCTATGTAGCTTAGGTATACTAGCGATTTTGCGTTTTCGAAAATTTAACTCGTAAAATACTCCTGGTATCAGGAGAACATCTGACCCGAGGAGGTGTGCTGAAATTTTTGGAGGGGGAAAGGAGTACTGTATTGATATACACATGCATACGCTGCTTCATGCACCTCTCTATGTAGCCTAGGTATACCAGCGATTTTGACATTTTCGAAAATTTAACTCGTAAAATACTCCTGGTATCAGGAGAACATCTGACCCGAGGAGGTGTGCTGAAATTTTCGGAGGGGGAAAAGGGTAGTGTATTGATATAGGCATGCATACGCTGCTTCATGCACGTCTCTATGTAGCTTAGGTATACTAGCGATTTTGACATTTTCGAAAATTTAACTCGTAAAATACTCCTGGTATCAGGAGAACATCTGACCCGAGGAGGTGTGCTGAAATTTTTGGAGGGGGAAAGGAGTAGTGTATTGATATACACATGCATACGCTGCTTCATGCACCTCTCTATGTAGCCTAGGTATACCAGCGATTTTGACATTTTCGAAAATTTAACTCGTAAAATACTCCTGGTATCAGGAGAACATCTGACCCGAGGAGGTGTGCTGAAATTTTCGGAGGGGGAAAAGGGTAGTGTATTGATATAGGCATGCATACGCTGCTTCATGCACGTCTCTATGTAGCTTAGGTATACTAGCGATTTTGACATTTTCGAAAATTTAACTCGTAAAATACTCCTGGTATCAGGAGAACATCTGACCCGAGGAGGTGTGCTGAAATTTTCGGAGGGGGAAAAGGGTAGTGTATTGATATAGGCATGCATACGCTGCTTCATGCACGTCTCTATGTAGCTTAGGTAAACCAGCGATTTTGACATTTTCGAAAATTTAACTCGTAAAATACTCCTGGTATCAGGAGAACATCTGACCCGAGGAGGTGTGCTGAAATTTTTGGAGGGGGAAAGGAGTAGTGTATTGATATAGGCATGCATACGCTGCTTCATGCACGTCTCTATGTAGCTTAGGTATACTCGCGATTTTGACATTTTCGAAAATTTAACTCGTAAAATACTCCTGGTATCAGGAGAACATCTGACCCGAGGAGGTGTGCTGAAATTTTCGGAGGGGGAAAAGGGTAGTGTATTGATATAGGCATGCATACGCTGCTTCATGCACGTCTCTATGTAGCTTAGGTATACTAGCGATTTTGACATTTTCGAAAATTTAACTCGTAAAATACTCCTGGTATCAGGAGAACATCTGACCCGAGGAGGTGTGCTGAAATTTTTGGAGGGGGAAAGGAGTAGTGTATTGATATACACATGCATACGCTGCTTCATGCACGTCTCTATGTAGCTTAGGTATACTAGCGATTTTGACATTTTCGAAAATTTAACTCGTAAAATACTCCTGGTATCAGGAGAACATCTGACCCGAGGAGGTGTGCTGAAATTTTCGGAGGGGGAAAAGGGTAGTGTATTGATATAGGCATGCATACGCTGCTTCATGCACGTCTCTATGTAGCTTAGGTATACTAGCGATTTTGCGTTTTCGAAAATTTAACTCGTAAAATACTCCTGGTATCAGGAGAACATCTGACCCGAGGAGGTGTGCTGAAATTTTCGGAGGGGGAAAAGGGTAGTGTATTGATATAGGCATGCATACGCTGCTTCATGCACGTCTCTATGTAGCTTAGGTATACTAGCGATTTTGACATTTTCGAAAATTTAACTCGTAAAATACTCCTGGTATCAGGAGAACATCTGACCCGAGGAGGTGTGCTGAAATTTTTGGAGGGGGAAAGGAGTAGTGTATTGATATAGGCATGCATACGCTGCTTCATGCACGTCTCTATGTAGCTTAGGTATACTCGCGATTTTGACATTTTCGAAAATTTAACTCGTAAAATACTCCTGGTATCAGGAGAACATCTGACCCGAGGAGGTGTGCTGAAATTTTCGGAGGGGGAAAAGGGTAGTGTATTGATATAGGCATGCATACGCTGCTTCATGCACGTCTCTATGTAGCTTAGGTATACTAGCGATTTTGACATTTTCGAAAATTTAACTCGTAAAATACTCCTGGTATCAGGAGAACATCTGACCCGAGGAGGTGTGCTGAAATTTTTGGAGGGGGAAAGGAGTAGTGTATTGATATACACATGCATACGCTGCTTCATGCACGTCTCTATGTAGCTTAGGTATACTAGCGATTTTGACATTTTCGAAAATTTAACTCGTAAAATACTCCTGGTATCAGGAGAACATCTGACCCGAGGAGGTGTGCTGAAATTTTCGGAGGGGGAAAAGGGTAGTGTATTGATATAGGCATGCATACGCTGCTTCATGCACGTCTCTATGTAGCTTAGGTATACTAGCGATTTTGACATTTTCGAAAATTTAACTCGTAAAATACTCCTGGTATCAGGAGAACATCTGACCCGAGGAGGTGTGCTGAAATTTTTGGAGGGGGAAAGGAGTAGTGTATTGATATAGGCATGCATACGCTGCTTCATGCACGTCTCTATGTAGCTTAGGTATACTCGCGATTTTGACATTTTCGAAAATTTAACTCGTAAAATACTCCTGGTATCAGGAGAACATCTGACCCAAGGAGGTGTGCTGAAATTTTTGGAGGGGGAAAGGAGTAGTGTATTGATATACACATGCATACGCTGCTTCATGCACCTCTCTATGTAGCTTAGGTATACCAGCGATTTTGACATTTTCGAAAATTTAACTCGTAAAATACTCCTGGTATCAGGAGAACATCTGACCCGAGGAGGTATGCTGAAATTTTTGGAGGGGGAAAGGAGTAGTGTATTGATATACACATGCATACGCTGCTTCATGCACCTCTCTGTGTAGCTTAGGTATACTAGCGATTTTGACATTTTCGAAAATTTAACTCGTAAAATACTCCTGGTATCAGGAGAACATCTGACCCGAGGAGGTGTGCTGAAATTTTTGGAGGGGGAAAGGAGTACTGTATTGATATACACATGCATACGCTGCTTCATGCACCTCTCTATGTAGCCTAGGTATACCAGCGATTTTGACATTTTCGAAAATTTAACTCGTAAAATACTCCTGGTATCAGGAGAACATCTGACCCGAGGAGGTGTGCTGAAATTTTCGGAGGGGGAAAAGGGTAGTGTATTGATATAGGCATGCATACGCTGCTTCATGCACGTCTCTATGTAGCTTAGGTATACCAGCGATTTTGACATTTTCGAAAATTTAACTCGTAAAATACTCCTGGTATCAGGAGAACATCTGACCCGAGGAGGTGTGCTGAAATTTTTGGAGGGGGAAAGGAGTAGTGTATTGATATAGGCATGCATACGCTGCTTCATGCACGTCTCTATGTAGCTTAGGTATACTCGCGATTTTGACATTTTCGAAAATTTAACTCGTAAAATACTCCTGGTATCAGGAGAACATCTGACCCGAGGAGGTGTGCTGAAATTTTCGGAGGGGGAAAAGGGTAGTGTATTGATATAGGCATGCATACGCTGCTTCATGCACGTCTCTATGTAGCTTAGGTATACTAGCGATTTTGACATTTTCGAAAATTTAACTCGTAAAATACTCCTGGTATCAGGAGAACATCTGACCCGAGGAGGTGTGCTGAAATTTTTGGAGGGGGAAAGGAGTAGTGTATTGATATAGGCATGCATACGCTGCTTCATGCACGTCTCTATGTAGCTTAGGTATACTCGCGATTTTGACATTTTCGAAAATTTAACTCGTAAAATACTCCTGGTATCAGGAGAACATCTGACCCAAGGAGGTGTGCTGAAATTTTTGGAGGGGGAAAGGAGTAGTGTATTGATATACACATGCATACGCTGCTTCATGCACCTCTCTATGTAGCTTAGGTATACCAGCGATTTTGACATTTTCGAAAATTTAACTCGTAAAATACTCCTGGTATCAGGAGAACATCTGACCCGAGGAGGTATGCTGAAATTTTTGGAGGGGGAAAGGAGTAGTGTATTGATATACACATGCATACGCTGCTTCATGCACCTCTCTGTGTAGCTTAGGTATACTAGCGATTTTGACATTTTCGAAAATTTAACTCGTAAAATACTCCTGGTATCAGGAGAACATCTGACCCGAGGAGGTGTGCTGAAATTTTTGGAGGGGGAAAGGAGTACTGTATTGATATACACATGCATACGCTGCTTCATGCACCTCTCTATGTAGCCTAGGTATACCAGCGATTTTGACATTTTCGAAAATTTAACTCGTAAAATACTCCTGGTATCAGGAGAACATCTGACCCGAGGAGGTGTGCTGAAATTTTCGGAGGGGGAAAAGGGTAGTGTATTGATATAGGCATGCATACGCTGCTTCATGCACGTCTCTATGTAGCTTAGGTATACCAGCGATTTTGACATTTTCGAAAATTTAACTCGTAAAATACTCCTGGTATCAGGAGAACATCTGACCCGAGGAGGTGTGCTGAAATTTTTGGAGGGGGAAAGGAGTAGTGTATTGATATAGGCATGCATACGCTGCTTCATGCACGTCTCTATGTAGCTTAGGTATACTCGCGATTTTGACATTTTCGAAAATTTAACTCGTAAAATACTCCTGGTATCAGGAGAACATCTGACCCGAGGAGGTGTGCTGAAATTTTCGGAGGGGGAAAAGGGTAGTGTATTGATATAGGCATGCATACGCTGCTTCATGCACGTCTCTATGTAGCTTAGGTATACTAGCGATTTTGACATTTTCGAAAATTTAACTCGTAAAATACTCCTGGTATCAGGAGAACATCTGACCCGAGGAGGTGTGCTGAAATTTTCGGAGGGGGAAAAGGGTAGTGTATTGATATAGGCATGCATACGCTGCTTCATGCACGTCTCTATGTAGCTTAGGTATACTAGCGATTTTGCGTTTTCGAAAATTTAACTCGTAAAATACTCCTGGTATCAGGAGAACATCTGACCCGAGGAGGTGTGCTGAAATTTTCGGAGGGGGAAAAGGGTAGTGTATTGATATAGGCATGCATACGCTGCTTCATGCACGTCTCTATGTAGCTTAGGTATACTAGCGATTTTGCGTTTTCGAAAATTTAACTCGTAAAATACTCCTGGTATCAGGAGAACATCTGACCCGAGGAGGTGTGCTGAAATTTTCGGAGGGGGAAAAGGGTAGTGTATTGATATAGGCATGCATACGCTGCTTCATGCACGTCTCTATGTAGCTTAGGTATACTAGCGATTTTGACATTTTCGAAAATTTAACTCGTAAAATACTCCTGGTATCAGGAGAACATCTGACCCGAGGAGGTGTGCTGAAATTTTTGGAGGGGGAAAGGAGTAGTGTATTGATATAGGCATGCATACGCTGCTTCATGCACGTCTCTATGTAGCTTAGGTATACTCGCGATTTTGACATTTTCGAAAATTTAACTCGTAAAATACTCCTGGTATCAGGAGAACATCTGACCCGAGGAGGTGTGCTGAAATTTTCGGAGGGGGAAAAGGGTAGTGTATTGATATAGGCATGCATACGCTGCTTCATGCACGTCTCTATGTAGCTTAGGTATACTAGCGATTTTGCGTTTTCGAAAATTTAACTCGTAAAATACTCCTGGTATCAGGAGAACATCTGACCCGAGGAGGTGTGCTGAAATTTTCGGAGGGGGAAAAGGGTAGTGTATTGATATAGGCATGCATACGCTGCTTCATGCACGTCTCTATGTAGCTTAGGTATACTAGCGATTTTGACATTTTCGAAAATTTAACTCGTAAAATACTCCTGGTATCAGGAGAACATCTGACCCGAGGAGGTGTGCTGAAATTTTTGGAGGGGGAAAGGAGTAGTGTATTGATATAGGCATGCATACGCTGCTTCATGCACGTCTCTATGTAGCTTAGGTATACTAGCGATTTTGACATTTTCGAAAATTTAACTCGTAAAATACTCCTGGTATCAGGAGAACATCTGACCCGAGGAGGTGTGCTGAAATTTTTGGAGGGGGAAAGGAGTAGTGTATTGATATAGGCATGCATACGCTGCTTCATGCACGTCTCTATGTAGCTTAGGTATACTCGCGATTTTGACATTTTCGAAAATTTAACTCGTAAAATACTCCTGGTATCAGGAGAACATCTGACCCGAGGAGGTGTGCTGAAATTTTCGGAGGGGGAAAAGGGTAGTGTATTGATATAGGCATGCATACGCTGCTTCATGCACGTCTCTATGTAGCTTAGGTATACTAGCGATTTTGCGTTTTCGAAAATTTAACTCGTAAAATACTCCTGGTATCAGGAGAACATCTGACCCGAGGAGGTGTGCTGAAATTTTTGGAGGGGGAAAGGAGTACTGTATTGATATACACATGCATACGCTGCTTCATGCACCTCTCTATGTAGCCTAGGTATACCAGCGATTTTGACATTTTCGAAAATTTAACTCGTAAAATACTCCTGGTATCAGGAGAACATCTGACCCGAGGAGGTGTGCTGAAATTTTCGGAGGGGGAAAAGGGTAGTGTATTGATATAGGCATGCATACGCTGCTTCATGCACGTCTCTATGTAGCTTAGGTATACTAGCGATTTTGACATTTTCGAAAATTTAACTCGTAAAATACTCCTGGTATCAGGAGAACATCTGACCCGAGGAGGTGTGCTGAAATTTTTGGAGGGGGAAAGGAGTAGTGTATTGATATACACATGCATACGCTGCTTCATGCACCTCTCTATGTAGCCTAGGTATACCAGCGATTTTGACATTTTCGAAAATTTAACTCGTAAAATACTCCTGGTATCAGGAGAACATCTGACCCGAGGAGGTGTGCTGAAATTTTCGGAGGGGGAAAAGGGTAGTGTATTGATATAGGCATGCATACGCTGCTTCATGCACGTCTCTATGTAGCTTAGGTATACTAGCGATTTTGACATTTTCGAAAATTTAACTCGTAAAATACTCCTGGTATCAGGAGAACATCTGACCCGAGGAGGTGTGCTGAAATTTTCGGAGGGGGAAAAGGGTAGTGTATTGATATAGGCATGCATACGCTGCTTCATGCACGTCTCTATGTAGCTTAGGTAAACCAGCGATTTTGACATTTTCGAAAATTTAACTCGTAAAATACTCCTGGTATCAGGAGAACATCTGACCCGAGGAGGTGTGCTGAAATTTTTGGAGGGGGAAAGGAGTAGTGTATTGATATAGGCATGCATACGCTGCTTCATGCACGTCTCTATGTAGCTTAGGTATACTCGCGATTTTGACATTTTCGAAAATTTAACTCGTAAAATACTCCTGGTATCAGGAGAACATCTGACCCGAGGAGGTGTGCTGAAATTTTCGGAGGGGGAAAAGGGTAGTGTATTGATATAGGCATGCATACGCTGCTTCATGCACGTCTCTATGTAGCTTAGGTATACTAGCGATTTTGACATTTTCGAAAATTTAACTCGTAAAATACTCCTGGTATCAGGAGAACATCTGACCCGAGGAGGTGTGCTGAAATTTTTGGAGGGGGAAAGGAGTAGTGTATTGATATACACATGCATACGCTGCTTCATGCACGTCTCTATGTAGCTTAGGTATACTAGCGATTTTGACATTTTCGAAAATTTAACTCGTAAAATACTCCTGGTATCAGGAGAACATCTGACCCGAGGAGGTGTGCTGAAATTTTCGGAGGGGGAAAAGGGTAGTGTATTGATATAGGCATGCATACGCTGCTTCATGCACGTCTCTATGTAGCTTAGGTATACTAGCGATTTTGCGTTTTCGAAAATTTAACTCGTAAAATACTCCTGGTATCAGGAGAACATCTGACCCGAGGAGGTGTGCTGAAATTTTCGGAGGGGGAAAAGGGTAGTGTATTGATATAGGCATGCATACGCTGCTTCATGCACGTCTCTATGTAGCTTAGGTATACTAGCGATTTTGACATTTTCGAAAATTTAACTCGTAAAATACTCCTGGTATCAGGAGAACATCTGACCCGAGGAGGTGTGCTGAAATTTTTGGAGGGGGAAAGGAGTAGTGTATTGATATAGGCATGCATACGCTGCTTCATGCACGTCTCTATGTAGCTTAGGTATACTCGCGATTTTGACATTTTCGAAAATTTAACTCGTAAAATACTCCTGGTATCAGGAGAACATCTGACCCGAGGAGGTGTGCTGAAATTTTCGGAGGGGGAAAAGGGTAGTGTATTGATATAGGCATGCATACGCTGCTTCATGCACGTCTCTATGTAGCTTAGGTATACTAGCGATTTTGCGTTTTCGAAAATTTAACTCGTAAAATACTCCTGGTATCAGGAGAACATCTGACCCGAGGAGGTGTGCTGAAATTTTCGGAGGGGGAAAAGGGTAGTGTATTGATATAGGCATGCATACGCTGCTTCATGCACGTCTCTATGTAGCTTAGGTATACTAGCGATTTTGACATTTTCGAAAATTTAACTCGTAAAATACTCCTGGTATCAGGAGAACATCTGACCCAAGGAGGTGTGCTGAAATTTTTGGAGGGGGAAAGGAGTAGTGTATTGATATAGGCATGCATACGCTGCTTCATGCACGTCTCTATGTAGCTTAGGTATACTAGCGATTTTGCGTTTTCGAAAATTTAACTCGTAAAATACTCCTGGTATCAGGAGAACATCTGACCCGAGGAGGTGTGCTGAAATTTTCGGAGGGGGAAAAGGGTAGTGTATTGATATAGGCATGCATACGCTGCTTCATGCACGTCTCTATGTAGCTTAGGTATACTAGCGATTTTGACATTTTCGAAAATTTAACTCGTAAAATACTCCTGGTATCAGGAGAACATCTGACCCGAGGAGGTGTGCTGAAATTTTTGGAGGGGGAAAGGAGTAGTGTATTGATATAGGCATGCATACGCTGCTTCATGCACGTCTCTATGTAGCTTAGGTATACTAGCGATTTTGACATTTTCGAAAATTTAACTCGTAAAATACTCCTGGTATCAGGAGAACATCTGACCCGAGGAGGTGTGCTGAAATTTTTGGAGGGGGAAAGGAGTAGTGTATTGATATAGGCATGCATACGCTGCTTCATGCACGTCTCTATGTAGCTTAGGTATACTCGCGATTTTGACATTTTCGAAAATTTAACTCGTAAAATACTCCTGGTATCAGGAGAACATCTGACCCGAGGAGGTGTGCTGAAATTTTCGGAGGGGGAAAAGGGTAGTGTATTGATATAGGCATGCATACGCTGCTTCATGCACGTCTCTATGTAGCTTAGGTATACTAGCGATTTTGCGTTTTCGAAAATTTAACTCGTAAAATACTCCTGGTATCAGGAGAACATCTGACCCGAGGAGGTGTGCTGAAATTTTCGGAGGGGGAAAAGGGTAGTGTATTGATATAGGCATGCATACGCTGCTTCATGCACGTCTCTATGTAGCTTAGGTATACTAGCGATTTTGACATTTTCGAAAATTTAACTCGTAAAATACTCCTGGTATCAGGAGAACATCTGACCCGAGGAGGTGTGCTGAAATTTTTGGAGGGGGAAAGGAGTAGTGTATTGATATAGGCATGCATACGCTGCTTCATGCACGTCTCTATGTAGCTTAGGTATACTCGCGATTTTGACATTTTCGAAAATTTAACTCGTAAAATACTCCTGGTATCAGGAGAACATCTGACCCGAGGAGGTGTGCTGAAATTTTCGGAGGGGGAAAAGGGTAGTGTATTGATATAGGCATGCATACGCTGCTTCATGCACGTCTCTATGTAGCTTAGGTATACTAGCGATTTTGACATTTTCGAAAATTTAACTCGTAAAATACTCCTGGTATCAGGAGAACATCTGACCCGAGGAGGTGTGCTGAAATTTTTGGAGGGGGAAAGGAGTAGTGTATTGATATAGGCATGCATACGCTGCTTCATGCACGTCTCTATGTAGCTTAGGTATACTAGCGATTTTGACATTTTCGAAAATTTAACTCGTAAAATACTCCTGGTATCAGGAGAACATCTGACCCGAGGAGGTGTGCTGAAATTTTTGGAGGGGGAAAGGAGTAGTGTATTGATATAGGCATGCATACGCTGCTTCATGCACGTCTCTATGTAGCTTAGGTATACTCGCGATTTTGACATTTTCGAAAATTTAACTCGTAAAATACTCCTGGTATCAGGAGAACATCTGACCCGAGGAGGTGTGCTGAAATTTTCGGAGGGGGAAAAGGGTAGTGTATTGATATAGGCATGCATACGCTGCTTCATGCACGTCTCTATGTAGCTTAGGTATACTAGCGATTTTGCGTTTTCGAAAATTTAACTCGTAAAATACTCCTGGTATCAGGAGAACATCTGACCCGAGGAGGTGTGCTGAAATTTTTGGAGGGGGAAAGGAGTACTGTATTGATATACACATGCATACGCTGCTTCATGCACCTCTCTATGTAGCCTAGGTATACCAGCGATTTTGACATTTTCGAAAATTTAACTCGTAAAATACTCCTGGTATCAGGAGAACATCTGACCCGAGGAGGTGTGCTGAAATTTTCGGAGGGGGAAAAGGGTAGTGTATTGATATAGGCATGCATACGCTGCTTCATGCACGTCTCTATGTAGCTTAGGTATACTAGCGATTTTGACATTTTCGAAAATTTAACTCGTAAAATACTCCTGGTATCAGGAGAACATCTGACCCGAGGAGGTGTGCTGAAATTTTTGGAGGGGGAAAGGAGTAGTGTATTGATATAGGCATGCATACGCTGCTTCATGCACGTCTCTATGTAGCTTAGGTATACTCGCGATTTTGACATTTTCGAAAATTTAACTCGTAAAATACTCCTGGTATCAGGAGAACATCTGACCCGAGGAGGTGTGCTGAAATTTTCGGAGGGGGAAAAGGGTAGTGTATTGATATAGGCATGCATACGCTGCTTCATGCACGTCTCTATGTAGCTTAGGTATACTAGCGATTTTGCGTTTTCGAAAATTTAACTCGTAAAATACTCCTGGTATCAGGAGAACATCTGACCCGAGGAGGTGTGCTGAAATTTTTGGAGGGGGAAAGGAGTACTGTATTGATATACACATGCATACGCTGCTTCATGCACCTCTCTATGTAGCCTAGGTATACCAGCGATTTTGACATTTTCGAAAATTTAACTCGTAAAATACTCCTGGTATCAGGAGAACATCTGACCCGAGGAGGTGTGCTGAAATTTTCGGAGGGGGAAAAGGGTAGTGTATTGATATAGGCATGCATACGCTGCTTCATGCACGTCTCTATGTAGCTTAGGTATACTAGCGATTTTGACATTTTCGAAAATTTAACTCGTAAAATACTCCTGGTATCAGGAGAACATCTGACCCGAGGAGGTGTGCTGAAATTTTTGGAGGGGGAAAGGAGTAGTGTATTGATATACACATGCATACGCTGCTTCATGCACCTCTCTATGTAGCCTAGGTATACCAGCGATTTTGACATTTTCGAAAATTTAACTCGTAAAATACTCCTGGTATCAGGAGAACATCTGACCCGAGGAGGTGTGCTGAAATTTTCGGAGGGGGAAAAGGGTAGTGTATTGATATAGGCATGCATACGCTGCTTCATGCACGTCTCTATGTAGCTTAGGTATACTAGCGATTTTGACATTTTCGAAAATTTAACTCGTAAAATACTCCTGGTATCAGGAGAACATCTGACCCGAGGAGGTGTGCTGAAATTTTCGGAGGGGGAAAAGGGTAGTGTATTGATATAGGCATGCATACGCTGCTTCATGCACGTCTCTATGTAGCTTAGGTAAACCAGCGATTTTGACATTTTCGAAAATTTAACTCGTAAAATACTCCTGGTATCAGGAGAACATCTGACCCGAGGAGGTGTGCTGAAATTTTTGGAGGGGGAAAGGAGTAGTGTATTGATATAGGCATGCATACGCTGCTTCATGCACGTCTCTATGTAGCTTAGGTATACTCGCGATTTTGACATTTTCGAAAATTTAACTCGTAAAATACTCCTGGTATCAGGAGAACATCTGACCCGAGGAGGTGTGCTGAAATTTTCGGAGGGGGAAAAGGGTAGTGTATTGATATAGGCATGCATACGCTGCTTCATGCACGTCTCTATGTAGCTTAGGTATACTAGCGATTTTGACATTTTCGAAAATTTAACTCGTAAAATACTCCTGGTATCAGGAGAACATCTGACCCGAGGAGGTGTGCTGAAATTTTTGGAGGGGGAAAGGAGTAGTGTATTGATATACACATGCATACGCTGCTTCATGCACGTCTCTATGTAGCTTAGGTATACTAGCGATTTTGACATTTTCGAAAATTTAACTCGTAAAATACTCCTGGTATCAGGAGAACATCTGACCCGAGGAGGTGTGCTGAAATTTTCGGAGGGGGAAAAGGGTAGTGTATTGATATAGGCATGCATACGCTGCTTCATGCACGTCTCTATGTAGCTTAGGTATACTAGCGATTTTGCGTTTTCGAAAATTTAACTCGTAAAATACTCCTGGTATCAGGAGAACATCTGACCCGAGGAGGTGTGCTGAAATTTTCGGAGGGGGAAAAGGGTAGTGTATTGATATAGGCATGCATACGCTGCTTCATGCACGTCTCTATGTAGCTTAGGTATACTAGCGATTTTGACATTTTCGAAAATTTAACTCGTAAAATACTCCTGGTATCAGGAGAACATCTGACCCGAGGAGGTGTGCTGAAATTTTTGGAGGGGGAAAGGAGTAGTGTATTGATATAGGCATGCATACGCTGCTTCATGCACGTCTCTATGTAGCTTAGGTATACTCGCGATTTTGACATTTTCGAAAATTTAACTCGTAAAATACTCCTGGTATCAGGAGAACATCTGACCCGAGGAGGTGTGCTGAAATTTTCGGAGGGGGAAAAGGGTAGTGTATTGATATAGGCATGCATACGCTGCTTCATGCACGTCTCTATGTAGCTTAGGTATACTAGCGATTTTGACATTTTCGAAAATTTAACTCGTAAAATACTCCTGGTATCAGGAGAACATCTGACCCGAGGAGGTGTGCTGAAATTTTTGGAGGGGGAAAGGAGTAGTGTATTGATATACACATGCATACGCTGCTTCATGCACGTCTCTATGTAGCTTAGGTATACTAGCGATTTTGACATTTTCGAAAATTTAACTCGTAAAATACTCCTGGTATCAGGAGAACATCTGACCCGAGGAGGTGTGCTGAAATTTTCGGAGGGGGAAAAGGGTAGTGTATTGATATAGGCATGCATACGCTGCTTCATGCACGTCTCTATGTAGCTTAGGTATACTAGCGATTTTGACATTTTCGAAAATTTAACTCGTAAAATACTCCTGGTATCAGGAGAACATCTGACCCGAGGAGGTGTGCTGAAATTTTTGGAGGGGGAAAGGAGTAGTGTATTGATATAGGCATGCATACGCTGCTTCATGCACGTCTCTATGTAGCTTAGGTATACTCGCGATTTTGACATTTTCGAAAATTTAACTCGTAAAATACTCCTGGTATCAGGAGAACATCTGACCCGAGGAGGTGTGCTGAAATTTTCGGAGGGGGAAAAGGGTAGTGTATTGATATAGGCATGCATACGCTGCTTCATGCACGTCTCTATGTAGCTTAGGTATACTAGCGATTTTGCGTTTTCGAAAATTTAACTCGTAAAATACTCCTGGTATCAGGAGAACATCTGACCCGAGGAGGTGTGCTGAAATTTTTGGAGGGGGAAAGGAGTACTGTATTGATATACACATGCATACGCTGCTTCATGCACCTCTCTATGTAGCCTAGGTATACCAGCGATTTTGACATTTTCGAAAATTTAACTCGTAAAATACTCCTGGTATCAGGAGAACATCTGACCCGAGGAGGTGTGCTGAAATTTTCGGAGGGGGAAAAGGGTAGTGTATTGATATAGGCATGCATACGCTGCTTCATGCACGTCTCTATGTAGCTTAGGTATACTAGCGATTTTGACATTTTCGAAAATTTAACTCGTAAAATACTCCTGGTATCAGGAGAACATCTGACCCGAGGAGGTGTGCTGAAATTTTTGGAGGGGGAAAGGAGTAGTGTATTGATATACACATGCATACGCTGCTTCATGCACCTCTCTATGTAGCCTAGGTATACCAGCGATTTTGACATTTTCGAAAATTTAACTCGTAAAATACTCCTGGTATCAGGAGAACATCTGACCCGAGGAGGTGTGCTGAAATTTTCGGAGGGGGAAAAGGGTAGTGTATTGATATAGGCATGCATACGCTGCTTCATGCACGTCTCTATGTAGCTTAGGTATACTAGCGATTTTGACATTTTCGAAAATTTAACTCGTAAAATACTCCTGGTATCAGGAGAACATCTGACCCGAGGAGGTGTGCTGAAATTTTCGGAGGGGGAAAAGGGTAGTGTATTGATATAGGCATGCATACGCTGCTTCATGCACGTCTCTATGTAGCTTAGGTAAACCAGCGATTTTGACATTTTCGAAAATTTAACTCGTAAAATACTCCTGGTATCAGGAGAACATCTGACCCGAGGAGGTGTGCTGAAATTTTTGGAGGGGGAAAGGAGTAGTGTATTGATATAGGCATGCATACGCTGCTTCATGCACGTCTCTATGTAGCTTAGGTATACTCGCGATTTTGACATTTTCGAAAATTTAACTCGTAAAATACTCCTGGTATCAGGAGAACATCTGACCCGAGGAGGTGTGCTGAAATTTTCGGAGGGGGAAAAGGGTAGTGTATTGATATAGGCATGCATACGCTGCTTCATGCACGTCTCTATGTAGCTTAGGTATACTAGCGATTTTGACATTTTCGAAAATTTAACTCGTAAAATACTCCTGGTATCAGGAGAACATCTGACCCGAGGAGGTGTGCTGAAATTTTTGGAGGGGGAAAGGAGTAGTGTATTGATATACACATGCATACGCTGCTTCATGCACGTCTCTATGTAGCTTAGGTATACTAGCGATTTTGACATTTTCGAAAATTTAACTCGTAAAATACTCCTGGTATCAGGAGAACATCTGACCCGAGGAGGTGTGCTGAAATTTTCGGAGGGGGAAAAGGGTAGTGTATTGATATAGGCATGCATACGCTGCTTCATGCACGTCTCTATGTAGCTTAGGTATACTAGCGATTTTGCGTTTTCGAAAATTTAACTCGTAAAATACTCCTGGTATCAGGAGAACATCTGACCCGAGGAGGTGTGCTGAAATTTTCGGAGGGGGAAAAGGGTAGTGTATTGATATAGGCATGCATACGCTGCTTCATGCACGTCTCTATGTAGCTTAGGTATACTAGCGATTTTGACATTTTCGAAAATTTAACTCGTAAAATACTCCTGGTATCAGGAGAACATCTGACCCGAGGAGGTGTGCTGAAATTTTTGGAGGGGGAAAGGAGTAGTGTATTGATATAGGCATGCATACGCTGCTTCATGCACGTCTCTATGTAGCTTAGGTATACTCGCGATTTTGACATTTTCGAAAATTTAACTCGTAAAATACTCCTGGTATCAGGAGAACATCTGACCCGAGGAGGTGTGCTGAAATTTTCGGAGGGGGAAAAGGGTAGTGTATTGATATAGGCATGCATACGCTGCTTCATGCACGTCTCTATGTAGCTTAGGTATACTAGCGATTTTGACATTTTCGAAAATTTAACTCGTAAAATACTCCTGGTATCAGGAGAACATCTGACCCGAGGAGGTGTGCTGAAATTTTTGGAGGGGGAAAGGAGTAGTGTATTGATATACACATGCATACGCTGCTTCATGCACGTCTCTATGTAGCTTAGGTATACTAGCGATTTTGACATTTTCGAAAATTTAACTCGTAAAATACTCCTGGTATCAGGAGAACATCTGACCCGAGGAGGTGTGCTGAAATTTTCGGAGGGGGAAAAGGGTAGTGTATTGATATAGGCATGCATACGCTGCTTCATGCACGTCTCTATGTAGCTTAGGTATACTAGCGATTTTGACATTTTCGAAAATTTAACTCGTAAAATACTCCTGGTATCAGGAGAACATCTGACCCGAGGAGGTGTGCTGAAATTTTTGGAGGGGGAAAGGAGTAGTGTATTGATATAGGCATGCATACGCTGCTTCATGCACGTCTCTATGTAGCTTAGGTATACTCGCGATTTTGACATTTTCGAAAATTTAACTCGTAAAATACTCCTGGTATCAGGAGAACATCTGACCCAAGGAGGTGTGCTGAAATTTTTGGAGGGGGAAAGGAGTAGTGTATTGATATACACATGCATACGCTGCTTCATGCACCTCTCTATGTAGCTTAGGTATACCAGCGATTTTGACATTTTCGAAAATTTAACTCGTAAAATACTCCTGGTATCAGGAGAACATCTGACCCGAGGAGGTATGCTGAAATTTTTGGAGGGGGAAAGGAGTAGTGTATTGATATACACATGCATACGCTGCTTCATGCACCTCTCTGTGTAGCTTAGGTATACTAGCGATTTTGACATTTTCGAAAATTTAACTCGTAAAATACTCCTGGTATCAGGAGAACATCTGACCCGAGGAGGTGTGCTGAAATTTTTGGAGGGGGAAAGGAGTACTGTATTGATATACACATGCATACGCTGCTTCATGCACCTCTCTATGTAGCCTAGGTATACCAGCGATTTTGACATTTTCGAAAATTTAACTCGTAAAATACTCCTGGTATCAGGAGAACATCTGACCCGAGGAGGTGTGCTGAAATTTTCGGAGGGGGAAAAGGGTAGTGTATTGATATAGGCATGCATACGCTGCTTCATGCACGTCTCTATGTAGCTTAGGTATACCAGCGATTTTGACATTTTCGAAAATTTAACTCGTAAAATACTCCTGGTATCAGGAGAACATCTGACCCGAGGAGGTGTGCTGAAATTTTTGGAGGGGGAAAGGAGTAGTGTATTGATATAGGCATGCATACGCTGCTTCATGCACGTCTCTATGTAGCTTAGGTATACTCGCGATTTTGACATTTTCGAAAATTTAACTCGTAAAATACTCCTGGTATCAGGAGAACATCTGACCCGAGGAGGTGTGCTGAAATTTTCGGAGGGGGAAAAGGGTAGTGTATTGATATAGGCATGCATACGCTGCTTCATGCACGTCTCTATGTAGCTTAGGTATACTAGCGATTTTGACATTTTCGAAAATTTAACTCGTAAAATACTCCTGGTATCAGGAGAACATCTGACCCGAGGAGGTGTGCTGAAATTTTTGGAGGGGGAAAGGAGTAGTGTATTGATATAGGCATGCATACGCTGCTTCATGCACGTCTCTATGTAGCTTAGGTATACTCGCGATTTTGACATTTTCGAAAATTTAACTCGTAAAATACTCCTGGTATCAGGAGAACATCTGACCCAAGGAGGTGTGCTGAAATTTTTGGAGGGGGAAAGGAGTAGTGTATTGATATACACATGCATACGCTGCTTCATGCACCTCTCTATGTAGCTTAGGTATACCAGCGATTTTGACATTTTCGAAAATTTAACTCGTAAAATACTCCTGGTATCAGGAGAACATCTGACCCGAGGAGGTATGCTGAAATTTTTGGAGGGGGAAAGGAGTAGTGTATTGATATACACATGCATACGCTGCTTCATGCACCTCTCTGTGTAGCTTAGGTATACTAGCGATTTTGACATTTTCGAAAATTTAACTCGTAAAATACTCCTGGTATCAGGAGAACATCTGACCCGAGGAGGTGTGCTGAAATTTTTGGAGGGGGAAAGGAGTACTGTATTGATATACACATGCATACGCTGCTTCATGCACCTCTCTATGTAGCCTAGGTATACCAGCGATTTTGACATTTTCGAAAATTTAACTCGTAAAATACTCCTGGTATCAGGAGAACATCTGACCCGAGGAGGTGTGCTGAAATTTTCGGAGGGGGAAAAGGGTAGTGTATTGATATAGGCATGCATACGCTGCTTCATGCACGTCTCTATGTAGCTTAGGTATACCAGCGATTTTGACATTTTCGAAAATTTAACTCGTAAAATACTCCTGGTATCAGGAGAACATCTGACCCGAGGAGGTGTGCTGAAATTTTTGGAGGGGGAAAGGAGTAGTGTATTGATATAGGCATGCATACGCTGCTTCATGCACGTCTCTATGTAGCTTAGGTATACTCGCGATTTTGACATTTTCGAAAATTTAACTCGTAAAATACTCCTGGTATCAGGAGAACATCTGACCCGAGGAGGTGTGCTGAAATTTTCGGAGGGGGAAAAGGGTAGTGTATTGATATAGGCATGCATACGCTGCTTCATGCACGTCTCTATGTAGCTTAGGTATACTAGCGATTTTGACATTTTCGAAAATTTAACTCGTAAAATACTCCTGGTATCAGGAGAACATCTGACCCGAGGAGGTGTGCTGAAATTTTCGGAGGGGGAAAAGGGTAGTGTATTGATATAGGCATGCATACGCTGCTTCATGCACGTCTCTATGTAGCTTAGGTATACTAGCGATTTTGCGTTTTCGAAAATTTAACTCGTAAAATACTCCTGGTATCAGGAGAACATCTGACCCGAGGAGGTGTGCTGAAATTTTCGGAGGGGGAAAAGGGTAGTGTATTGATATAGGCATGCATACGCTGCTTCATGCACGTCTCTATGTAGCTTAGGTATACTAGCGATTTTGCGTTTTCGAAAATTTAACTCGTAAAATACTCCTGGTATCAGGAGAACATCTGACCCGAGGAGGTGTGCTGAAATTTTCGGAGGGGGAAAAGGGTAGTGTATTGATATAGGCATGCATACGCTGCTTCATGCACGTCTCTATGTAGCTTAGGTATACTAGCGATTTTGACATTTTCGAAAATTTAACTCGTAAAATACTCCTGGTATCAGGAGAACATCTGACCCGAGGAGGTGTGCTGAAATTTTTGGAGGGGGAAAGGAGTAGTGTATTGATATAGGCATGCATACGCTGCTTCATGCACGTCTCTATGTAGCTTAGGTATACTCGCGATTTTGACATTTTCGAAAATTTAACTCGTAAAATACTCCTGGTATCAGGAGAACATCTGACCCGAGGAGGTGTGCTGAAATTTTCGGAGGGGGAAAAGGGTAGTGTATTGATATAGGCATGCATACGCTGCTTCATGCACGTCTCTATGTAGCTTAGGTATACTAGCGATTTTGCGTTTTCGAAAATTTAACTCGTAAAATACTCCTGGTATCAGGAGAACATCTGACCCGAGGAGGTGTGCTGAAATTTTCGGAGGGGGAAAAGGGTAGTGTATTGATATAGGCATGCATACGCTGCTTCATGCACGTCTCTATGTAGCTTAGGTATACTAGCGATTTTGACATTTTCGAAAATTTAACTCGTAAAATACTCCTGGTATCAGGAGAACATCTGACCCGAGGAGGTGTGCTGAAATTTTTGGAGGGGGAAAGGAGTAGTGTATTGATATAGGCATGCATACGCTGCTTCATGCACGTCTCTATGTAGCTTAGGTATACTAGCGATTTTGACATTTTCGAAAATTTAACTCGTAAAATACTCCTGGTATCAGGAGAACATCTGACCCGAGGAGGTGTGCTGAAATTTTTGGAGGGGGAAAGGAGTAGTGTATTGATATAGGCATGCATACGCTGCTTCATGCACGTCTCTATGTAGCTTAGGTATACTCGCGATTTTGACATTTTCGAAAATTTAACTCGTAAAATACTCCTGGTATCAGGAGAACATCTGACCCGAGGAGGTGTGCTGAAATTTTCGGAGGGGGAAAAGGGTAGTGTATTGATATAGGCATGCATACGCTGCTTCATGCACGTCTCTATGTAGCTTAGGTATACTAGCGATTTTGCGTTTTCGAAAATTTAACTCGTAAAATACTCCTGGTATCAGGAGAACATCTGACCCGAGGAGGTGTGCTGAAATTTTTGGAGGGGGAAAGGAGTACTGTATTGATATACACATGCATACGCTGCTTCATGCACCTCTCTATGTAGCCTAGGTATACCAGCGATTTTGACATTTTCGAAAATTTAACTCGTAAAATACTCCTGGTATCAGGAGAACATCTGACCCGAGGAGGTGTGCTGAAATTTTCGGAGGGGGAAAAGGGTAGTGTATTGATATAGGCATGCATACGCTGCTTCATGCACGTCTCTATGTAGCTTAGGTATACTAGCGATTTTGACATTTTCGAAAATTTAACTCGTAAAATACTCCTGGTATCAGGAGAACATCTGACCCGAGGAGGTGTGCTGAAATTTTTGGAGGGGGAAAGGAGTAGTGTATTGATATACACATGCATACGCTGCTTCATGCACCTCTCTATGTAGCCTAGGTATACCAGCGATTTTGACATTTTCGAAAATTTAACTCGTAAAATACTCCTGGTATCAGGAGAACATCTGACCCGAGGAGGTGTGCTGAAATTTTCGGAGGGGGAAAAGGGTAGTGTATTGATATAGGCATGCATACGCTGCTTCATGCACGTCTCTATGTAGCTTAGGTATACTAGCGATTTTGACATTTTCGAAAATTTAACTCGTAAAATACTCCTGGTATCAGGAGAACATCTGACCCGAGGAGGTGTGCTGAAATTTTCGGAGGGGGAAAAGGGTAGTGTATTGATATAGGCATGCATACGCTGCTTCATGCACGTCTCTATGTAGCTTAGGTAAACCAGCGATTTTGACATTTTCGAAAATTTAACTCGTAAAATACTCCTGGTATCAGGAGAACATCTGACCCGAGGAGGTGTGCTGAAATTTTTGGAGGGGGAAAGGAGTAGTGTATTGATATAGGCATGCATACGCTGCTTCATGCACGTCTCTATGTAGCTTAGGTATACTCGCGATTTTGACATTTTCGAAAATTTAACTCGTAAAATACTCCTGGTATCAGGAGAACATCTGACCCGAGGAGGTGTGCTGAAATTTTCGGAGGGGGAAAAGGGTAGTGTATTGATATAGGCATGCATACGCTGCTTCATGCACGTCTCTATGTAGCTTAGGTATACTAGCGATTTTGACATTTTCGAAAATTTAACTCGTAAAATACTCCTGGTATCAGGAGAACATCTGACCCGAGGAGGTGTGCTGAAATTTTTGGAGGGGGAAAGGAGTAGTGTATTGATATACACATGCATACGCTGCTTCATGCACGTCTCTATGTAGCTTAGGTATACTAGCGATTTTGACATTTTCGAAAATTTAACTCGTAAAATACTCCTGGTATCAGGAGAACATCTGACCCGAGGAGGTGTGCTGAAATTTTCGGAGGGGGAAAAGGGTAGTGTATTGATATAGGCATGCATACGCTGCTTCATGCACGTCTCTATGTAGCTTAGGTATACTAGCGATTTTGCGTTTTCGAAAATTTAACTCGTAAAATACTCCTGGTATCAGGAGAACATCTGACCCGAGGAGGTGTGCTGAAATTTTCGGAGGGGGAAAAGGGTAGTGTATTGATATAGGCATGCATACGCTGCTTCATGCACGTCTCTATGTAGCTTAGGTATACTAGCGATTTTGACATTTTCGAAAATTTAACTCGTAAAATACTCCTGGTATCAGGAGAACATCTGACCCGAGGAGGTGTGCTGAAATTTTTGGAGGGGGAAAGGAGTAGTGTATTGATATAGGCATGCATACGCTGCTTCATGCACGTCTCTATGTAGCTTAGGTATACTCGCGATTTTGACATTTTCGAAAATTTAACTCGTAAAATACTCCTGGTATCAGGAGAACATCTGACCCGAGGAGGTGTGCTGAAATTTTCGGAGGGGGAAAAGGGTAGTGTATTGATATAGGCATGCATACGCTGCTTCATGCACGTCTCTATGTAGCTTAGGTATACTAGCGATTTTGCGTTTTCGAAAATTTAACTCGTAAAATACTCCTGGTATCAGGAGAACATCTGACCCGAGGAGGTGTGCTGAAATTTTCGGAGGGGGAAAAGGGTAGTGTATTGATATAGGCATGCATACGCTGCTTCATGCACGTCTCTATGTAGCTTAGGTATACTAGCGATTTTGACATTTTCGAAAATTTAACTCGTAAAATACTCCTGGTATCAGGAGAACATCTGACCCAAGGAGGTGTGCTGAAATTTTTGGAGGGGGAAAGGAGTAGTGTATTGATATAGGCATGCATACGCTGCTTCATGCACGTCTCTATGTAGCTTAGGTATACTAGCGATTTTGCGTTTTCGAAAATTTAACTCGTAAAATACTCCTGGTATCAGGAGAACATCTGACCCGAGGAGGTGTGCTGAAATTTTCGGAGGGGGAAAAGGGTAGTGTATTGATATAGGCATGCATACGCTGCTTCATGCACGTCTCTATGTAGCTTAGGTATACTAGCGATTTTGACATTTTCGAAAATTTAACTCGTAAAATACTCCTGGTATCAGGAGAACATCTGACCCGAGGAGGTGTGCTGAAATTTTTGGAGGGGGAAAGGAGTAGTGTATTGATATAGGCATGCATACGCTGCTTCATGCACGTCTCTATGTAGCTTAGGTATACTAGCGATTTTGACATTTTCGAAAATTTAACTCGTAAAATACTCCTGGTATCAGGAGAACATCTGACCCGAGGAGGTGTGCTGAAATTTTTGGAGGGGGAAAGGAGTAGTGTATTGATATAGGCATGCATACGCTGCTTCATGCACGTCTCTATGTAGCTTAGGTATACTCGCGATTTTGACATTTTCGAAAATTTAACTCGTAAAATACTCCTGGTATCAGGAGAACATCTGACCCGAGGAGGTGTGCTGAAATTTTCGGAGGGGGAAAAGGGTAGTGTATTGATATAGGCATGCATACGCTGCTTCATGCACGTCTCTATGTAGCTTAGGTATACTAGCGATTTTGCGTTTTCGAAAATTTAACTCGTAAAATACTCCTGGTATCAGGAGAACATCTGACCCGAGGAGGTGTGCTGAAATTTTCGGAGGGGGAAAAGGGTAGTGTATTGATATAGGCATGCATACGCTGCTTCATGCACGTCTCTATGTAGCTTAGGTATACTAGCGATTTTGACATTTTCGAAAATTTAACTCGTAAAATACTCCTGGTATCAGGAGAACATCTGACCCGAGGAGGTGTGCTGAAATTTTTGGAGGGGGAAAGGAGTAGTGTATTGATATAGGCATGCATACGCTGCTTCATGCACGTCTCTATGTAGCTTAGGTATACTCGCGATTTTGACATTTTCGAAAATTTAACTCGTAAAATACTCCTGGTATCAGGAGAACATCTGACCCGAGGAGGTGTGCTGAAATTTTCGGAGGGGGAAAAGGGTAGTGTATTGATATAGGCATGCATACGCTGCTTCATGCACGTCTCTATGTAGCTTAGGTATACTAGCGATTTTGACATTTTCGAAAATTTAACTCGTAAAATACTCCTGGTATCAGGAGAACATCTGACCCGAGGAGGTGTGCTGAAATTTTTGGAGGGGGAAAGGAGTAGTGTATTGATATAGGCATGCATACGCTGCTTCATGCACGTCTCTATGTAGCTTAGGTATACTAGCGATTTTGACATTTTCGAAAATTTAACTCGTAAAATACTCCTGGTATCAGGAGAACATCTGACCCGAGGAGGTGTGCTGAAATTTTTGGAGGGGGAAAGGAGTAGTGTATTGATATAGGCATGCATACGCTGCTTCATGCACGTCTCTATGTAGCTTAGGTATACTCGCGATTTTGACATTTTCGAAAATTTAACTCGTAAAATACTCCTGGTATCAGGAGAACATCTGACCCGAGGAGGTGTGCTGAAATTTTCGGAGGGGGAAAAGGGTAGTGTATTGATATAGGCATGCATACGCTGCTTCATGCACGTCTCTATGTAGCTTAGGTATACTAGCGATTTTGCGTTTTCGAAAATTTAACTCGTAAAATACTCCTGGTATCAGGAGAACATCTGACCCGAGGAGGTGTGCTGAAATTTTTGGAGGGGGAAAGGAGTACTGTATTGATATACACATGCATACGCTGCTTCATGCACCTCTCTATGTAGCCTAGGTATACCAGCGATTTTGACATTTTCGAAAATTTAACTCGTAAAATACTCCTGGTATCAGGAGAACATCTGACCCGAGGAGGTGTGCTGAAATTTTCGGAGGGGGAAAAGGGTAGTGTATTGATATAGGCATGCATACGCTGCTTCATGCACGTCTCTATGTAGCTTAGGTATACTAGCGATTTTGACATTTTCGAAAATTTAACTCGTAAAATACTCCTGGTATCAGGAGAACATCTGACCCGAGGAGGTGTGCTGAAATTTTTGGAGGGGGAAAGGAGTAGTGTATTGATATACACATGCATACGCTGCTTCATGCACCTCTCTATGTAGCCTAGGTATACCAGCGATTTTGACATTTTCGAAAATTTAACTCGTAAAATACTCCTGGTATCAGGAGAACATCTGACCCGAGGAGGTGTGCTGAAATTTTCGGAGGGGGAAAAGGGTAGTGTATTGATATAGGCATGCATACGCTGCTTCATGCACGTCTCTATGTAGCTTAGGTATACTAGCGATTTTGACATTTTCGAAAATTTAACTCGTAAAATACTCCTGGTATCAGGAGAACATCTGACCCGAGGAGGTGTGCTGAAATTTTCGGAGGGGGAAAAGGGTAGTGTATTGATATAGGCATGCATACGCTGCTTCATGCACGTCTCTATGTAGCTTAGGTATACCAGCGATTTTGACATTTTCGAAAATTTAACTCGTAAAATACTCCTGGTATCAGGAGAACATCTGACCCGAGGAGGTATGCTGAAATTTTTGGAGGGGGAAAGGAGTAGTGTATTGATATACACATGCATACGCTGCTTCATGCACCTCTCTGTGTAGCTTAGGTATACTAGCGATTTTGACATTTTCGAAAATTTAACTCGTAAAATACTCCTGGTATCAGGAGAACATCTGACCCGAGGAGGTGTGCTGAAATTTTTGGAGGGGGAAAGGAGTACTGTATTGATATACACATGCATACGCTGCTTCATGCACCTCTCTATGTAGCCTAGGTATACCAGCGATTTTGACATTTTCGAAAATTTAACTCGTAAAATACTCCTGGTATCAGGAGAACATCTGACCCGAGGAGGTGTGCTGAAATTTTCGGAGGGGGAAAAGGGTAGTGTATTGATATAGGCATGCATACGCTGCTTCATGCACGTCTCTATGTAGCTTAGGTATACCAGCGATTTTGACATTTTCGAAAATTTAACTCGTAAAATACTCCTGGTATCAGGAGAACATCTGACCCGAGGAGGTGTGCTGAAATTTTTGGAGGGGGAAAGGAGTAGTGTATTGATATAGGCATGCATACGCTGCTTCATGCACGTCTCTATGTAGCTTAGGTATACTCGCGATTTTGACATTTTCGAAAATTTAACTCGTAAAATACTCCTGGTATCAGGAGAACATCTGACCCGAGGAGGTGTGCTGAAATTTTCGGAGGGGGAAAAGGGTAGTGTATTGATATAGGCATGCATACGCTGCTTCATGCACGTCTCTATGTAGCTTAGGTATACTAGCGATTTTGACATTTTCGAAAATTTAACTCGTAAAATACTCCTGGTATCAGGAGAACATCTGACCCGAGGAGGTGTGCTGAAATTTTTGGAGGGGGAAAGGAGTAGTGTATTGATATAGGCATGCATACGCTGCTTCATGCACGTCTCTATGTAGCTTAGGTATACTCGCGATTTTGACATTTTCGAAAATTTAACTCGTAAAATACTCCTGGTATCAGGAGAACATCTGACCCAAGGAGGTGTGCTGAAATTTTTGGAGGGGGAAAGGAGTAGTGTATTGATATACACATGCATACGCTGCTTCATGCACCTCTCTATGTAGCTTAGGTATACCAGCGATTTTGACATTTTCGAAAATTTAACTCGTAAAATACTCCTGGTATCAGGAGAACATCTGACCCGAGGAGGTATGCTGAAATTTTTGGAGGGGGAAAGGAGTAGTGTATTGATATACACATGCATACGCTGCTTCATGCACCTCTCTGTGTAGCTTAGGTATACTAGCGATTTTGACATTTTCGAAAATTTAACTCGTAAAATACTCCTGGTATCAGGAGAACATCTGACCCGAGGAGGTGTGCTGAAATTTTTGGAGGGGGAAAGGAGTACTGTATTGATATACACATGCATACGCTGCTTCATGCACCTCTCTATGTAGCCTAGGTATACCAGCGATTTTGACATTTTCGAAAATTTAACTCGTAAAATACTCCTGGTATCAGGAGAACATCTGACCCGAGGAGGTGTGCTGAAATTTTCGGAGGGGGAAAAGGGTAGTGTATTGATATAGGCATGCATACGCTGCTTCATGCACGTCTCTATGTAGCTTAGGTATACCAGCGATTTTGACATTTTCGAAAATTTAACTCGTAAAATACTCCTGGTATCAGGAGAACATCTGACCCGAGGAGGTGTGCTGAAATTTTTGGAGGGGGAAAGGAGTAGTGTATTGATATAGGCATGCATACGCTGCTTCATGCACGTCTCTATGTAGCTTAGGTATACTCGCGATTTTGACATTTTCGAAAATTTAACTCGTAAAATACTCCTGGTATCAGGAGAACATCTGACCCGAGGAGGTGTGCTGAAATTTTCGGAGGGGGAAAAGGGTAGTGTATTGATATAGGCATGCATACGCTGCTTCATGCACGTCTCTATGTAGCTTAGGTATACTAGCGATTTTGACATTTTCGAAAATTTAACTCGTAAAATACTCCTGGTATCAGGAGAACATCTGACCCGAGGAGGTGTGCTGAAATTTTCGGAGGGGGAAAAGGGTAGTGTATTGATATAGGCATGCATACGCTGCTTCATGCACGTCTCTATGTAGCTTAGGTATACTAGCGATTTTGCGTTTTCGAAAATTTAACTCGTAAAATACTCCTGGTATCAGGAGAACATCTGACCCGAGGAGGTGTGCTGAAATTTTCGGAGGGGGAAAAGGGTAGTGTATTGATATAGGCATGCATACGCTGCTTCATGCACGTCTCTATGTAGCTTAGGTATACTAGCGATTTTGCGTTTTCGAAAATTTAACTCGTAAAATACTCCTGGTATCAGGAGAACATCTGACCCGAGGAGGTGTGCTGAAATTTTCGGAGGGGGAAAAGGGTAGTGTATTGATATAGGCATGCATACGCTGCTTCATGCACGTCTCTATGTAGCTTAGGTATACTAGCGATTTTGACATTTTCGAAAATTTAACTCGTAAAATACTCCTGGTATCAGGAGAACATCTGACCCGAGGAGGTGTGCTGAAATTTTTGGAGGGGGAAAGGAGTAGTGTATTGATATAGGCATGCATACGCTGCTTCATGCACGTCTCTATGTAGCTTAGGTATACTCGCGATTTTGACATTTTCGAAAATTTAACTCGTAAAATACTCCTGGTATCAGGAGAACATCTGACCCGAGGAGGTGTGCTGAAATTTTCGGAGGGGGAAAAGGGTAGTGTATTGATATAGGCATGCATACGCTGCTTCATGCACGTCTCTATGTAGCTTAGGTATACTAGCGATTTTGCGTTTTCGAAAATTTAACTCGTAAAATACTCCTGGTATCAGGAGAACATCTGACCCGAGGAGGTGTGCTGAAATTTTCGGAGGGGGAAAAGGGTAGTGTATTGATATAGGCATGCATACGCTGCTTCATGCACGTCTCTATGTAGCTTAGGTATACTAGCGATTTTGACATTTTCGAAAATTTAACTCGTAAAATACTCCTGGTATCAGGAGAACATCTGACCCGAGGAGGTGTGCTGAAATTTTTGGAGGGGGAAAGGAGTAGTGTATTGATATAGGCATGCATACGCTGCTTCATGCACGTCTCTATGTAGCTTAGGTATACTAGCGATTTTGACATTTTCGAAAATTTAACTCGTAAAATACTCCTGGTATCAGGAGAACATCTGACCCGAGGAGGTGTGCTGAAATTTTTGGAGGGGGAAAGGAGTAGTGTATTGATATAGGCATGCATACGCTGCTTCATGCACGTCTCTATGTAGCTTAGGTATACTCGCGATTTTGACATTTTCGAAAATTTAACTCGTAAAATACTCCTGGTATCAGGAGAACATCTGACCCGAGGAGGTGTGCTGAAATTTTCGGAGGGGGAAAAGGGTAGTGTATTGATATAGGCATGCATACGCTGCTTCATGCACGTCTCTATGTAGCTTAGGTATACTAGCGATTTTGCGTTTTCGAAAATTTAACTCGTAAAATACTCCTGGTATCAGGAGAACATCTGACCCGAGGAGGTGTGCTGAAATTTTTGGAGGGGGAAAGGAGTACTGTATTGATATACACATGCATACGCTGCTTCATGCACCTCTCTATGTAGCCTAGGTATACCAGCGATTTTGACATTTTCGAAAATTTAACTCGTAAAATACTCCTGGTATCAGGAGAACATCTGACCCGAGGAGGTGTGCTGAAATTTTCGGAGGGGGAAAAGGGTAGTGTATTGATATAGGCATGCATACGCTGCTTCATGCACGTCTCTATGTAGCTTAGGTATACTAGCGATTTTGACATTTTCGAAAATTTAACTCGTAAAATACTCCTGGTATCAGGAGAACATCTGACCCGAGGAGGTGTGCTGAAATTTTTGGAGGGGGAAAGGAGTAGTGTATTGATATACACATGCATACGCTGCTTCATGCACCTCTCTATGTAGCCTAGGTATACCAGCGATTTTGACATTTTCGAAAATTTAACTCGTAAAATACTCCTGGTATCAGGAGAACATCTGACCCGAGGAGGTGTGCTGAAATTTTCGGAGGGGGAAAAGGGTAGTGTATTGATATAGGCATGCATACGCTGCTTCATGCACGTCTCTATGTAGCTTAGGTATACTAGCGATTTTGACATTTTCGAAAATTTAACTCGTAAAATACTCCTGGTATCAGGAGAACATCTGACCCGAGGAGGTGTGCTGAAATTTTCGGAGGGGGAAAAGGGTAGTGTATTGATATAGGCATGCATACGCTGCTTCATGCACGTCTCTATGTAGCTTAGGTAAACCAGCGATTTTGACATTTTCGAAAATTTAACTCGTAAAATACTCCTGGTATCAGGAGAACATCTGACCCGAGGAGGTGTGCTGAAATTTTTGGAGGGGGAAAGGAGTAGTGTATTGATATAGGCATGCATACGCTGCTTCATGCACGTCTCTATGTAGCTTAGGTATACTCGCGATTTTGACATTTTCGAAAATTTAACTCGTAAAATACTCCTGGTATCAGGAGAACATCTGACCCGAGGAGGTGTGCTGAAATTTTCGGAGGGGGAAAAGGGTAGTGTATTGATATAGGCATGCATACGCTGCTTCATGCACGTCTCTATGTAGCTTAGGTATACTAGCGATTTTGACATTTTCGAAAATTTAACTCGTAAAATACTCCTGGTATCAGGAGAACATCTGACCCGAGGAGGTGTGCTGAAATTTTTGGAGGGGGAAAGGAGTAGTGTATTGATATACACATGCATACGCTGCTTCATGCACGTCTCTATGTAGCTTAGGTATACTAGCGATTTTGACATTTTCGAAAATTTAACTCGTAAAATACTCCTGGTATCAGGAGAACATCTGACCCGAGGAGGTGTGCTGAAATTTTCGGAGGGGGAAAAGGGTAGTGTATTGATATAGGCATGCATACGCTGCTTCATGCACGTCTCTATGTAGCTTAGGTATACTAGCGATTTTGCGTTTTCGAAAATTTAACTCGTAAAATACTCCTGGTATCAGGAGAACATCTGACCCGAGGAGGTGTGCTGAAATTTTCGGAGGGGGAAAAGGGTAGTGTATTGATATAGGCATGCATACGCTGCTTCATGCACGTCTCTATGTAGCTTAGGTATACTAGCGATTTTGACATTTTCGAAAATTTAACTCGTAAAATACTCCTGGTATCAGGAGAACATCTGACCCGAGGAGGTGTGCTGAAATTTTTGGAGGGGGAAAGGAGTAGTGTATTGATATAGGCATGCATACGCTGCTTCATGCACGTCTCTATGTAGCTTAGGTATACTCGCGATTTTGACATTTTCGAAAATTTAACTCGTAAAATACTCCTGGTATCAGGAGAACATCTGACCCGAGGAGGTGTGCTGAAATTTTCGGAGGGGGAAAAGGGTAGTGTATTGATATAGGCATGCATACGCTGCTTCATGCACGTCTCTATGTAGCTTAGGTATACTAGCGATTTTGCGTTTTCGAAAATTTAACTCGTAAAATACTCCTGGTATCAGGAGAACATCTGACCCGAGGAGGTGTGCTGAAATTTTCGGAGGGGGAAAAGGGTAGTGTATTGATATAGGCATGCATACGCTGCTTCATGCACGTCTCTATGTAGCTTAGGTATACTAGCGATTTTGACATTTTCGAAAATTTAACTCGTAAAATACTCCTGGTATCAGGAGAACATCTGACCCAAGGAGGTGTGCTGAAATTTTTGGAGGGGGAAAGGAGTAGTGTATTGATATAGGCATGCATACGCTGCTTCATGCACGTCTCTATGTAGCTTAGGTATACTAGCGATTTTGCGTTTTCGAAAATTTAACTCGTAAAATACTCCTGGTATCAGGAGAACATCTGACCCGAGGAGGTGTGCTGAAATTTTCGGAGGGGGAAAAGGGTAGTGTATTGATATAGGCATGCATACGCTGCTTCATGCACGTCTCTATGTAGCTTAGGTATACTAGCGATTTTGACATTTTCGAAAATTTAACTCGTAAAATACTCCTGGTATCAGGAGAACATCTGACCCGAGGAGGTGTGCTGAAATTTTTGGAGGGGGAAAGGAGTAGTGTATTGATATAGGCATGCATACGCTGCTTCATGCACGTCTCTATGTAGCTTAGGTATACTAGCGATTTTGACATTTTCGAAAATTTAACTCGTAAAATACTCCTGGTATCAGGAGAACATCTGACCCGAGGAGGTGTGCTGAAATTTTTGGAGGGGGAAAGGAGTAGTGTATTGATATAGGCATGCATACGCTGCTTCATGCACGTCTCTATGTAGCTTAGGTATACTCGCGATTTTGACATTTTCGAAAATTTAACTCGTAAAATACTCCTGGTATCAGGAGAACATCTGACCCGAGGAGGTGTGCTGAAATTTTCGGAGGGGGAAAAGGGTAGTGTATTGATATAGGCATGCATACGCTGCTTCATGCACGTCTCTATGTAGCTTAGGTATACTAGCGATTTTGCGTTTTCGAAAATTTAACTCGTAAAATACTCCTGGTATCAGGAGAACATCTGACCCGAGGAGGTGTGCTGAAATTTTCGGAGGGGGAAAAGGGTAGTGTATTGATATAGGCATGCATACGCTGCTTCATGCACGTCTCTATGTAGCTTAGGTATACTAGCGATTTTGACATTTTCGAAAATTTAACTCGTAAAATACTCCTGGTATCAGGAGAACATCTGACCCGAGGAGGTGTGCTGAAATTTTTGGAGGGGGAAAGGAGTAGTGTATTGATATAGGCATGCATACGCTGCTTCATGCACGTCTCTATGTAGCTTAGGTATACTCGCGATTTTGACATTTTCGAAAATTTAACTCGTAAAATACTCCTGGTATCAGGAGAACATCTGACCCGAGGAGGTGTGCTGAAATTTTCGGAGGGGGAAAAGGGTAGTGTATTGATATAGGCATGCATACGCTGCTTCATGCACGTCTCTATGTAGCTTAGGTATACTAGCGATTTTGACATTTTCGAAAATTTAACTCGTAAAATACTCCTGGTATCAGGAGAACATCTGACCCGAGGAGGTGTGCTGAAATTTTTGGAGGGGGAAAGGAGTAGTGTATTGATATAGGCATGCATACGCTGCTTCATGCACGTCTCTATGTAGCTTAGGTATACTAGCGATTTTGACATTTTCGAAAATTTAACTCGTAAAATACTCCTGGTATCAGGAGAACATCTGACCCGAGGAGGTGTGCTGAAATTTTTGGAGGGGGAAAGGAGTAGTGTATTGATATAGGCATGCATACGCTGCTTCATGCACGTCTCTATGTAGCTTAGGTATACTCGCGATTTTGACATTTTCGAAAATTTAACTCGTAAAATACTCCTGGTATCAGGAGAACATCTGACCCGAGGAGGTGTGCTGAAATTTTCGGAGGGGGAAAAGGGTAGTGTATTGATATAGGCATGCATACGCTGCTTCATGCACGTCTCTATGTAGCTTAGGTATACTAGCGATTTTGCGTTTTCGAAAATTTAACTCGTAAAATACTCCTGGTATCAGGAGAACATCTGACCCGAGGAGGTGTGCTGAAATTTTTGGAGGGGGAAAGGAGTACTGTATTGATATACACATGCATACGCTGCTTCATGCACCTCTCTATGTAGCCTAGGTATACCAGCGATTTTGACATTTTCGAAAATTTAACTCGTAAAATACTCCTGGTATCAGGAGAACATCTGACCCGAGGAGGTGTGCTGAAATTTTCGGAGGGGGAAAAGGGTAGTGTATTGATATAGGCATGCATACGCTGCTTCATGCACGTCTCTATGTAGCTTAGGTATACTAGCGATTTTGACATTTTCGAAAATTTAACTCGTAAAATACTCCTGGTATCAGGAGAACATCTGACCCGAGGAGGTGTGCTGAAATTTTTGGAGGGGGAAAGGAGTAGTGTATTGATATACACATGCATACGCTGCTTCATGCACCTCTCTATGTAGCCTAGGTATACCAGCGATTTTGACATTTTCGAAAATTTAACTCGTAAAATACTCCTGGTATCAGGAGAACATCTGACCCGAGGAGGTGTGCTGAAATTTTCGGAGGGGGAAAAGGGTAGTGTATTGATATAGGCATGCATACGCTGCTTCATGCACGTCTCTATGTAGCTTAGGTATACTAGCGATTTTGACATTTTCGAAAATTTAACTCGTAAAATACTCCTGGTATCAGGAGAACATCTGACCCGAGGAGGTGTGCTGAAATTTTCGGAGGGGGAAAAGGGTAGTGTATTGATATAGGCATGCATACGCTGCTTCATGCACGTCTCTATGTAGCTTAGGTATACCAGCGATTTTGACATTTTCGAAAATTTAACTCGTAAAATACTCCTGGTATCAGGAGAACATCTGACCCGAGGAGGTGTGCTGAAATTTTTGGAGGGGGAAAGGAGTAGTGTATTGATATAGGCATGCATACGCTGCTTCATGCACGTCTCTATGTAGCTTAGGTATACTCGCGATTTTGACATTTTCGAAAATTTAACTCGTAAAATACTCCTGGTATCAGGAGAACATCTGACCCGAGGAGGTGTGCTGAAATTTTCGGAGGGGGAAAAGGGTAGTGTATTGATATAGGCATGCATACGCTGCTTCATGCACGTCTCTATGTAGCTTAGGTATACTAGCGATTTTGACATTTTCGAAAATTTAACTCGTAAAATACTCCTGGTATCAGGAGAACATCTGACCCGAGGAGGTGTGCTGAAATTTTTGGAGGGGGAAAGGAGTAGTGTATTGATATACACATGCATACGCTGCTTCATGCACGTCTCTATGTAGCTTAGGCATACTAGCGATTTTGACATTTTCGAAAATTTAACTCGTAAAATACTCCTGGTATCAGGAGAACATCTGACCCGAGGAGGTGTGCTGAAATTTTCGGAGGGGGAAAAGGGTAGTGTATTGATATAGGCATGCATACGCTGCTTCATGCACGTCTCTATGTAGCTTAGGTATACTAGCGATTTTGACATTTTCGAAAATTTAACTCGTAAAATACTCCTGGTATCAGGAGAACATCTGACCCGAGGAGGTGTGCTGAAATTTTTGGAGGGGGAAAGGAGTAGTGTATTGATATACACATGCATACGCTGCTTCATGCACGTCTCTATGTAGCTTAGGCATACTAGCGATTTTGACATTTTCGAAAATTTAACTCGTAAAATACTCCTGGTATCAGGAGAACATCTGACCCGAGGAGGTGTGCTGAAATTTTCGGAGGGGGAAAAGGGTAGTGTATTGATATAGGCATGCATACGCTGCTTCATGCACGTCTCTATGTAGCTTAGGTATACTAGCGATTTTGCGTTTTCGAAAATTTAACTCGTAAAATACTCCTGGTATCAGGAGAACATCTGACCCGAGGAGGTGTGCTGAAATTTTCGGAGGGGGAAAAGGGTAGTGTATTGATATAGGCATGCATACGATGCTTCATGCACGTCTCTATGTAGCTTAGGTATACTAGCGATTTTGACATTTTCGAAAATTTAACTCGTAAAATACTCCTGGTATCAGGAGAACATCTGACCCGAGGAGGTGTGCTGAAATTTTTGGAGGGGGAAAGGAGTAGTGTATTGATATAGGCATGCATACGCTGCTTCATGCACGTCTCTATGTAGCTTAGGTATACTCGCGATTTTGACATTTTCGAAAATTTAACTCGTAAAATACTCCTGGTATCAGGAGAACATCTGACCCGAGGAGGTGTGCTGAAATTTTCGGAGGGGGAAAAGGGTAGTGTATTGATATAGGCATGCATACGCTGCTTCATGCACGTCTCTATGTAGCTTAGGTATACTAGCGATTTTGCGTTTTCGAAAATTTAACTCGTAAAATACTCCTGGTATCAGGAGAACATCTGACCCGAGGAGGTGTGCTGAAATTTTCGGAGGGGGAAAAGGGTAGTGTATTGATATAGGCATGCATACGCTGCTTCATGCACGTCTCTATGTAGCTTAGGTATACTAGCGATTTTGACATTTTCGAAAATTTAACTCGTAAAATACTCCTGGTATCAGGAGAACATCTGACCCAAGGAGGTGTGCTGAAATTTTTGGAGGGGGAAAGGAGTAGTGTATTGATATAGGCATGCATACGCTGCTTCATGCACGTCTCTATGTAGCTTAGGTATACTAGCGATTTTGCGTTTTCGAAAATTTAACTCGTAAAATACTCCTGGTATCAGGAGAACATCTGACCCGAGGAGGTGTGCTGAAATTTTCGGAGGGGGAAAAGGGTAGTGTATTGATATAGGCATGCATACGCTGCTTCATGCACGTCTCTATGTAGCTTAGGTATACTAGCGATTTTGACATTTTCGAAAATTTAACTCGTAAAATACTCCTGGTATCAGGAGAACATCTGACCCGAGGAGGTGTGCTGAAATTTTTGGAGGGGGAAAGGAGTAGTGTATTGATATAGGCATGCATACGCTGCTTCATGCACGTCTCTATGTAGCTTAGGTATACTAGCGATTTTGACATTTTCGAAAATTTAACTCGTAAAATACTCCTGGTATCAGGAGAACATCTGACCCGAGGAGGTGTGCTGAAATTTTTGGAGGGGGAAAGGAGTAGTGTATTGATATAGGCATGCATACGCTGCTTCATGCACGTCTCTATGTAGCTTAGGTATACTCGCGATTTTGACATTTTCGAAAATTTAACTCGTAAAATACTCCTGGTATCAGGAGAACATCTGACCCGAGGAGGTGTGCTGAAATTTTCGGAGGGGGAAAAGGGTAGTGTATTGATATAGGCATGCATACGCTGCTTCATGCACGTCTCTATGTAGCTTAGGTATACTAGCGATTTTGCGTTTTCGAAAATTTAACTCGTAAAATACTCCTGGTATCAGGAGAACATCTGACCCGAGGAGGTGTGCTGAAATTTTCGGAGGGGGAAAAGGGTAGTGTATTGATATAGGCATGCATACGCTGCTTCATGCACGTCTCTATGTAGCTTAGGTATACTAGCGATTTTGACATTTTCGAAAATTTAACTCGTAAAATACTCCTGGTATCAGGAGAACATCTGACCCGAGGAGGTGTGCTGAAATTTTTGGAGGGGGAAAGGAGTAGTGTATTGATATAGGCATGCATACGCTGCTTCATGCACGTCTCTATGTAGCTTAGGTATACTCGCGATTTTGACATTTTCGAAAATTTAACTCGTAAAATACTCCTGGTATCAGGAGAACATCTGACCCGAGGAGGTGTGCTGAAATTTTCGGAGGGGGAAAAGGGTAGTGTATTGATATAGGCATGCATACGCTGCTTCATGCACGTCTCTATGTAGCTTAGGTATACTAGCGATTTTGCGTTTTCGAAAATTTAACTCGTAAAATACTCCTGGTATCAGGAGAACATCTGACCCGAGGAGGTGTGCTGAAATTTTCGGAGGGGGAAAAGGGTAGTGTATTGATATAGGCATGCATACGCTGCTTCATGCACGTCTCTATGTAGCTTAGGTATACTAGCGATTTTGACATTTTCGAAAATTTAACTCGTAAAATACTCCTGGTATCAGGAGAACATCTGACCCAAGGAGGTGTGCTGAAATTTTTGGAGGGGGAAAGGAGTAGTGTATTGATATAGGCATGCATACGCTGCTTCATGCACGTCTCTATGTAGCTTAGGTATACTAGCGATTTTGCGTTTTCGAAAATTTAACTCGTAAAATACTCCTGGTATCAGGAGAACATCTGACCCGAGGAGGTGTGCTGAAATTTTCGGAGGGGGAAAAGGGTAGTGTATTGATATAGGCATGCATACGCTGCTTCATGCACGTCTCTATGTAGCTTAGGTATACTAGCGATTTTGACATTTTCGAAAATTTAACTCGTAAAATACTCCTGGTATCAGGAGAACATCTGACCCGAGGAGGTGTGCTGAAATTTTTGGAGGGGGAAAGGAGTAGTGTATTGATATAGGCATGCATACGCTGCTTCATGCACGTCTCTATGTAGCTTAGGTATACTAGCGATTTTGACATTTTCGAAAATTTAACTCGTAAAATACTCCTGGTATCAGGAGAACATCTGACCCGAGGAGGTGTGCTGAAATTTTTGGAGGGGGAAAGGAGTAGTGTATTGATATAGGCATGCATACGCTGCTTCATGCACGTCTCTATGTAGCTTAGGTATACTCGCGATTTTGACATTTTCGAAAATTTAACTCGTAAAATACTCCTGGTATCAGGAGAACATCTGACCCGAGGAGGTGTGCTGAAATTTTCGGAGGGGGAAAAGGGTAGTGTATTGATATAGGCATGCATACGCTGCTTCATGCACGTCTCTATGTAGCTTAGGTATACTAGCGATTTTGCGTTTTCGAAAATTTAACTCGTAAAATACTCCTGGTATCAGGAGAACATCTGACCCGAGGAGGTGTGCTGAAATTTTCGGAGGGGGAAAAGGGTAGTGTATTGATATAGGCATGCATACGCTGCTTCATGCACGTCTCTATGTAGCTTAGGTATACTAGCGATTTTGACATTTTCGAAAATTTAACTCGTAAAATACTCCTGGTATCAGGAGAACATCTGACCCGAGGAGGTGTGCTGAAATTTTTGGAGGGGGAAAGGAGTAGTGTATTGATATAGGCATGCATACGCTGCTTCATGCACGTCTCTATGTAGCTTAGGTATACTCGCGATTTTGACATTTTCGAAAATTTAACTCGTAAAATACTCCTGGTATCAGGAGAACATCTGACCCGAGGAGGTGTGCTGAAATTTTCGGAGGGGGAAAAGGGTAGTGTATTGATATAGGCATGCATACGCTGCTTCATGCACGTCTCTATGTAGCTTAGGTATACTAGCGATTTTGCGTTTTCGAAAATTTAACTCGTAAAATACTCCTGGTATCAGGAGAACATCTGACCCGAGGAGGTGTGCTGAAATTTTCGGAGGGGGAAAAGGGTAGTGTATTGATATAGGCATGCATACGCTGCTTCATGCACGTCTCTATGTAGCTTAGGTATACTAGCGATTTTGACATTTTCGAAAATTTAACTCGTAAAATACTCCTGGTATCAGGAGAACATCTGACCCAAGGAGGTGTGCTGAAATTTTTGGAGGGGGAAAGGAGTAGTGTATTGATATAGGCATGCATACGCTGCTTCATGCACGTCTCTATGTAGCTTAGGTATACTAGCGATTTTGCGTTTTCGAAAATTTAACTCGTAAAATACTCCTGGTATCAGGAGAACATCTGACCCGAGGAGGTGTGCTGAAATTTTCGGAGGGGGAAAAGGGTAGTGTATTGATATAGGCATGCATACGCTGCTTCATGCACGTCTCTATGTAGCTTAGGTATACTAGCGATTTTGACATTTTCGAAAATTTAACTCGTAAAATACTCCTGGTATCAGGAGAACATCTGACCCGAGGAGGTGTGCTGAAATTTTTGGAGGGGGAAAGGAGTAGTGTATTGATATAGGCATGCATACGCTGCTTCATGCACGTCTCTATGTAGCTTAGGTATACTAGCGATTTTGACATTTTCGAAAATTTAACTCGTAAAATACTCCTGGTATCAGGAGAACATCTGACCCGAGGAGGTGTGCTGAAATTTTTGGAGGGGGAAAGGAGTAGTGTATTGATATAGGCATGCATACGCTGCTTCATGCACGTCTCTATGTAGCTTAGGTATACTCGCGATTTTGACATTTTCGAAAATTTAACTCGTAAAATACTCCTGGTATCAGGAGAACATCTGACCCGAGGAGGTGTGCTGAAATTTTCGGAGGGGGAAAAGGGTAGTGTATTGATATAGGCATGCATACGCTGCTTCATGCACGTCTCTATGTAGCTTAGGTATACTAGCGATTTTGCGTTTTCGAAAATTTAACTCGTAAAATACTCCTGGTATCAGGAGAACATCTGACCCGAGGAGGTGTGCTGAAATTTTCGGAGGGGGAAAAGGGTAGTGTATTGATATAGGCATGCATACGCTGCTTCATGCACGTCTCTATGTAGCTTAGGTATACTAGCGATTTTGACATTTTCGAAAATTTAACTCGTAAAATACTCCTGGTATCAGGAGAACATCTGACCCAAGGAGGTGTGCTGAAATTTTTGGAGGGGGAAAGGAGTAGTGTATTGATATAGGCATGCATACGCTGCTTCATGCACGTCTCTATGTAGCTTAGGTATACTCGCGATTTTGACATTTTCGAAAATTTAACTCGTAAAATACTCCTGGTATCAGGAGAACATCTGACCCGAGGAGGTGTGCTGAAATTTTCGGAGGGGGAAAAGGGTAGTGTATTGATATAGGCATGCATACGCTGCTTCATGCACGTCTCTATGTAGCTTAGGTATACTAGCGATTTTGACATTTTCGAAAATTTAACTCGTAAAATACTCCTGGTATCAGGAGAACATCTGACCCGAGGAGGTGTGCTGAAATTTTCGGAGGGGTAAAGGAGTAGTGTATTGATAACGCATGCGTATGCTGCTTCATGCACGTCGTTATATAGTTTATTATGATAGCTATATTTACGATTTCAAAAATTTTAAGTTGAAAATTGCTCCTGGTATCAGGAGAACATCTGACCCGAGGAGGTGTGCTAAAATTTTTGGTGGGGCAAAGGATATGTGTATTGATATAGGCATGCACGTCGCTATATAGTTTATACATACTAGCTATTTTAGTAGTTTGAGAAATTTCAATATAAAAAATGCTCCTGGTATCAGGAGAATATCTGATCCGAGGAGGTGATCATGAATTTTTTTCAGTAGCTGAAAATGCATTTATTCTAATCTCCTACTACTGTTCGGTTGTTAAGAGAATAATATTAATAATTCTATTCCCTACTATTCTTGTATATCGTTGATCTCCTATTCATTTAAAATACATAATCGCATAGGGAGGGAAGATTGGAACAAAATAAAGCAAACGATTATTCATGTATATTGTGCGAATTTATTACTGTGATATTGGTACAATATTACTAATTGTTCAAATAATGTAACAATTTGTATTTATGTATCAACAACAAATGTGTACTCATTACAACGGATCGAATATATACGTATAAGTCATGATAATATTAACCACATCCGTATTACAATGATATAGGTACTATATCTTATTCATCTAATACAACTAATTCATAGAATAGATGAAGTTCAATATAAACTCGTACGTTGTAATGGAACAGAATCCTCGTTGGACGGAAATGTTTTTACTCTTATGAGAGGTTTTCTCACTGTAACAGAGCGACGAGTGTTATGATATCAATGCTATCCGGTAAATTAATAATAAAAACTAGATGTGACGAATATTCATTGTCAATAAGTACGATGTCTATTTTACGATAACTCCATTGCATTATCGCAGTCCCTATGCGAATCCTTTGACGCCACGAGGGCTACTATCCTTGCAACCGGTGATTTGACCTGCGTAGAATAATAAATGCCCCAGATCAGTGCTGACTGCTCGGAGCCAAAACGGTGCCAAATGGTATCGTCATCTCAGGGATCAACGGCTGTTGTCGCAAATATTTGTGCGGCTCATTATACGCAACCAAGTTTTAGGACTAAAAAAACGACATGCATATATTTGATGAGAAAAATTAAGAAAATCAACATCAAATGAATTCGCATTGTTCTAGATAATTTGGAGTTTATATCGGCGTTTTACATTCGCTCTGAAATGAAGAATAAATAAATAATCTAGTCAATTCATTCAAAACTGAATTCTTGATTTGAGAATTATATACATGAGTTTTCTTAATTTAGAATAGTGCTCTAGGTATACATGAACTAGTTCCGGTGAATTTTCATCTTTCCAAAAATACAAACTTATATAATATCATCCCATAAATGAATATTTTCTACTTTGTTTATAATTTTAATTGAAATTATAATTATATAAAATTACTTAGAAAAATGCTATGTACAGACATTATTTTCGTTATCATACAATTATTATAAATTAAAAATTATTGGAGCGGTTTCCGTCTCTCCAAAGCCTGAAAATGAAATGCATAATTATCATAATTTGTTTTTTATTAAAATACCATGAAATGGAAACATAAAAAATTGAATATCAAGCTTGCAACTTACCTCTAATAATTGCCTCCATTCATTTTCTTCGAGTGAATGTTTTATCTTTGATAAAATAGAAGGTGGAATACTGGGTAGGCTGGAGGCAGGAGGGCAATTACATCCCACATACGGAATTTGTAAGAGTTGGCTGACCGTAGGTCTTGCCTTTCTATCATGCTGGAGACATCGTCGCATTACATCGATAAGAAAAGGTGGTGGCGAGGTGTATCCACGTCTGTTTGTGCTATCTGCCGGAGGAAATGCAATCTTGTGATTTGGATTAGTTATGGCATTCACTTTAGCCCAGGTTGCACGTATATGCTGAAAAGGTGTTTGCCCATACACCATACTGTAAAGGATACAGCCCAATGACCACACATCAGACTTGAAGTTTATCTAGAAAAAATTAATTTATTAATTGCAATCCATGTGATAGATTTCAAAAACCAATTTCCGCTATTATTTTTATAACATATTTCACCTAGAATTCGATTATTTTTAAATTACCCAGTTGCAGTACGGGGTGTATAATATGATATTTGAAATAAATGGAGTCAGAAAAAAAAAAAACCTTGTATTGATTGTTGTCACTGGGTGAATCTCCATTTCCTCCAATATCGTTAATAGCCTCAGGGCTGATGTAGTTGAGAGTTCCAACCGACGTATTTTTAACAACGGAAGTCATGTCCGCATTAACAGTAGATGCAATACCAAAGTCTATCAGCTTTAAGCGTCCTCTTACTAATAGGAAATTCGCTGGTTTTAAATCCGAGTGTATTACACCTGGAATAAAAAATACTCTGTAATTAGTTTTCTTCAATTCATTTGAGATGAATCAGACCAAATAAAAACAATTTGATATGAACTATGATTCAAGTTATGCATTCCCAATCTGCCAGAGATGTAGAAACGCTTACCATTATCATGAATATGATTAACGGCGGTCAACATTTCTGTCCAATAGTAAAGTATCATTGTAAGAGGAAGCTGCTTCTCTCGTGACAACGACTTCAACAGTTTACTAAGATCCGTATCGCCCATCTCCATCACAACGTATAACAAGTTTGATTTAATTTCACTGAAATAATGAATTGGAATTATGAAATCTTTATATCAACGAATAGATTTTTCTAACAGCGTGATTACAAATAATGATAAATATCTAGAATAAATCCTCACTAGGTAAACATAGTGATGATACACGGCGCTCTCAGCCTATCCAACATTGAAACTTCCTCCAAACAGCCCTGAGCTGTTTCCTTTTCGATGCAGGAGAGATCGACACATTTAATAGCACGTAATTCTCCAGTTTTCACCTCTTGGACTCTCAGAACTTCTCCGCTCATACCTTGACCAAGTTTTCCCAGAACTATGTAATCGCTTCCTTTAACATTTATCATTTTCCCATATTTTTTATCCCCCGTTTTAGCTGCGACGCTAAATTGCACATTTCCTGGATTAGTTTCACACTTGACTGGTAAAGGTAAATTCAATTCCTGACCATTAGAGTTTGGTAATATTGAGCCAGCTCTTATTTCTCGAGACTCTATCCCGAATCTATCATTCTTAGAGTTTAAAATTCCCTCAAAATTGTGTTGCCTTTTATCGCACACATCTCTGATAATATTTTTATCCGTAATACCCGCCTTACTCTGTATCGACTCATAATCTTTCTTCTCTTTACACATCGATGGTGTAGCTTTACCAATTTCCAAACTATTCTGACAATTCGATAACTGATCGTTCCTCAAAAATGCTGATAAACTTTTCTGGTTATTATCTCGCTGTCTGTTATTTTCTTGCAAAGATTGGCTAATCTTATATGCGACGCTGTTTTTAACACCGCGACTACTCTCCGTCGGGCAATTCTCTTTGGTCAATAAATTTGTTTTAACAAAACTTTGATGTTCAACGACATGATTGTTGACCGCGTTATCATTAATACTCGATCCTTGATTAAGGTGCATAGCTTCGCTAAGCGGTCTTCTAACGATTCTGTTTTCACTTGTACAAAATCTATGCGGTTGTAATTTAATATCATGCATTTGGTTGCTACTCTGTCCTTCTTTATTCGCAAATATAGTTGGATTATTAGTCGGAGTTTCAAAAAACTTGTTCCTCGACCAATGGGAAAATATTAAACCCGGTGTTTCTTCAACGCTTTGATAATACTCTTTGTTTAACTTGATCCTAGGTGTTTCTTGGATATTTCTATGCCCCATATTAGTCGTGACAATAGTTTCACGTTTCAAAGGTGTTTCCATAGCTGTATTACACAACGGCTCTTTAGTTTTAGATTGACCATCAATATCTATAAGATTTTCTTGACGTCGTTCAGACTTGATATCGGAAAGCAAGTTGCTTTGATTGTAAACCTTTTTTCTGATCGGATCGATCGACGCTTGCGGAGTAAATATGGTTACTTGTTTATCCGAGTTATCTACGTCGATTGAATGATGTTTTAAAGGCAGAGTAAGAGAAGTTTTTTTCATACTCGACGATAAGGAGTTTGAATTTTTTAAATCAAAACTGTTTGAATTGCTTGATACTCGATGATCGGTTTGTTTAATTTCTTGCGATTTATTAGACTGAAATTTATTGAAAATTTGATCGCTAACAGAGTGGGGAGGTTTGATCATCGATATTCCGATGACATTTTCGTGAGTTTTACTCAAGGTTTTTTCTACCGGTGGATTCGTTTCATCTTTAGATGAATTTCCGGCATTTTTATAATCTTCGTTCTCGTCGTTGTCGTCGTCGTCGTCGTCGGGTAAAGCCTGAAGAGATTCAGTGTCTGAATTATCATCAGAATCACGTGGCTCTGTGTCATCATCTTCACTTTCGAATAAACTTAAAAGTGCTTTTATTCGTACTGGTTGAAATCTCGTTCTTGTACCAGTGAGGTTATGTAATCCCGAACTTCCAGTTATGCTGTTACGTTCGTTGAGAGATATTTCACCTTCGTGTTCATTTATTTGAGACATTTTAGAAATCCGATAACTAACCGTTGTTTATTTATCAGAGATAAGCTTGATAGCGTGTGCTTATTCATTCGTTATATTAAAAAAAAAAAAATAAATAAATAATAATATACTCCATTATACATAGATGAGACCAAAAATCCAAGTTTTGACAGATCCAAAGATGCTTTTTTTATGTCAACGGTAAAAGACAGTATAAGTACGTTTGAATAAATTAAAAAAAAAAAAAATTACGTTTAATTATATGTGTATTAAAATTCACTGTAGTTTAATATTCACATAGATACAAATATTTCTAAATTACACTTTATATATTAACTAACTGTAGATAAGATTGTAAAGAACGAAACTAAAAATGTAAAAAAGAAAGAAAAGAAAAGAAAAGAAAAGAAAGAAAAAAAAAACACAAACACAAACAAACGTAAATTTCGATTTACTAATACGGAGCAACTACTTTTGTATACACCTTTCACCTTCCACCGTATTTTATTCTTTTCTGCTCTGCAGCGCTTGTATTTGTTATTTGAAATACTCGAATGTGATTGGTTACAAAACCACGTGACATCGCGTACGCTGTAGTATTTACACATTGGCGTAGAATCGACATTATTCGTTTAAAAATGTTCCAAGCCCAAGCTTGTACCTGCACTTTTCCGAAAAACCTGTTTACTCTCGCTATACTGCACGTATCCATAGATATGTACTTATTTCAGCGTCTTTAGTCTTCTTTACTTGTTTTCTAAAATGGTTATTTGTTGGATCTCGAAAAAATGACGCTTAGGGTCTTAAGGCCCATCCCTAGTCGCTCACCTAATTTCGGTCGAAATATGTCACATTTCGATTATTATCCGAGCCCAGGCGTAAAAAACGCAAAAAAGGCTAACTTAGCGCAAATTCTATTTCAATTCCGAACACATAGGTTCAAAAAAATGTTCGTTTCGTGCGAAAATAGAGTCTACAGATGGTTTTTACATTGTTAAAAAATTATTCGAATTCGATTTCCTCGGCGAACAATGTAAAAACTATCTGTAGACTCTATTTTCGCAGAAAACGAACATTTTTTTTGGACGTATGTGTTCGGAATTGGAATAGAATTTGTGCTAAGTTGGCCTTTTTTGCATTTTTTACGCCTGGGCTCAGATGATAATCGAAATGTGACACATTTCGACCAAAAAAGGTGGTGGGCGACTAAGGATGGGCCTTAACTAGAGTATCAGTAGTAGTAGTAGTAGTCATTTATTCGTGGTATAAATTGAATTATGTTTAATTAACAAACATTGTTTTTATACACAATAGTATAGTATTATTTGTATGTTCTTCATTTCCTCATCATCATTTTCCTCATTCCTCTTGATAGTGACAATTTGAAAAATAACACATATTATCATCAATTCCGCATAAATATTTCATTGATAAATTTAAATTTATTATTATTTTTATTTATTTATTTATTAATTTTTTTTTTTCTTTCTTTCTTTCTTTCTTTCTTTCTTTCTTTTCATTCACATTTTCATTCATTGATGTTTGTCGTTTAACTAGATTTAATTTTTCAACGAGCATAATATATCTCCTGCTATATTAACTGGGTTTAACATTATTTTATTTTATTTTTTTTTTTTTTCTTTTTCCCCCATTATTTTATATAATGTAATTCTTAGTTATGGTAAACTATCGCGACGGCAAAGTTAGCGGGGGTTGGGGGAGGGTACGTACGTTCGATTCTTAGAATTAGATACATATTCAATATTTATAGATTTTCTTTTACTCGTGTTAAACAATATTAATAATAATAATAATAATATTAATATTAATAATAATAATAATAATGATAATAATAATAATATTAATAATAATGAACTTATAATATAGATAGTTTTAAAGCGCACAACTAAATTGGTATATTTGAAATGAATACGGAATTGAATAAGCTGATCTTAGTTTTCGTATATTATTATTATTATACTTGGCTAAAAACTAAAGAATAAATATAGTTGACTATATTTATTCTTTAGATTTGGCATTAAGTATGATAAGTAAAAACGAATAGATATTTATTATAATTGTAGGTAATTAAGTTTTTAAATATGAATACGAACACACACATACACACATTTGCACGTTGTCCACAGTTTTGATGATGAATTGTTTTGTTCGTTATTTAGGTATAGGTATTTTTTATTCAATGAGAATATTGGCAAAAAAACACGTATAGAAATATTGTGTATATAGATAGGAAGTAATAAAAAGGAAATATAGATAAAAGAAAAAGAAAAAAAAAAAAGAAAAAAAAAAAGGCAAAAAAATGGAAAATAATTAAAGTTTATTTAAAACTTATTCGCAAAATTAGCCTTTGCGTTCATTACGAAAGACGAATGAAAATTTTCTAATTTCAATTCTAAGTCAATTTTTTAACGCTTTCCATTGTTGTAATTCAGGGTTCTTAACGGTGCCTTGAATGTCGATGCTGATTGTTGTTGAATCTGGTATGCCAGAGGGTGAATTTTAAATCCATATAATCTGGAAAGATATTAATCAACAATGTTAGTAATCATTTTTTTAAATAAAATAAAGCCAATCGGGATCCATAATCATTAATTATGCTAAGGATTCTAGAAAATTGATAAATTATTATTCTTTTTATATCCCGGATACGATTTTATCCTCTTTTTAAACCTCGGAGTACAAATTTAGTCGATATACATTATATTCAAATACGTAAAGCAGATATTTGAACTTTGAACAACTGAAGTTATAAGCTTTAGTCTCTGACCTTGGCACAAACTGATTAGCTGCACGTTTAGGTCGATATTCGGGATGAACCATGAAAAGCATGTGAGGAAATCCAGTCCCAAAATAAGCTCCATCAGTATGGTGATGGCGTGAACTTTTTGGAGTATAAACGTCCATGCATTTTGGACAGTAACTTTTGACCATAGCTTCGCCGGGTACGTCGCTTAATCCAAGCGGCAGCATCGGCTGTGACTCGCAATAGACTCGTGGACAGTGGCCAAAATCACCAGACTGATATTTTTCTATCATCTGTGCAATCCCTCGATTAGTTAGAATGTAACGAGCGTGAATAAGCCCGTATAACATCTCCGCTGCTTGTTCTATCAGATCCGATTGATTTGGATTATCGTCCAGCTCGTCGTCTGTAAAAATAGAAGCTAGATTATTAAAAATTGTTCTTTTTTTCCTTCTTCTTCTTCTTTAAGAAACGTTATTAATATAGAAATTAGACTGGCTTTTTTTTCAACTTTCTTTTTTTTTTTTACCTCGTACACCCTCGGAAAAGCGAGTTTTTAGTGTAAAACGAAGCCTCGTGGAACCAGAGCCCGTTGACTCAATTGTGAAAGGTTTCGCAGTCGGTCTGAACTTTTCTCATTTGATTAACATAGGATTCTTGCTACACAAACACTCCAATCGAAATATTTCAAAAACTATGCAAGCTAAGAAGCTGTTCTTGGTCTCATTTGATAGGTAATTGAATTCACTACAAAAAAAGGTCTGATCTATGTTAGATTATTTATTCATCAAATAAAGCTCAAGTTTAAACGTCCGTAACGAGTACAAGATCAATTTCTACCTCGGAAATAGATCAGACATTTTTTGCAGAAAATTCAATGTTCTACAAAATGAGACTAAGGACAGCTTCCTAACTTGTATGGTTTTCGAGATATTTTGATGAGGATGTTTGTCTAGCAAGAATCCTATGTTAATCAAATCTTAAAATTGCGTTACCGGGCTCCGAGGTTCCACGAGGCTTCTTTCTACACCAAAAACTCACTTTTCCAAGGGTGTATGAGGTAAAAAAAAAAAAAAAAAACCGATCTAATAGAAATACAGATTATAGTTCCGACTCAAAATTTGAGATATAATTTATTCCAAAATCTGAATACTGACCAGGTTCAAGGTCTAGGATCATGTCTAGCGCCTGACGATAGTGTGGCACCTGTTCATTGAGTCCTGTGAGATTGAATTTGTCCTGTATGTAGTCTTCGTCAACCTGTAGAATAAAAGAAACACTGATATGACTACAATTCTGAATTGGATGAAGCCTTTTCCTAAATTTAAGATTCTTAAAGAAAAAAGAAATTTTGACGACGTCTTTGCACTTTATGGACAATTTTTCTCCAGGTTATAAATTTTGGAGGTTAAATAATGTAAAAATTGAAATTATTGATTAAACTATCATAGAATGAGAGAATTCGGAGTATTTTTTTTTTTTGTTTTTTTTTTTCTAAATTTTTTGTTTCTCGTCTTTATTGATGATTCATAATAAGTTTGTTAGATAAAAAAAAAAAAAAAAAAAAGCGTTGGTTTGTGAATTATAAGGTATGTATAATATAATACGTGTGTTACCTCGCAAAAAAATTCATTTCCTCTGAGCCCGCAGAACCACGAGATCCAGGATACCTCCTCGGAACTGCTCATTTTTCTGTTGATCATATGTAATATATATTTGATATAAAATATGTAAAGAGCATCGCGGTGTTTTTTTTTTTTTTTTTTGTTTCTTTTTGTTTTTTTTTTTTTTTTGTTAATGATTGAAATAATAAAAGACAGCTCGTTTGGCATGCAAGATGCCCGACATTTTGCTCAACCGTTTCACCTACGTTTCCGTGGTCATTGTTGGTTTCGTCAAATGATTTTCGAACTAGTTGGATTACTAAATACAACGGAAAAACTCATAACTCTAGTAAAAAAAACTGGCCTTACAGCCACGCGGTTAAACGAAAACCCAAAAATAAACAGCCCTTACGGCTTACCTTTTGGTGCCTTGATTAGCCACGCTTGCTCGCCCGGAGAGGGTAGGTGTCGCTGCTAGCGTAATGGTCTACTGCTACCAGCTGTATGCACAAGAATGAGATACATTCACTAGTTTCAGGAATTATAAAACCATATTTAATAATTATCCATAAGATTGATACGAGTCGCGATTATAAATTTATATCAAATATTTCATATCACTATAATTTAGTTATTCTATACATGTGGTTATTATGGTATAAATTTAACGAAGAACTATACTTTTGCGAGAGAGAATTATAATATGAATATATGTATACTATGTAGTCAGTTATCGTTGATATAAACAGGCTTTAGGGCTAGTCGATGCGACAGATTTCCCATTTATCCTGTATGTATATACTCGCAGTTGTACGTTACTGTACGCGTACGCAGCGTGTCCATAGAGTAAACTATTTTTATGACGTATACGCATGAGCGTCATAATGGTCATGTGACCTTAAGGTGATTTTAAAAAATGTAGCGACAGCGACAAAGCTTTTTATAGCGCGAATATTTGAATTCATACAATTAGGTAGTATGTATCTATACAAATACTTAAATTTCTATATAGATACATTATACCTGAAATAGAAAATAGGTAGTATTGATGAAATAGGTGATTAGAAGTTAAAACTTGTTTGTATTATATGAAAACTGAATTTATTTACATTTACAGATTCTATTAATTATAAGTTTGTCGGCGTTCAACAATGATGAATTTTGTTAAAAAATAAAACACTCAGAGATATGATCAACGATAGGTATTAAATGTTAAAATAAAAATAATAATAATTGTTTTTTTTTTTTTTCTCTAATCGTGTACGATAACGCGATTAATATTTTCTATATTAAAACAAATAGTTATTAAATTTTTTTTTTTTTTCTTCTTCTTTTCTTCTTTCATTTTCATTTTCATTTTTGTTTTTTATTTTTCGTTTAAATTCCGAATTAGGCCTATAATTTATTATATTCATAATTCATTATAATAATTATATTAAATTATGTATTGAGTTATGGATAATAGCTCGAATTAATATAATCGTTAATCAAAATATTATTCAATGATAATATAGAATAATAACGTGTTTGTTTATAATATATATAATACCTAATACGAAATCATAATTAATATAAGTGTGCTTACAAAATAGAAACTCATGTAAAACAGATTTTTCTCAGAGTACAAGTTTTTTTTTTTTTTTTTTGTTTTTTACTTTTTTTTTTTTTTTCGTTTTTTTTTTTTTCTTTTTTCATAAACTATATCACAAGTTTTTTTTTTTTTCTTTTTCTTCCCTTTTTCTTACATCCATTAGTTATAATTTTTCAATATTACAGCCATTATGATTTTATCGATCTTTCGTTATGGCTACCCATTTCTCGTAGTGATGGCAGGATATAGTTAATTCAATAATTGATTCAAATGTTTAAAAACAAACTGCATATTATCGAGATTATACTATAAAGAAAAATGTATAATAGTAGATTATTTATACGAATAGATGCGTTGGTAATTTTATCAACTTTTCTTTTTTTTTTCTTCTGTAGGTATAATTTATTTTCTTTACTTTGTATAAATGCGAAAGCATAATATATTTGAAAACCGATATATTGCCACCACTACAATGGGACACCCGGACGCATTTTATCAATACTTGGCGGTACAGACAGCTATGGATACCAAAACGAGATTGTTAACTAAAAAAAAAAAAAAAATCGGTTTAGCTGAGTTAGGAAAGTCGCGCATAAACTCTGGAATCGTACTATTTATTCTAATCAATGAATTAGAAATTCGATTTTTTTATTTTTGTTTTTATTTTTTATCAAGGTATATTTGTACCATGAATTTAAATATGTAATTAGTTATATTTTTCTTTACTCTTACAACAGTAACATTGAAAATATGAAACAAATTTGAAAAGTTTTATTCCAAAGAGATGGTTGTTGAAATTTTTTATTTTTATTTTTATTTCTTTTCATTTATTTTTTTAATTTTTTTGGTATCCAACGCTTTATACTACCTCAGACCCTTACTTCTTACAAAGTTATCTGAAATCGTTGCTCATAACTAAAGCCATTCAATGTATGGTCGTAAGTTGCCAATACTGTAACAGCCTCTCACCTTTTGGCAAAGCCATAGAAGTTGGGCGTTCAAATGTTAGCATTATGTCTTTTACTTTGCTCTTTAATTCACGCTCAAATATATGACCACCTGTACGTTCTAGAGCAGCAGCCATATCGTATTCAACAGAAGGAAGCGGATCGCGAATAAAACGAGCCGCTGCAGCTACACCAGGCATTGTATGCCATTGTAAAGCTCTAATTTCCCATAGACTAGTCATCAGAGCATTACTTAATAGCGGATCTCTTTCTTCCATATGAAACGGATCACCTCCGCTACTTCCTTTAACTTCGCCACCTTCAGGATGATCGATCATTCGCTTTAGACCTGGATGTCTGAGCAGTAGGTTTCCCACGAATAGTAAAATTATCAGAATATCTTCGGGAGGGGCAACCAACGTGAGACGAGCTAGTCGTTTAGCAAATGCTGCTACCAATGCTTCGGGTAAATGTCTGTAAAATAAATAAGACATTAGTTATTATAAGAAATGTTAACGTCAGAAGTTTTGAGTATAGAATTCTGACTTTGGAGTCTGAAATATGGATTTAAATAATAGTAACTGGCTCAAATATTTCATAAAAGTCTCTAAAGAGTTTTGTTTCATAAAAATCGATCATAACTTACGTAGAGCTGAGAAATAAATCTGAGAGATAGAAAAGCCGGGCTTTGTATTTTGTGTGAAAGATCTCTGGTTCAAACATTGAATAAAGTTTTGTGAATATATTAGGATAGTCTAGATTGTGCTTGGTGACGAGGAGGAATACTCCTTGTAGAGCAAGCATTCCTATAGGTCCATCAATGTCCAATGAATCCATGAGGAAATCAGTTAATAAAATGGGCTTGTCCAAGTGATGAATAACTCTTTCGAGCAAAACAACCAGCAATTTCTTATGAACTTGGACTCCTAGTTCCCAATGCATTACACAAGCCCATACTTTATTCAAGGCTCGTCTAGCCCCCAGCTGATCCCAGGTAAAATATCTGCTACCTAATGATACGAGGCAAATATTAATACACCGGATTGAAATCTCATTGTTTATTTATTTCTATTTCCTATTCTAATAATACTTAAAGTATATTTGTATATATTGCGAAAAACGTAGCTTTTCTTTGTTATCAATACGCAAGAATCATGGTTCTCTCTTAATTCAAATCAAATTTTTGTGGTATTTCTTTAAACAATTACTATAACGTCTCAGAAGCACATCATCAAGGATGATAGACAATTAGCTGTGTGCATATTGTTGTGCAGCTTTTTTTGGCTAACGCTTTCTCAACTACATTTAGTTATACATATTTAAGGCTCTGAAATAACATAAGGACTGCAAAAGCAAGCTAGCTTGTTTTTTCATTCAAAATTATTGAATAATTTATGTTACATACGCTTCTTTCATACAATCCTTTCGAAGTTAAATTTGGAGAACAAAAACCAATCACTTGCTATTAGTGTGTGAATAATCTGAACCCTGTTTACTATTACTCTAATAATATTATTTAGCTGTATAATTTTACGCCACAGAATGTGCACTTATGTATGTTTCATACATTCTGCAGCATTTGTATAAAATAAAAATAAGATATATTATATACAAGAAATGATAATAAATTAATTCTCGTTATAATAAATTACCTTCTTCCTGTTGTGGACTGCACAGTAATTTCCAGTCCTCATCTTTCTCACCTGTGAATCATAAATACTATTTAAATGTCTCTTTTTTTTTTTTTTTTTTTTCTACTGCAATGGCAATCGTTTAACATATGATTAAATTTGTCTGTTTTGTAGAATTACGTTATATGGTGTAGTACACAGTATTTGAGAAATCTTTTTCAACCGAAAGCTAGTATTAGAATTGATAGAATAAGAAACGACACAGCGATTCAAGAAAAGGCAAAAACGAATGATTACTTAATAAGTAAAATTAATAAAAACTAAACGCATGATATAGAAGATCTTACCCTCGCCATCCTTTGGCAAAGGTATTTTGTCGATAAGTTCCAATAAATTATTAATATAAATATCATTGGGTTGTTTTTTTGGAGTAAGAGCAGGCAGACTTTTCCATATGAAATAAAGGGCGTCAGAATATGCTGCAATTTCTTGAAATCTAGCGATAAGATGCGTGTTGTCTTTGTCGGGTGATAGTAGTTTCATAAGTATTGGTTTCAATCTATGAAGAGGAAAGTAATAGCCAAGATTTTCTGACGGTTCCAAAGGCATTTTTCCTTCTTCCGCCATCAGTTTCAAGGCTGTTGATAAAGCCTGCAATTGTACAGGTGCTCGACATCCTTCTAATGACTGTAACAACTTCTCCCATACTTCTTCGTAGCAATTTCTGAGCCAGGATATGTAGCGAGATTCTGGGCTTGGTTCTATAATACAAATTCATAATCGTATGGAAAAATTTCAATTAATACGAAGGGGCATAATTATTTCGTTATAAATTTTGATAAATACTTACCAGAAATAGTGAGAGATATGGTTTGTTCTTGATACATATTTCCCCTTTCCAATACATCGTTAAATATCATTTCCAAAGTGAGTATGCACGAAGTATTTGACTCCTATGTTGGTGTAGCAGCAGGAGTGAAAAACGTCAAAATTAACCTCAAAATTTAATAAAATTATTTGGTTTTTATGATATTTAAAATGAATATTAACTTACATCCCACTGTCCTATGATGTCTACAAGATTGTTAGCGTACTTTCTCGATGATAAAAACTCCTCAGCTTTATGCCTTAACAATTTTGAAGGCATTTTCTGTCCCAAGCAAACGCCGGGGGCTGCCATGGCTGCTTACGGAAGGGCAATTCCCATTCCCAGGGATGACAGGATGTGCGTCACAAAATCCTCGAATTTCTCTAGATACGCCACATCAATTTTGTTTCATGCATGCATACCACCTCTCTATATAGATGTGTATACATGCACATGTATTACTACACCTTTACCAGCGGGGGAAAAATCAATAAACTTTACTTATATATATATATATATCTCCTTTGTTGAAACAAATCTACATACTATATTCTCGCTTTATCTAATATCCTTGAAATTACTATTTATACACTGAATAAAAGAGAACCCATACTAATTACTCGTAGATTGACTATACACGTTTACGTGTATACATGCGTATACTATAGTAGTACATCAGTTCATATCCTAGTCTCTATAGTACATATTTAAATAATAAATAAATAATATACATACAGCGAATGGCGCCGGGATTTCGACTTTAGGTAACTATCATCATTGAATACATACTTGATATTAATTATTTTCTTTTTTTTTTAAATTATAAAACTAGAACTGAATTTTTGTTAAATTTAAATAAATTAAACAATTGATAGAATGGCCAAAGATGACACGGGGAAGTTAACAAGGGAAGATTTTAACGCAGGACCAACAAGTTGCGATGAAATAGACGAAGGAGTATTTTTAGGTAATTTAACTGCAGCAACGAGCGTAGATTGGTTGAAAGAGACTGGTATAACAAACATTTTAACATTAGACTCTTGTCCATTGCCTAGAAAAATTCAACTCTTACCTAATATTATTTTTAAATATATCCAAGTTACAGATCTTCCAAGAGAAGATTTGCTAACTTATTTCGAAGATACTTACCAGTTTATAAAACATGCTCAAGAAGACGGTGGCAAAACTTTGGTACATTGTTACTTTGGTGTATCTAGATCGGCGGCTGTTGTTATAGCATTTATAATGAAAAAGTATAGTCTTAATTTTAATGAATCATTTGAAATGGTTATATCTAAGAGAAGATTCGTAGGTCCTAATCCGGGATTTATAGCACAATTAAAACTTTATCAAAATATGGGATTCAGTATAGACAATACAAATGTACAGTTTAAAATGTACCGGCTTCAAATAGCAGCTGATAAAGTAAGAAAAGCTAAAATATTGCCGCAAACATGCATAGATCTTGTTAAACCTGATCCAGCATTGGCAACTATAAGACCAGAGCCTACTGTATATAGGTGTAAAAGATGCAGGAGAATAGTAGCATCGGCTAGCAATATATTGCCTCATTCGACAAAGGAGAAACAAATATGGCGACATATTAGCTCAAAACGTTATGACAACGGCTCAAATAAATTATTGAATAGTAACAAAAATTTGAAGAAAACTTCAGATGGGGATGAAAACAACGAGCCAATTATTTCTGAACTTTGTAATAAAACTTATTTCATAGAACCATTGGCCTGGATGCCTGATATTACCCACAATCTTGAGGGTAAATTAAACTGCCCTAAGTGTGCTACTAAGCTTGGATCTTTTAGCTGGATAGCTGGATGCCAGTGTCCATGCGGCAGCAAAATTGCTCCAGCTTTTTATCTCGTACCATCGAAAGTTGACTGGAGTAATGTGGTTCAAAATGTACAAGCTACTGTTTAAATGTGTGTTGTGTATAAAATAAATATATTGTATTTTGAATCGCATGGCTCATTTTAGAATTTAATAATTGTTCAGATTATATATGTTGTTGAATTTAATACATTTTTTCAATTTATTTTATTCTGGTCGAAAGTTTTTCTTCGCAGATTTATTTTTGGAATAAAATTATTTTCTGAAATCTGAAAACAAAAAAAAAAAAAGAATCAAAAATATTAAAAGAATAAAAGAAAAATAAAATAAAAATAAAAAAAATGTAAATTTCTACTGGAAATATCATTCAGGGAAAAGGGCCTCCTAAGAAATTCGTTTTTTAAAAATAAAACAAGATTTTTTAACTTATTCCAATTCGGCTCTAAGCAGATGATGATGATATATATTCGAATCGTGTGCCAAGTTTGTAACACAATATAATATAATTCATATATATATAAATTTCTTACTAAAAGATAATTATCTTATACTGACTACATGCGTTCTATAATATAGTTAATCTATCTTCTATATTCTAGATTTATTACATATTTCAAATACTTTGTATTTCAGTTATTCTAATAATGTATTATATAATAATATACAATTCTTATACAATGTTAAAAATAATTTACAGACGTGTTAATAAGACTGCGTTTTCATTAAAAATTAATCAAACTTATTACGAAAGACTGTGTGCAAATTATTATCCCACCTCATTTAAGACTTATAATTGAATAAATTTTACCCTGTTTTTTTAGTTACATTTCTATTCTATTCTATTCTATTCTATTTTATTTGTCTATTCATCTTTATTATACCGTCGAAGCAAGAATGATAAGGATAGTTCTTTTCTTTTCGATAAAAAATGATAGCGTTTGAATAATCGCGCCTCATTTTGTATAACATGACGTCACTGGTCGGTTCCACAGACGGTGCTGCCTTGTGACGATTTCATTAACTACTTTTGCCGCAAGTTTATGCGCGGCAATCAGTTTGAATTTTTGGTACCGCCTGGCCCTTTTATTTATTGCTGTAGAATGATAAAAACTGATTCGCAGTCATTTTTGGGATATCGAGAGGCTTGAAATACTAAATTTAATTATTTTAAGCCGAGTCCGAGACTATAAAATACTAAATACGATATAATATGATATTGATTGAAAGGCAATTCATCGGTGAATACTCTGTATTTGTATATTTATATAAATTTATTATCAAAGACTGCGATCTATGCGCGTGAGATAAATACTATACCTATATTTATTTCATCCAAGCTTTTAAATCTACACTCTAATATCTACCTAAAAATAAATATCAATTTTATTATCACATACTGGCATGCATGCCTGAGCAAGGTGTGCCATAAGTATGTGCTCTCAATCTCAGAGCATTCAGAGTATTTATTGAAGAGGTATCAATAGCGGCGTGTGTTTCTGTCTGATGATAAGGCACTCCTATATTAGAATTTACAAATCCATGGCAGTTCGTGGATGGCTGTATGGTTGTATAAGTCTGCGGAGATCTCCAATATTCGGTGTATGGGTACTGAGGTACTTGCGGAGGCTGGTTAAGAGTTTCTACATTGGTATCGTGGGGATGAGTCATTCTAATGGGCCGTAAAGGGAGCATAGTTTCCATTTCTCGATTTGTATTAACGCCTCGATTTATTGCTGAACTTCTCTCGTTTCTTCGAAATTTTGCTCTTCGATTTTGGAACCATACCTACGCAAAGTGAACAGCATTAAAATTTTACGATTTTACCAATTTGGAACTGTCCGTAAATTACGTAACATACACGGAGAGAAAAGAATAGTAATATTCACAATGTAACATAGTAACCATTACTATGTTACATGGTAACGTAGATTTTCAAACATTACATTTGCTTAGTTACCACGTAGCATAGTAAATATTACCAGAAAAATAGTAATGAATCCTATTTGACATAGTATCATTTACGATTTTATGAGAAATAAGTCTGGTTACTATGTTGGAATGGTAAATATTACTATTCTCTTCTCTCCGTGTAATATTAAGAGACCGGGGGAGGGAGTAAGAGTCATTATCAAATTATCACGTCTAGATAATTAGAAGATATTAAAAGTCTAAAAAATTATTGTTCATAGTTTATTAGTAGTTGGAATTGAAAAATCGTGTGTTAAAATCATTGGCAGTTTTTCTTTTTCTGATCCACTTTTTATACTCCGAAAGGAAGTAGCTAATCATCATCGATTAAAAATTACTTTTAGAGCTACTAATATGTTGGGAAATTTATAACTATATATATTGGTCATCAATACCTATAGTTGTAAAACTTCTGCGAATAGCAATCGTTAACTATTAATACATTTTTACGGGAAGAGTCGTTTCCCATTAATCACTAATGAAATTGAATAGTGACTCTTTGGCTATACTGAATGGTTTTTTTTTTTATGTTTTTTTTTATTTTTTATTTTTCTACAATGTGTGGGTGATGACACGAAAATAAAAAGAATGTCTTATTCCACCGTATAATTCTCTGAAAATAGACAATATACATATGTCTTTTAGTTCAGCGGGTCTCTGCAGAAGAGTGGTAGTTCGAAATTCAAGTAATACCTATATAGTCAAAAAACGAAGAAGACTTTGATGCGCGCCTTGCAACTATATTATATATTTTCGGAAATAGATCTTTTCTAGTCGCTTTAGAAAAAAAAAAAAAAAATCTATAGCTCAAAGTCCATTAAAAAAAAAAAAAAAAAAAAAAAAAAAAAATGATGTGACAATATACGTTGCAAAGGGAAACTTTCCGCTATAGTTTCACTTTTTTCAGAATCGTGGAGATAATCGGTGAACCTTTTCGTTTTTTTTTTCTCTCTTTCAATTGTTGAAATAAAAAAAAAAAAAAAAAAAAAAACTATAAAACATTTATAGACCGGAATTTTGATAAGTAATTTTCTTTCGGCGGTATTTTTTCGCCTAGTTTTATAAGACTAAAAGTTGTATATATATGGGTGGATACGCGGACGGAACCGACCGGAGACGGGACAGCGTGACGGCTCCTGGCAGGCATACAGATAGTCCTACAGCCACCAGAAAGATAGACAGACAGACAGACAGACAGACGTACGCACACGTGCTGGTTATGCTATGCCGCACACATATGCTACGACGAGGCTAATCATAGCTCGTAGCTTGACAACCTGTCTCCTCCGATTTTCCGCCTAGCTGTCCGCAACCGCTGTATATCTCGGCAGCTCCCCCCCCCCCCCCCCCCCCCCCCCCCCCCCCCCCCCACCAAGCCACCCTCGAGCCTCGCACTGTTCGATACTTACTCTTTTGAACTTTATCTCGTAATTCGTTTAAGAAAAGAGTATCAGTTTTCACTTTGTTGCAAAAATATGGCCAGTAATAATTATATAAATTAATAGGAATCAAAGTTGATTCGCATCTATACCGTTTTTTTTTCACTGTTATTTGAATCGAAGATATATATAAAAAAAAAAAAAAAAAAAACGAAAGATGATTAATATACACGTGTCTCGTATTTGGATGAGTTCTAATTCAAGAGACAAGACGCGTACAAAGATTATTAATCACACGGGAGGAGGTTGAATTTTTTAAAACTCAAAATAGTTACATACTATAACATCGCGTTTTATTTGAAACTCTTCACCAATAGATACATTAATTTTAAACTCAAATTTCAACATAATTTTCAACCCAATCCTCAGACTTGGGTATAAAAGCAAATATCTGTCGCAACTCTAATTTGGTAGTCTTACTTAGATTAGCGATATGTATATTGATAATCGTAATTCACTACAGAGCTTTTTTTAATTCATAACAATTGTTGAATAGAGAGAGACAGGTGCAGTAAAAAAAAAAAAAAATATTAAATATTAACTGGATTAACTGATCTCAAAAAGAAAGCGACATTTTTTTTTTCTCCTCAATTTCAGTTTTTAACGAAAACATTATATTGGCAATGACTTTGTCGACTTACGGGACAGCTCAACATCCAAGAAATATAATTATTACTTGTTTTTTTCTACCAAGTATCATACACACATTAAATTAAACGGTGATTATAGCTATTAGAATTAATTTATCAGCTTTAAGGAATATCAATCCACCGAGAAATCATTCTGTAAAAAAATAATTCTATAGTATTTTGTGTAATTTACCTGAACTCTTGCTTCAGACAATGACACCCTGGTAGCAAGTTCTTCTCGTACAAAAGCGTCAGGATAATGGGTTCGTTCAAAAACTCTTTCTAAAGCCGCCAACTGTTGAGCGGAAAAGGTCGTGCGACTTCTTCGTGGCCTTCGACCACCAGAATTGGTTGAATCATTGCACCCTGATTAATAGATAAAGTATAAAAAATAAAAAATAAAAATGAAAAAAATATTCAGTTTCGAAAATTCGGTAGTGTTAATAAAATTTATGGGCATTAATTTCGAATCAATTATCAATCCATTACTTCTAGAGCTTTGCAACAGTTTAATGCCTGCAGAGGATAATCGTGCATAATGTATGTATAATAAGAAATATGTAACAAAACGGTCGGAAGATGCCGCTAAAGATATAAGTACCGAAAATAAAAGATAAACTTGTTCGCAGACAGCGTATAGTATAGTAGTACGTCCCGACTACTGAATACCACCTCTGTACTTGGGCATTCATCAAAGCGGCATAACTCGAAGAGCGCTGCAGCGTGCCGTCAAACGTGCTAATTTAATGCGATTCAAAACCCGTTTCACGTGTTTCTAAGAAATATTAATATACATATACCTATATAGTATATGTATTATCCGATCATAAAAATCTGATCAAAAGCCCATAAAATTTATTATTAAGTAGAAGCTTCAAAAATTTGATGTTTGTAAAATTTTTAGAATAGTTTTTAATTTGCTGATGATAATTCTTTGACGGTTTTTATGGACATTTTAATAATCGACGCTGCTTACGAAGACTAGCACGTTTCGGCTTCTCACGAAGACTAGCATGTTTGGATATTCACCGCGAAGACTAGCACGTTTCGATATTCACCGCGAAGACTAGCACGTTTCGATGTTCAACGCGAAGACTAGCACGTTTCAGTTATTGCTATACGGAAGCTAGCATGCTTCGGTTATCCTTGCGAAAATGATTATTTTTAGATCAATGCAACAAGGATTTTCTGAAGATTATTATGCCGGTGTCCGGTAATTAAATTGAAAGTTAATTTGCGAATGCAGGAGTACGTTTTTCGCGGTGAAAACCGAAACGTGCTATTCTTCGTGGTTGAAATCTGAAACGTGCTTAGTCTTCGTAAGCAGCGTCGTAATATGTAATTGTAACTCACTTACCCTGTGCAGTCTGAATCGGTGTTGACAGTAACCGTGAAACGGTGAAATCTTGAGGTGCGTGAGGATTCGTTAATTGACGAGTGTCATTAGAGGCAACAATCTTTGCCAAAGATTCGGCGGAACTTAACATATCGCAGTGTTTGTTTCTGTTAGTATAATTTCGTTGTACAGCTGATAGTATTTTTTGTTTTAACTTATAAAACACTTCACGTTAGCACGAGCGTAGTAAAAAACGTATTTTATTATCCTACGTTTTGTAAGCTGGGTGTTAACACGATTTGATGTTTTCGGATACTCGATGAACAATATGTAACGTCATCGCGTTTCGCGAGGCTAAGATTTATTAGTAAAAATTTGTCATGGTATGAAAATCTTTTTTCTTTGGTAAGAGATACACGCACAATAGTAAAATGAAGAGAGAATTAAATAAAATACAAAAAAATCAACTATTAACGTTGTAAATAAATATCAATTTGTAATGTAAATAAATGAATCGAATCCGCACGCGGTTATATATAATGAAATATCTGTAATGAAATCAGTTGAGCGATATTTCACGGGTAATTGAATTATTGAAATCCTAATTCAATTATCCCCTACGTACGCCTCGAGATTATGTGGTCCATTCGAAGCGGCAAGATGCCAACTGACTTATGAAGTTAAGTCGGTATTAAGTTGGGAAGAAATAGAGCATTTTAAGAGTAGGTGGAGATTTCGACCAAAGCTCCACCCTCATTAGAATCCCATTGGTTTCAGCTCGTTCTGAATACGAGACTCTGTTTAAAACAGTTATCAACTCTCATCGCCATGCACTGCATCTCCGGATCACAGGGGCTCATCTTTGCGCGCCACCAAATATCACTTTTTTATTCTCATAATTACGCAACGCGCTGTATAGAAATCAATTAAGATTCAATTTTTCAACGTTAATTTTCTCTCAGCTACATCCATATAATAATCAATTTACAAATCATCTCTCTAAACGAATTTCATTTCGAGAATAATTCTTGACCACTGTGCACACCGTTTAGAAATAAAATGTTCCAGTAGGTCCACTAAAATTTTTTATGTTGATTTCAACACTTTTTTCAGTTGAAACAACAGAAAAATTCGTCGTTTAAGTGAAAATAATGTTGTTTTAACTAAAAAAAAAGTGTTGAAATTGACATAAAAATGATAGTGGACCTCCTGGGACATTATTTTTTTTTTCAAATTTTTCCAACAGTGCACACAGAAAGAAAGGTTGACTTGATTAAAGATAATTTTGGGGGTCCAAAAATGAAGACCGAAATTTTCTCGGATCAAATCAAAATTTTACTCGAACCAAGAAAATTTTTCCAAATTTTCTTGGTTCGAGAAAAATTTTGATTTGATCCGAAAAAATTTCGGTCTTCATTTTTGGACCCCCAAAATTATCTTTAATCATAAGAATAATTTTCTTGGCTCAAGTTAACCTTTTTTTCTGTGCACCAGCCCAAGAAAAAGGATGAGGATTTTTTTTTTTTTAGCAACAAATTTTAATGTAAAAAAGGAAAAAAAAAAATTCATCTGCAGGATTTGAAAATTGTACGAAATTTCAGGAACTGGAAGAAGGTCTGCGGAAGACTCAGAAGTGCAGCGGCCCTTGGCGCCGGCGCCCCATATCGTTTCCATAAGGTTTTTCATGGGCGGTTTGAAGCGGCTCATATCGCATTGCACAAGAGTGTCGAGTTTCGGGTACACCGGCTCGGTTACACTTCGGTATATGCAGTAGATATAGCTATACCCACATCAGTATATAGATCGTTGATCGTATATAGATCGCGAAGTGCACGTTACAGAAGGCTGCGAAATATATATATTCTATGAAATATGAAACTTGGTTGCAGAAAACAGCTGGTTTTCTATACGTTATATATGAATAGCGAAGCTATGTGCAGAGAAAAGAAAATTAGTATAATCATAAAAAATTGTTGAAAGATTGTTGAAGTTTTTTTTTTTTTTTTTTTTTCCCCCATACATATATTAAAACGGCCTGAAAAATCTTGAGTTTTAATTAATTAGTGCGATGAACCCTTTTTTTGAAATACATGTACGACGTGCGTCTGTATTGTATGAAATTTTGGATTAAAAATTTGTCGAGAATAAAATAATATTCGTCATATTTATTCACTTTGGTGTAAAAATGAAGATATATAACTGTGTCACGGTGCGAATGTTTTTTTTTTTTTATTTTTTTATTTTTTTTTTTCGAAATATGCGGGTAGGTTATTGTCAAATGGTTTAAAAGCTAGTAGAGTAAGTGGCGACAGCTGACGATCGCAATAAAGACAATTTTATAATTATTACCCATTTTATTTATACAACCTTTATAGCAGCAGTTAGTTTCGCTGTCAGTGTGCCGAGCGATAGTAAAACTACGTTTGTATTGGGCGAGCTGCAGCGTCGCTCGGCAAGACGGACGCGGGCGTCGCGACGCTCTGACACGAACACGTCGGGACGCCCCTTGAGAATTATTAGGCAGGCCTGCCGGCACAACTCTCCTGGGAGGCCGAGACTTTTATATTTTATGCCAAAGTGTCCTGCGTCCTATCCCAGAATTTTTTTTACCACTATCTTTTTCTATACACATTTACGCACATGCACACACACACACACACACACACACACATATGTGTAATGACAACTGCAGCTTATACTATTCATCCTTTCAGATATTTACCGAGGTGAAGATTTCCGGAAGCTCAACAACATGATTACAAAAACAACAATTCTAATTTACTCTAGAGGTGGAGGTGCCCGAAATTATTTGACAAATAATTCACGGGGGGGCCTGTACACATGATTTGATTAATTAATGTAAAATTGCAAATTTATAAAAGCTAAGGAGATAAATCTCTTCAAAATTGCAAATATATACAAATGAGCCAGAAAATTTTGATTTTGAAAACTTGATATCTGTGTTACAATAGAAACGAAAATAATTAAACATTGAGGAGATCGAAATTCTGCTGTGTCATAAACTGTAAATTTTTTCACCCTCGTATGATATGTGATGCTCCTTGTCGAATCTTATAAAAAATTTACTACAACTCGAAAGAATCATTTGAAAAATCTGAAATAGTCCATAGTATAGATGATAATATTATGGTAACTATGATACAGGAAGTAAGCAATAAAAGACTGTAAAGTTAGAGACTAGTAATAATTGGGTAGAGTGATGAAAAATGGGGTGGAGATTTCGGATGAGCTTTTAGAACGTAAATGCGTCTGGACAATGTCCGTCACCTCGTAAATATAGTTATAACGAGGGTTTGAGATATGAGAAAACAACCCGCAAACTGACCACAGATGTATTTTTCTTCGGTAAAATATCTGGTTGGTAATTATTCCTAGGATTATTTTTCACGTTTGTGATGTAGTACGAATTGGACGTGATAGGTATCATAACGAAAAACTGCCCGTGAGATTGTAAAAAATACGATTTTTGCCACCATGCGAGTTAATTCAAATTATCAGGATTGAATTTGGTTGAAGAATTTCGTGGAAGTGTTTTATAGCCAGTGCAGAAAATTACAAGACTTATAAATTTCCTACTGTATATATTTCTGATCTTCAAAAAACCCCCAAAAAAATTCTTTATAATATCATAAAAATTGTCATTTTAAGCATCTATGCCTAAAACTCACGATTTCTGAATAGAAACTTCATATGAGGGGAACATACCGATTTCTACCCTGCAGTTATGAACTTGGAAATGGAAATCTAATAAGAATCTTTCTTTCATAAAAAAAAAAAAAGAAACCTCCGATAAATAACCCTCGACTATGCACACACATCTGATTGTGAGAAAGATTTGTGCCCATGTTTCATTCTATGCACGGTAAAAGGTTTATTCTTTTCTTTTTTTTTTTTTTTTTTTAAACCAGCAAATGCACGCGGTTCCGGGACCGATCCCGGGGCCTTATTAAGGCGGACGATTAGGGGGATCTGGACACTGTCCAGTGGACGGGGGGCCAGGGTTCACCCGGTGAACGGCGTTGGGGAGTTCGGAGACCATTGAGCTAGGGTCTGACCACAGACGCGGTCAGCCACCGTGACGCAATCACGTTAGACGTCTAAAAGACTGCGAACGTCGACGCTCTGTGATTCTATAATACAGTTTCACAGTTTCACGGTTTCACTAAGGTATATAGAGAAATGTATGGTACATCCGTTGCAGGGTATATATTATACCCCGTGAACGCGATGCATAATAGATACATGGCTGGCTAGTTTCGTCGTAAATCGTCCCAACCAGAAAATAAGACAGAAAAGTTCAGCACTGCAAGTATAAAAGCCAAAGCCTGCAAACGTCGTCATCCCCACGTCCCCCGAACTTTCTTGGCGTCGTTGGACCAATTACTCGCTCTATACGTCATCCTCGCCAATTAGTGAGCGAGAAGATCACCGTGCAGCCACCCCGTCACCATCTCCGTATTTCTACCGACGGTGGAATATAACTTTTAGCTTTTCGTACCTACGGGACGTCCGGGACATGTCTTCGTCTATCTATACGAGGTTTCTCCTCCTGCGTATAAGCACTCTCCTCGGGTCTTGCGTATTATACCCACTGTAACATGCTGTCGGAAATTTTGGTCCCAAATTTTTATGGGGCATCACAAATTTCCTGCGGGGTATTTTGTACCCTGCACATGTAGGAATATGGCACCAATTCTTATTTTAAACGATTCTTATCTTATGCGGCTAGTAGTTATTCCTGCTTTTTCAGCTTCTTATTATACGTTAATTCGCAGTTTCGGAAATACGGAATCAGATTTATCCGATTACATTTGAACCCGAGGGGGTAACCATTTCAAACTTGTGTGTCCCATCTATTTCACATTTCAAAATCATTTCATATAATTTCACAATTATTTCATATCATTTCACAGGCATTTCACAAACATTTCATACCATTTCGCGATCATTTCACAAGCATTCCATACCACTTCACAAGCATACTATTTCATACCATTTCACAAGCATTTCATACCATTTCACAAGCACTCCATACCATTTCATACCATTTCGTACCATTTCATACCATTTCACAAGCATACTATTTCATACCTAAACACCATTTCATACCATTTCACACTATTTCGCGATCATTTCACAAGCATTTCATACCATTTCACAAGCATTTCATACCACTTCACAAGCATTTCATACCATTTCATACCATTTCATACCATTTCATACCATTTCAACCCATTTCACAATAATTTCAAGATAATTTCATACTATTTCATAACTAACTGTCCCAACTATTTCACGAGTAGTTACCCCCTCGTTTGGACCATTATTTGTCATATTATCTTTAATCTTATTCGACTCGTTATTCCATCTTCGTGGAATCATGACAGGATCATAAATTAACGTGTTGCAAGTGGAAGTGGCAATGTTAAAGATATTTTAATATGGTAATACACGGCTTTTGAGCAAAAGTGCTTAATTTACTAAAAACGAGAGGGGGAACCATCGGTTTTATGACGTGATATATTTTTTTTTATACTATTGAGTTCAACTTTGTATACACTGATCTCCTTCTACTAAAATTTTCTTCTAAGGTCTTGAGGCGAATTATAAGTAACATATTTCGAAGTTCGTTCGACGTATGTAGATTTAGAAGCAACGGCTGAAGAGATCTTCGGAGCGTATCCGTTCTATGGAAATTAACTTTCGCGGTAAATTGGATCGGTTAGAATGTTACCGCCACGTGGGGTGGCAGGTATAAGAGCTGAACGGGTAGTTTGAGAGTCAAGGAACAGAAGCCTTATAGATATATATCTTATATATGTACGATATATTAATAAACCGTTATAGAGAAAGTAAAATTGAAAGAATTAGAAAGAAAAAAAAACAAAAAAAAAAAAACAAGAACAACAATTGATTGCCACGTTTCGAAATCCACTAATTTATATATTACATCCGAGAACGAATTATTAGGAAATTATTACCCAGTGAAATGATATCGTAGTTGGCTTATATTTTCCTTATAAAATTGTAACACACCGCAAAAGCAATATGAAAATTTCCAAAAATAAATCCCAACCATGAGTTCTCCCTGCTTAAAATAGTTAGTACGTAAATGTTTGACCTTGCATTTAGCAGCCTCCTCACTTGGAATACAGAGGAAAAATTCGAAATATATTTAACGATCTATAGAGATATCGAGTAGTAATAATGCTATACAGGAAAGACACAAAAATTGGAAAAAAAAAACAAACTACTTCAAATTTTTTTCGTAAAGAATCGAAATAAAAGAATGATATATAGAAAATAAAATAAAATATAGTCAAGATTCATATACTTAGGTTCTAATTTCGAAACGCTTTTGCATCGACAACCTGGTGCCCTGGGTCTGCACGCGCGTTGTGGAGGTGGCGTGTCCCCGGCTCCCTTGTGGGTCTGGGTACACGCTTAAACACCCCCATTAACAGAGCGTAACCCCCCGTGACTTTTCTCTGCCCCCCGGTACTACAGCGGTTAGAAATAATTACATATTCATGCCGTTTGTGGATTATAATATTTCGAGGGCCGATCTGTAGGGGGTGTAGTGTAGGTAGGTACTGCAGCAACTGGGTACTACGCGTCACGATCATTTATAAACCAGTATGCCTACTATGGTATGCGTATAGTATAGAGTGGACCTAATTATGGGCACTATCTGCACCCTTTATCCTTTTCAACATTACAGTTATTAACGTAGTAGCGTTGCGAGCAAGTCAAACTTATTTCTAGTTATTATTATTTTTTTTTTTCTTTTCGTTTATGAATAAGCCATACGGTATTATTTTTACTGAACGAAATTTATTCACGTGCGTATAAGTATACATACGTATATATACTCCTATGGTATCAAAGACAACTAAAATCGCAAAATCATTGCCTTTAATTTATTTCGCCTATATAAATCATTCAGACTTAAATCTATTCTAAAATTTTATGTATATATAGTAAATCAATACATTCATTATAGCAATATAGATTATCTTAAATAAATAATGAATAAACACATACCTGCAATTTTTTTTTTTTTTTTTTTTTAATTTGCTACATGTCCAAATAATTTTAAGATTCAATGGCTGGTACACATAGAAAGAAAGGTTGACTTGATTGAAGATAATTCTGCGGTTCAAAAATGAAGACCGAAATTTTCTCGGATCCAATTTTTCCAAATTTTCTTGGTTCGAGAAAAATTTTTGATTTGATCCGAGAAAATTTCGGTCTTCATTTTTGGACCGTAAAATTATCTTCAATCAAAAATAATTTTCTAAGAATCTATTATCTGAATTCGTTAATCTTGTGGACATTTTTTTTTTTTTTTTTATATAAATCTGATATTAATTTTATTTTATTCTAAGTAACGGGTATATATACCCGTTGCTTAGATAGTTTTTCCTGGGATCAATTGTATTTCCCCTGCGAACAGAGAGAGAGAGAGAGAGAGAGAGAGAGAGAGAGAGAAAATAAAAAAAAATCAAGTACCCTCTATCATGCGATCCTCTCTTGATTAGGGCGAATTTATGCTGGTCATTTACCTTAGGACTCGTTTCTAAACACCCTCGGTAAGTTTATTCGATGCAGTAGACTGGTCAGTCTAGGACTGCTTTGAATTCATTGCTCTACGTACGTGGCGGAGAGAATGAAATTCATTTTTATATACCCTTGTCTCGTGTTACTTGCATATAATATATTATATGCCTATAGGTAGGTATATATATATACGAGTGTACACCTTCCCGCAGGGAACTAATTTCGAGTGCTGTAAATCTTGCTAATACCTTATATACGCGGTAACGCCCATATTATTAATACAATACATATATATATACCATATACTATACCATACCTGATTTTATCTACGCGTTTACCCTCTCGTATCAAATACTTCAATAAATTCAACCACAGGCAGGATATTTATACTGAAGCAGGTAATAAGAGGATATATAGAAGTTTAAGGGGACCAGTATACAGCAACTTTTTGAGAAATTATAATCATAGTCCGAAATCAATTTATTTCATAAACCAAAGTTTATTTCACATCAAAATATTTTTCTTTTTTCAAAATCATGTGTCGTAAGGATTTCAGAGCACCGTTGGGACCGATTCAGGTAATCTTGGATTAATTTTCTTCAGAAAACAAATCCTCATCATGTGAATGTAGGAATTTTGAAAATTTTTCGTTTTGGCCAAGTTATTTAAGAAATGAGTGATAATAATTTTTGCAAATTTGGTAAATTGATCATAACTTATGACATAATTATTTATTTTAAAATTCCTACATTCACATGATGAGGATTTGTTTTCTGAAGAAAATGAATCCAAGATTACCCGAATCGGTCCAACGGTGCTCTAAAATCCTTACGACACATGATTTTGAAAAAGAAAAATATTTTGATGTGAAATGAACTTTGGTTATGAAATAAATTGATTTCGGACTATGATAATATCTCGAAAAGTCGCTGTACATGGATCAAAAAACTAGATACCAATAATATTTTTTTTTCCCAATATTTATCGAGCTAGCGGATGAAGCGATATAGGCATGAGCAAAAAATTGTTTGTAAAGGAAAAACAGTGTATAGATTCTACTTTTTCTTCCCATGATTTTCGGTAGACTTTTTTTTTTTATCAAACAAGAAAGAACAGAAGTATACCTAGTATAGGAAGAAAAAAAAATTTAGCTTTTGGAAAATATCCTTCCGCTCGAATTCCCACACGTATAAGTAAGTCGCCGCGGTGACAATGAGTCCAGGTGGTGCAGATCAGACGGTAAACTCGGCCAGGTTTTGCAGTCCACACTTATACATACGCGGCTTATATATAGAGACTCAAGATACCGAAGTAACTTAAGCCCGATTGAAAGGTACATAATTTGATACAAAGCAACGAGCACAATGGTAACAAGGGACTTGATTTCGAAGGTATACCAAATGGAAGCTCATTATTGTTCCGGATTGTCAGGATTCCTCGAGGAACCCCCCTGCTGTGTTTTCGGACCACTTATGTCCGCCCGCAGTTTGTCGCCCTTAATTTTTCAGAGCACCTTTTTCTCACCTTGATAGCATATGACAGTATGCATTATGCACATTGTGTGCATACCTACTTACATATATGCCTTATATATGTAGGTGCGGATAATACAGGGGAGATCCAGTCAAAACTGAATTTTATTTTCGTAACGGAAGTTAAATCGGAGAACTATGCATATATACTGTGGATGGCCCCTGCAGACCCAGAATTCCCATGGGAGACGCTTAGAGCTGTCGTTCTCGATCGGCGTTGTCAGTATAGAAAACAGAAGCACGTGTGGTATTCGAAAACACTAGATTCTTTAACACTTTTCTTAAATAGGTGGTCCCTAACTATCCCTGGTTAAAAATCGATGGGAATATATAATATGGACCATAAACAGGATGACATAACGTAGATCTATGTATCCTGTTTCTTTTTTTTTTGTCTTCTTCACATAATATTATCTGCAGTCTCTTTCACCAGGAATATATGGTAACTCGAAATTTTGATGCGTTTCAGTGTTGAAAGTGATTTTGAACGAGGGGGATCAGCCTGAATGAGGTTGAAAATCGAGGAACCGAGGCGAATTAGATGATAAAAGAACGTAAATGATTGATAGTTTTAGGATTAGTATAATATACATCATGGAGTAGGTACATAGACGTGTATAAATAAATGTCATGATACGATGTAGTTTAACGGTCTAGCTTACATATTTTATATATATGCATTCATGATATGTGGGCGCGATTGTTGATTTTGAAAAAATATATTCCTATTCGACCCTTGATATCGCGTCAATGAAATCGCATTAATTTAAGACCTGCATGAATCAGGACTAGCAGCACCTGCCCAAGCACCAATGGTACGGATCTGATAATACGTCTATTCGTATGTATTCGAAAATCATGAATATGCAATTTCAGCAACGGCTGTCCCATAGCCATAAAACTCATTGTTTTACATATTTTCGGATATATATAAACCGTTCTCCATAATTCTTTAGTTATCTAATCCACTGTTTACTTGTTTTTTATTCCCGCCAAGGATCCGACAAGGATTCCTTTCTTCGTTTCCCGAAAGATCACTCTCTCTTCTGCAGAGGTCCTTCCTCTTTATCCATCCTTTCTTCTTCAGAATTTTTTCTTTTTTCTTTTTTATTTTTCGAATGCAGCAGCGGAGAAAAAATATGCTAATATGGGGGAGCAGAAAATTGTGCACTCAAATAGGACGAATGGGAAGAAGAAGTAGAAAAAACACTGAAAGAAAAGGGTAGAAAAAAAATATCCATAAGAAGAACTTTACCCAAGGATGCATCCCTCGGTGGGTTACTATTATATATATATACTACTTCGATCCCATAAACATACCGCACGGCCAATTAAGACAGGGTCCTATAAACTTCTTCTCAAATTTTTTTGCATTCGATGAATAATTATATCTACTTTATTTATTGACCGTGCGATGTTCGTTATTATTTGATATAGAGTTCTGTCTACTCGATGTCACAGTTTAAGCGATATCAGAGATTGTATATTGAAATTAATTAACATCAAGACGATGCACAGGATGCTTCTTTTTTTTTTTTTTTTTTTTAATATCGTAACGCGACTGGAACTTTTGATCGGCAAATTTTCATCTCAGTATATCTGTAGCGAGCTTTGAAAATGATCACCTGACGTATCTTTCGAAATAGACCACCCCGTACATTTACCAGTACTTGAAAGAACTGGAAAAAAGAGGCGTGGAAAAATTCAGGAATAACCGGATCATGAGTCGTTAACAGTACATAAGTTAGTACATTTATTTACGAACAGTAATATTACTGTGTGGTTGATCATTTTTCATCAAAATTTAGTGCCATTCTTATAATAGTGCTATTATTTTGGCAAGTGTTTTTTTTTTTTTCAAAACACAATTGTACTTCATTCAATGAGTATAAAAAACATAAAGCAATATGAAGAATAAAAATGAAGACAAAAAAATTAATCTCCATGTGGTAATCCGTTTTCCGATTTACTAAATAACGGGTACCTATAATACTACAGCGGTGAGTATAAAGATAAATTAAGAATCGATAATTGTAACGGACGTGGGAACCTGCGCTTGTCAAAAAATAGGGTAAAAATTTGGCAGATGCGTCTCACTCAGATTTTTTTTCAAATCATTTCCATTCCACCGATCAGATTTTGAACAATCGATCCCAAAACTGCATCGTAAGCGTGAAAAGAGAGAGAGAGAGAGAGAAAGAGAAGAAAAAAAACCACGTTGTCCTAATTTACCCCAAAAAATTTCGTAGAAAAGTATGAGCAGTGAACTATTTTGCTTTTTCTCTCTCTATTTTTTTTTTTTTTTGCAGATATCCTTTTTGGTTTTTTTTTTCTTCTTTTTTCTCTTCACCGTCACCCTAGCTGTCGAAAAACGGAGCACACGAGCCCTTCTACCCACCAAATCCCAACTCAACAACTTTCAACCTATACCTATGTATAGCTATAGCTATAGCTAACCGAACATCTATCGAACTATCTCTAATGAGAAGGCAGACGTAAGGCCCGTTCGCGGTCATACCGCATGCGGGGCCTTATGCAGCTTCCTTTATTGATATATACGCAGTCGCTTTTTGATCGGTTGGTATTCCGTATATGAATAGTATATATATATATATATATAGATATGTATGTATTATTGTATATACGTATATACATCCAGTATTAAAGCAGCTGTCCCGCATCCAGGTTACGACGTATGGACACTTATATTGGCGCCGGTCAAAGTTTCACGTGCGCGTGTAGGATTGGATTGTATAAATATGACCATGTATCTGTGATAAATGTGTTAGATATAGGTATATACGTATGTATGTATGTATGTATATATTTACATGGGATTTTTAAGGTGATATAATATACGTAGGTATATCTTCTTGGATGAAAAACGTTGCAGCTTATCCAACTCCCTTAAACCTTGCAGGGCATCTAGGACAAATATTTGCTTAGCTGTTGTACGATATGAAATATTGTAAACCAGGTCAAAATATTAAGCATCGTAGAGTTTATAATATTGCCAGTTTTATTTTTTCAAAATTATCAAATATCGATACCTAGCAGCTAATTCTGTTCAGATGTAATTATTCATTTCGTGATACAGCTACAGTGATCGTGGGTTTAGAATTTTAGCTAAAAAAAATATCACGCTTCAAATTGGAAAGAAAAAAAAAAATAATAATAATATCAAAATCTGTCATGCTAGATTTCTAAGGAAGTGATAGATTCCTTCCAACTTCTTGGATCAGTTCAGAATCCTCTAAAGACCGACTGGCCCCAATCTGTTCGTATAATTGGGCCTTCTGTACTTTTAACGACAATGCTTAAGGCTTTGCCACGCGCGGGTGGCTTTTGTACTGTCGTATAAGAACCCAGTTATACTTTTTCACCAGCTTTGAACCGCACCCCATCGTTTGTAACATCAAAAACGCTGCAGATATATAGAGGCTGCTCTAGATGTAGCCTGAATTTACGGGTGACTGAGTGCAGTGTATAAAATGCACATCCGGGATTCTGCAGGCAGTCCTGTTTTCATCAAGATTTCTTTTCAAGTTCTTGAGCATCCGTACAGTAATATTATACATATACCTATATAATACAAGAAAATAACATTTTCTGCATATACCTGACCTCATAATATCTGCTCTTATAACTGAAAATCTGCAAAAGTTATTCCATTTCAGAATTAGTTATCTACACGCAAAAAAAAAAAAAAGTGCTGTCAAATTTACTATGTGAGCAGTAAATATAGGGACAGCACTTTTTTGCAGTAGAAATTATCACAATAATTCCAGTATTGGGTACATTGGAGCAAGTGGCCTTCAATGTCTACATGAGTGAATGTCACCACAATTGTGATAATTTCTACTGCAAAAAAGTGCTGTCCCTATATTTACTGCTCACATAGTAAATTTGACAGCACTTTTTTTTTGCGTGATATAATTCGATTTAATCAGAAATTTGATTTGCTAGCGATAACTAGTATACAAAATTCCTATTTATGAAATGGAGTTTAGTCACCAGGTGGTTCAGAGTTTAGTCTTTAAATTTTTGATCGTGTTGATCGGCTTTGTTTAACAGCATTGTCAAGTGGTGGGTACTGCGATGGTTGACCCTTTATTTCGTAATGTTCCACGTATAATGTTGTATGTGGTTATAGGTAGGTATAGTAGTACCTATGTGTATAATGTGCGTTTACACTCGACTCCATACTATGAAGAAAAAAAAGCCCATATGCAATGTGCGTGTCAACAATCGTCGAACAGTTGTTCGATGCGTTGTTGAGTGGCTAAAGTCATGCCGGCAAGTGTCACGATATGTTATGTTACATTCTGCACTGACAAGAAAAAAATTAAAAAAAAATTTGTACATGCTGTTTTTTAAAATCTGAATCACGTTGCGTCTCTCCCCAATACATTATCAAAAATCTGAACATTTTTTTAGCTCTATCTTTTCGGTCCGAAGATCATTTTTTCAGGCTTATTTTCCACGTATGGTCGTTCCAGGGATTTTGATCCTGGTTTAAAACCAATGCGTTGTGATCGCATCAATAATTTACATAAAGACGTGCTGAGAACTTTGGAAGTGAAATTTTATAGCTAGGTATATCGGATTTGGATCTCATAATAGCTATACACCTGCTCTGAAAAATTTCTCATTAAAAATTTTGATTTAGGATCATAATCGGTGAATAAACATCCGTCTATCAAACTATCCCATCGATCAAACTAGATGACTAATTACACTCTTTGTAGGCATAAGGTGGTGACGGCGATATCGATATTGGCATAAAAATTGTACATTAATATAAAAAAAAAAAAAAAAAAATTGAAGTTAATTAGTTTTTGAAAGTAATAAAAATCGCCTGAAATATTTGTGGAGCTAATTTTTTTTTTTTTTTTCCGAAATCTGCCAAATGCCTGAAGTGAAAAGTTTGAAATTAAAATGAAAAAAAAAAAAAATTAGTATTTTAGGGATTCTGGATTTCAATGCTTTTGAATTGAGTTCGATGAATGAAAATCGATCAACTTGACGATGAGTTAGATTTTAGAATTTCTTGTGTTGCAAAGATTATTTGGGTTTCTGATGTGTCATGAAATGTGATTTCTGCCAAATGTTATAATTGAAGAATTTCAAAAACGTCAAAAATTTCGTTCCCATACGGTTTTGAAGGCAAGCTGACAACACATGATATTATGGAAAATATATATCAACACGGAAAAAAAAAGTTATTTGATTCAAGTAAACCAATTTACTCAAGTCATATTTACGCATCACAAGAAAAGTTTATTTGATTTCGTACTATATTTATCATTGCGCCTATTAATTAATTTTCTTGACTGCATGTCTTTGATACAAATATTCTATGTCGTTGCCACAAACATATTTTTTTTGAAACAAAAAAGCGGTCATTCCTGAAGTAAGACAACAAGATTATTTGATACGAGTAATGACATTTTTCGATTCCAATACTCTATTTGGTTGTTGCAACGAGATATTGCTATATTCAACGCAGTGGTTGCTTTGGATGGAAGAACCAAGACACATACGTCATCTGTTTTTTGTTGGTAACAAATTAATTTCTTGAGTTGAATATATCCTACTTGCTCGTATTATGAAGAAATATTTCGATCGATAAGATATTTATTTGATCTTAATACACATTTACTTGCTAATAGACAAGTAATTCATTTATTTGGCGCAAAGTAAATTTATTTGCTAACGACTAATTATTTTTTTCCGTGAAGGATCGTCAACACCTACGATGAGGATTGATCCTTGCCCTAGGGTCTTAAGTTAAGACTTCTCACCTGGATTGAGTCCCGGGGTTCTCCTGGGCTTCTCGTTGGATTTGGTGGGGGTAAGTCCCAGGGTCCGAAAGTTACATAAGCCTCGATTTCCCGCCCCTTGTCGTCAGTCACCGACTAGCCGTCGAGGTATGCGCACAACATGCGTTTTCGTGTAGTAATAATAAAAGAAAAAAAAAAAAAAAGTCACCCTATTTCCCGCGAGTTTTATACAACATCATAATCTCTCTTATTACATCCAAAATACTCACATGTGAAAAGTAAAAGTGAAGTTCTTAAAGTGCGTTTATTATATGTAACTAAAATTACAGTGAATACCTATGTACCTATACCGTCTATTTTTCAAATTTTTTTCAAATATTCCCGAAGCAAGTTGAGTTGTATTGAGTAAAAAATATCTATACGAGATCGTATGATCGTATGTTTAAAGTGCATACAAAACATGTGTACCATGTAGTTCAAAATTTAAATTTGACGTGAAAATAAAATTGACAAAAGTGATTTTGACAGTTGATTATGAACTCTATCGAATGTTACGCTTCATGAGGTAAAAAATATCAGTGAAGAGTGTTTATTGGTTTACAAAAAAAACAGGACACGTTTTCAAAACTCTCATCGGATACCAGAAGACTAACAAGATTTGAGGATTTTGGCGCGAAAGTTACTTTCCAAATCGGTATGTATATCACATGATATCACGGAAAAAGAAATTGTTGCTGAATTTACTATGTGAGCAGTAAACACTTTTTTGCAGTATAAATGACAACAATTGTGGTAACATTTACTCATTGGGACATTGAAATTTACTTGCTCCTATGTACCAAATATTAGAATTGTGGTAATTTCTACTACAAAAAAGTGTTGTCCTATATGTAGCTGCTCACATAGTAAATTCAGCAACAATTTTTTTTTTCCGTGATTCTATAGTCTACAATCTTTTGTATAATTACTCCGATTGACTATAATTCTGTAGTATTTGACGATTGTCAATCTCGTGAAATTCCTAAATCCCAAAATTTCCGAGCATTAAATTTTAATCGTATACTAATGCAACCGTGTGGATAAAGTTGTGCGATGTAAATCGTTAATTCTCCGGCGTTGACACCTTTTCATCGTGATTAATGTTCACTCACTATGAGTTTATGGCGTGCACAATATCATTCAAATTTCAAGGTAGCACGATCGAATCATTAAACACATTATACGGTATGAAAATTGAAAAGGGTGTCATCAGGAGTGGATAGCGATCAATAATAAAATTTATTCATATATATCTAATATGTATGAGTGATGTAAAAACTTATGTCATTCGAAAACACATGGACATACCGATTGCAAAAAAATCGGCGAAATTTGTCGGCAAAGATAAGTAAAAGCTGTGCCAAATAAAAGTGTTTAGAAATTAGGTATAGGTATATAAACGGGTCATATACCTGCATCTATAATAGTGCATGGCATGCATGGCTGAAAGGGGTGACCTTTTTAATTCGATCGCGATATGGTAATCTGATGCGATCCTGAATTTGGCAACGATCCCACGGACGGATACTGCGCACTGAGCGTAGGTACATACTACACTGCACGGGCCTTTTTAATGTTAATTCTTATACCACCGCGCGAGATTTCGACCTTATTGTCAATTGGAATGCATATAGTACTTGCTTGCAGATATATATATATCTATGCAGTATACACCGCATTATAATCTCTTTCGTATTGAAATATAAATAGGCGAATATTTTTGCCGTTCAAAAACGCAATCTCTATTATATCGATCTTCGGAGTAAAAATATGATAGATAAAGAAATCGCCCATTCATATCACCGAAGATTATCCTTCGATCTGATCTATTATTTATTATATATAGTCAGTTGTGATGTAGAGAGTGAAAAATTTTTGAAACTAAAATATATCATATACAAAATGTTTTGGCCATATAGACTTTGGAGGGAGTAGCTTACGTATTCTGAGTGGGCAAGTTCGTGAACTTAGAGTTCAAGACCCGAAACTGATTCTTGGGCAAGTCGTGGCTATAAGGCGAGCGTCCGGGTCCTTTTAAATACCCAGACGTTGCACGGCGGGATTTTATTGTTTGGGCCTTATTTTCAGGTTCGTCTTATATATAGTACCATGCCGGTTTTGTATGTACATACACACACACACATATATATGTGTATACCAGTCGCTGTCTTGTATACGTATACGTATATTGTACATACATACATATATGAATACATGCACACATACGTATAACCGCGCAAGAATATAAGCATTATGGGAACTGAACTGGGGGGACAGGTGTGCTCCAAATATCAGCGTACGCTGTATAGAGTACCGTCGCGGTGTCTCCCCTTACGAAAACTGAACTTAAACTTAGTGAATGCGTCTTTGATTATATTCGGTTAGGCACAGGGTAAGTTCCCCTTACGTCATAAGGCCCGTGAGGATCTGTCACGGAACTATTCTAGAAAAAGAAAAAAAAAAAAAAAAAGAAAGAAAAAAAGGAAGGTAGAAAAGGTAAAAGAAAAAGAAATTGCACCTTTAAAGGTGCCCGGGGTCAATCCAATATAAATCAGAACTTCTGCTGACTATAACTATAAGAGCGTGCGTAGGGCCCCGAAGTATACCTATATATCTTGGTCTCGCAGGTCGGTGTGAATAGAAAAATTTTTGGGACTCCCATACGTGTGTTTGAGCGGTTTCAAAGAGAGACCAGGTATAGGTTTTAGGACCCTTTCTTCAACCTTCAAGAATTCGATGTTTCGAGCCTCGGGACCCTCGAGCGATCTATCCTCCGAGGATGTTTCGGGCCGGGACCCTATATACGCTCGTAGCTTTAACTCTTAGGTAGAAGAAAACTGGATGTGGGTTCCTTGCCCGACGTCTGGAAGGACCAAAGGATATAATACAAGCTGTGCGAGAGCAGCTCGTGTTTGAAATAACAATTTTAAGGGTATCCAAAATGGGTCTCTCCCGCCTGCCAATGCTGCAGTTTAGGTACACGTATATAAGTATAGAGCTTATTTCTTTCGCAACGATTCACCACTCAACCCTTTTCTGCACAGCCTACTATTAAATGTATAATTCATACATCAACTCACCGTAGTGAAATATTATAGCTACCGTATATAGATTTCCGAAGAGTGCAAAAATTTGGAAGATAATTTCGTACAAAAATGGACTTTTTTTTTATTATTTATTATTAATTATACAACAGAATAGGATTCCTCTTTATGACTTACTATAACATCGGTTAATCCTTATTTTATGTATTGTGACTCAACACTCTATAATAATTATTTAATGGGAGTCGTTTTATCCCATGTGGCCAACCCCGCAGCGCGTACCTACTCAAGGGAACAATTAAACTCTCTATACCTCAGCTCGTTCAGTATACATATAGCGAGGTATTAGTAGCTTTTGTTATGCACGGCAGCAATCGACGTTACACATACTATACTATATGAATGCTATTCTGATACCGCCACTTCCAGCGAGAAAGAAAACGACACTAATGCCATCTAATTTTTCCATTTGAATAAAATACGATTTTTAACATTTCACGGTTAATTTTTTTTTTTTTTTTTTTCTCCCTATTGCAGTGTAGCTCCGAAAAATCTCAAACTTGGTTACACTCCTTACCTGTAGTAGTAGGTGCTTCATGAAAATTTGACGGATTATCAACGATGTAATTTTCGGAGCTACAGCACACAAAAAAAAAAAAAAATTTCTTATCTTCAAATTTTGATAGATAAGATTCTGTCATTGAAAATCTGCGAATTTTCCACGGATATCTACTAGTACAGGTAAGAAGTATGCGGAGTTTCAGATTATTCGAAGCGATAATGCGATAGGAAGTAAAAAGTAGCGCCCCGAAGTACTAAAAATCGTGTGTTATTTAAATGGGAAAGTTCCAAGGCAATTTGGGACAGTACTTAGAATTGAGATAGGAACCCGGGGTTTTGACTACATTTTTTTTTGTATGTATATATTTGGAGACGTTCTGGTCCATGGAAGCATTGAAATTCGAATATGACCGAATTAAAGACGACCCTAATATACATATTATATACTTCAGTTCGAATTTCGTCTTCGCTTTTTTAAACTGGTAAAAAATAAGTACATACATATAGTAGTATATATATATATATATGTATAGTATCTCTAAACGTATATCATATACAAAAAGGGTGTCCCTATACCACGTAGTGTACGTTGACGAATAAACGTTGGCGACGTTTATGTGTAGGGGAAAGTGGGGCAGAATGGCCAGATGGGGCTAAATGGCCGCTGAAAAAAAAATTGACTTACTCGCATTTTCGCACCAAGGGGGATCGTATGAGACGCCTTGCAACGCGATTCCGCTGAAAGTGCTCAAAAAATTTTAGGATGGGGCTAAACGGCCACCCTAATAAAAGTAGCGAAATTGCATTTTCACGTCGAAGTGAGTGAGATAAAACTATATGCAGCGTGGTTCCACTGAAAACGATGCAAAACTGAAAGGGTGGGGCAAAGTCGCTCACCCTACACTGAGAAAAAAATATAATTGAATTAACGAAATATTTTTTTCAATAGTCGCAATTAAATATTTATTCGGAACAAATAAATTTCAATTGGTATGATTAAATATCATATGAAATTAACCGATTGTCACTGGCCGTTTAGCCCCACCCTGAAAATTTTTGAGTACTTTCAGCGGAATCCCGTTGTATGGCGTCTCATATGATCCTCCTTGATGCGAAAATGCTAGTAAGTCAATTTTTTTTTTGGCGGCCATTTAGCCCCATCCGGCCATTCTGCCCCACTTTCCCCTACATAGATGAAGAGATAAGCCTATTCGACTGAAGTCTTCACTGTGTGCCACTGTTTCAACTTTTGGGACTCTTATACCTCTTTCGTTATATGGCAAGGGTAAACCATATATACACGAATATATATGTGTTTTGTATCGTGGTATGTATATGTAGGTATGTACGGGCCAAGGAGGACTTTTTGAAAGGCCAGATGGGACCGATAGGTACGTTCGTACCATATGGGCAGGTGCCAGTTCGTGTACGCGGAAAGCAGCCCGCACACCAGCTTAACTCGTACATAACAAAAATGGTTCTTAGAGCATATAGGAGTGTACGGGACAGACAGTCAGACACGCGCTCAAACCATACCAACAGCTCCTATGTAAATGAGTGCATTTTTATAATGGGCCACAATGCGAGCGCCCCCTTCAGGGACCGTTAAAAGTTAAAACCTGCTGCTGGATGCACTTTTTTCTTAACTGAAGTGCAGTTGGGCCCTATGCCAAATTCTCTCTCCTCAATGAACATTATATAATATATTTCGCGCGGCAAACCACTGCACTCAAATTTATAGTCTAAACGGACTTTACACGATGCAATGCCGCCCAGACAGCACGGAATATTGCCCAATATTGTAGCAACATTGCAATATTGCTGCAATGTTGCTACAATGTTGCAATGTTGCTACAATGTTGCTGCAATGTTGCTGCAATATTGCAATATTGCTACAATATTGCAGTGTTGCTACAATATTGGGCAATATTCCGTGCTGTCTGGGCAATCAGCTCCCAAAAGATTTGACTCCAAATATTTTTGGGCTTCCTTTTTTTTTTTTTTTTTTTTTTTTTACAATTTTGGCAATTTTTCTAAAATTGAAAATTACGAAATTTCGTGGGCCCTTATGGCCTGTCGTAATTATCGAAGCGTGTAAAACTGTCGCTATAAGAAAACGTTGTTTAGAAAATGGGAAACTCCGAGTCGTAGGCAAAGCGATTAACCGCAAAGACACACCTGCCTATACTTTATATGGTTTACATAGTTTTTCAATTATGTTAATTCGCTTGTGGTGGAGCGTGCCACTGGCGGTTTTAACTATATAAGAGATTTATTGGAGCAATTTGTTAACAAGGAAAGTTGTCACGGTCTAGTCGAGCCTTAAGATCCATATTTATGCGCATATATATCCATACGTAAGACTAAGGACATTTCCTTGACTGTATAAACTCGATTAATGGCTCAGTAGTTCTAGACAACATTTTTCTTAAGATAGTTTAATCGCTTCCTCACATTCGTTTCTATAGCCAGCCCAAGCTTGACCGCGAAAAAATTGGCAATCAAAAAACGCGACGTTTCAGAAATTTGAATAAATGATTCGTAAAAATTTAGCATAAATCCAAAACTACATGTCATGTAACAAACGATTTCCGGTTTCAAGAGCGAAGAGCTGCGGGTTACCAGGACTAAATATTTCTGGTAACCATAATTCGGTTAAATTTGTGGCTAGAATCGTTTGGGGTTTACTCAAATTGCTATTAGATCAACCATAGACCGGACGAGGGTCTGCGATGAGGAGCCCGAAGTGCTAACTCGGAAAACCAACTCAGGTGTCTTATATATTGCTAATGCTACACCTGTTTTTAGTATTTCTGTGTTTCCGTATTTTCCGTATGGTACAACAGGTGCCCTCCTGCTCTAGAATATACACATATATATGAAGCAGGTACCTAATTCCAACTTTGCCCAGTCATTAAAGATCCATCGAAGAGAAGAACCACTTCCTTACTGCTTTATACGATTCGCTACACACCTTTTTTTTCTTATTCAAAAATCCGAATGACCTCACTCAGAATCGTGAGAAATTAAATATCACATTGAATGGTGCAGGGGAATATGAATGACTATAATGTAGTGATTGAGTCATTGGGTCATCCTTCATCAAATCTCTGAAAAATTTGCATGTATTCTTTGAAATTCTGGCAAGATTTGAGAGCAATCGGCTGTAATTCTTATTTGAATAGTGTTAATGGAATTCTAAAAATCCCACAGAAATACGCAAAATTTCTGGGGAATTATTCAAATTCTATAAAGAATTTGGCTAAACTCTACAAATGTTCCAAATGAAGTTCTTGAGATAGCGATGAAATTCAGTCGAGATTTCTGAAATCTATCACATCTCAGAAGGAGCCAATAAAAAATATTGATGATCTTGGAAATGGAAATTTCATTTTTAAAATGATCGGAGATCCAAAAAAGAAAGTCTTCTCTATAAGCAGTACTTTTATTTTTGTTTCAGAAATAATGCTCAAGTGGACGGTATCCCGGCCTCTCTCTACGGCGAGCTCAACTCCCCATGGGGTTCAGCAGCCTAACCGGACCCGACGACCTTTCGGTGATCTGTCCAACACACCCCCCACTCCAAGGGCCCAGGTCCAGACCCAGGTTAATCCAATCCGTTCAACGCCCGCACGAAGGAGAAGATGTCGGAGCCATGGTAGTGACCTTCGGACTTATTTCCAGACTACAAAACCGAACCTGCGTTCAGCGAAGAGGCAATCTGTGTCCCGGACGGCTGGAAAGACTGAAAACTTTGAAAGTTTTTATCAAAGTACTCCGAGAGTCGATGCAGACATTGGTCCGCTTACTTTATGCCCGGAATCTGTAGTCGGTAGAAGAACAGTCGCTATGACACTTCCTGCGAATCCAACACTTTTGGCCACGAATGGCACCAGTCTTAGAACGAACGCAGAACTTCCTCAGAATTTGATGAACGAAGCTAGAGTCAATCTTCAGTCTCACGTTTCTGACTTTTTTCAACAAATCTCGGTAGCAGCTAGTCCCGAAGACATGATGGAGGCCGATCCGGTCGTACCACTTTCTAAAAGCCGTATTTATTCGCAGAACTGTGATATAAGGAAGGGAAAATTTTCCGCAGAATTTTGTCGCACTCCACACGTTCCGAAATTGGCGAGAATTACCAAACTCCACAATCGCTGCAGGACTCCGTATCATACGAAAGTGGTACCAGGAGGTGGAAGAAGTCCCTTCAAGTCTAAGGACCCTCTTAATAGCGTCGGTCAGACTCCGCTAATCGCAAGACTTACGCATTTGAAATTGGATCAAGACCTGGCTAGGTTTGAAAATGTCGATAATACGGTGACCGAAGTTCTCCATAAGGAGCAACAGGCCATCGTGGGTAAATCGGTAGCGGAAATTCTCGCCTCTGATGCTGTTGAGAGATCCGTTGCTCGCAACGTTTGTTCCGTTCCTATCGCTTCGGCGAGCCTAGAAGATTTTGTCGAAGAATGTGCACCGGAGGAAAGAGATCAAAGCGAGGAACATTTCTATGAAACGATCAACGAAGCTGTCGCCAAACATAACGATAGCTCCGTATCATCGGCCAGCCAACTCCTGGAGGATCCTTCGCCGATGTCTTGGGCGGCTGTATCGCCCTCGAATGAACTTGACGGACAATTTACTCTGAGAAGACAGCGGGGTATAAGACGTAAGAGGACTGGCCAGCAACGTGATCTACAGGAACCAGATTCCACCCTTTTTGCGGTGAGCCGAAAACGCGCAAAGTTTCCAAGACGATCGGCCAGTTTAAGTCCTAAGAAGAGTCCCTCTTTTCACGAACCGAGTCTTGGAGGCGATCAAATTTGCGAGGCTATTAACCTGGAGGTGAATAAATGCGTTTTGGAAACTGACCTAGACGCATCATGCGAGACGAAGACTGGGTCTAATAGCAAAAGCGAATTTTGCCCAAGCTTTGACGATCCGATAACTGAGGAAAATCAATCGCAAAAAACGCTGTGCTGGGAATTGGAGAGCCCTAAGTCATCGGTGAATGACGATTTTCATAGCTCGAAGTCTTTCCTTACTTCAGTTTCTGTCACTCCAGAAGCACCGCTTGTTGCGACTGTGAGAAGATGCTTGAAGTATAGTCCGGATGGAGAAAATTATCAGAATATTTACTCTAGAGGGTCAATTGAAGTCGAGTTAGCCACAGAGAACGATCACATACGAATTCGAGGTAAGGTGATTTCTTGTTCGGAAGTTGTAGTTAAAATTTTAAAACGGTCACCGTGTTTTGAATCTTTTGCAATCTCTGAAAGGATGTACCGAATGTCTTCTGAAATTATTTGAAATTCTTGGTACCCGTTGGAATATTTTCTTACATTCTTGTAAAATCGGTTCAAATGAATTCGAATCTTTTGAAATCCCCTCAAATCATACGATGAAGAATTTTTCAAACTCCTGAAACGGTGTGAAATCTGTGAAGATCTTTCAACGTTTGATGACATTTTTCCAGAGGGTTTAATACAAGAATATATCGAAAGAATTATATCCAGAAAAATTCCGCTGTTATTTTCACCCGAATTCAAATTTCGAATTTGGTATTGAGTCACCGTAGATTTTGCCACAGCAATTTTTTTTTTTTTTTTTTCAATGGCCTTTGACGAAGTCCGTAAGATCTTGGATTATCATAGAATATAGTCTGATTCCCTATAGTAATACAAGAAAAATCTTCAGAAGTGACAAAAATTCGTTTGAAATTTTTCTAAATTTGATGAAATTTTTCGAAACCTCGAAATCCGCGTTGGGCATAGAAAAGTTATCAGTAAATTTAACCCCTCTGTAAGCACGTTCCTGATAGTGAGTCCATGACTGAGCATGCGTCGTTTGTATTCTCACAGGGTTGAAGTGAGGTCTATACGCGTTGTGCCAGTAACCCAAAGACCTCTGCGGCATTTAAATATTCGGTCAGTGGGCCTGTCATTGATTTAAGACAGCCGTTATCTCGCGCTAGGATACTTCAACCTTCGAGTCATTTTTTTTTTTTTTTTCGGACCTATTTTTTCTTCCGAATTAAGGGTTCAACATATACGAGACTCCACTTGTACCTAAATTTTCCTCGGATCACAAGGAGAGAGTCTATAGATGAACACGCGATGAACAGGGCATAGATTCCAGCTTTGTTCTGCATCAGAATTTATGTGTGTACTTCTGCAGTGCGTGATAGTAATATCATCGCGATCAGGATGCGGGTAAGGGTCTAGCGCATCCTTTAATTTTCACAAAGTTTAATTCAATCAGTGGTGATAAAAATAGTGCGAATAAATTAAAGGACGAGAAAAAAAAAAAAAATTATTTTTTTTTTTCAATAATGCGATGTCTACTCGATATACCAAAAAATTTCTGAAAATCATTCGAATCTCGGAAAAGGTTTTCATTTGTTTATATAAATAATTTTTGTTCCAAGACTTATTGACTGCCATATCTTTTTTTTTTTTTTTTTTTTGGCACAATCCCTTTAGTATTCTCGTCTATCCACGACGGATCTACGCGACAGTGACCGAGTTCTGTTTCGCAGGTTTATAAATTTGGACGGAATCCAAGAAAGGATTGTTTCCGGAACACTATTCTCGAGTATGTACATACCGAGAATCTCGAATCTTTATTACGTGCGTGACGCGGTACGCCATTTTGAATAAAAATGGCGGCAATTTTTTACTTTCAAATAATATGGCTTATGGTTCGGTTCTTATTTACACTATTATTCGTACGTCACGTCGTCCCGTCGAGCCCATAAGGAATTAAAGGAACCGCGGATGATTTACTATAATATGACGATAAAAGATCGTTAGTCCATAATACAAATGTATAATTAAATCGTGTTTTTTTATTTTCTTTTATTTGTTTCATCCCGTTCGGTGCAGTGATAAGGTGCAAGTATTTGAAGCGAGCCTACGAAGGACCTGTACATGCCTACGTAAAAACTACCCTGAGAAAATCTGACGGTGAGATTAACGCCGTGAAAAGAACCGCCGTCCATAGAGCCACCCCAAACCCCATCTTTAACGAGACCTTGATACTTCCCTGGAGCAACAACAACAATAATTCCAACGCCAAATCCGCCACCCTGGACATTGCTGTTTGGCACAGAGATCGCAGAGCTAGGTGAGTTACAAATCACGCTAATAATTATCAGTTTGGAATAGATATATTCGATCATTATATTAACAGAGAAATGTATAGTTTTATCATTTTTTTCGTATACCTATACGAGGATTCGAAGTGAATAAAATAATTATTCATTTTATTCAGAAAGGTTTGATAAATCGTCGAGGTTTCCGTGCGAATTTGGAAAATTTTTTCGTCAACTCGTTTCGTGCTCCGAAATGTGTAGAGGATAATTTTCTTTGTGGTAAATAGGCGAAAGGCAGCAGATAGAGCTACCTGTAAGAAAATTTGATATAGCTTTGGTACAGAGAAATAAGGGCTGATTTTTATAAAAGCCGAAATTTTAAGAAAGCCCCTGGCTTGGGTACGTTCGGTAGGAGGGGAATCGATGCTTGTAACGCAGGCGCTCACCGACCGCGGGCTCCACGTGCGCCCCGACGGCGTCGCGACGTCGGGCGTCGTGACGTCGTGACGGCTGCAACGGGCGCAAGTTTTTCCGGATTCACAAACAAAAGTTTTCCCATACAACGGGCGAGCCTTGGCCCTGTGTAAAAAAAAAAAAAAAAAACAAAAAAAAAAAAAAAAGAACGTGTCGAACGAATACACATATTTATGTGTACTATACCCATTCATATATATACCTATATGTAGTATATACCTGCATAACTATAATACCGCGTAAAAATTAATGTGCGTTTCGAGCTATACGAATATACAATACAAAAGTACAAAGAGGTGTATTATTCAAATCGCCACCGTTTGTCTCGTTGTTTCAGGCGCAGTGAACTCCTGGGCTGCATGACTCTACCCCTGCCTTTATCTCAGGACAAGGTAAACATCTTTGAATTTTTTACACCTATTTCAAATTTCTTTATTTCATTTCTCTATATATGAGATTTTCAAATTCGGAAACAATTTTTGTAGGTACCATGAAATTCTAACGTTGACCTAACGTTATAGAAGTAAATCTATCCATGTACTACTACGATCTCGTTTGGAAAGCATTAATTAGGCCGGATAATTATATATACTATACCTCGACTATAATAAGCTGAAGAAAATTTACCGCGACTGCGCGACTTGATCAATTTAGTATTTCAATTAGGTGCGATATACCTGCGAAGAATAGAAAACGAGTCATTTTGTTGTCATATGAAATTCTTAAAATCATATCGATGGCCTAATGCGCCAAACGGGCGCAAGCGGCAAAAAAAAAAATAAATAAATAAATAAAAAAAAATCCGTTTTTATAGTGGCAAAATCTTTTTCACGCAATGGAGAATATTTTGGGCATATATATCATCGTTATGGTTGTAGCATTGTGGTAATTTTTATACCTAGTATTCAGATTGTCAGCGGAATACAATTCCTCGCGAAAATAATAATATCCAGTTTGTGTCTGGTATTAGTATATTGTGTATAAGATAGTATTTCGTTGTTAAGTTCGGTGGACCGATAATCAATACCTATTTACGCATCTTATTAATTCTGTCGAGTAGGTATATATATCTCGAAAATCCTTGCGAGTCCAAAACGCAACAGGAATTATTTCGACGATTTGAATGTACATTAGAAAGAAATTCCCGCGGTATACTCGTATATATGGCTCTCGATTTAATGCTAGTATTTCATATACTACTCTCGAGACCCTTTTTTCTTCGAACAATGTCGCCTTGCGTACCTACCTATACCTATACCACACGCGTAAGGCGGTAATGGTAATGGTGAAGGTAATGGTAATGGTAATGGTAATGGGGATGGTAATGGTAATGCTATACCTTAACGCAAAACCGTGAATGTTTCCGCCTCAATTTACTTCTTGGATTTCTAACAATGGCCATTCGTAATTATAATTTACCAATCAGAAATTACAATGCTTGTTATATACGGGCCACGTGGCTCAATATATACATATATATATACGAATATTTAAATCTATGTACTTTATATACATATACAAATGGTGGTAAAGAATTGTTTAATTTAGCGCGTTGACCAGGTGCAATGTAGTAGAAATCGAGTTATAGGTACCTTTAGAATATCACCCCCGCGCGTCTCAAGTTTTTAGAAGACTAAAATAAAAGGGAGAAAAAAAGCACTTTTTTTTCTTCTTAATACCCTATAAGCTTACGCGTTTTATTCCTTCTTAATTCACTTACATAAACAGTATATAGGAGACCGGAAGTGGGTATCAAATTCCACGTAGTTCTATATTATACCATTATTTATTAATGGAGGATATTCCTTTATATGGTGCCTATAGGTATAATACAGCCATACATATAATGTTCTAAACGCGGGTTTGAATAATTTGAATAATTAATTCATATATAGCGAAAGAAAAAGTAAATGAAATCTTGTGCGACTTTGAAGCTTATTAATCGAAGAAATAATTTACCACAGTTCGTATAAATCGGTCGTTGAAAAAATGACGAAAAAATAAAAAAAAACGTAGGTACGACACATCAAGGAGAGCTTTCTTTCTCGTTATAGACGTATGCTTTTCACTCTTGGCCTTGACCCTGCAATATTATATTCCCTCTCCGAGCTAGTCTCAGCCTCATTTTAGCCTACGATAACATGGCAAATTTTTATTGGCGCCTCAGTCGTACCGACGGTAACGGAGGCCAAGGAAGTGCAGCCAACAAAGTGTCGAAAAGTAATATTCTGCAGAATTTTGAAGATTCTTAACGAAGTGCAGAATAGGAAGTGAACCGTTCACTCGCGAGGTCGAATCAAAGTTTTAGGAGCGCTCATTCACGCGGCGATATTTCAGTTTTCGAGTAAAAGCTTAACGATCTTATAACCGTTTCTATATCTAAATCTTTGGAAGTGATTACTTCTTTTTTTCTTTTTTTTTTTTCTTTTTTTTATCTCAATGTCACATGAAGTCACGTGGAATGCAAACAGCAAGCTTTATATTCAATTCCTACGACTTCCTTGCGGATAAGGTCAAGGCGAAAAGGCTTAGTCGGTCAACGCGGTTGTGCATTGAATTTTCTCACTACGTGCTGCACTTTAGTCAGTATCAGTGAGTATCTGCGATACTCGGTGAATAAACGGAAAAGATCAAATTATTCGCACGATACTTATATATATTGCGTCTGTTATTAGGACATCTGCAGCAGAAATCGTGATTATAAAAGTGAAACAGAATCTATACGTATTAATTAATTGACTTCATAATAACGCAGTGAAAAAATGATTGTCGTTGCGATATACTGTGTGGTGTTTTTCGTAGCGGGAATATTGCTGAAAATTTTCTCTTGCTGCTGAAAAGAAATGAATATTATAGAAATTATTTATTTAAAACCATGCGAGTGAAATTTTCCTCGCGGGTAATAATTGTCACGAAATTCATATACTTAGTAGACAGAAAGAAAGGTTCACTTGATTCAAGATAATTTTGGTTTCCAAAAATGAAGACCGAAATTTTCTCGGATCAAATCAAAATTTCGGTCTTCATTTTTGGACCGCAAAATCATCTTGAATCAAGTCAACCTTCTTTCTTTCTGTGTATACTTCCGATCTTGCGAAAAATTAATTTTCTTATCAATTATGTAATTAACGTTTTTTTTTTTTTTTTTTTTTTTTTTCTCGTTATCCTCCAGGAGGCAACATGGCATCCTCTAGAAGCCGGCTCGGGTCGCAATTCCAGTACGCCTTACTCAGGGGTATCACAAGACTGCGGAGTAACACCGCCAGTAACAAAAGAAGGAGATCCAGATAACAATAACAGCGGAACAGAGGATCTTACGTACCTGAGACACTTGGAACTAGAGCCTATGGACCCATTGACTGGTCAACCTCTTCATCCAGGCTTTGCTGCACCAGGTGGCAAGACGCCCTGTACAACAACGAGGAAATTGACAAGGCCTAACAATGCCCAACAGGTAATATAGCCAAAACTATTATACATACATTTCATCATACATTAATCATTACTCAACGAACTTATATCTGCGTTATACTCATTTGTCCCGATACGAATAACAGCACATTTCAGATTCCGGGTGAAAAAGAGCACGTTTCAAATTCCGGGTGGAAAAGAGCACATTTCAGATTCCGGGTGGAAAAGAGCACATTTCAGATTCCGGGTGGAAAAGAGCATGTTTCAGATTCCGGATGGAAAAGAACACGTTTCAGATTGAGAATGAAAAATAGCACGTTTCAGATTCACTCGAAAACTAGCAGAATTCAGGCGAAGCGAATATTACTCATTAGTAAGTGTCAGGTAGGTTTATTATGAAATTGGAAATGCACAATTATGCACAAAAACTCGATTCAATTTTATCATTGAATGATTAATTCAATCTTATAATAAACCTACGTGACACTTGCTAATAAGTAATATTCGGTTCAACCTGAATTGTGCTAGTTTTCGAGTGAATCTGAAACGTGCTATTTTTCATTCTCAATCTGAAACGTGTTCTTTTCCATCCGGAATCTGAAACATGCTCTTTTCCACCCGGAATTTGAAATGTGCTCTTTTCCACCCGGAATCTGAAATGTGCTGTTATTCCTATCAGGCGTCGATATATTCCAATATTTTTTCTAATCGAAGGAAAACTGTTGATTAATTTTCCAATACGAAATAGCGCCTTTTGAAATCGTATGAAAAAATTTAATTTCAACGTAGAGGCTTCGATTTTGTCTTATTTTATTGGCTAAATAGTACTAATTACCATTTGAAACTGAGTTCCCCGTTTAATAAGAAATAGCTTAATTAGTATTTGAGGATTAACTCTTCGAAAATACTTTAGTGGGTATAAATTTTGACTGTATAGCTATATAATACATGTGTGTGTGTGTGACTGAAATCTAATTATCGCGATATATTTGGGTTCTTGCAATCTTTATCGGCGAAATTATTTTTTCGAATTAAATTGTGGCCTTTTTCCTATATGGCTAGTCCCGAAGATAATAAATGCCAATCCTTCTTCTGACTGAAATTTCGCATATAATATAGTATGTCTTTTCTAATTTTTGGCTTAAAAAATGTCGATTATTGAGAAAAATTTCAAAGTTTATTACGATTCAATTAAATTCGCTACGATTCGAACAATCGTCGATATAAGTATATTATTGGACGTTACGTAAAGTTTTCATTGCAGCGAAAGAAAATCCTATATCTGTCGATCTGAAGGCTAAATATAGTTTTTTGCATACCTATACGTGCGTTTTTTTTTTTATTTTATTTTTTTAATGAAAATGTGATATTTTACCAACTATATTCAATTGTGACGCTTTCATATAACTTCAAAGATTATTTTATCGTTGGTCTTTATATCGACGCTGCTTACGAAGACTAGCACGTTGCAATTTCAACCACGAAGACTAGCACGTTTCGGTTTTCACCGCGAAAAACGCACTCCTGCATTCGCAAATTAACTTTCAATTTAATTACCGGACACCGCATAATAATCTTCAGAAAATCCTTGTTGCATTGATCTAAAAATAATCATTTTCGCAAGGATAACCGAAGCATGCTAGCTTCCGTAGCAATAACTGAAACGTGCTAGTCTTCGCGGTGAATATCGAAACGTGCTATAGTCTTCGCGGTGAATATCGAAACGTGCTAGTCTTCGTGGTTAGTATCCAAACGTGCTAGTCTTCGTGAGAAGACGAAACGTGCTAGTTTTCGTAAGAATTCTGAAACGTGTTAGTCTTCGTAAGCAGCGTCGATATTCTGTTAATAACAACAAACTTTGAAACTTTCCGAAAGATCGAAGTATAGAAATTTTCCCACGCTTCTTTTTGCTTCCTTAAATGATTTTTCTTTATGTATTTCCTATTTCTTATATCTTCTCTTTTCTTTTTTTCTCCTGTTTGATGTTTAATGATGTTTTTTTTTTTTTTTTTCTTTTACAGCAAGTTCCATGGGGTTTCTCGTTGAGCTGGGGAAAACCTCCAAAAGTTGAACGTGTGGATAACGGAAGTCCTGCAGAAAAAGCTGGCCTAAAGTCAGGCGATTACGTAGTCTTTATTGAGACAACAAACGTTGTGACAAAACCGCGTGAAGAAATCTTAAATATTATACAAAGATCAACGAATCAGTTGTTACTCGAAGTGTACAGAAAAGGTGGTATCCTTCACACACCCCATAGACGAAGTACCGTTATTATTCAGGATCCGATTCCAGTCAGCAATACCCCGCACACAGTCACTTTCACCGCAGAGGTCGGTACAGGAGTTTTAGTCTAAACGATTTATAAAAGACAGCTCAACCGAATAAAAATTAGTTTTTTTTTTTTTTTTTTTTTTTTTTTTCTTTCCATCCTTTATTTAGCTGAAAGCTCTCTTTTATTCTCTTTTATTTAACTTAACAAAGAATCAAACCACACTGGCTTTCTGGACCCCCCTTCCCATCAGGTTTTCGTTCTATACGTATAATAAATAAAATCAAAAACAAAAATGAAAAAAAAAAAAAAAAAAAAAAAACATTATATTACATATGGAAATTAATCGCGTGGAACAAATTTTTCACAGAAATAGAAGTCAAAAATAAAACACAAACACAGACACACACACATACAGTTTCTTATTTCTTTTGAGTTTGCTTATATATACATAACAGGATTATTATATGTATAGACGTATTATATATATATATATATATATATATATATATACTTCTTGCTTACATCGCATGCTTTTAGAAGTGATAAGAATGAAAAAAAAAAAAAAAAAAAAATACATCATGTGATACGATTTAAACCGTATATATATTATATATATATTAATAGTGTCAAACTTTCGCATAATAAGGATCCTGATGCAGATAAAATGATTAGAAAAATTTAGGTTTAAAAAAAAAAAAAAAAAAACAACGACACAATAATTCAGAACACATATATACATCGCAGCTGTATTATATACAGATCTTTTAATATTGTTTTTATTATTCAACGGTTTAAATCGTCTGCCGAATATCTCTCCCCCCCTCCCAGCCCCCTATTATCGGTCGGATAATATTTATTATTATTATATTATTCATATCATACCAGCTATAATATACCTTTGCAACATTTTTATATAAATATACCCTCCGAAACTGTTATTAGCATGGGCGTTGTTTTCTATACAAACGTTACCATTTGATATTATATGTTATGACATTATTACTAATTATTATTATTATTGCTGATTATTATTATTATCATTATTATTATTATTATTATTATTATTATTATTATCATTATTATTATTATTATTATTATTATTATTATTATTATTATTATTATTATGTAACTGTCGACGGCATTTTAGTTACGATTATTTATTTTACATGTTGACTGATATATGATTGTCAAAATTTTATGAGTGCTATTATTATACTTATGTTGTATCTTGTAAATTATTTGTCAATTTTTTCTTTTTTTTTCTTTTTTCTTTTCTATACATAATTATTTATTATGCGTATATAATCGTTTTATTTTTATTATTTTTATTATTTTTTTTTTTTTTTGTATTTTTGACTCTGTGTTATTTTCAACATGCGATTTAAACCGTTATATATACCGATATTATAGATTACAAAATTCGAAATAATACAGTAGAAAGATCTTACGTAGGTAAAATATATATATATATATATATCCTAATATATATATATATATATATATATATATATATATATATATACGTGACGATCAGTATATATAAATACGATGATCGAGTTGTAAAACTGTAGTTACGTTTTATACTTGAATTTTTGTTGTAAACAAGTTTTTATCTAAAATTTCATTATACTTTGTGTTTATTTATTCATAGTTATAAACCATCCCCCTCCTTTTATTCTAATACGTTATTATACATATATACATATAATATACCTATATATATATTATATTATACTCTCACATTGATCGTATCTATAAAATTTTATTTTACTTCGAAAACACGAGAATTTAGACTGTTATCATATATATATATATATATTATATCAATGTATCAAAGTTTCGAGGTCCTATATGGTCATTATTATTCCATTTCATCAGCCCTAAGCATATATATATATATATATACATATACCATCATATATTATTTTCATTCTTTTTATTTTCCTTATCGATATACTATACATCATAAATTTTTACGTATACTTTCATATACAACGCATACCTATACAGAGCGATTCTCTGGAAAGTAACGCGCCTAAAAGATAGGCAAGCGCGAAACATCGACGATTGGGTTTTATATTTATTACGTATAGGAAATAAAACTCAATCGTCGATGTTTGAGCTGCTCAATGCAGGCGTCTCGTGCTTCCCTTATACCTTTTTTAGGCGCGTTAATTTCCACAGAATCGCTCTGTATGTATTATCGATTCTTATTATATAATAAATCTGGCCTATTATTCTATACCGAAATTATATTCAATCGTTTCTATACATTTTTTAGATACAAAAATTCTAGTCTAAAATTGTGAAAGTTTTGCTATTTCAATAATCCTCTTGAATTTGAGCCGAGCATGATCCCCTTTTTTTTTCGCTTTATTATACATATATTATCATTATTCAAAAAGTATTTAGATTTTGGTTAACGATCTTAGGCCTTTCCTAACGTGGCGCCGGACGCACCACCAGAAGAGGAGTTGGCGGTTCGAGAGACCCGCTATTGCAGCAGTTTAAAAAGTGGTCACACAAGATTCACGGTTCCATTGTCTGAACGAAGAGATATCCTTTCGGCAGCGGATCACCTAATATTATTTCAAAATTTGGATGAGCTGTTGAAATTGTCTGAAGAAATTCAGGAGGCTGGTGGAAACGTCGAATGTTATTTGTCCAAAGTTCCTAAAATCACAGCCGTTTATAGAAGATATTTAAGCGGTTTGCAAAGAGCATGTTGTCTACTGGTTGCACTTAGACGTAATACTGCTTTTGCAAAATTGGCCTGCGAACCCGCAGTACCGCAAAAAAGAAGACCGGATCTTACCGGCGTTCTGCTACTTCCATTGGAACATTACAGGTGCGATAGTCAAAGGTTCAAATCAACTTGTAAGGGGAACTAAGCGCTAGGACTGCAGTGGAACGAAAAGATACATTGATATTTGAAACGCGGGTTTCATTTGATAAAATAATGTCAATTATGTTAGTCGATCGAAGAACCTCCCACACAGCACCCAATATTGCAGAAATATTGCTCATATTGCTCCAATATTGCTGCAATGTTGCTACAATATTGGGTGCTGTGTGGGCTACAGAGCTCGCTGAACGTTACCCTTTCATTCGTACATCAAAGTGCTCAGAATGAATGATTGTGTGATAAAATTTATGGAAAAAAATCAAACGAATCAAAATACCGAAGAGAAATCAAATTATTTGAGACTTCTTTCATGTCCTCTCAAGATATTAGGCATAGATATACTTGAATCCAATTTTCAGACATTTTGAAATACATCTTACGAAATTGGGGGAACTTTGGAGTAATGATTCTCAAACTGCATGATTCTCAATCGTTTATATTCTAAAGCGATTTTAAATGTATAATATTTTCAGAGAAATGACGAGACTGGTGAATTTAACGTGTCCAAGAAACTGTCGAGAAGCTAGAGATTTGGCTCAGGGATACAGAGAGGCGACAGCAAATGCTGGGGTAATGGAACCACCACGAGATACCGGAAGGCCTTTGTTGAGCTTGCAGGAAGTCGAATCTAGACTAGTCTTTGCTCGTTGCAAACCTTTCACCTTAGCAATGCCTGGCAGACAATGGTAAGCAAAATATATCACTCTTGTCTATACCGAAAGAAGAAGTGCGTTTATCTTAATATTTAATATCCATCAATAATTCCCAATCAGTAAAAGTTTATAAACTCCATAGAAATGAAAAAAAAAGTTTCGTAAAATGTTCGCCAGGTTGTTTGGGGGTGCCTTAGCTAAGGTCGAGGGTCGAGCACGTCTTCAACCTTCTTGGGCGTTGCTGTTGACCGATCTTTTGGTATTCGCCAGAGTATCGCGTGATAGAGTATTGTTCGTTACCGAAGAGCCCCTCAGACTAGCAGACATTGCTGAAGCCTGTTTCACGATCAGAAAACGACCTACGGAGTTTAGATTGCAAGTTGCTATCTCGCCAGGAGGAATTTCAGGCGAAAATGGAAACGTCGAAAGTACGAATAGCGGTGGATGCAGTCCTCACGGTAGACCCAGGAGAAGAGTGTTAATTTTGCGGGCTCCAAGCCCCGAGTTGAAAGCTGTATGGCATAATCTACTACAGAGACAAATGTAAGCGTTTTAGCATCATGGGATTTAATTTTTTCGTCAGGATTCGATTTTGAACAATCCCACTTTGTTGTGTTCCAGAATTTATGTAAATACAGGCTGTGGGGGTACACCGAGCATAGACAGTCCCATAGACAGTCCTACGACAGTAAGCAATTTTACAATGGCAAGAGAATCGATCGGAGGTCGTCTTCAGGTAGGAATTTTAACGATCGGCACATCCTGTTGTAAAATACAATTTTTTCAAGTGTTAACTTTATTTTACAGCTACAAAGAGGACCTCGGCAAATGGATGAAGAAACTGACCAGCGATCCGGCGAGAGTTTAGATACTATTTTAAAAAATTCTACCCAAAACCACAATCATCTTGCACAATGGGTGAGAAATTCTCACCAGATCCCACCCCCCGATACCGAAGGACCTCTCGAAGAGTGGACCCTCGAAGAATTGGCTGCTAGAACCCCGAAGGATAGTAATCCTCGCCAAATACATGACGGAGGAACATCCGAAGAAATCGTTAACGTTAATTCAGACGCAGAGCAGCAAAGTACCACGTCTAGTGCCAGTCTAAGTACGATAAGGTCAAACAGTCTTACAGGAAAAAAGAACGGAAATCATGTTACGATTAGAGAAAATTCGACCGGATCTGTAAATATATGCAGAAGATGCCACAGGTAAGAGAAATCGATGATAGGTATCATTGGCATGATAATATTTTTTCAAAATTTTCGTCTTTTAATTGTCATCCTGTCTTCTTAGCTCACATGTTCTAGAGTTAGGGATAAGGAATTTGTTTCAGGTCCGGTTGTCCGACTCCACCTCTTCCTAGGGATCCATTCTCACCATTACCACCTAAAATATCTATATTACCACCAACACCAGATTTGTGCACGAGACACAGACTGCACAACGGTTTACACGATAGTTATAGTAGAACTAATAGTCCGAATTGCACACCTGCTGATGGGAATACTGAAGACGGTAGCGAGGATGACTTAGACTGCGACGGTGATGGCGATCTTCCTTACAGGTATCATCACTGTTCTTTGAAAAATCAAACTTATGAACATTTTCTTTCGAAACTTATGCTTCTTTTGTTTATTAAATTGCGTTAATATTTCAGAACATTGAGAAGGTTTGGTACAATGAGTAGCTTAGACCAAGACGATGACTTGGACGATCAGCCAGACGACGATAATCAAGACATGGAATCACCTCCGTCTGGTCTTAGAGCTTGGACAGCGAGAGCAAGCAATTACGTAGTTAGTAAAATGGCTCTTTTAGAACAATTGGGTGAAGTTGTTGGTGGCCACTTATTACATCCTCCTGTTCCACCCGAGAGAACAGAATCTTCGTTAGATCCAAACGATGATGAAGGTACCACGTCCGGCGCTACTTCAGGGGATGATATATGGGGTACACCGACCTCAGGTGGTCCAGATGATGAAAGTTTCCCCACTAGTCCGGTAAGATGAAAATATTTCAGACATTATCATTTCAAACACACCATCAATTTGAATAGCACAAATTTCGTTCACTGCGCGTGACTTTTTATATACCACAGCTTATACACGATTTATTGTACGAGTTCTATTCGCAGCTCTGATTCACACACGATATACTAATAAGGTGGTTTATATGTTTGAAACGTATGAGAATTTACGATTCTTTTTTTTTTTTTCATCAAAAATACGCCGAATTTTTACTCATTTTTGTTCCATGTTTTATGCATTACGAAAGATCAAAGAATCGAAAATAATGCAGTGCACAAGAATCAAGTCCACTACGTCCATTTAAGGAGAGCTCTGCGAAGAACGATTTGCGAAACGGTGACCACGTTTAAATAGGCAAACGGCATATCTGAAACACAAAAACCGATACTTTTTGGAATCGTCAATGAACCCTCTAAACTTCCATGGAATGAATTTTTCAATTGAACTTTCGTTTTTGAGAAATTGATAAAAACGTTCGCGAAAGTTCCAAAAAACGCGATCAAATGCACAAAAGATTCATAACTTGATCACGTTTGAGTGCATGGATCAAAAATCCGTTCCATAGAAGCTTAGAGGGTACATTGACGATTCCAAAAAGTATTGGCTTTTGTGTTTTAGATATTCCGTTTGCCTATAAACATGGTCGCCGTTTCGCAAATAGTTTTTTGCAGAGCTATACTTAAATGGACGCAGCGGACTTGATTTTTGTGATATTTTTTATTTTTTTTATTTTTAGTTTGAAGCGGAAATTCGTAGCTTTCAAATGCTATTTTTACAATTATATTCCGTCCTTCATCAACATTGAATACGATGAACATTTTATTCTTCTCTTGGAACCATTTTGGAAAAATTTCAGCTGAAAAGCATTCTTTTTTCGAAAGTTACAATGTACACCTCGCATAAAAATGCAGCTTCAAAATAATTATAGCTAAATTTGAATCTATAACTTCTGCGATTCAAATATTCAGTAGCACATTGCTGAAAAATGTTCATAAATGATGATAAAATGTAATTTCTCTTCAGTTTCAAACCTATATACTTCTTAACAAGCGTTTTTTCATTTTTAATTTAATTTTCCAAAGGGATGTACAAGTTTGAGCTTGTAAATAGTTCAAACCTTTGTCACCTTTCGATTTTGGTGCAGAACTTGTGCGCTAATTTGAATAGCTTTTAAGCTTCGCACGCCTTGGCCTATTGCATGACCATGCTTGCCCTCTGTTTGTAAAGAATCACTAGCCGAGCTGTGACTGACTTCCCTAGCCACCGTCTTCTACCGTCAGTGCCAATGCCTCTGGAGAAGACAACTACGGTCTAAATCTAACGTTGGATGATGATCAAGACTTAGATTCTGAGATGAGAGACGGTTTACCAGCCATAAGTATGGACCAGCTTTTATCTGGTGGCAGCGTTAGTTCATTGAGATGTTTTATAGCCAGAGGAAGACTGGAGCCTTTACTCGAAGAGGAAGATTCTCCGGGAAGTGGAAAGCAGCAAGTTGGGTGGTGGTGACAACGATTTAAAGCCGACTCATTGTCAGGGGTTCAAGCATTGCAGACTGTTGACTCTAGTCGAGAATCATCAATTGACAGAGAGTTAAATTTTGCAAAGTTAAGCCAAGAGGATGTAGAGTTTAAGAAGAAGATATTAGATTTGCATAGAAAATTGTCATACGTTGATGATGCCAGGGGAAGTTCAGGGTCACCGTCCAAAAATCAAGATTCTAACTACGAAAGATTAGAAGCAATATCTACTACGATTGAGAGTTCTAGAAGTTCAGAGATCAATTCTAATGAAACATGTAACGGTAAACAATCGTCGAATGTAAATTCTGAATTAGAATTGGAAAGGTCTTTAAAATCTGAGGAATGTAAGTCCGATGTTAATTTTGGCGCTCATTCAATGATCAGAAGACGGAGTATGAAACTATTGAGTTTTCTGAGTGGTAAATCGTCCGATAGATCTCAAGAGGAACGTGCGACAAAGATATTGAAAATGTATATGCCAGTGGACAAAGAGACTAAACCACAAAACACAATCAATATACATCATACGTCGAGGGATAGAAGGTTTTGGAAATTAAGAAACCGAAGAAGATCGAGCTCTGCGTAAATGAATAAAGAAAAATGTACAGAAAAGTTTGTTAAATATTCTCCAATCGTTGTCTCTCCATGAATAGGCCTTCCAAGATGTTCGTGTTATTAAAGTTTTATGAATTTTACAAATACGATTAAGGGTTTAAGATTCTTTTCTTAGCACTGTTAGAGACTATATTGAATGAATTAATTAAATGAAATAGAGAACCTCGTAGTATTACGATTCAAGAAAAATAAAATCCATTGTTATTCCTCATCAAAATATTATACTATTACAAAAAAAAAAAAACAAAAAAAAAAAAAAACGAAAAAAAAAAAAAAAACTTCAGTCGCGTAGGTATGCTTGATAATTAAATGAAGTAAATCTCAAGTCAGTAAAAGTTATTTGAAAAAAAAAAAAACAAATCGTATATCAAGGCCTAGAGTGTTGTTTTAATTAATGAGTTTAGTAATTTAGAAACAAGTCTTTCGTTCGCAGCTATGTAATTATTATAGAATTATATTTCGATCTACCGTATTAAATGTATAGGTAGGTCCGCACGACTGACCTAATGCGGCACACACACGTCCTTAAACTTACAATTAAAACAGCATTGTCCTACAATGTATTAGAAAATTAAAACAAAAAAAAAAAAAAAACAATTCTAATGAAAACTAAACATTGTCATTAGTAGTTTGTGAAATAGCTCAATATCGCTGACAAGAAAATGCAAATAAATTATATTATTTGTTCAATGATATTTTATTATTTCACCTAATAGTGTAGAAAGAGAGAAAGAGACGAGAAAGAGAAAGAAAAGGGAAAAAAAAAAAACCATGAAAAACAGATTTAGTTAACCAGATATTATTTATTTACTAAATTATGTGTAATAGTTTGGGTTCTGCATAAACATAAATAAGAAATAGCTGATATTATTAAAATTAAATCTATTTTTCCTAACATTTCATACATCAAATTAAATACATAGAGAAAAATTTACAATGGATTAAGCCATTGGAGTCTCAATTCTCTACATATCGTGTCTTTGTCTAACTTTCGCCAATCATTTTTAAACTCGTCCATAGCTTCGATTCGTTTTACATCAACCGATACTTTATGGTTTACACTGAAAGTTCCATTTTCGTGTAAATAGGTACCGTTCAAATCTCCATCCTTAGGTAATCCGTCAGGAGTTTTTATAGGAACTATTTTAATCAAATGTTTGACCCGCCAAAGTCTTGCATTCATTTCTGGAGTATTTTTGACGATTGCCACGTCGCTTAGCTGAAAAAAAAAAAATAATTATATATATAAGAATCTAAAGTAGGAAAAAGTCGAGTCTGTCTAATAAATTATTATTATTATTATTATAAAAGAGATGGTTTTTCACCTTGCCATCGAGTTTCATAGCTGTAAGGATGTCCTTTTCCCACCATGGATTTCCTTTGAACGGTTTTACTCTTCGTATCATAAATAGTTTCGTCGGTTCTATCGGAGGATCCACATGATCCTCAGTCCTAAAACGTTGTTTATTTCATCGTGTTAATTAATTTAAGTTTACGTTTGTAAACTATAATAAACATTACGATTATTGTTCTGAAACCTAACCTCACTTACTTAGGATAGTAGGTTATGTAGCCGTATTTCACTCCTGGATTACCTGCAAATTTATGTGCATAACGCCGACTATTACCTAACAATAATTTTGTTACATTTGACATTATTACACGGTGAAATAAAGACGGATTTTAAATTAAGAACCTCCGAAATTTTCGTGCCGACATTTAAACCATAGATAACAATTACGTTAATATGTATCTAGACAGGTCGACTCGAATCTTTTTAGCTGGCTAAACGTGACGGCATTCTAGTCGTATTTCATGTGCCTATGGCTGAAATTATAATAATAATAATAATTATAACCCCTTATAAAAATAATATAATATTATTTTATTATATTATGTCCGAAAAAATCAGAAAAAGAAAAAAAAAAAAAAAAAACAAACAAACAGTTAGCCACTGCGAACCTATTAATGAACATTACCCTACGCCATGTGCAATTATTGGTTCTTTCCGTTGTATCCGACCTATTGTATTACTCCGTGTTAAGAGACACGTCTAACTTTCACAGAGAGCGGAAAGATGTGATTGGTGGATATCTACGTGAAGTTATAGTTATGTAGCAGAAGTGAAGAGCTGGCTTGTCACGCATGTATGGTATAATATTATATGTGTAGTAATTATAATTCGAGTAAATATATGTAGTTGAATAATAATGTAAAATAAACAATAATAATGATTGGTAATAATGAATTGCGGTGATAAAGAATGATGATGATAAATGTGATAAAAATGTATATATATATATATATAAAATCTGAAGTAGTATAATAAGTGAAATTGTTAAAAATAAAAAAATAAAAAATTCTGTGTATTATAATAGTATATAGTTACGCCGATGTGCGCGACAGATCGGCGCAGAGGTAAGCTGCCAAAAAGGGCAGAAAAATTATCGTGTAAAAAAAAAAATTGTTAAATATTGCGTAAAGTTTGTCGTCTTAGTTAAAATAAATTAGTATTTGTAATGATGCCGACTGAGCTGCAAAACAAAATACGAAATTTACAACAAAAACTAAGAGCCGAAAATGAGTCTAGTGATAGAGACAGACAAAACATAGTTGGAATGCAAGGAACTGGCTTACCGCCGTCATCCCCAGCGCCTGGGATAAGCCCCGTTGTCCGGAGGCCTAGACAACGTAAGATTATCATTTTATTTAAATCTAATAAATTTAATAAATTTATTACTTTCATTATCGATTAAACACGGGATATATAATTTTTTAGGTTATGTCGACACGTCGCCTTATCAATTCGCTAAATGATGAAAAAAAAAAATTTATTATTTTAATCACAAACTTTTTTTTTATTCATTGTTTCAACAATTTCATCGACAACTCGTGACTAGACTTTTCTCTCAATTTTATAACTCGTCTGATATTTTCACGATCTACGCATATTTATGCCCCGAATTTTATAATATCATAATATCTATCACGTTATTCGTCTGCTAATAATTTTATTTTTATTTTTATTTTTATTTTTCTCTCTCGCATTTGTATAGAACAATTAGGTGGAATTCTGCGTTAGTTTAATTTTTCAAAATTTACCATTTCTTTCTAACAGTCGAAACAGGAACACCGACAAGACCAAGACGTGGCTTAGATTTACCTGTGCACGAAATACTGCCGCAAAGAACACAGGATGGTGAATTTGACGTTAAACTTAAAGAGATTATGAAAATGAATGGTATTTTAAGTATTAATGGACAAAAGTATCAAACAGATATGAAGGATTTGGAACATTTGGGAGAATTGGGAAATGGGACTTGCGGTCACGTTGTTAAAATGAGGCACAGACCTAGCGGTGTTGTTATAGCTGTTAAACAAATGCGTAGATCTGGTAACGCCGAAGAAAATAAAAGAATAATCATGGATTTAGACGTCGTTCTAAAGTCACATGACTGTCCTTATATTGTACAGTGTTTAGGCTGCTTTATTACCGAATCTGATGTATGGATATGCATGGAACTTATGGCCACTTGTCTTGATAAATTATTGAAAAGAAGTAGACAGGCAATACCTGAAGAATTTCTTGGCAAAGTTACCGTCGCTGTAAGTTTATTTGCACATTCTCTTTTCTTCAAACATTTTTTTTTCACACAATTTAAACATCATTATTACCAAATCACACAACTCTTAATAGATTTTAGGTAACAAGCATTCGAAATTTTAACAATTACACATCAATCAGATCAATTTCTTTCATCGATTGATTTTTTTGTAGTAGCGTCTGATCGATGCAACGTTTTTCATCATCAAAAGTTCACACAATAATCTAAATAGAGCCACAGAAAAAAATTATTATTGCAATTATTCCCCAATTTTTCAATAAACATTATTCTATTAAATATAATATTGTTGAATATTTTTCTTCATTCATCAATATCTCGCTACAGACAGTAAAAGCGCTATCGTACCTGAAGGAATCGCACGGAGTTATCCACAGAGACGTAAAACCAAGCAACATTTTACTAGACGAAACGGGAGGTGTTAAACTCTGTGACTTTGGAATATCTGGTAGATTGGTTGATAGTAAAGCTAAGACTAGAAGCGCAGGTTGTGCAGCTTATATGGCGGTAAGTTAAATTTCATTAAAAAAATTTGGCATCGTTTATTCTTCCAACATTTTACATCCTCAAATTACACTAGTTTTTATTTCTTTAGCCTGAGAGAATAGATCCTCCAGATCCTACGAAACCTGATTACGACATTAGAGCTGACGTCTGGAGCCTGGGAATAACTTTGGTAGAATTAGCTACCGGTGTATTTCCATACCGTGACTGCAAAACGGACTTTGAGGTGTGTGAAATCTCCTCATCATTCATTGTTGTTTGCAAAATTTTGTTCATTCATAGCCAAATGATCAGTTTTATTAATAATTTATTTATTAATTGCCAGGTTTTAAGTAGGGTGGTGCAAGACGAGCCTCCGTCTCTTCCTTCGGACTCATCTTTTACCAAAGAATTTCGTAGTTTTGTTTGCTGCTGCCTTACAAAAAATTACAAACATCGTCCAAAGTATCATAAACTCTTGGAACATCCTTTCCTCAAGAAACACGATTGGCATCAAGGCATCGAAACGGACAATTCTTCATCGCCAAGTTCTGACTCTGAGTGGTTTACCACAGTTATGCGACAATTGGAGCCAAGGTCGGTAGCTAATTGCTGATTATATCTATCCCGTGTTTTTTTTATTTTTTTTTACGTTACAAAAAGTTCTTTTATTCATCAATATTATACAGGACGTTTTTCAAACCGTGTAATACTTACGAAACTTTTTTTCTTCATTCTTGTTGTTATACAAAGAAATGTTTTAAAATGAATTACCTAGTTGAAAAATAATAGAGGGTATAAAATTACCTGGTAATAATATAGGCGTCACTTTAATCAAGAGATAACATCTAACTTATCATTTTAATAAAATTAACGTTTTAGAAAGTTTCGTGAGCTACACAGATAAAATAAAAAAAAAAGATAAAGTAAATTAAAAAGCACAAAAAAAAAAAATGAAAAATAAAAATAAAAAACAGCCTGTATGAAGATTTATTAGTTTGAATTTTAAAACATGGCATGAGTACCCCAACTAATATAGTAATGTTTGGTTTGGTTTGAAAATAACTGTAATCAATTGCAGCAGCTACCGAGATTTGTAGGAATAAAAATGTTAACTTATATAGTTGTGTTATAGTTGATTGAAATGAGATGTGTTATTTATTTAGAAAATTTGATTGATTAGATTAGATATTTTTTTTTCATTTAAATCCTTTTTTTCTTTTTTTTTTTTTAAAGTTTTCAAGTTTTTCCTTGCATTTATTGAAATGAGTTAAATATCTTTTTTGAAATAAAGCGACGAATACTATCCTGATTTTAATTTTTTCACCAATCACTTAAACGTTTGCGTGCGTGTTGAATTGTGTTACAGCGTTGAGCTTGGGGGAGGCAGCGCAGCGTAGCATCCCCCGTCTCTGAACCCCTACCCTAACTCCATCCCTTTCAATAAAGTACCCTAAAATTCCCGAAAAATACTTATAAAACAAATACCTCAAAAAAACAAAAAAAAAAAAAAAAAAAAAAAAAAAAAAAACAAAAAAAAAAAACAAAAAAAAAAAAAAAAACAAAAAAAAAAAACAAAAAAAAAAAAAAAACGCCAAAAATCTACCTGATTTTCGTTTCGATTCGCCTCCCAGTTGTTTGGTTTGTGCACGCGCCTGTTACACACCCCACCCTTCAAACCCCACTTATGGTAAGCATTTGTCTTTATTTATCTGTTTATTTCGTTATATTCTATGTAGTGATGTTCTCGTCATTTTGGCAAAAAGGTTTCTCTATATTTATTATTATGCCTGCTGCCGTCAAATTTAATAATCGAATTTATTTTATTTTCATATCGCCCCTGTACTGCTGTATAATTTGTTTAATATCTATTTAAAGATAAACTATCGATCGGATTACTTATTTTTTGTTTGATCCCTAATTTGTTGATACTTGTAGATAATCCTTTCATCCTTGTCTGTGTTGCATGGTTTTTTTTTTTCAATAACTTTCTAACTCACTTACTCGTTTCACGTATTTACCTAATATTTAGATATTTTTTTTTTTTTTTTAGCATAAAGCATCTTATTCTAAGCACAAAGTAATACCAATGATGTAACACATTATTGTGCTCTTAAGTGTCTATTTCAGAATTACCTAATTTAATTATTTTTTTTTTTTTACACTCACTATCTGAAGAAAGAAAGAAAAAAATAAATGAAATAAATTTCCAAAATATACATACAAGCGATATTATTTTTCTAACAGGAGGAAAGAGAAGCATAATTATAAAATCATTAGATTAATTTTTTTTTTTTCCTTAAGGAATCAAGGATCGTAATTTATGACTAACAAAACTCTGTAGGACGGTCATATTCCAAGAGGAATGGATTCGATGCGTAGATTTTTCCAGTTAAATCAATGTAATTTAGTTTCAGACCGGCGGGCGGTCAACCACGAATATCTGGACACGTGTCCTTGAAGCAAACAGCTCATCTTAGAACGCATTCTGAAGTACCGGCGTTCCTACGAAGTGGTATCACCAAAGAACTACAAAATTCCAACTTCCTGCCATTTCATCAGCGAACAAATAGCGAAAACGGTTCTAACTATGCACCTTATAGTCCGTACGCTTTAAGGAGAAAGGAAACTGCTAGTCCATTATCAACACAAACTACCAAAGAATCGGGAGAAAGTTTGGACTCAAATTTACACAGGTCATCATTTTCACCTTTTCGACAAGAATCAAAAGTCATTGACAACAGCCGCGAACCATCTAGCAAACCTGTTATACCGGATATAAATCCAACAAATGGTCAGAGCAGACCGTTCTCTCCGTTCAGACAAGACGCTGCTAACTTTACAGATACCAGAAACAGACCTTACTCCCCATTTTCTTCAAGATTAGAAGAACGAGATGGAAGTAGGGATCGCTGGCAAGGTATATCCAGATCGCTAAGTCCATTCGCTCGAGATTATTCACCTTGGAGACGAGAAAACGTCGACCCACCAGGAGTCGTTCAACCAACTACAGATGAGAGTAGCAAATATTCGCCATTTATGCAGCAAAGAGTTAGACATCCGTCGCCTCAGACTCATCCGCCAATCCAGGATATATATGGAAGCCCGTTGGTCAGTCGAAAGAGGTAGTTCTCATGTTTTTATATAAATTAAATAATATTAAGATGATGTGTAAGGAATTTGATGAACGAATTGATTAATAATAATCCATCTTTGGTTTTTCTAGATTTCCATCCGAACCACCAGCCCAAGGTTCTACTAGTCCACAATTATTGATTTCGCGATATGCCCACCAGCATCATCAGCGTAAACAAGAAATATCTCCACCGCTTACACAGGTTCAAGGAGTATGCAAAGAGTCGGCAAAAAAAAGATTCGCTTCTTACGTAAGGCTCAGACTTGGTAGCGACCGAGCTCCCTCGCCTGAACCTCCGCCAAGATTTAATCGCGGCGAATCTCCGTTGACTTTAAGGAGAAATATTGGTGATCAGTCATCGCCTTCTTTTTCCAGAAGGTAAGACACAGAAGACGAGACAAAAAGGGTGAAAATAAAAAAAAAACAGCTCTGAGTCTTGAAATTCAATTTCATAACTAAATATCTTGTGTTTTCCAGGTATGTTTCACCGTCACCTCCGCAGCCACCGCCTAGGAGACTTTCTGAAAGTAGTTCAGTGCCCGGAAGTCCGCAACACGTTAGAGCTCGACTCCGATACACTCCTGAACCCCAAAGAAGGCCCCCCCCACCAACGTAACGCAACACGCTTAAAGACTCGGTCTTTTATCAGTGCCATAAACACGCTATACTGCTCTGCCAATTTTGACGCACTATTAAATTTAAATGGATATCATAATCAATTCTCGATAATACAGCCTATGTACAAAGTGCAGGATTATAGCAGAGTTTAAAATAATTTTTTCGATATCACCAACCAGAAATGATACTTTTATACTCGAACTTTATTACCTCATAGTCATGGTAAAAATTGGTAAATTTCTCAAACTACGCTCGGACTATTAATTACCTAATTATCGATGGAAATTCATTAATTCTTTTCGTATAATATCTGATTAGTCAATGTTTTTCTTTTTTTTCCTTTTTCTCCAATGCTGCTTATAACGAAGGACTGCTTCTTTTTTTTTTTTTTTTGACAAATGGCAAAAATGTTGTATTCGAATCTTCGAAAGATTAATATAATTTCATTTTGAGAGTCTGAATCAATCGTGGAGATCAAAATCAATCCTTTTAATCTATTTGTTTAATTATTTAATTTTATAAACAATGTTTATATCAGTTTGGGATCCCCGCAACTTTGAACAGAATGCTGTCTTCACTCTTTCTACCCCAATTTTATTGTTATTATTATATTTTATTTTAATTAAGTACATAACATAATAACAAGATTGTTGCAGTGAATTCGTATAGCATGTTCAAATGGTTCCGGCTATCACCGTATTTCACCTAATTAAATTTTTCGTTATAATAGTATAATCGTGATGAGATTTTGAATAATATTTGAACGCAAACCAAATGACAAGGACCCATCGATTGGCTCCTGAAAAGTTAGCACAAGCCTCACGTCTGAACGCTATAAATTTCATTGTATATTACTTAATCAAATGACGTGGCGGCTAGCACGATGTAATTATTATTTTCTAAATAATATTAATTAATTATATTAATACTACGTTCAAGTCTACGCTCGTAATCACCTTTGTCGCTTATTCGGCAAATGGATTTGTTGCAATGTAAATAAACTTATATTTATACGACTCCATGGCTCTATATCAAATACCAATACGGTAATTAATTAACTATCTATATGAAAGAATTTTCAGGAATGGGGATTGCGTGGGCAAATAATATACGACTGGATGGATAATACCAAATATTGACAATATAAAAACGAAGTTTATTCTTTGTATATAAACGTTTCTTTAAATTATTATTATTAGATACTTTGTATTCAAGTATTATCAAAGATAATACAAAATAGTCCTCAATTCTCATATAAAATGTATATTATATACAATTTATCCTATGTATAGGGGTATGTATCTATTGTACAATAATTCAGAATACTCTGGATTGGAGAATAGCCTTTTGTAACAATGCAGAAAACGTTTTATTAACTTCGCGGCATAATATTTCTGCACTTTTATCTCCTAGGGCTGCTTGAGCCAAACTAACTCTACCAAGTTGTAATAACAAGGCTGTTGTATCTTCCGCTAATGGTGGAAACGCCAAACAAATTCGTGTCAGAGCCGGTAGCACAGGCATGAAAAGTATCACTCTTCCTTTAGCTGGTAAAACACCCAACAATGTAGCCAGGGTATTGATAGCTAGCCGTGATACACTCAAAGCTTTTGGTAATGCATATTGAACTGCTAAATGCGATGCCAGATCCACCGCAAATACTTGCTTCTCTGGCTCAGGCTGGGACAACAACTCTGGTATCCAATCGAGACAGATGTGCATAGAGGGAATACCAGATACAGTTATTGGTAAAAGTTCTCTCGGGTATCCCTGGAAGTAAACATTTTTTTTTTTCAAATTAAGGATTGAAAATTTAGTAAACAAGTTTATTTCAAAGCTCAAGTGAAAAGCGATTGAAACTCACTTGGAAATGAACTAGTTTTGCCAGTGACGGATCGGCGATAAACACTTGATGTAAATAAGAACAAACAACGCTTCTGATTTCTCTCAATGACCACATTTGACCAGGAATTTCTCTGTCTTCTTCCGTCTCTGAACATGCTTCTAGAAGAATTTGTACAGCTGCGCTTTCCTGTCCAGCAACTAGGGCAGTTCTCAGGTCTTCTCTTTCAGCCTCACTTGTGAGTTGACCTATTTTTTCCGTCAATGGTCTATCCTGCATGTGTCTTGATAGTTGAGATCTGGACGCAGCTAAAGTGGCTTGTAAAATTCTGAGAACATAATTAAATTCGGTTGATATTCATTGTCTGTAAAGAAAAAATGATAAATATGCCAGTTATAAAATTCTAACTAAATTTCTCACCGTAGAATCACTGACAAGACTGGTGCGCATCTAAAGACTCTTGTATCGCATCTTAGAACCTGAAGAGGATCTAGGACGATATTTTCTTGAGTGAGAAATACGTTACTCACCATTGTATTTTCAATTAGTAATGCATTGATTGATAATACCCAAAGACATCGAGGCAAAACTGTGTTCAATCTCAACCAGACTTGTTTGTAGAGTTCTGAAAAATAGGGAAGAATATATCGGCAAAGTTTTTTCACATGTTCGACGAGTGATTCTTGTTTATAGGGAAAAAAATGTCATTCAATGTAATACCTTGAATGTATCTTGGTACTTTGTTATCTAATATTGCTTTAAAGTAATGTATGATAGTTTCAGCGTGTGGCCAAATATCTGTCGGCTTAGTGTCAATAAGTTGTCTAAGTAATCTTCCGGTTCGTGACGGACAGGTTTCAATATGTCCAAACGCCTCTATGATAACAACATCGCTGATTACTACACTGTCTTGATTAGTAGCCATTGAATCTATGTTGATCATTTCTTCGTCCAACCAATCATCGACTAAAGATAAATGGGGAAAATGTGTAGCCAGGAGTCTTAGCAGCGGGGAGAACAGCCCTGCGTAGCTCATTTGATCCCTCTGTACTTGTTGTAAAAGATACTTTATCGGCAGCTCTGATAAAAACTCTGTTGAATAAGATTTCACCTTTCTACCCTGGGATATAAAGTTGTGCATATTCGAGAGCCGCACATCTTCGTACAGTAATAAATAATACAACAGCAAAAGCTGTGAGGTCAGAGATGGTTTTGACGTGTCTAAATCCATGTAGTCAGTTTCCATATCAGATATATTCAACACAGATTTCTTTGGGTCGAAATTAGCTCCGAATACACTGTTTTGAAATACCCTCCTAATTTCATCCTCTGTTATGGGCTTGTTGGTGTGCTCGGACGTCTTGTTATTAGTGACCAAAATTGAGTTAACATAGACCTCGACTAGGGCAGGTAGAACAGGATGCAGCGGAGGTATGCTGTCGCATATTTGTCGATAAATCCAATTCTTAATAGGTACTTTGTGTTTGGCAAAAGCCCTGGATTTTAGCAATTGATGTATGCAATGTACAGGGAGAAAGCCAGGTATACTAGCGCTAAGATTTGCTGTAACTGGTACTTTGACTGCGTGGGAAGTTACCACTTGTTCTGTGAATATTTCCTGTGTAAATATCTGCTTCATTCTCGTTAGATTATTAGGTCTGATCGGTATCTTCATTCCCAAAGTAGCGCATACCAATTCGCATATAGCCGATAGTTGATTACTGTGAAAATGAATAGCCATCAATAGCAACATTTCTCCAAAGCTGGCGGACACTCCGCTAGCGCTTTCGAAATAGGCTTCTTCTCTGACCAGCCATTGGACCCATTCGACGCTACGCTTTTCAAGATTATTATGTCCTATGAGAGAAGGGCAAGCTATGAGCATGCACAATCCTAAGGAAACGAATCTGACGCCAGCTGGAGAGGGTGGAGGATGAGAAGTAAGCAATTGTACAATCATAGCGACTTCATCATCCTGAAATTTGATTCCTCCTATACCTCTGAGCGCACAATAAAGCCTTAGCAATGCACTGGCTTGAACAACGTAAGATTCTGCTAACTGGCTATCAGAACTATGGGAAGTAATAGCCTGTAATCTTCTGAGCAGTTCTTCTCTAAGAGATTGGAGCGCAGTGTGAGACTCCCATTTACGTTTCTGACCGTTTCTTACAAACATTGCTATCCAGGTTCTGACTTGTTGGTCATTTCCCAGTAGTAAGCCAGACACGAAAGCCACCATGTCACTTTCTGGTTGTAAACTATCAATATTTTCATGTTCAAGACTAAGAGTGATCGCCAGCGCAGGCATGCGGCAAAGTTCAACGCATTTTGCTCTGACCGCTAAAGCCTGGCTAGGATTCATCTGGCATAGCATAGCCAGAGCTTGTGTTCTTATTCTGCCTAAAGCAGATTCTTCTTGTCTTTCTCCGTTGGCAATAAGGTGAGCGCAAACTTCGGCAAAACTATCCGGACTGTTGGCTACTATCCAGCAGATTATTTCAGGACCGTGTTTGACATGTAATAAAGTCTCAGCGATATCTAGAATCGATAATAAAGCCGGTAGTTCGGCAAGCGCTATACAAACAACGTCGCTTATCTCTTCCATGTAGACCGCATTGTCGAATAGATCTGATTGTTTTATTTGAAATTCTTGGTTTCTTTGCAATTCTTGAATCTGAGATGCTATGAATAAAATCTCGCTTAAAACTAGACGAAGTCTGCGCGTTGAGTCGCTTCGCTCAAATTCTAAAGCCAATCCGCTCTGCAGTGATTGAGCTAGAATACTGTCGCTTTGAACGCTTCCTAGTTTTTGTCTGAAAGTGAAATGATGTTGTTATTAATTTAATTGTTTCTTTGTTTCGTTGATTTGTGTGTATACGTAATAATGACAAACGATTCTAACCTCAATTGTTGTTCTTTTCGGACGTCAGTTTCTAAAGCGTGAAAATCTATAGATAATAGAGCGACGATTGAATTGACTAATTCAATGCCGGATAGTATTGTTAAAATTTCTTTTCTTCCTTCTGCACATTCTTTAGTTATATCAAGCGGTGAGATTAAGCTCATCCTAACCAAACAAGGAAGGATGGGTCGTATTTCTTTTTGTGAACAGGTTGACAACTCTTTTATATGCACATTTTGTATTGCAGTAAATACTCGCGGTGATACTGCAGTGTTAGTTTGCATTTCAAATAATTATTTTCAGAACAATATTATTTAATATACAATATCACAACACACTTTGTCATGATTTAACCCTAAACTAGAAAGCCGAAAGGGCAGGTGGGCCGTGGGCGAACGAGGTGACAAATGAAATGGTATTGCCATCTCGCGGTCGTATTGTCGAACTATTGTCTGCCGATAACGTCATGTACTAATAATATCGTGTGCCGATAATGTCGGTATGGCTCGGTGTGTACAATAGCTGGAGATTGCATATCGTAAGGCGTACGTGTACCTATGTTTGCGGTGTGTTAGGAGAACGAACTGAGTCCTCCCCTCCCCAGATTGATTAAGGGGGGACGGTACTGAAAATTTGACAAAAACCGTTTTTTATCATTTTAAATCACCAAAAAGGGTCCGATCAAAAATCGCTTCCAACAATTTTTAGATATTGGTAACATGTGTATTGGAAAAAAATATCAACCTTCTGCAATGAAAGTGTATGCGCAGGAGACCTTTTGCAGTGATTCGAAGGAAATTTTCTGCAAAAGATCTCCTGCGCATACACTTTTATCGCAGAAGGTTGATATTTTTTTTCAATACACATGTTACCAATATCTAAAAATTGTAGGAAGCGATTTTTGATCGGACCTTTTTTGGTGATTTAAAATAATAAAAAACGGTTTTTGTCAAATTTTCAGTACTGTCCCCCTTAATGTTGAAAATTATGAATTCATTTAATTTAATTATTCCGCAGAGTAACAGGACGTAGAAGTTGCGTACGTATCATCCTGGATTTATTTTTTTTTCCCTCGAATAAAGATTGATGTGAAAAATCTATTCAAAAGCTTTACGCTGTCCAGGTCGAGACATAAGAACCAGGGTTGCGATTCTGTAACTTTCCGCTAACTCGCTAACTCGCTAACTCGCTAACTCGCTAACTCGCTAACTTTTCGCTCTAAGACCGTTGGTTGGCTGAGGAGCGTCCAATCGGAGATCGTTACGGGCCGCAACGATCTCTGATTGGACGAAGTTAGCGAGTTAGCGAGTTAGCGAGTTAGCGGAAAGTTACAGAATCGCAACCCAGGAATCGGGAATATGAGGTCAAGGAACGTCGCGGTTATTCAAAATTGTAAATTCAAACATTCTGGGCCGGAAGTTGATTTTTGCATTTCAAAAGAACTAAGCATACACTAAGAGAGGTCAAAAATTCAAATGAGAGGCAAAATTATGATATTTTCGAGTCAAATCTCGATTTCTCATCCGAAGTAATTATTGTAATTTCGCATTTACATGCGAAATATTCGGAATGACATTACAGAAAATCATGAAAGCTCATTTTTTCTGTTTGTATTTTCATCCAAATATTTGTAAAAGATAAATACAACATAATTAGTGGGTTGCGTCAATAAAGGAATGGATGAAAGTTTTGAAAGTTTTGTATCTCAAGCAAAACGAGGTGTCATGACCCACGAGTCAAGGGTTAACAGCTGTTTAGAATATACATTGAAGTTTGTCTATGGATGAATTTTAAGTCTAAGAAATGTAATACGTAGTATTTTGAATCTATGAATTGTTAAATGAGCGTAATCTAGCATCGTAGAAGACAGAGGCGAATTTCAATACAATACAACGAGTGTAGTTCCCTGCAAGGTGTGATAGCTCATTTTAATATACCGTGAATTATTCAGTACATTTTCGGTTCCATTGATCCAAAAATCAATGCGAGATTATTCTGAGCTGTGGACAAGCCATGGTGACGAACCAAAGTCTTCCTTAATCGATGTACATCGATCAAAATAGAAGATCTGGCTTTTTCGAGCCTTACTTCTGCGCCCACATTTGATACGCTGTCTGAGTAATGTTTCATGCATTAGCCAAATGATTAAAACAAGTATTACGTGCTTATTGAACTTTAGGATGAAAAAAAAAAAAACCACTGAACTACATGTTTTCAGGATTGTGAGGCGCTAGATTTAGAAGGCATCGACTGAACCTCTTCGCAATACGATTTCTATATAATATGTATATATGAGTGATAGTTTTCTGTAAATAACATATCCAACCGATTGCATAACGAGTGCATAAAACGCATATATGCACTTCTTATAGCGTGGGAATCAATCGTTTAGTATTTCTGATTTGCAATCCTAATTCATAATTAATAGACTACCAATAGCAGATTGCATATAATTGATTCAGCAATTAACCACATACCTACCTACCATTGTAATTTGTCAGTCGATTTTCACCTGCAGTGATATCACATAGAAAATTGTGGACAATCGTAACTACATTGCTATTGGGTTTCGCGCTGGGTCTCAAAAGCTTCATTGATACCAGTAGCTCATGTCATGACTGTATGGGTTAGTAATTTTTCACTAATTTTTTTTCAAGTGCCAAAAATATTTGATGAGAACTTAAATTGGTCATTCACTTAGAGCAACAGTTTACAGATCGAGCAGTTTTATACAATAGAAGACATCTTCATGATCTCACTAAGTTTTTGCCGCCCCCTAAATTTTGCCGCCCTAGGCCCGGGCCTACTCGGCCTATAGGGAAGTCCGCCCCTGGCCGTTGAACGAAATCTCCGATAACAGTTTTCGGCGATTCATTAGAGATTTAGTTCTACATAACTGTTCCCTTTTCCTCATCGGGCCCATTGTACCCCGGCCCTATTTATGTCAAATTTGAGCACTCTACGTGGTTTAGAAACATTTTTGAAGGAGGAACTGCCGTTCCCCAGATAACAAAATGCGTGCAAGATGGCAGGCAGGGTGCAGGCACGCGTGCTGATTAATCCGCACGGCGTGCACGCAGATCACCAGACAGATGTGTCCGCATATGCGAAGCATATCGCTTGCACGTCATGAAGGTCGCACGCGTGATGGTGAAATGCGACTTCACCCATAAGATTATTATATATACTACATATTCGGAAGTTTTTTCAGACGCCCCCTGAAAAGTTTGCTTTTCGTGTAAAAACATGAGAGCAATTTTTTTTTATGAAAGTTTTTTTTTCATGAACCTGCAGGTGTTTGGAAATGTCTTACGAAATATGCAGATTTGACGAAAGACTCATAGGGAAAAAAAAATTTGACTAGAAAAAATATTTGAAAAAAATGAATTAAATTTTGAAAAAAATTTCTTTTGTTTGACATTTTTTTTTCAAAATTGAATTTTTTTTTCACAGGTTTTTTTTTGTCAAATCTGCATATTTCATAAGACATTTCCAAAAAACTGCAGGTTCATGAAAAAAAAAACTTTGATAAAAAAAAAATTTTTCCCAACCCAAACGTAGAAATAGGCGAGTTTGTCGCTTGTTGAAAATGAACAAAACACGGTATTTCTCAATGAAGACGTGCGCGTTGGGAAACGGCGAACCATTTCTCCACTAGTGGGCAAAAACAGTTTTTGCCCACTAGTGGAGAAATGGTTCGCTGTTTCCCAACTTGCACGTCATTCATTGAGAAATATCGTGTTTTGTTTATTTTTAGCAGGCGACAAAATCGCCTAATTCTACGTTTTTGTTGGGAAAAATAGTATGTGGAACTTGTGGGCAATGACGATTTGAGGTGAGTGTGATATCCGCACTCGCCTTCGGCTCGTGCAGATAACTTCACACTCACTCAGAATCGTCATTTTTGCCCACTCGTTGCACAATATACTATGCTCGTCTTGCGGCAACGCAAGGCACGTGCTATTTTTATTTGAAGAAAAAAAAATAAAAATTAAATTAAATTACTAAATTAATTGAATTAAATAATTAATTAAGAAATTGATTGAATTAAATAATTATTTAATAAATTAATTAGATTAAATAATTAATTAAGAAATTAATTATTAAATTAAGAAATTAAGAAATTAATTAAGAAATTAATTATTAATTAATTAATTAATTTAATTAAATTAGGATATTGAAGACTTTATGTTGGATACTGCCACATGCCTGCCATCGTGCGTCGCATATGCTCAACACTGCGTGCTTGCAGGCATGATCGCGTAGTGAGACGCATTACCCTTGCACTGAGATATCCCTCACGTCGTTAGGGCGAGTGCGGGCGAAATTGCTGCATTTTTGCTCGCACCGCGTGCGTCGCACGGCGTGCGGATACCGTGCGACGCACGATTGTTATCTGGGTCGTCTTTCGTATCTACGGCAATTTCAAACTACGACTTGATACTGCACTATATTGATACTGCATGCAGGCAACTTGTGGCACTGCCCAATTTATTGGCATTGCCCAATTCATTTTCGGATGTAAAGAGAGAGGTGATTCCTTCAAGCCCGATCCTTTAGTAATGTAATTATATTCTCGTTTTGTATCTACTTAGGTATTATCGCCTTAGTGAAAAAAACTGACGCTCTTAGATCGAAATGCTCATTCGCCCCCGTTTACGGGCAGAATATTATCAACTTCCCGTTCTTCTGTTTTTAGAGAAAGAACGAAGTTATTTCAATCACCCCGAAAATGAAAAGTTGAGCTTTCACTAGATCTCCACTTTACGGATCAGGACGATGAACGAGTTAACGGATTTTTACGATTCTGGTCCCAATCGATGCGGCTTTTCCAAACTTAGAACTTATGAGATTTTAGCTTCCATCGGTTCAGCACTTTTAGAATTATTTAAATAACAAAATTCTTAAAAATAAAACAAAAATAATATCTTGAGAATGGATGAACGAATTCGAATGAAAATTGGTACCACCAGGTTTTTCAGCTTGTTGATCACGAATTTGATATTGTCCTTAAAAAATTCAGATGAGATAATCACATTATTATTTATATTATTATGATTATTATTTCTATTCCAGCTTGAAGCTAGTTTGAAAACGGTAAGTTCAAAGACTGGCTTATGGTCAGCCTAAAACCGCATGTTTTTGTGACGTAACAGGCTATAGTACCATGTAGCATTGTTCGTAAGTGATATCGTACAAACATTCTGAATGATAATATATGTATACAGGGTGATTCAGAATTCGTGACGAATCTTTTGACGGGTTAATCCTTGTTAAAATTGGGTTCGAAAGTTTCTCAGCTATTTTTCCGAAAAACAATGTTCATCCTCGGACATCTTTTTTTCCGAAAAACGATTTTTGTTCAGCAATTTGTTTTATTCACATCATCTGTCAATTTAAAAAAATCGCAAATGATGCCCATTCTTTTTTCCCAATATTAGAGAGATTTCTTGGTAAAAGTTTTTGATTTGGTGGAAGATGATCAATTTGATGAACTTTCACAAAAATGGGTTATGGTTCCCAGGGAAAAAAAAAAATCATTTTTCGGCAAAATGGCTGATGAAGTTTCGATCCCAATTTTGACAGGGAATTTTGAAAGAAATTCGTCATTCGAATTCTAAATCTCCCTGTATATGAGGTATTCAACAAGCATACCAATTTTCTATTCGACTAATGCAGGCATCTCGTAATTGGCCGATCCAGAATTACCCGAAATAGTAAGTCAGATGTGATTCTGAAGGTATTCTCAGACCTTGGCGAACCAATCATATCATTTCCGAGCGATATTTGAATTCGTGTCCACATGACAATATGACTATATTCTAGAACAAGTTTGCGTGATATGATAATGAGGTAACTCATATGAAAAACCTTCAATCACATTACGTATCTGTAAGAAAAAAACCAAGTAATTGTGACGCAAAAACTCCACCGCTCATGCGTCTAGTTCCGACGAAAGTCGGGGGCAGTGAACTTCGAGGTTTTAAAAGTGTCGAGTGTGACCAATGGGGTTGAATATGCAAAGCTTTTCCAGGTGGCGCCAACGAGCCAAGTAACAAAAATGGCGCAGATTACCAATGCATGTCTGTTATTAGTGTGTGTCAGTGACCATGTGTGTAAATGTGCGCGCGCCACTAACAGCGCTTCATTTGAATTTTGAAACAACCGGCTATATTGGAGACATATTGGAGACGCCATGTTGGTTACGTGGCTCGCTGGCGCCAAAGTTTAACAGTTTTACCAGTAGCCAACCTCATTCTGGAGTACGCGACAAGCAGTCGATCGAATCGCTTGAACATGTCGCGAATACAACAGTTTTATGCAGGACAGAACATCTTTATCACCGGTTAGTATCTGTCGTGTCAAGAGAGCTCTATCGCTTCTCGACTTTCACTCTTTGCAGTTATCTTTCTGGTAATTTTGAATTGTCGAAAAGACATTGGATCGTCACATTTTGTGCTCACAGGTGTTACAGGCTTTTTGGGAAAAATCTTACTTGAAAAGTTGCTCCGCTGCTGCCCAGAGATCGGGACTATCTACGTCCTGATCCGTGCGAAGAAAGGAAAGAGCGCCGAAGAGCGCATAGATGCACTGCTTGTTGATCCGGTAATAAGCCCGCAGTGGAATTAACAATTCGTCTTCTTCATCTTTGCTGAGAGTGCGAATAACTGTCGGCGTAGAAATATGAACGGCTAAAACGATGCTGGAAACGCTGAGGAACAAAAGTCGCATCCAGTTACCGAATATTCGTTGTTTAGTCTTTCTAACTCTATTTGACTGGATCCTCTATGCGGATTGGAACGTTTAATACGTGTCGCATTTGGAGAATCTCGATGTCAAATGAAGACAGAAAGAATAAGATTAAAAAAGAAATAAGAAAGAACCTCATCATTCTTTATTTAGGTCTTCGACGTGCTACGGAGCGAGTACCCGGACTTTTCGAAAAAGGTTGTTGGAGTCACGGGCGACATTGCTGTGGATGGACTGGACTTATCACCCACAGACCATGCACGCCTAGTTAACGAGGTATTCAGAATACAGTTCAATTCGTCATCTTTTTCCATTAGCTGCGAACATCAATCTGAATTGTTTCAGGTATCAGTGATCTTTCACTTGGCAGCCACTGTGCGTTTCAACGAGAAACTTGACACAGCCGTCGCGATCAACGTAAAGAGCGCAAAGTACATCGTGGACATTGCTCAAGCGTGCAAGAATTTCAAGGTAAGAGTATCCCTTGAAACTATACAAATATCTATCATAATTGAAGGGTGGCACGGCAAAACGGTGTAAGTGCCAAAAAATCAAGAATACGTTTTTTTGTATGAAACGCACGTCCTTGCAAAACGATATGGCTGACAAAAATTTATTTGCAAAGTTATCAGAAGATGGAACGGCAAAACGGTCTAAGTGCCATCATTATAATTTTACAGGAGAGCAAAAAAATGTCCCAAAATTTGATGAATCAATTTTTTCTCAAACGGAAAAGTACTTCTTACAATTTCTCGAACTCTTTCAAATGGTCCAAACCCCGATTCAATAAAGCAATCCGTCTTCGAGAACATGACCCGCAAAAATTAATTATTTTCCGTGCCAGTGTAAGTCCGCGATTTATGCCAATTTTTTTTCCCGCGTTTGGAAGCTGATTAAACATTATTATACTTTTATACTGTTTTTTCATTGAGATTTCACGATTTTGTTAGCAAATTATGTTCATCTTGGCACTTACACCGTTTTCGATCTCTCCCTAGTCCGCCATTTGCCCCGTAATATTTTCAAATTTTTACGAATTTGAAAATCCACAACGAGATCTTATTCGTTATGGTTTGAGCTTTCGATTCATATCTGTTTTGTAATTTTAAGATCGTAATTGTGTTCTTAGTCAGCATCCGAAGTAGAAAAAAAAGTTGGCACGAACCGTGGCACTTACACTGGCACGGAAAAAATCGATTTTCGCGCGTCATTTTCTCGAACACGGATTGCTTTATGGAATCGGGGTTTGGACCATTTGAAAGAGCTTGAAAAACTCTGGAAAGTACTTTGTCACTTTTTTTTTAAATCAAATAATTGAATTTTGAGACGGTTTTTTTGCTCTCCTGTGAAATCATAAAGGTGGCACTTACACCGTTTTGCCGTGCCATCCTTCAATTGTTTCCGTCCCCTGAAAATGACACTCTCCGATTTCAGGTCGGAATTTACGTATCCACCGCATACAGTCATTGCGTGCGAAAGTCGATCAACGAAGAGCTGTACCCACCACCCCTGAGCTACGAAGGGGTTAATAAACTTCTCGGATACGTTGGTGAGAACAAATCCAAATGGTCCGACGAAGAAATGCAGAATTTAACAGACAAGTATGCCTTTCTCTCCTCCCGGTCTGATACAAAGATAAACCCCACACGTTGTTGTAAACCATGATTGAATCTGTTGCCCGCAGAGTGTTGGAGGAATGGCCGAATACGTACACTTTCACCAAAGCCATTGCCGAGGGTGTCATCGCTGAATTTGCCAAGGAGATGCCGTTTGCAGTATTTCGACCTTCGATCGGTAATTAATTACTGTACCAGTTATTGAATTGAATTGAATTCAATTCAATTCGGTCAACGTCCGTGTGCAACGGAATTCAGGATGTTCCATAATTAAAACTCCATAATTAAATCATCGAGCTTGAAAACTACAGGAACATTGACAGTGGTCACTAGGAATATGAAGAAAGTGACATTCTTTAAGTTCCGAGTTATTTTTCCAGCATGAAGACTGCATAAATTAAGAGATTCGAAGTTCCGTTGGTAAAGTATAGCCACGGATTAATTCCCCAGTCTCGACCCATAATATTATTATCAGTAGCGCTTTAGAATCTCTTTATCTCGTTGCGCAGTATCGCAATACGTAGACAATTCGTATCACGTGATTGGGAATGACAAATGTGGGCTGCTATTTCAAAAGTGTATGCTGCAGCCAAAAATCGAACATCTTGTTTCCATTTTACAATTGACCAGCTATAAATCTCATAAAAACCACGGTGGCTATCTCACTGCGATAACAGATTTCAAATTTTTGTTTGCATCACGCACATTTGACCCAGGACCTTTCGAATTACATCTGGTCCAATCGAATGTTCAGAAACTGTTTCACTAATTACTCAAGTAACGAGAGAATCAATTGTTTCGCAGTGATAAATGCGTACAGGGAGCCAATACCAGGATGGCTTGCTGGACCAATTGGGCTTCCGGGGGCAATATGTGCAACTGGTCTCGGAATCTTGCACGTCTTCTTGGCAGATGGTGATATCAAATTCGACATTGTCCCGGTGGATTATGTTTGCAATGCTCTCATTTCTTCGGCATGGGAAACCGCAACGAGTGAAAGGCGGTATAATATGCTAAATCATCACCCCGAGGAATACGCGACAGATTTATCATTCATACGCATTCATTGAGCCTCAGAAACTTGCACCCGTAATTCAGTGTTGCGGCGTTGAATTGTTTTTCGATAGAATTCATTATATTTATAACAGTAGCGATTCCTTTAGGGACCTCTATCACAGATTGAGCATCTAATATTTATTTCTTCGAATTTTAGGGATCACCACAACATTCCAGTGTACAATTACGTCTCTGGCAATGCGAATCCCATAAGCTTCAAGCAATTTTTCGATAAAGGCTTCACTATTGGGATGTTATATCCCACAAATTCGGCTGTTTACTATGCTACCGTAATTCTGACGAAATCAATATGGTTGTACTCCATATTGGAATTCTTTCTCCATTTGATTCCGGCATTAATAGTTGACAGCATCGCCAGATTGTTCGGCAAAAAGCCACGGTGAGCTTAAAATTTGAATTTCCTAATTTCCCCAATCTTCGATTGCTGCTCATTGCTTGTAAGCTTATGAGTGTCTGGTAAATCCTACCTACTCGGGCTGTCGTTGAAAAAAAGGTATTTAAAATCCAAGTTGTTATTCCAGGCTATTCAAAGTTGCGCGTAAAGTCGGACATGCGTCGCGTGCCTTAGGATATTTTTGCACACATCAATGGGATTTCGGAAATCAGCGAACTAAAAATCTCTGGAAACAAATGGGACCCACGGACCGGCAAACATTCCCATTTAACATGGAGAACGTCGATTGGGATGAACATTTTATGAAAATGATTAGAGGTCTCCGAAAGTACATCGTAGGCGACTCTGATGAAAATTTAACGCAAGCGAGACAACGACAAGTCTAGTGAGTAAAAATCTAAAGCTGCATGTTCGTTAGAATATTCGTTGAGTTACGCGTAACGTTGGGTCGTTACTACGGAACAAAATATAAATGGATAAGTTGGACTGCAATCACTACACTATTTTATAACAGTCCGTTTTTAATTTATTCCAGTCTATACATCGTCCATACGATAGTACGCCTGGCATTTGGAATCTGTATTATATGGATAACCTGGAAAGTATTCAGTCGCGTCGCAATGGTAATTTTTCCTTTCTAAAGTCCTGAGCCGCTACTTTTCCTCGTCTTCACTTCAGATATTAGCCAGATCCTCCTCAAACTGTCCCATCCTTCTTCGAAATAACATCTCACGTCTCCACTAACTTTGTTCAACCAATTGAGTTTTTGGATTCTTTCTCATGCATTTCCAGACACCTTCTCCCATCTTACCCATGTTATCCTTATTCCCTTGAATTTGAAACTAATCGTATAATAACACCCACCGGAATCAGACATGTACGTTTTGCGAGCTATCTATCCTCTAATTATTGTTTCTTGCATGAATCTAGAATAGCTGTTCTTGATCAAAAAATGATATTTGCCGCGATGAAATGCAAATCGGCTATTTAAAAATATAAACAATTGGTAGTTGAAACATTTTCTTTGCATCCTACAACAGAATTGATAAAAAACCACGGAGAAATAGTACTACTATTTCGATACTAGTGCGAAAGTGATCTTTCGACGTGTGTCGAACTTTATTTTTTAACACAACGCGCCCTAAGTTGAACTTTATGCACGCGAAGCGTGCGCAAAATCGAACTTTGCGCACGTAGTGTGGAAGACTAAATTTTTAGTAGCAAATTATTTATATTTTTATATGAACAATCCGAATTTAGCCACAAATAATATTTTCCAATACGGAGATACCTTTTTATCAAAAGAACAAGCAAGATAAAAAAAATTATTTAAATGACAGTATATTACAGACGCGTTTACAGGTTTTTGAAAAGGGTTTGTTGACGGAAATCTGGATAGTTTTTTCTATGTTCCAAAATAATTTGCACAATGAACTGTTTTTGTCGTTTATTTTTAACTACTGTGACGTGGATTTTATTTGATCCTCGGATCTGGACCGGATAGCCAGCCTTCGAGAATCATCCACTCGACAATTGGCCAAAATTAATAATTAAACAAGATGTTGGGCGCCAGGTGGATAACCGCCAGTTTCAAAACCTAAACAAAATAATAACTATAAGTACTGAAGCGCCGGCTAGTTAACTAAGGACTCCGGTAGATTGCTCCACCAAAGCCGGAAATCATCGGACTCAAGTAAAGACCAAAGCCGAGCTATCTCCTATTGAACAGAGCCGGGAAATGAATCCAAGCCTGCTTTCTTAAACAAAACCTAAATTATCTGCGGATCCGGGAATCTTGCGATTCCAGGATCGTGCATCAGACTCGGAGTCGTTTTTTCGTGGCCCTCGGACGCAGAGAATTAACCCAACGCCGTACGCACTTGGAATTGATACAAAGCTGGTCCCTATTGTCTTTTTCCTGCGGGATTGAATCTATGGTTAGTTAGGAATTAGAGCTGAAACATCCGACAAAGTTCAAAGCAGCTTTATAGAATTATATTATACTACTACACGCGTATAAACAAGCTTGTGTTTTCGTATACATGCATGCGATTTTCACCCCAGAGTTGCCTGGCACACAAGTTAGGCGGCGCTGGCGGTCGTATACATGCACAAATCCTAAACACACTAGTAGCGTACTGGAATTGTACGAGCCTAGCTTATAGTCTTCGTTGAAGCTAATTTTGATGAAGAATTTATGTTCGTATTATATCCTTGCCGTATATAACCTATAAAGTGATTTTATGTTTCTCCAATTTGATTTCCTCTTCTTACTATCGTTTATATTTTATCTTATACGCAGTGATGCTATATCTATACTACTATTTTCTGAGTTTATTTAATGAAGTTAAATTAGCCATTAGCTCTAGACCATGGAGTAGAAGGAGACATATCTTCCTATACACGCTCTATTGAAAAAGTGGGACGAATTTTGCACATAATAGATGGCGCTGTTACCAGGGAGCACACACGGACTTCCTGTGAGCGGGAAGTTTTAAACACGGAAAAACTTGAATTTTGACAACACTATGATATAAATCACGAATGCATAACGGTACTGTGACGAAATCAGAACATGTTATACGCAGACGCAGGCAGAAGTACGACCGTGTGCACCGACTACGGCGCTATCTACTCTTCTTACATCGTGGGTATCAGGGTATACAAAAATAATAATAACTCAAAATTCAGGTGTCTTGACTTGTCCTAGTTTAGATCTAGGTGTGCGATATATGTATGAAGCATGTATCCAAAATATACTTCACACGCATCAAAATCATTTATAAGATTCGTACATACATTTACAAAGAAGGACGAGCGTTTTCATGATTTTTATACAATCAAATAAAACTTCCCAAATGTTAAAAACATTGATGACGTGTTTCCCAAACAATTTCGAGTTCATTGGAGGGATTTTTTTTCTTGTGACTCGTGCCTGCTAACTATATGCCCAATATATTTTTATAAATAACAATCGTCTTTCGGCAATCGTCTTTCTATTCGCACTTTTATTGGATCCACCGGCTTTATCAAGGTTTCAGTTTTTAGCTTGATTTCACCTATGGGAACTACTTTATCCTTCTTGAGACAATATCGCCGAAGAACCGTAGCGAGAATCGTCTTCATTTCCATCATGGCAAACCTTGCCCCTGAAATCGTAAGCATCTCCACATTAATCTTAGACCTTGAGACTTTGATACGTTTACTGGCTATAAAATTGTAGCCCCAAATGTCATATACTTGATACTTTTGACCACTATGTATACTTCGAGAAAAATCCTCTTTTTCACTTTCGATCCCGTCGTCGTGCAGCTTTTAGAAGACTGGTACACTTACCTATACAATTTCGTGGCCCGGTGCTGAACGGCAGATAACAGCACGAATGGCGTTCAGCAATTTCATCTGGAAGAAATCTGTCTGGGTCGAATCGCAACGGATCTGTCCAGTATTTCTCGCTTCTGTGTACTCTTAGCATATCCACAGCGACAGTAGCTCCTTTTGGCAGCGTATATTCACCTGAAATTTTCACCCGAGCAATTTATGAATGAATAACTACCGGATGAGCAAGTCTTTGCATTAGACCGATTTGAGATTTGTGTTATTTATTTACTTTTGTTGGCTGTTTTGAAAAGAATAACATTTTCAAACCTATATTCAAATCTTCCATAACTGAACGGGACACAGTCACAGCGATCGGGAATAAACGTAGTGTTTCTTTGATCACACGTTCCAAGTACTCCATGCGTGGCAAGTCTTCGTGTATCACATTTCGCTCGTCAATGTCATAACTTCCATAAATTTCACAAAGTTCTTGATAAACCTTCTCCTTCATGTGTCATTACGCAATCACCATGAAAGTAAAGTAAGGTTCAAGCGTAAAATTCATTTATAATATTGTATATCCGTATTACAAATGCAGCGAACCTGTATATCCTGGTAAAACGCCAGCATCAACATAACGAAGCCAATTACATGAGACGATGTGTCTGTTCCCTGTAACAAAATTCAGGGCAACTGGAAGTAAAAATTCTTGAACCCACGGGCCGCAGTGGTTCCACAGACATTTTTAAACGGACAGTGAATTCAGTCATAATCGAGAAAAGAATCTAGCGTTTTGAAATTAAAAAAGCATTATACACATTCGCATTTCGTACATACAGCCACAATCATTGTGTCAACTTCTTCACGAAGCTCCAAGTGGGACAATTTCTTTTCGTTGTGCGTCAGCTCCAAGAGCAGGTCTAGATAGGCTTTCCTTTTAGGTAGCGGGCCTAAAAAAATATTGTGAACGTTATGCACTTAATTATTTACAGAAAACATTCAGAAAGTAGCATAAGCATTAAATGTTTTCTCTGAAATCGTATTATCCTTTCGCGCTAACTTATTTTGCAGTTTATATAATCAGACACATTCACTTACACGCTTCATCATTCTGATCGATCATACTCTCCCGATGATTCTGTGTCAGAAAAGTTTCTGTCTTCTTTCGAATCACCTAAGGAAAATTAGAATAACATCAAAAATTATAATTATTAGACTCCTACTTAGGTTTTTCTATAGAGTTACTAAAATTGAATGAGATCCAGCAACGTTTGTTATTTTATCGTCTCGGTGAAGGTATATTTCTCATAACTGCACTGTTCAAAGTATACCATGTATAGAGACCTACAATTCATAAACGCAATATGTCTGTTTAATATTGTAATTCATTTACTCACATTTTCGGTGAAATTATGCAAAACTTCGAGATTCTTTTTTTGAACTTTACCAAGTTCTGTGCGGTTGAAAATCATATCTGGAGCCAGCCAAGCTTTGAATGCTCTTTGGTAAATGATTGAAAACGACCTGCCAATCATCATATAAATAATATTGAATCAACTAACTGTATAAATAATTCATACTAGATGAGAATTTATCGGACTAGACGAACCAAATTTTTAAATTGAGTCTCTTAACTTCTGTTTTTTCTACACAGAGAAAGAATCTTTCCTCAGTTAGAAGAATTAATTTAAAAATTTGGTTCATCTCGTCCGATAAATTCTCATCTAGTATGAATTAATAGGATACGAATGATAAAGCCACTATACTCAATGTTATAAATAATTGTTTGAAATTTTTTTTCTTCTATTATTCTTCGTATGAATAATATCTCATAACGATTACTAGCTTGGTTCGAATTAATAATACGAGAATGTAAATGGTGTATTAATAATGGGATTATATCGTAGGTACATATTATCATCTGGATTCTGTGATGAAAAATATCATGATTTTTAATTAGATAATAGATGTGACCGATAATGTCTATATTAGGTATTTTTTATTCAAGCTTCGTGCTGAAAACAATAATTGCAGATGATATGGGTGACATTATAGGACTAAATGCTTCTTGTTTGTTGTTATCACTTTTTTTGTTCGAGCAATTACAGTCAAAACTACATATACAGTTTCTTAGTCAAGTAGAATGATAGAAGATCAACGCATTTTGAACAATTACTTCTGAACTGCATCTATGTAGGTTCGATCACTCTTCGTCTGCGCCTGCATAGTTAAACCCATCGCGGTTTCTAAAGCAAAAAAGTAATTGATGTCTGTTACTTAAGTGCTCATCAATGGAAAGAGCTATTTTCATTCCAACGGTATGAACGCTTATATCGACTACCCTAAGGTCAGAATAGAAATACAGAAAAGAGAAAGGACCCTCACAACGTACCACAGATAATATCCAACGTGCACAGCGATATGCCATCAAATATTTCGAATTCAGTTCCATCCACTTTCTTCTCCATTTGGTCAACCAGTATTTTTGATTGGGCTGCGAATACGTCGACAAACGATTCTAGGATTTTCAAATTAAAAGTTGGCGCAATTAGTTTTCGATGCACTCGCCATGTCTTCCCTAAAACAGATAATCGACAATTTCTCAATCAGCAATATTGCAAGTGGCGTATAACTTATACGTGTGAAATTAGTCATATGCACGGAGAGAAATGTTAAGGAAATATTCCTATACAGCATAGTAACGGTTACCATGCTCTATAGTTTTTGTCGCGCCGCTCTTATGTGACCGCCTATAAATTAAATAAATAAATTAAATAAAATACAAACTATAGAGCATGGTAACCGTTACTATGCTGCATAGGAACATTTACTTGAAATTTCTCTCCGTGCGCGCCTATGCTCAAAGGGACTCACCTAAAACTCGAATACTTAATGAGTGATTTTTTTTAAATGCGATGTGTCGATCTTTCTGTATCTTTGAATCATTTTTTTTCAGTTCAAGAATTTATATGAAAAATTCTTGAAGTCAGTCAGTAATGTATGACTCGAAGAATGATAAGTTATCACATTATCAACTCACCACGAGCTGAGAACAAACCCTCACCCACCCAAGGCCGGTAGAATCGATAAAGAGGTGACTTCTCTATTGCCTTATAGCTGTTCAATACTTTCTGCAAAAGCGTTTGATTATCGTAACCTTAATTATATTTTCATATGTAGTCTGATTACCTTTATCTGTTCGGGATCAGAAATGAAAATCATTAAATGGGATCCAATCCACAATCGATAAGGCGAAGAATACAATTTCCCGTTCTCTGCCATCTTATTCAATATATCTATGATAAATATTGAAGTTTATCGCAAAGCTATATAGCTGAATGTATGAATGTATCCTTAAAGTCATTAGATATCGCGAATGGTGAGCTACCAATCAGCGAAGCTTACCTTCAGTATTTCCAGCAAATATAAGAGCATTACCCAGAAGTGGTAACCCTTTTGGCCCATGAAATTTTGTGGCTTTCTTATATAAGCGCAGAAATTCTAAGTGGTTTATCAAGAAGCGTATGATTCCAGCAAAGATTGCAGAACCGATTATTAAACAGCCAATTATAAGATGGTACGGCATTCTGTATCGCTGATATTTATTACTGCAGGCTGTATGTATTTGAAAATTATTCAATTTTTTTCAAGAATGAAACAAGTATAGTGTAATATTGACACGTGCATATCTGTAGAACGATGTTCACTTGCAAATATGAATATATTATCTTATAGACTCGCTCATGCTTGGCCATATGAGTTCGAGGTAAGTATGGTTTTTTGTATATTTTTGTAATTTATTTCAATAAGAAGGGAGCATATCACAATTATGTATTTTAATTTTATGCATATCGATTTATGTTAAATACTACTTGGCAGATAATTATGCATGGTACTATATAAATCACGCGTTGGGTTATTTATTATGCTTACATAACCGATGCATTGCGTGCAGTGATTCTGTTCGTCAGATAGGATAGTGAGTGGAAGCGATGGGCTTTGTAGTAAATAATTAAACATGAAATACAGATTTAATACTTGGATGCAATAACGACATAGTAGAATAAAACAAACTGGCAAATTAATCTTCCAAATATTTCGGATCAACAAAAACTGGAATAAAAATTGGAAATAATAGATCCTGATGTGAAATCATGGGTTGTTATACAACTTGAAATCTGTCAGCCGTATTGAAAAATTGAATAAGTGCACTTGAAGATACTTGAAGATACAATCTTTTGATACTTTAAAAAAAATTAGCGAGATTGGAATTGTCTAAGTCTGAAGTCGCGTTTAGTTGAGGTGGAATACCCGATATTGGCTGGGTGCACGAAAATACTAATACTATTTAATTATCAGTGTGTAACATATTCATGCATACTGTCAGTGCCATTTAAAATCATGCTCAGCATTTTTCCATGCTTAACGTATACACAATACACACTTATTTTTAAAGTAGTATATGTGCGTGCACCCAGCCAATACACATTATTCATGCTATGATAAATTAATGTGAAAGAAAAATTTCTCTTCTTTATAAAATAGTGCAGGCCTTACCTCGAGCTCACAAATTTTCACAATCATCAAAATATTTCTACCGACTACGGTGAAGAACTGGAAGACACGTCCTTCCAGGTCTAATGCTGATCGTATAATAAGCTTAGAAGATAGGAAATTCTAAGCTGTGTGCGCGAAGATTTCCATGTATCGTCTTATATAGTTCTTCGTGATCTTAATTAGCCTCATTATATCTCGTCAGCATTGTGAAATTATAAAAGTTCCAGTCATGGCGTGGCTGCATACTAAATCAACTTACATCGAATGCCAGTCATTCGCAATTGACAGACAGGTGTAATTCCACGGATTGGATATTCACGGTCAATTCATAGAAATCGGACAATTTTAACTGAATGTTTGATGAGATCAAGGTACCCAGTCCTAAAGTTTGAAATCATCAAATTTTAACAAACTATGTTGACCAAAAATTTGTTCCAAGAATAGAATTAGCATATAAGTACTTCTTCGTAATCATAGATGAAAATGTGGGTGATGCGTGGTATGCTAAAGTGAGTTGTTGGCCACTTAAGGAGTAAGATGCATTTGATGTACGAAAATCACGATCGTTGCAGGTTTAAATATAAATTTTATTCAAGCGGTCTAAAAGCTCATTTTATACAGTCTTGTGAGATGCGGGATTGTACCAATTCGATAATTTTTTAAAGGCTGCTAAACTGTTATACATAATATGTTAATTAACTATAAATAAGGTATAATAAATCAGAAATCGTTTTCCAGATCAAAAGTTGAGGTGTCTACAATACGTTATCCCATTCCAGGTACACCGTGTTTAATTGTTCCTTCGAAATTTACAATCACATAAGGGTCTTTACCAACCACATAGAACGTAGCTGAGCCCTTAAAGTTCCCATCTGGAAGTCCTGGTGGCATCCGATCTTTGTTCGGCACGTAGTTGACGACATGATATTCACCCTGTAATAGGAAACAATTAATATAATTACTTGAATAATTTTATTTTTACACTATTATCAAAAATTTATAAATCCTGCGGTACGCCTGAATAAAATGTATACAGGTGATCCAAGGACTCGATTATCAATATCCTCAATTTTTACAAAAATAGTTATCAATCCCTTCACAGTCTCTTATAAATAAATTAGTTTTTATTTCAAGAAGGCTTCACCTTTGCTACAGGACACTTCTTAGGGAAGGGATTTCCTGCAGCAACGATGTCTTTGCCGGCGATCTCGTCGTTGAATCCATCACAAGCTGCTATGTCAGTACTTGGAAGAGGGCTGTCATTTATGCTGAATTCGAATTTTATCTAGAAAAATTCAATACGTTCACGGTATTAGATTCTCACTTATCGTATGATACCTGTCACAATTGATCGCGTTATGTTCAGTGAGTTAAGATCTGAAATGGAAAAATGAAAAAAAGCTGACCATTAGATTATCAGGCATATCTGCCTTCATTGGAGTCTTCAAGGTAAGTTTATTCTGAGGTTTCCCTGGTTCCAAGGTAGCACTCCACTCCCCCGTGATAGGGTTGTCCACATTAACTACGCTCGCCTTCTCGAGGTTTATCTCTAGCGTTGGCTATGAGTTGAAATATCATGATTAATATCTTACATTCTTATATGTATAATTTAGAAATGAAATGTAAAAATTATTAAAGAAAGAACAGCCTTGTTATACTCACGTCGCCTGCGCCCAAAGCGAAGCCACAGAGGGCAGCGAGGACTATGATCCCAGAAACTAACATGATGAGAGAAACTGTGGTGTATGAAAAATTAATCCATTGGCCATGCGTATATATACCATTAGCAAACATAGATCAACGAGTTCGATATAAAACATCAAAGAAAAAACAATTACATGAAATCTGATAGACCAGGGATGCAGTCAACTTGCGATTCCGGATCGAAATTCCGGTACATCAAATTCGAGGAAGATGAAACTGAACAGTGTACAATTTTTCGTTAGTCTAAAGCATCATGCCTCAACTTTAGTTATTTCATCCTGTTCAGAAAATAACGATGCACCAGTCTTGATCACTCGTAACAATTAATGATGGAACAATTTCAGTTTTTGCGTCCCTGCATGTATATCATTCTGAGGATCGTATGCAGGACGCGAATAATATCGCTGTACAGCAGATCGCGTGATTAATCTCATCTATCCTAGTATGTAAGTATATTATTTCATTGAACGTTATCCATATTATGGGATCGTGGGAATCTAGGCAACGTAAGAACTGTTGAAAAATGCACTGCTTTGTGACATATTATATAGGTATATATAATGCTAATGCATATATGAAGTCCTGATACAGATCCGATATCTGCACACAGAGATTATTCATTTTAACAAAAATATTTTTGTATATCGTCGTCGCCATCAAGTACAGGTGATGTCTTTTATCATCTAGAAGAAAAGCTTCGAACAGACGTACCTATTTAAGTAAGTTCGATTTTCGTCAATTTTTTGCAAAACTTACCATCAATATCAATATAATATTCGTTTGATTTGCTAAATTGTTATTCAAATTTTCAACTGGGTACCTATATAAATAAATAATTTGACAAATTCATTTTTTTACAAATTTCTATTTCATACCTATACCATCATCTTCTCTCGAGTATTTTCTTTCGCTGTATAAAATTGCAGCAAAACTCGAAGTGTGAAAAGAAATATTTTGTAACACTGTATGGAAAGTTCTTACTTTGTGTACCGAAAATTGTACGCAAAATAGCGGATTCCTGATGACCTTACAAAGTGTGCGGGAATGTTGATTGAATGTTGATTCCCGCACACTTCGTCGATTTATCCATGCGGAGTGTACACAAAGTGCGAACTTCCATACAGTGTTACAAAAAATGGTATATGAACTAGTGCGGTCACTTCCCGCACTAGTATCATAATATACTAATTTTCTCATATAGGATACTAAATATCAGACAATTTCTTATTGGCAAATAATTAATATCGGATAATTACACACACGATGACTAAAGTAGAGTGTGGTACTACATACATTAAAACACTTTATGATTTGTTGATTTTATAATTATGAAAAAAATTGCACGATTGGTCTGTCATTATCGTCACAAAGTTTTCAATGATATGTTGAATCCGTTGATACAACGTATAGAAATATCGGATTTTAGTTTTATGTCTTCCATACGCATCGTCGAATCGATCCTATAACTCCTTACGACATTTGCGATTATTGTTTTCAATGACATCATCGCGAATTTCTGACCTGAAAAAATGATCATGAATAAACACTGATGAATCAGCAGTGAAATTTGGGAATGCAACAGTGATTCCATGTTTGAAATAATTACGATACCTATGCAGCCCATAAGACCACCACTGAATGGAATATAGGCATAAGGGTGTCTGGCTGCGACTTCTTCAGCTGTAAACCTTTCGGGAAGAAATTGCGTCGGATTTTTCCAATGCCTAGGGCTTCTTTGAGTTATGTAATTGGCTATGACCACGTCGCAACCTCCAGGAAGTATACAAGTGTCTTTAAATTCCGAAAAAGGTAACTGTTTTTAGTAACAATCAGCATATTAATAAAGTTTATGAAATAATTTTAGTCGAATTTTATTTTCAACTGACCAAGGGCCAAGTCGCTTCGAAGTGTTCGCACTAAAAGAGGTGCTATTGGGAATAGTCGAAGTGTTTCTTTGATAACCATTTCCAAATATTTTAGGTCCGAAAGCGAGCCAGCAACGATGGTTTCAGTGCCCACTATTTCCAGCAATTCAGCTCTGACCTTTTCTTGTACATCTTTATGAATACCGAGCATTAGCAGAGTGAAACTTCCAATCAACGATACCGTGTCTTGTGACTGAGAAATAGTATACAACGTAATGAAGAATACATTTTGAGATTATGTTGAAGTATCTCGTTCAACTGCAGGTGATATACACAAAGACATGTCTTAGGAAATGTTGGTTCTTTCTAAAGTACGAAGAAACATTTTAGCTGAATCTCAAGCAATTTTTTAAATGTTAAAAACAATGATTGCTATATGTTATGCATTTCATTAAAATACCGCTAGGTAAACAGTGTAGATTTCATCCCTCAATTCTTCGTCGCTTAGAGCTTGAGGGTCTTCTTTCAATTTTTGGAAAATTTTTTCCAAGATTGAGTTCCGGTCTTCGTCGATATCAGTATCTCCGTTTTGTGAATTAGCCAATTCTTTCTTCTTTGCTGCTATGAGCTATCGAAGTATACGAATATTTATACTATATGTTTATCAGTTCTATAAAACTATATACAGGGTGAATCCCCGCTGGTATCGCATGATAATAAGTATGAATAGAACGGGGCGGAACGTTTGCGATGATAAGCCCCTCCCTCATGCGATACCAGGGGAGATTCATCCTGTATACATAAGTATCGCGAACAATCCCGAATTTCAATTCTCAATTCCGGTCTCACATTTTTTTTCCGACAAATTTTGAGATATTATAGATTTCTATTGAGCCAGTATAAAGTATTATAATGCACAGCTATACCCATATTGCTAAATTCACCTTTTCCGTGAGGCCGTGAATAACCCGCTGGCATCTTTTCTGTTCTTGATAAGCAGGCGATAGCCGAAAAATCCAATCTGGACTCAGCCAGATCTTCAACATTCTGCTGTGAACTATTTCGTACATTCTGTACAGAAATAAACATAGTAAAAACACTAAATGATTTTTAGATGATAGTCATAAATCATAGGCCAATAAAACAAACTCTCTCTCTAGAAGCGTTGGCTTTTTATTATGAGTTACTACCACTGAAATGTAGGTAGAACTGGAACGCTTACTGCTGTGGTGGGGGTAGCGAATTTGCGATCTGAGAGAGATAGCTCACCGGAGTATCTCTGTCCCTATCTGTACAGTCGAGTGACGAAATTTTGAGCCTCGTGACAGGTTGCAGCACAGTTAAGTATCAAGACAGTGAGCGTTCCAGTTCTATCTATACATTTCAGTGGTTACTACCTCGCAGTTACACGGAGAAAAGTGTATAGCAAATTTCCTCAAACTAATATAGTAATGGTGGGATATACCTTCCAATATGACGATCATTAATATACTTTATACCAAATGTCACCATATATAATAGAAATATTTCTATATGCATGGTGACATTTGGTATAAAGTATAGGAATGATCGTCATATTGGAAGGTATATCCCACCATTACTATATTAGTTTGAGGAAATTTGCTATACACTTTTCTCCGTGTAAGAGAGTAATGTTTAGAGAGCTGTATTTGGCAGATCGTCAACGTAAATTTAATCAGTAATTATTAATTAAATTTTTCATTATTAACAATTAACTTCAGTCCTTAGTCCTCGCAATATACATCGAACCGTTCTAATGATCGGAGAGTTTACTCACTTTTCCGATGAATGTAGAAAGTCTTGGTTTAAATTTTCCTGAGCGTGGACGTCTCGGCATCCCATGATGGTCTCTGACGTCGGATATAAAGAATCAATATATGCATAAGTAATTCCATATGAGACATACCCCTAATAAGTGGTATACCAAATGTTTCCCGCTAATTTACTTTTCGTATTGCAGTTCAATCAATAATTACCACAGAAAGCATCGATGGTACATTTGGCTAGGTAAGGCCCGATATCGAATTGGTCTCCGTTAGCCACGGGTTTTAATTTGGCAAGAAAAATCTCCAAATGCCTTTGGATGATGTCAATGTATCCTTCGAGTGTTCGACTATTTAACATTGGCGCAACCAATTTACGATGAGATCGCCACGTGTGATCTGTTTTTGTTCATATTTTGTTCGGTCAATATATTTGATAGAGACGTGATCAGCGTATGAAATAAAACTTAGGATTATATTCATACCTGATCCAGTTATCAAACCATCACCTATAAACGGGTGGAACAGCCGATACATCGAACCTTTTTGAGTGGATTTTTGACTGTTCAAAATTATCTATACGGATAAAGTTGGAATATGAATTAAGACTTGATATCGTTATATAAATATTGAAATTAAAATAAGTCAAATTGATTTCCGCTTATTGCTTCGACATATTATTTCCATCTAGTTATATTTATTTGATTAGTTACTTCTACACTGTCTGTATTATTTGCACACAGTAAAAAAGAATAACTTGGGCCAAGCATTTTTTTTTAACAACCGATGAACAACCGACAATCTCTCGAGCGAAGTAAAATGCTCTGGAACCAAGAAAATTTTCATGATTCAAGAAAGATTTTACTTGGTCTCAGAGAATTTCACTTCGCTCGAGAGACTGTCGGTTGTTCAAAAAAAAGTGCTTGGCCCAAGAAAAAATGCTTGGCCCAAGTTATTCTTTTTTACTGTGCAGTTCTTTCAAATCTTGTTGAATACTCATATAACAACAGACCACAGTGAAAGCTTGTTTATGCCGTTTATACGTTGGATTTTTCTTGTTATTTCACGTTGACGTTATTCTCAGTTATACCTACGACATATCCCTCGAAAAACGTGTAAACGAATGTTCACTGTATGTACCAGTAATATTATTAGTAGATATTCTAGCTGACCTACTCATAACGTTCGTAACATGGCACACCAAGGACATTACAGTTCGAACTCTATGTAGAATGACAATTTCGTTGTTACATAGTACCTACCCGAACGTGTTTCTCGAGAAATTACGTGTAAAGACTTGACAATTTTTCTAAGATCTCTCTCTATATCAATGTTGTATTAAACTGAACGCAGCTGAGATATCCTCGTAGATTGAATTTTGAATTGAAGTCACAAGGATGCATGTTAATATGTCGAATATTCCACTTTATTTTAGTATGGGCTGTATAATTAAACGATATGAATGCGTACGATCGTCTCAAAACAAGGTATTCATAATGGGTGTAGACATAAGACAAGAACTGTTGCATTAGTACATGATTTCTACACGTCTAATGGTTTTGAAACTTGAAAGTGTTCATAATTTAATATTCAAACGTCGTGTATACCATAACCGATTCATTTATTAGAAAATTTTTGAGGTGAAAATCTGGTGTACTAACTACACCCCCCAATGAAATTTTATGAAATTCTTCGAGATCCTCCCGATTTGAGTTTAATTTTCTGTACAAGTGCTCAGCATGTGGATACAAAAAAAAAAGAGTGTACTTCCAAATGCCGATTCTTACTCTTGAAGGGATGGAATAGTCTGGTTATATAATTATATAAAAATCATATACTCGTTACCTCAATATCGCGAGGTTCGGTAACTGCAACTTGCAGCCAGGGGCCCAGCCAAAATCGCATCGGGGTTACGTCCTCGTAAGGCATGATCGCTTCTACTGTCCGATCTAATAGTTCTGTGTATAAATGAAATATAGGCGAATCAACATTAACACAACAACAACATTAAAAGTTAATTCGTTTCGTTCCATTCATATGTACATTCACAATAAAAATTGATGAAATTGAATGGAGGAAAAAGAAGTATAAAATAGATAAGGAATTAATTTATAATACCAACCTTCTGGTTTACAGGCAAATTGCAATGCATTGCCGATTAAAGGCAGTGGTGTTGGACCAGGTAACTTTGCAGCAAGATTGAGAAGTTGTTTTCGCTTGCTTCTCCAAATTCTTATTAGTTGGACCATCCATGCCACTAAGAGGATCGTCAAAGCACCGATCAGCAAATCTGCGCAATAGTCGATAGCACATATTTTATACATTATAATATGAAAGACGAAAATAAAATTTTACAAGTGAACGATATAATTTTTTTTATTCTGATGGGTTTAATTATCGTAAATCATTCACTATATTTAATTTTCACCAATATCATTGCGGAGTTTTACAATTTTACTTGATATTATTAAAGCTTCAGTGAATACTATATTGTTTAAAATTCTTGTCGCGAAAATAATATGCACAATGTCGCGCTTAATCGTTATACTTATTCTTATGAATTTATAATATAATTTTCACACGCGATTATGGTACCTAGTGTAGAGTAGTTTTTGTAGCGACAAACTATACCGCAATTAGCCATAGCAAAGTTGAATATAATTCTACCACTGCTAGACTACAGGTAGATATAAATTGTCTTCGTACTTCTGCACGTCTTATGATTCTGCAATTCCCACTTCGAATGGACAGTCGACGCAACTATATATTATATCCCAGACAGCACACGTCTGTGCGTCATATCGCGGAAAATACGCGGTGTGTTAATTTAATTAAAGATTTGAAATTATATTGGGTACATATACTATGAAACGCGGGCCCTTCAGTTATAGGAACCCTAAAACTTTACAGACTTTTGAATGGACTAACATTTTTGTATCCCTATGTTGAGCAGTTATCTAAATGACCGTAGAACCATATCTTATAAAGGTAATTTGTGATGACTGTAGATATCAACCACGTAGCGTAAAAATGTTACGATTCTATATATTATCAGCGAGGCAAGTACGACAGATGATTAGTGTCTTTTTGGTACATGATTTTTTTTACTTTTTGCCTGATCTCTGCAAACGGAAACAAATCTTATACAGTAAGCTTTGTATGTTGACTTCAAATATTCGTCTATTTTTAAATTACTTCAGATTATTTCCTACGTATAATTGTTTTTATACGGTCAAAAATGGGTCAGATGATTCACATCCTAATATTATACCATACAAATAAACCATAGTCCACTATATGTATAATTAAATAATTTACTTGCACATAAGAAGCATAACAGTTTGAGTATTATTACTACTTCTTAATTAAACCGAAATTTATTGAATTGTATTACATTTGTACATTCGGCTCTTATATAGTTACTTATTTATATTCTTTTAACACAAACTGCATTACGAAATTCAATGCCTAACTTAAAAAGTATGGATAAATAGTTGAATAAACCACTTTGATATCAGTTTAGTTAATAAACTGAATCTGTAGACTTCTTAGCTCCTTGTCTTCGAAAAATTCTATTCATAATTTTTCCCGCTGGTAGAGTTCCGAGGATCCGAAACTCGCGCATGCGCAAATCTGAATCTCCTAAACGCGCACGCGTCTCCCATTGACAACTTTCGTGCTACGCACATGGCGTGTCATGGCGTTTGCTTGTAGTGATGATCTGACTGTTTCTCTCTAACAACTAGTGTCTAAAAAGTGTAATACCGACAAATTCAAACCTCGTGTATAATCAATCCTTCACTCACGGTCACTAAGACTAATTTCACCATCTTATATGCAAATTATAATGCCAACTGGGACGTAGAAGGGATCATGAAACGTGAAACTTATGCTCCATAGCCGTACGGGGGTGTGACAGTTCTGACAGCAGTTATCATAGCCTTGTGAGCTGCAAGGTAATTGTTTACAAAACCGGCTTTCAATTTTCTAAATATTATTCTATACATTCTATACAACGTATAATCATTGTTGAAGAAAAATTTCAATTTACTAATAACAGTGAAAGTATTGTTTATTTATGCTTCATGCTCCAAAATTATCTTTACAATATAAAAATGACGTTTTTTTTTTTTTGTTTCTTGTTTTTCCATCAGATACCAGCTGTCATTATTGCATCTGATCATTTTGAATGCTGGGTGTATGGATTGGAAACGTGCGCAGGAAACTCGCGAAGAAATGCCGCTGAGCCCAATAAATCAGGGGAATAATACCCCTGTCATTAATGGAGGAGTTAATCCAGGAACTACTCCTCAGATTATACCAATCACATGTAACCCACCACCGTCCTATCATAATATAAACCTTCCAATTGGCCACCCGTCCGTTCTGGCTAGCGATCGAGGAGCACCACCTTCTTACGAAGAAGCTATAGATCCTAATGGTATATGAAATGATATAATGCCTAAAATGCAATACGAATTGATAAGAATCGAAAATCAATTCATGCCATGTGAATGAAGCTTGTGAATTGATAAAAAAACTAGTCAAATTACATCCAGAAATGATGCAGCAACGTTTTAATCCATAAACTTGATACCTGTGATCAAAGGATAGTAAAAGAAGAAAGACAGTAAAGCTATTAGGTCTATACATTATCTGTTTTTCTACTTTTTACTGTGCTTTGACGCTGAAAGCATGAAAATCTTTCCATGCCATGAAAATCCAGATATCTCTGGTCCAATTCATCAGCTTATCTCATATTGATTATTCGTTCAGTTTTTGAACCTTTTCAGGTGAATTAGCATCTCAGTAAATTGGGGTCAGATGGGGAAATGTGCATTTGGATGAATAATTTAGCAAACTTATTCTACTATAGTCGTTCTTCAAATTTTCGTCATTAATTTACATCATAGAATGTTAACTCATGATATAGCAGCTCTTAATGGCCTTGAGTTCTATGAAACCATTAAGTGATACTTTCATTTGAGGATTAGCAATACTTGATTGCTAATTTGAACTGGGGATATTCATACATATAATATTACGTAAATTAGGAACAAAACACGCAATCACTACATTTCTCTTCAATGCACAGATAGTGTCAAAATTAGAGATAAATCTATTTTCTAAAAAGGCATTTAGAATGGCCGTAAATGTTTTTATTAAATGGAATAAAAATTCTGTAGACACTCTGAGAAATGAGGAATGATTAAAATGATAGTCGGACAAGGGTTTACTAAAAGCTTCTAGTAAATTATTGTGATGAGTAGGTATATTATTCATTTGTTTCTTAAATTTTCAGCACCACCACCATCCTACGATTCTTTGTTTGGTAGAATGAGAGAAGCTCACAAGGCTTCAAAGGGTGTATTCGACTTCATTAAGAATATCATTGTTCTTTTACTGGGTACAAGTGAGTATAAGTTTAAAATAACTTATTTCTAACAAAATTTATAGCTTTTTACTTCCTGTTAAATATTTACATAATTAAAATACCTTCTATATGTGTTTATTTATTCAGCCCACTTATTATTCCATTTCATTGTTATTCTCCAATGTCTAATTGTTTCTCTCCATGACCATATACACTGTAGTGCTGCTTGCCAGCTTGAGTATGTGATCAGATTTTAAACGGCAGATTAAACATTTAGCCTTCATTACTTGCTGCAAACTTATTCCCTCTTCTTTGCACTTCTTTTCCGATATAAATAAAGAATCTGAGAAGGGAATATTACCAGCAGTAAAATCCTAAGTTTGAAGACATGTTTTATAAACATTAGTAGAATAAGCTACTAATTGATATTTCTTAGTTATAATAAACGACCGTATGAGATACTCGACAGAATAATCTTGATGTTCTTCTCTTTCTATTTTTCAGTTGGGTGCACGATTATCCTAGGTGTGACGATAGTTGTTCCAATTTGTATGATGGTGATCGGTGGACTTTATTTGTACGATTGTCCACAGGGGGAATACATTCCGGTATATTTATTAGTCGGGGGTGGTATTGGAGTTTTTAAACAGTTGTTACATCTTTCTGTGAGAGTACGCGAACGGCAAGAGGAAAGAGACGAAGAAAGAATGAGACAATCTTCTACCCAGACCTTGATCAACTGCTTTATGCTTGGCTGGTTTATCATTGGTGCGTAATAAAGCGAGAATGTTTATATTTGGCCATTTATCAATTCTGTATCATAACATATATATATATATGTGTTATTCCTTAATATAATCTGTGGAAACTTTATTTTTCTGTATCAGGTTCGATGTGGGTGTACAAGGAATTTGAACCAAACTACGATCCATCTAGAGGAAAATACTGCAACAAAACTTTATATTTATTTGCCTTTTGGCTCATCACTTCTGTTTACATAGTATTAGGGGTGATCACAGCCTGCTTATGCAGTTTATCGGTAGCTAGTATCGCTTTTCAAAGACCACCTCCCGATCTCATGTAATGTTCATTCAATCAGTTAATGCACAATAATACATGGATCAGAAGAAACCAATTCAAGAATCTCGTTAGTGGTTTCATTTCGATTCCATGAGAAAATACCGTTCATTCTAATCGAATGCTCATTTTTTGATATCAGTTTTTTTTGTTGAAAACTTATAGAAACCAACTATTTTGGTTTATAAGATGTAAAAGGCAGCTTTTATTAACGTGAGTTCAGAACTGTTGTTGGCAGGCTTATCATCCTTTGATCTTGTATCAGACTATTGGGTATGGCAGTAGCGGAATCATTGAAATTATATACAAGAAGTTGGAACCCCGTTTTTTTCCATATTCTGTTTTCGGTTTCAAAATTTGACTCATTACATAAGCTGTGCCATTGTGACTACTCGGTAGTTTGTCGGTGTTGTGATATAAACTTGATTTTCTTTTTCTTAATATTATATCGTAATTCTCAGCGTACTTGAAGCAGCGCTATAGTGTCAGATATTGAACACTTGGACCATAATCATGAGATAAAATAGGCTGTTTTTAAATTGCCAAAATTTGGTGCGTGTGTGTTGAAAAAGTAAAGTAAAAACAAGAGTTAATAATTCGCATACCAATTATAGCTCTATGTAGTAATTATGTATCGTATGCCCCCGTATCATTGCAGAATTAAACATAAGTAGTATTACTCTGATATGATGAAACAGTAGAGAAATTGTGTTAAAATACTCACAGTAACCAGGAATTGGGATTAGAATGGATCAGTATTACAAAAAATTGACCATAATTTATGTTCTACAATAAATTAGAATTGATGTACCCCTATTTTTTATCAACTACTTTATACTTTTATATTATAGAAATTAATTTCTGTTTTTTTGTTCTTTGATTTTTTTTTTCTTTTTTTCTTTTCAAACAGTCTATAAATCAGATTTAAACGTGCCATATATCAGCAATATTAATTTACATTATTAGAATGTAAATATTTGTTCTATAATCCGATGAAAATACCTACATAATATATGTTTGTGAATGAATATTATAACGGTGCATAGTAATCTTGACACTGGTAATCTCATTCTAACAGATTTATTTCTACATTTAGTTTCTTTTTTTTTTTTCTAAACTTTATATAATTTCACACGTGTGTTTTCTATACTCAACCATTTTGAGATTTGTTATTTGAATAAAAGATTGATTAAAAACTTTTATCTTCATCTTTTATTCGGTATTTTACACATCAACTATTACAGGTTCTTTTTTTTCTTATATATAGGTATATCTTTTTACCACTGGTTAGAAAAATCATGAATCTTACGTCGAGATGTTATAATGATAAAAATAAAGAATGGAAAAATAGTTAATTAGATAATTTGTAAATTTCAAGGTACTTATTACCAATAACTTTTCTACATTACCGGGGCTGTGGACTATCTCTAAATATTATTAATCTCGTGCTTTTGTGCCAAGGCTGTCTGCTGGACTGTAGTTGAAATCTATTTTATTACTCATTATATTAAAACCATTACTATACTATTATTATTAATTTTGTACCAATAGAAAATCTCGCGCAAATATATCATAATGCTAAAATTTGAAGAATTTCAATTAAGTTCTTGTAAGAATTTCTAAGCTAATCAGTATATAAGACTAATTATTCGTTTATGATAAGTACACTCACAACTCAAATATAAGGCAGATTTTCGAGAGTTTATTTGGAAAGTAAAACATTTTCAATTCATTATTCCAATTGGTAAACTGTAACAGTAAACTGAACTTAGAGATTTTCCTACAAAATAATAATTCGATTCGATCAAAGTGCAATATTTCTATTTGATCATCTATGATCCTCAAGAACTAATTTGCCTTTCAATGAATTATAATTTCTACGAGTCATTTGATAATCGGAAGTATTTAGCTCCGTTTAATTTATGAAAGCATTTTCCGTTTAATTGAATTTAAGTTCTTTGATTTTTTTGTTTTTCTAAAATCGGTATAATATAATATTTTTGAATAGTAGTCAAGCGTTTCCCAATCTTCGCTGTGATACCCGGTCTGATCTCTTTATCCACTGTTATATAATTGTTTGCGAACATAAAACAGAATGATAATTACATAAATGACAATGCGATCAATTATATTTAAGGTGGTCCCCTACCCAATTCGACCTGTTCTAAAAACATTGGGCAGAACAGTACTGTCAAACGGAATATCTCTAACCGGGCACCGAAAACGGGAAGGAAGGCTCTGTAGCGCAATTCTATCGGCGATTTCGAACACGTAGGTCCCAAAACATGTTCGTTTCACGATAAAATAGAGATATGGCGTAAAGAATACTTTCAAAAAGTTTATTATATAATTATATAAATAGCACCGTTCAGCGCAATGCTTTTAGAACAGGTCGAATTAGGTGAGGTATCACCTTAAACAGAATATGATAATAATAACAACCTTTAACAAATAAATTCTCCTGCCTATAATCTATATAATATTCCACAGATTAAAATGTACACAATATTTTATTTTAGTTACAATGAGTTTGAAAGAATGCAGCTATATGATTAGGTACTATATTATATACTATAGTTGTATGCGTGCAGTAGTTGCATGACTACAATTGTGTAAAATTCTGTTTCTGTGAAACACGGTCTATGATCATAATACTAAGGTCGAATCAACCGATCGGTTCGTTCCCACAGAACAGACCATAATGATGACAATTAATCTTATTCCGTCTTTGATATATATAGAAAAATATAGAAAAACATAAAAATATACATGTATATGTGTACTCGCGTAGTAGATCCAACTATTTTTACGATTATTTTCAATATTATTTGAATAAAACATGAGTAGTTCATAGCATATTCGACTGGGCTACACCGAGCTACACTGGTGTAGTGTAGCTATCTCCATCCTCTTTCTTTTCTATAAGGAAGAGAGAGACAAAGATGGCTACACTACACAAGTGTAGCTCGGTGTAGCCCCAGTCGAATATGCTATCAATTTATCGAAACGTCAAACGACATAAGGGACAGTGGACACTCATTACGTCAATATTACCTATCAGATAAGAATCATTAATGACGAAGACGTATTTGTTTTTAAATAATAAACTAATCAGCCAAAATGTAATTGATGACCACGTTTTACATTGATCAGATATTTTTTACACGTCAGATATGACGCGGATATAATTAATTGAGAACGTTACCTATACTACATGCATTGGACGCTAATTAAACTCTGTTTCTTCTATTATCATCAGGATTAGGTATCTATATTTATGCAAACATGGCTTTTGCATTCTCGGGTTGAATGATCGAAGGGGGATGAAATAGTGCTTTTCGGTCCTAGGCCCTAAAGTCGGACTTTACGGACCGGGCGGGGATTGGACGTCCGAGGACCGGCGCAGCCGGTCCGAGGATGCGAAATCCCCCACTCAAACTCAAAATGTTAGCAGCTAACATTATCTATTAGGTGGATAGCATATGTAAATACATACTCATAAAAATGACTCTGTCTATAACAACTAAGAGTATATTATGAAAGCGTTCAAAATGTTGGTCTTTTGATGCGCGTGGTCATTAGCTGTTGTATCAAATAGCATAATAGATTAATTAGGTCTTCATTTATCAACATGCATTTATTGATAGAATATGATTATTAAAATTGGTTTGCTTTGGGCTCTCCCAGGTACTCCCCTCGGGGTTCGACCTTTTTTCGTTATCTTTTTTTCCCTATAGTCAAGGTGCTCCTCCCCCTCTCCCTCTTTCTCCGTTTTTGCGTCCTTCTTCCAACTTTGCACCTTGACTGGCTCTACTGTTTTAGGTGGGATCCAAACCACCAGAGCCGCGGTTGAGGCATATGAGTATTTTTCTATTTAAAAATCTCAGTGGTGCCAGGGGGGATTCGAACCCGCGATCTACGTGTTCGTAGTCGGGGCTCTTGTCCACGAGCCACCGCGGCTCTTAGAATATGATTATTAAGGTAACTGTATTACACGTCTGATTTATGAACACGTGCACATGGTATTGTTGTAATTTCCTGAATAAATTGGCTTCCGATTTGTTCAGATTTTTGGTCTTGTCAATCGTCGTATTTATACTTTACACTTATACCTCAATCTATCTATTTTTCGCCCATATTCTGTAATTTGTCGGAGGTGTAATCTATTTCGTACAGAGGATAATTAATTGTCTGCTATCAATTTCGCACTGGTTTCATCAAGTGGAGAAATGCTGTTGACATTTCACGAACTTTATTCGAAAGAATTATATGTATCTGAATATTATACATGAACCTGATTAAACAATTTATTACTGACAGGTGAATTCATGTTAATTGAAAATTTGTTTATCACAGATATGAATTTTCCTGACACGGAGTATTTAACTACACGGAAAGAAAAGAATAGTAATACTCACAATGTAACATAGTAACCATTACTATGTTACATGGTAACGTAGATTTTCAAACATTAAATTTGCTTAGTTACCATGTAGCATGGTAATGGTTACCAGGAAAATAGTAATGAATCCTATTTGACATAGTATCATTTACGATTTTATGAGAAATAAGTCTGGTTACTATGTAGGAATGGTAAATATTACTATTCTCTTCTCTCCGTATAGATTATGAAATGCATTTTGTATGACCGCAAAGCTTTCTCTGGAGCTCCAAGTGAGATTTCTGGTTCTAAGGCAGTCATATCAATGGGTTCAATCGATACAAACAAAGTTGTACTTGTATACTATAAACATGTAGTCTGTGGACACTGGACTGTAAGAGATTCGCTGAGCAATATTCCTTCGAACACAATCACGAAGTCATGTTCTAGTAATCGATACCTTCAAGCCATCTATGGCTCGAACAGAGACGCCTGCTTTCAGACGCAGCGTTTCCAAAGAACCTGCACTGCTTATTCTGTACTTTTGAACAACTCTTGTCACCAATACTTTCATCAACATCGTGGCGTAATTTCGACCTGGAAATGTTAGGACAGTTATCAGCGCCGGCGACTTCTGATAATTTCGAGTGTGGAGTTGGAGCACGGGGGGGGGGGGGGGGGGGGGGGGGGGGGGGGGGGGGAGAGAGAGATGAGTGAAATAATTTTTTTTTCGTTTTTTATTTATTCATTGCGAACGTTGAACCTCTAACAGGGTTTTTAGATATAAATTCATCGATGTGTTTGGGGGCAATCCCAAATTTTTTTTGGGTTCAAAAGAAAATTTATATTCTCCGTACTGGCAACATTCAATTTTACAATTAGTCGGGAGAATTTCGAGTGTGGAATCTCACACTCGAAATATTTCCACACAAAAGTCGCCGGCCCTGACAGTTATTATTTTACACATGAATATGGTCTATGGACAATAGTGGAGAAAGACGTATGACTTACCAATGCACCCTCTAATACCGCTGGTGAAAGGTATGAAGGCATATGGATGCCTGCCCACCGAGTTTTCCGGTGTAAATCTCTCCGGATTAAATTTTTCCGGTTCCGTCCAGTAGTTTGGATCACGGTGAGCCATATACCTTAGTAAATTTTAGATATTACACATAATTTTTACAATATGAATTTTATTTCATACATTTTTTTTTACAAATGTGACAAAATTTACAATTCATCAAATTGATTAGATATTCAAGTTATTTCATTTCATGCATATTTGCAGGTAGGCATAAATGGTTTTCAACTCACATCATTTTTCCTCATATGCTTTCAGTAATAGGCACGATTCGCTTAACATAAGTGTCTTTAAATGGTAATGAGGTAATTTGTAAAAGCTAATTTAATGATCTGATACTTGTCTTAATCGCTCTATCGTCATATACATGTTCTCAAATCAATTAACATATGTCTTATATTTTACTCGTAAATATACGGATCCTAAATTAAAAAAAAAAAAAAAAAAAATTATATACATATACATATATTAGGGTGGTTTTTTTTGGGACTATTTTTTTTTCTCTGCTCCCGGCCTGAAATTTTGTTGGAAATGCCAAAAAAGAAATTCCCTCCAAATATAAGCCCTTGATATTAATGTTAAGTACTCGCCCAGAACGTGAGAAGATTTCCCATTTAAGGGTAGGAGATACTGAAATTTGAGTGCGAAAATTTGAAAAAAATCGATTTTCGGTTTTTTACGGAAAAGTGTTATTTGAACCCTTATCTATACGTACACAAATCCTTGAACAGAAAAAAAAAAAAAAAATTATTAAGCCCCGTTTACTCAATCAAACGTACAATGTTACAGTAGAAGTTCCTAATTTTCCTATATTTCGGTTATTGCCATTTCAATTTGTGAAAATAAGTAACTTGGGATACATTTTTCACGTGAGATAACAAAATAATAAAATAATAAATAATTTTTTTCAAATCACTGCTACGCTCTGAGAAAACATTCTAGTGACTCAGTCTTTTTACAGTTGATTAGTGCTATTTTGATACAAAGTTCATGATTCTTCCAAATTTCATGTGCTCCGCTGAACCAAAATGTAGTCCATTGAAGAAAAAGTAGTTGTCGTAAGGTACAGGTTGCTGCGTTGCATGAAATTTCTCAAAATTGGAGGAGATATTCTCTATGAATGTAATTTAGAGCCAAACCAATAATATTTCATGTATATTCAAGTTTTAGACATAGAAATTTTTGATTGTAAAATATTTTTTCCAAAACGATGGAAAAAAAAGTCTTACAATCAAAAATTTCTATGTCTAGAACTTGAATTCATTAAATATTATTGGTTTGCCCCTAAATTACATTCATACAGAATATTTCCCGCAATTTGGAGAAATTTCATGCAACGCAGCATACTGTACCTTACGACAACTACTTTTTCTTTGGTGGACTACATTTTGGTTCAGCGGAGGACATAAAATCTGGGAAAATCATGAACCATGTATCAAAATAGCACTAATCAACTGTGGAAGAACTGAGTCACTAGAATGTTTTCTCAGAGCATAGCAGTGATTTGAAAAAAAATCATTTTCAAGGTGTGTATACTCCCATAAGACAACAACTCCAAAATATGTTTTTCTACGGTTGGAAATCTTATTGAAGTTTTTGGTCACACACTTCACCAGAGATAAGCATTGAAATTCATATAGCAAATCAATATTCTCCCAAATGTTTGTATTCATTTTACAGAACCAGATTTACAAATCATCAACCGCACGATTCGCTGCCCCCAGATCAAATTGCTTAGACTTGACAAGACCAAGTTTATATCAATCGAACTGCTAAAATATAAATGTTGAAATTTTTTCAAGTTGTGATAATTTATATGCTTTATAATGCTTTCCAACTTCCTTGAAATCGTAATTTCTGGAATGCATGATGAAAATGTGAATTCCACTTAAATATTGTGCGAGCCGAGCTATTTTTTTTTTTTTTTTTTTAACGTCACATGCTTCAAAACTATTAGTAATCTCGTCTGAAACTAGTTTGGATCATGCAGTAATAAAAATCTTGAATTTTGTGAATAATTTGAAAAAAAACTTCAAAGCGATTTATCTCAGAACTATGGTTTTGCCTTTTGAAAAAGTCCCATGCGTCTTAGTTTTTGTTGAAGACTTCTGCAATTTTCAGGGTGCATTCCTACACACACTAGCTACAAGCCCACGTCGGATTTTGAAAATCGAGACAAAATTACGGATTTTAGAAAAAAAAATTGAAATTATATTTTTTTTTTTTTCATAAAAAAAAGTGTTAAATCAAAGTATCGTAGCTATCTCTAAAAACCGACGTGGGTTTGTGGCTTGGGCAGCCTGAAATATGTGTGTGCAAGCCCAGCAAGATTCAAAAATAATTGAGACGCATGGAAGGTTTTCAAATAAAGGCTATTTCAGAAGCATTATGAGGAGTAACTCCCCGAGTCGAAATTTAACGCCTCATTAGAACCTCAAAATTTTACCGTTGGGAGGTTTTTGAGGGTCTAAAGAGGTTTATTTTGTATGGGAATTGAAACCCTCTTTAGCGCCTAAAACTCGTAGTTACCAGACAAATGCAGCATTTTAGGGTCAAATGAGGATCTCACGAGAACCTCGCAAAACCCTCACTGCGCCCTGCCGCGTAGCGGTGCACGGCTGCATGGTGATCGGACTTTATGAGTATCAAAATAGGCGCTAAATTATTATTACGGATTGAAAAGAGGTTCATTTGTGCGCTATGAGTACTCAAGCGGGCGCTGAATTTCGACTACAGAGTTGTAGATTGATAATAGGAGTTTGAGGTCTAAACAGGATCTGTAGAGACGTTATGAGTTGGATGCTATGAGTATCAAAGCAGGCGCTAAATTTCGACTACGGAGGACTTGTAGGTTCAAAATAGGAGTTTGAGGTCTAAATAAGATCTAGAGACGTTGAGTTGGATGCTATGAGTATCAAAGTAGGCGCTAAATTTCGACTCTTGAGGACTTGTAGGTTCAAAATAAGAGTTTGAGGTCTAAATAGGATCTAGAGAGGTTGAGTTGGATGCTATGAGTATTAAAGTAGGCGCTAAATTTCGACTCGGGTCTGTACTTATTGTTTCAAATGACTTGAAATTTGCACAATGTCTATGTTTTGAGATGGCAAACATGTGTGTTAAACCTCATTTAAAAATAGCAATTGGTTCAGATGGGCAGTTTTCAGTATCTCCTACCCTCAAGTAACATGTAAATTTAGATTTTTTTTTTCAAATTCCTATAACTCAGCGGCATTTTGTGTTATCATATCCCCCATCCACACCGAAAAAATATGTATGTGACGTATATTTTTGAATATATTTAAAATATACTTGAAAATATATGTAAAAATATACGTGACATATAAAAAGTTTATATGAAAACCATATGAAATTTCGCCGATTCGTATATGTCAAAAATATATTTCAATATATATGTCAAAATATATTTAAGCATGTATGTTAAAATATATTTATGCATATATGTTAGAATATATTAAGGGGACCAGTACAGCAACTTTTCGAGAAATTATCATAGTCCGAAATCAATTTATTTCATAACCAAAGTTCATTTCACATCAAAATATTTTTCTTTTTCAAAATCACGTGTCGTAAGGATTTCAGAGCACCGTTGGACCGATTCAGGTCATCTTGGATTCATTTTCTTCGGAAAACAAATCCTCATCATGTGAATGTAGGAATTTTGAAAATTCTTCATTTTGGCCAAGTTATTTAAGAAATCAGTGATAATAATTTTTGCAAATTTGGTAAATTGATCATAACTTATGACATAATTTTTTATTTTAAAATTCCTACATTTACATGATGAGGATTTGTTTTCTGAAGAAAATGAATCCAAGATCACCTGAATCGGTCCAACGGTGCTCTAAAATCCTTACGACAGATGATTTTGAAAAAGAAAAATATTTTGATGTGAAATGAACTTTGGTTATGAAATAAATTGATTTCGGACTATGATAATTTCTCGAAAAGTCGCTGTACTGGTCCCCTTAACGCATATATGGCAGAATGTATGCGTGAATATATGTGAACATATATATTAAAATATATGTATAAAATTATTTGCTTCATGTATGCAAAAATATATATTTAAGTATAGACAAGAATATACGCCGAAATATATGAAAATAATGATTATTCAAGCAGAGGTAAGTACAAATTTATGTAAAAGTTAACTCATATAAATAACATTTTCTAAACATCAGATGTGAATTATTAATTAATTGGCTGCTATACACTGCCTTGACATGCATTCTTCATTTTCTTCGTTTTTCTTCCAAATAAATTCACCATTGCTGACAGAGCTGGAATAACATATTATATTATCAGTGCGTGTTTGATTTTGACTTGATAGCTACAAATAAAATAACACAATTATTTTAATTAAATCAGTTACTACTTACTTTTTTAATGAACGATTATCGATTAGTAATAAATTAATATATTATATTAATTAATCTTTATTCTATGCCAATTGAAATTCAGAAAATATGTCAGATTTGTTCATAACAGACTATTGAAAAATCAATTGAAAGACATGATAGTGCAGAAAAAAACAGTAGAATGTCCAAAATGTAAAAAAAGAAGTTAGAAAAAAAGGATAGATGAATCTGGTGCAATTTCGTATCGGTCAAAATCAAACACGCACTGATAACCTAATATACTAAAAAAATATGATTTCATTTCAAACACAAACTCTATACGCAGACACCCGACTTGGAAATCTTAAACGAAGTTGTACAACATGATGATTCAGAAATTATTTTACCGGGATATCATGGAGTGAAGACGAGTCCTTACAGCACTTCCGCCCTTCCAGCACTTCCGCACACCGTAGAGTAACAGAAGTTGCGTACGTATCATCCTGGATTAATTTTTTTCCCTCGAATAAAGATTGATGTGAAAAATCTATTCAAAAGCTTTACGCTGTCCAGGTCGAGACATAAGAACCAGGAATCGCGAATATGAGGTCAAGGAACGTCGCGGTTATTCAAAATTGTAAATTCAAACATTCTGGGCCGGAAGTTGATTTTTGCATATTAAAAGAACTAAGCATACGCTAAGAGAGGTCAAAAATTCAAATGAGAGCATGCAAAATTATGATATTTTCGAGTCAAATCTCGATTTCTCATCCGAAGTATACAAAATTATTGTAATTTCGCATTTACATGTGAAATATTCGGAATGACATTACAGAAAATCATGAAAGCTCATTTGTTCCGTTTGTATTGTCATCCAAATATTTGTAAAAGACAAATACAACATAATCAGTGGGTTGCGTCATAAAAGGAATGGATGAAAGTTTTGAAAGTTTTGTATCTCAAGCAAAACGAGGTGTCATGACCCACGAGTCAAGGGTTAACAGCTGTTTAGAATATACATTGAAGTTTGTCCATGGATGAATTTTAAGTCTAAGAAATGTAGCACGTAGTATTTTGAATCTATGAATTGTTAAATGAGCGTAATCTAGCATCGTAGAAGACAGAGGCGAATTTCAATACAATACAACGAGTGTAGTTCCCAAGGTGTGATAGCTCATTTTAATATACCATGAATTATTCAGCACATTTTCGGTTCCACTGATCCAAAAATCAATGCGAGATTATTCTGAGCTGTGGACAAACCATGGTAACGAACCAAGGTCTTTCTTAATCGATGTACATCGATCAAAATAGAAGATCTGGCTTTTTCGAGCCTTACTTCTGCGCCCACATTTGATACGCTGTCTGAGTAATGTTTAATGCATTAGCCAAATAATTAAAACAAGTATTATACGTGCTTATTGAACTTTAGGATGAAAAAAGAAACCACTGAACTACATGTTTTCAGGATTGTGAGGCGCTAGATTTAGAAGGCATCGACTGAACCCTTTCGCAATACGATTTCTATATATGTATATGAGTGATAGTTTTCTGTAAATAACATATCCAACCGATTGCATAACGAGTGCATAAAACGCATATATGCACTTCTTATAGCGTGGGAATCAATCGTTTAGTATTTCTGATTTGCAATCCTAATTCATAATTAATAGACTACCAATAGCAGATTGCATATAATTGATTCAGCAATTGACCACGTGGTTAATAGTAGGTATGTACATACCTACCTACCACTGTAATTTGTCAGACGATTTTCACCTGCAGTGATATCACATAGAAAATTGTGGACAATCGTAACTACATTGCTATTGGGTCTTGCGCTGGGTCTCAAAAGCTTCATTGATACCAGCAGTGTTGTGAAAATTGTAATTAAACTTCATTTAATTACACATTACTTTGGTAATGTGTAATTAAACTCGATTTAATTGCACATTACCAAAGTAATGGGTAATTAAATGAAGTTTAATTACACATTATCAAAGTAATGGGTAATTAAATGAGTAATTCCATTACAAATGTAATTAGTGACTCGCAACACTAGATACCAGTAGCTCATGTCATGACTGTATGGGTTAGTAATTTTTCACTAATGTTTTTTCAAGTGCCAAAAATATTTGATGAGAACTTAAATTGGTCATTCGCTTGGAGCAACAGTTTACAGATCGAGCAGTTTTATACAATGGAAGACATCTTCATGAACGGTACACATCGGCCGTTGAACGAAATCTCCGATAACAGTTTTCAGCGATTAATTAGAGATTTAGTTCTACATAGCTGTTCCCTTTTCCTCATCGAGCCCGTTGTGCCCCGGCCCTATTTATGTCAAATTTGAGTACACTACGTGGTTTAGAAACATTTTTGAATGAGGAACTGCCGTTCGTCTTTCGTATCTACGTCAATTTCAAACTACGACTTTATACTGCACTATATTGACACTGGATGCAGGCAACTTGTGGCACTGACCAATTAGCAAGAAGCAATTCATTTTCAGATGTAAAGAGAGAGGTGATTCCTTCAAGCCCGATCCTTTAGTATCGTAAATCGTAATTATATTCTCGTTTTGTACTTGGGTATTATCGCCTTAGTGTAAAAAACTGACGCTCTTAGATCGAAATGCTTATTCGCCCCCGTTTACGCGCATAATATTATCAACACGGAGAAAAAAATATCGCGCTCATCACGAAACTTCAAATCTCTGTTACCACAATCCTATGTATAGCGATTGTCACCTAACGAATCCTTACTATAGCTAAACGTACAGTGTTAAGAGCTATACGGATCGTAGTAAGCGCTATACGGATCGTGATCATCGCGATCCACCGCTCGCAGCGCCATCTCATTCGGCTTGGATCGTGATAATCACGATCCGTTTCGTGATGAGCGCGATATTTTTTTCTCCGTGAACTTCCTGTTCTTCTGTTTTCAGAGAAAGAAGGAAGTTATTTTAATCACCCCGAAAATGAAAAGTTGAGCTTTCACTAGATCTCCACTTTACGGATCAGGACGATGTCTCGAGAACGAGTTAACGGATTTTGACGATTCTGGTCTCAATCGACGTGGCTTTTCCAAACTTAGAACTGATGAGATTTTAGCTTCCATCGGTTCAGCACTTTTAGAATTATTTAAATAACAAAATTCTTAAAAATAAAACGAAAATGATATCTTGAGAATGGATGAACGAATTCGAAGATAATGATAAGATAACATTATTATTTAAATTATTATTTTTATTATTTTTAATCCAGCTTGAAGCGAGTTTGAAAACGGTAAGTTGAAAGGCTGGCTTATGGTCAGCCTAAAACCGCATGTTTTTGTGACGCAACAGGCTATAGTACCATGTAGCATTGTTCGTAAGTGATATCGGACAAACATTCTGAATGATATATGTATACAGGGTGATTCAGAATTCGTGATGAATCTCTTGACGGGTTAATCCTTGTTAAAATTGGGTTCGAAAGTTTCTCAGATATTTTTCCGAAAAATAATGTTCATTCACGGATATTTTTTTTCCAACGATTTTTGTTCAACAATTTTTTTTGTTCACATCATTTGTCAACTTTAAAGAATCGCAAAGGATGCCCATTCTTTTTTCCCAATATTAGAGAGATTTCTTGGTAGAAGTTTCTGATTTGGTGGAAGATGATCAATTTGATGAACTTTCACAAAATGTGTTATGGTTCCCACGGAAAAAAAAAAATCATTTTTCGGAAAAATGGGTGAGGAAATTTCGATCCCAATTTTGACAGGGAATTTTGAAAGAAATTCGTCACGAATTCTAAATCTCCCTTTATATGAGGTATTCAACAAGCATACCAATTTTCTATTCGACTAATGCAGGCATCTCTTCATTGGCCGATCTAGAATTACTCGAAATAGTAAGTCAGATGTATTCTGAAGGTATTCTCAGACCTTGACGAACCAATCATATCATTTCCGAGCGATATTTGAATTCGTGTCCACATGACATGACTATATTCTAGAACAAGTTTGCGTGATATGATAATGAGGTAACTCATATATTAAAAACCTTCAATCACATTACGTATCTGTAAGAAAAAAAAAACCAAGTAATTGTGACGCAAGAACTCTGCCGCTCATGCGTAACGAAGTTGAATTCTGTTTATAGGGTCTAGTTTCGACGAAAGTCGGGGGCAGTGACTTCGAGGTTTTAAAAGTGTCGAGTGTGACCAATTCTGGAGTACGCGACATCAAGTCGATCGAATCGTTTGAACATGTCGCAAATACAACAGTTCTACGCAGGACAGAACGTCTTCATTACGGGTTGGTATCTGTCGTGTGAAGGAAGCTCTTGCGCTCCGCGACCTCCACTCTTTGCAGTTATCTTTCTGGCAATTTAGTATTTCCGAAAATACACTGGATCGTCACATTCTGTGCTTACAGGTGTTACAGGCTTTTTGGGAAGAATCTTACTCGAAAAGTTGCTCCGCTGCTGCCCAGGGATCGGGACTATCTACGTCCTGATCCGTGCGAAGAAAGGAAAGAGCGCCGAAGAGCGAATAGATGCACTGCTTGTTGATCCGGTAATAAGCCCGCAGTAAAATTCACAATTCGCCACGTGCTGAAATCTACGGCATCTTTGCTGAGAGTGCGAAAATATAAGCGGCTGAAACGATCTTGGCAACGCTAAGGAACAAAAGTTTCATGCTGTTACCAAATATTCGTTGTTTAGTATGTGTATTTTCATTTGGCGGGATCTCATTCGCGGATCGAGAACGTTCAGTATGTGTCGCGTTCGGAGAATCTTGATGTCAAATAAAGACAGGGAGAATAACCTTTTCAAAAGCAAGAAAGAATCTCATCATTCTTTATTCAGGTCTTTGATGTGCTGCGGAGCGACTACCCGGACTTTTCGAAGAAGGTTGTTGGAGTCACGGGCGACATTGCTGCGGATGGACTGAACTTATCACTCACAGACCATGCACGCCTGATTAACGAGGTATTCAGACCATGGTTCAACTTTCTATCTTTTTCCATAAGCTGCAAGCATGAAAATTAAATTGTTTCAGGTATCAGTGATCTTCCACTTAGCAGCCACCGTGCGTTTCAACGAAAAACTTGAGACAGCCGTCGCGATTAACGTGAACAGCGTCAAGTATATCGTGGACATTGCTAAAGCATGCAAGAATTTCAAAGTAAGAGTATCCCTCGTAACCACAAATACTGATCATGATTGTTCTCGTCCCCAGAAAGTGACACTCTCTGATTTCAGGTCGGAATTCACGTATCCACCGCATACAGCTATTGCGTGCGGAAGTCGATCAACGAAGAGCTGTACCCACCACCCCTGAGCTATGAAGGGGTTAATAAGCTTATCGGAGATGTTGGTAAAAATAAATCCGAATGGTCCGAAGAAGAAATGCAGAATTTTACAGAGAGGTACGCCTATCTTTTCTGATGGTCCGACCTGGGTTGCGATTTTGCGATTCTGTAACTTTCCGCTAACTCGCTAACTCGCTAACTTGCTAACTTCGTCCAATCGGAGATCGTTGCGGCCCGTAACGATCTCCGATTGGACGCTCCTCAGCCAACCAACGGTCTTAGAGCGAAAAGTTAGCGAGTTAGCGAGTTAGCGAGTTAGCGGAAAGTTACAGAATCGCAACCCTGATATGATCCCCGTAATTAACAAGCCTCGACTGTTTCGAGAAGTACAATAGGATAATGATGCGCTCCTAAAGTTCTGATTCCGTGAGTCAGGAATGGATTATTTCTAATAAAGAGGCGATCTGGGCAGGATATATACATGACTTTATTCTCACAGCTTGAGCAATAGAGAGCTACGAGCAGGTACAGAGATATATTGACGGAGAAAGATATAGTTTGATTGACAGACAGTGAGAACATCGAAGTATTGATATAAACACACGGAGGTAATTGAGCGACGCTCGAGTGTGACCAACTAAGCGAAGGTGCGGCTTAGGCACGAACAGGAGTCAACGTGCTTTTATGCTAACATGGACCGTGATTCGATTTTTTTCCCACAGAGCTTTGGGGGAATGGCCAAATACCTATAGTTTCACCAAAGCCATTGCCGAGGGTGTCATCGCAGAATTCGCCAAGGATATGCCGTTTGCAGTATTTCGACCTTCGATCGGTAATTAACTCCTGTGCTTAACAAGACAGTCCTGAGCGCCTCAGGGAACATCAGCGTGCATCGTTCATAGAATTAGAGAGCTAGTGATTTCGCAAGACCGCAAAATATACTACCAAAGGTCACTTTCAGCCTAGGCCAGAATAAGAATACCTTCACTGTACGCGATTTGACTAATGTGAGCTCACAACGAAGCTCAGAGCTTTGGTAGTTTTCACAATTGAAACTACGAGCCCGATACTTGGAGGATAACTCATAGTGCATGTTACTTGAAATATGAGATAGTCAACATTCTTGAATTTCAAATCATGTTTGCCCAATAAAAACTATACCCAAACAAAGAGATACGGAATCTAGTAGGTCAGAATCCGTGGGTGAATTCGAAATTGGACTCAGCCCATAATTATTATCAAACCGCTTGCGAACCTCATCGTCTCACACGGAGAGAAGAGAATAGTAATATTTACCATTCCTACATAGTAACCAGACTTATTTCTCATAAAATCGTAAATGATACTATGTCAAATAGGATTCATTACTATTTTTCTGGTAACCATTACTATGCTACATGGTAACTAAGCAAATTTAATGTTTGAAAATCTACGTTGCCATGTAACATAGTAATGGTTACTATGTTACATTGTGAATATTACTATTCTTTTCTCTCCGTGCACTGATCGTGTGCAGATATGATTCTTTCGCCGCAAAACGTAAAAGAATCGTATTGCATTGCATGCGAATTGCATGTACGTCAAATAACGTGTGAGCATTCATGTATCTTCGGGAATTCAAAGTTCAAAAACTGTTTCTTCAACCGAATTAATGGAAGAATCATGTGTTTCGCAGTGGTGAATGCGTACAGGGAGCCAATTCCTGGATGGCTGGCTGGACCAATAGGGGTTCCGGGATTGATGTGTGCACTGGGTCTCGGAATCATGCACGTTGTACTCATAGACCCTTATGTTAGAACCGATCTTGTCCCGGTGGATTACGTTTGCAATGCTCTTATTTCTTCCGCATGGGACACTGCCACGACTAGAAAACGGTAATTATAAACAATCACCCAGGCGCATACTCGACGTGTCTTCCATGCATAGACCCACAGCAGTCGAAAACATGCACTCATCATTCAGTATATTGATGTTGAGTTTATTGTATTTCTCCGACGTGCCTTTGAAGTGATACCTGCAGCCTGGGTAAAATTCGAGTACAAATGAATACGGCCTAGTTTCGACGGCCACATGTGTTGTGAGGTGGATTTTTCTTGGTCCTCAGACCAGACCGGATAGCTAGGCTGAGAACCGTCCACTCGACAATTGACCCACGAAAATTAATAATTAAACAAAATGTTGGGCGCCAGGTGTGTAACCGCCACTTTCTGAAAATCTAAATAATAAAAAAAAAAAAGACAAACTACAGATACTTGAGCGCCGGCTAGCGTCAGTACCGCGGAGAGGGGTCGGGATTAATGAAGGATTAGCGTGGCGTATTAACGACTCGATGATTTGAATGTAATAAAGAAAATAAAATTTATTCAAGAAAAATAGAATATAGAATAATAGAAATGACGAGTTTTACAATAATAAATAAACTAATAGCTTCCACGTAGGAGAGCAATAACAAATAAAAATAAAGCAAAGATAAATAACTCGACAAATTCGTCCCTCGCGGAACAAAAATTACAACTAAAAGATCGGAATATGCCCGCAAGGCTTAACAAAACAAATTCCCAGAATTATTACTTAAAAATTAACTTAAACTAACTCTGCCATCGTTGGCGAAACAAAAAGACTAAACGAAATTCAAAATATAACAATGATTGGTATCTCCTCGTGAGAGGGAGAGAGCGCGACAGTGACGTACTATGACTGTCTTTCTCGCACTCAGGTGCGAAGCCTACGTCTCTATAGAATGACTAATACGCGACACAAAACTCGAAAATATTACGCAAAACTGAAACTCAAAACTCTATTATGCTGTGAGACACTGGTGGCGGCCTACCGACTCGGAGGTCGTCTTAATTTGATTCTCAAAATCTCTAAAAGCCTCGTGGCTCGGACAAGACAAGATGGCTGATGACCGTTTGCCGAATTCAAATTAGTAGGGGAGAGAGGGGGAATGGCGGTCACTTAAGCAGAAATTGCAATAACTGGGGAAATGACGATCGGAAAAAAGTCAGTTATATAGGATATGGTGGAAAATTTCATCCACACTGACTGCTATGAACGGTATTCAGATCTTCGACAAACTCCACATGCTAACTTCACATCACTGGAAAATGAAATCGACCGGCATTACCCGACCTAGTCGGGTAATGCCGGTCGCCACAAAATGCATTGACGGTCAAAGTGGGGTAATGGTAATCACACACGAAAATCTTGTGAAAATTGGTTTAACCGAAAATATTTATACTTTGATTTATTTTTTATTTTTTATTTTTTTATTTTTTTTTATTTTTGTTTTTATTTTTATTTTCATTTTTCTACCTGGATAGCATGACCGGCATAACCCCAACATGTCAAATCAGCTTTGACTTGTTGTTTCAATCACAAAATATATTATAATCAAAAATTATTAATATGTAAAATTAAGAGAAAGGCTGAATTAACCACCCTGTCATATTATTTGTTACGTAAATGTGACAAAAATGCAACATATCTCTTATAAATCGTATCCAAAAAATTAGAGTGGCACTACCACATAACTACCGATTGTCACGAAGAGCCGAGACCTTGAACCAAGATGACAAGCTCGATGCCAGTAGTCTGTATCTGCATCCTCTACGTGGTAGCAGTAGAGTCGTTATTTTCAAATGGATAGAATATGAGATATTGACATGACCGCCATTACCCGCATGACCGCCATTCCCCCTCCCTCCCCTATGAGTCAAATTGGCTAACGCTTACCGTGGTCCAGCCAAAAATAAGGCCTCGTGGCGTCTCGAAGACGAGCCCTCGGGTCTACGCTGCAACGGGTGCACTAACTCGAACTCAATCACTCAACTCAACTCTATCTGCGAGGCAAGCCTACGGCAGAGTGATATTTGACCGCCGGGTGTCGATAGTTCGCACCCTGGTCATATGATCGCCTAATAATTTGCGTATTGACCACTAGATCGCCTCACGTAATGCAGTAGATCTTGGCTCCGCGCTAAACTCAAAATTTGCTCTGATGATAACGGTTCCTGCAGGAGGAACGCGGTTCGCTGGCTCTTCGGGGTGGCGGTAATCTCTTCCACCACCGTTATCCCTCGTAGCTGAGTACTCTGGGTACTCCCCCGCGTTCTCTCTTTCTATGGTAGACTCCACTGCAATTCTTCGCCTTCAGGAGCGTAATTGACGGGCTTTATCGTCGAATGCCTCGTTGTTGCCTCCGTCTCTGTAGATTTCGGCCTCGTACTCGAAAATATCGGCCATGTCTCCCACATAATAGAGAAAAGGTAGAAAAAGAACAAAAAGAATAAGAAATAGATTCGACAGTCTTAGATCGGTCACGGTCGCCTCTCGGAGATTTTATAGCCTCGGGGCTAACCTAACGCATTTATACTTCGTTCATGCATTCACCCGACGTAACTATGGTCGTCTAAGGGTTCGGGAGTCACTTGTAACACTCGTTGCAAAATGCAATGTTACAGTGTCTATAAAAGTTGTGATTCAAGTTGGTATGAACAACTTTAAGTAAATGATCACTGATTGTCGTTGCTGCGAATTGTAACGAGCATCCGACGATTTCAACGATGATCCGGAATTGCATCCAGTATCAACTGGTCTAAAACCGCTCGGAACTCTCAGTTCTTTGCGATCCTCACATTGTAGCTCCAACGTCTAACATTTATTCTGCTCAACTATAGACATCGCGGAGAAGTTCCAGTGTACAATTACGTCTCTGGAAATGAGAATCCCATCACTTGGGACCAATTGTATCAAAGGTTCAGGACTATGGGGCGCATATACCCGTCAAATGCGGCTATTTACTATCCTTTCGGGTTCTGGACGAAGTCAAAACTCTTGTTCTCTATATCGGAATTCTTCCTTCATTTGATCCCGGCACTGTTAATTGACACCGTCGCAAGATTGTTGGGAAAACAGCCAAGGTAAGATTAAAGCTTGAATTCATTGATTTTCACAACCTTTGACCGGCACTAATCACTTCGAATGTTGTAATGTCGAATGAATTTCTCTTACTCGTTCCCTCTTCAAAAACACCGGAATCAAAAATCCAACTCTTTGTTCAGGTTATTCAAGCTTGCGCGTAAAGTCGGAGATGCTTCACGTGCGCTGGTGTATTTTAGCACACAGCAATGGGCTTTCGAAAATCAGCAAACTCAGAATCTCTCGAAACGAATGACGCCCACGGACCAGCGAACATTTCCATTTGACATGCGAGACGTCGATTGGGATGAATATACTTTAAAAATGATCAAGGGTCTTCGGAAGTACATTGTAGGCGAGCCTGATGGAAACAAAGAGCAAGCGAGACAGCGACATGTATAGTGAGTGAAAATTCAAGTCTATTTTTCAGAATATTTGATGGGCTGCAACATTATTATTTCTTATATGAGAGAACAAAATCGCCCGCAATCCCTACGCCCTTTGATAACGCTGCTTTTTCACATCTATTTCAGTTTGTACATGATTCACACGATCGTGCGTTTGACGCTCGGCATCTTCATTCTATGGATGATCTGGGTGGTATTTCATGGATTCGGCTTCACGATTGGCACGAATAGTCTCACGGCGTAAGACGTCTGCGCCTTTACGTATCATCAATGAGGCATATTTTATTTTCATATTGTTTCGATTCTATTCCATCAAGCTGGTATTCATTGACTCGAAACACCATGATTCACGTAATAAATGAATGAAACGATTGTGTTCATATATGAATCACGAATCCTTAATATGCAATACCACCATTTCGTCAGAACTGAAACGATGGTCCAGGCGAATTCTAGTTACCAGTCCTAGGCTGGACTCGACAAAATATCAACATTCACAGAATATAAAGATTATCTGTTACACCTCGTCACTATGCATTATGCATTCGCAGGCAATAACGAAGAGAGAAGTGTACGAGCCTCTCGGGAAATCATTACAAGTAAGTCGAGTTAGTGAACTCCATCGATTTCTCGGTTCAATTTCTTCACTCAATTGGATATAGTATTTTATCAACAAAAACAAAGTTCTGAAGACTAACGCGTAATTTCCTCGCCTGTCGAAAAACAATAATTTACAGTACATGTGGGTGTTCATTCAAAAACTTTTCATCTTAATACGTCGAAAACCAGAAAAGATTTTGGAACGCGGTATTCGGGAGGTTGAAAGGGACTGAGGGGAAACCACCTCGGTATTTAGTGATGAAGCGCGATCCACCTCCATGCCGCCAGTCACGTCAATTTTGACATTTCAGATAGCGCCCCACCCCTTGTGATACATTAAATTAAAGCTCTTAAACGATGCTATATTTTGACGCAAGTTAGATCAAAATCGGTCGATTCGGTTTTGTGTAATCACTCAATAAGTATCGCCCTAGTGTGAAAAATTTAAAGTAGTACGATCGGTCTGAGAATTACCGTTTAGATTCTTGTAAAATTCGGCATACTGGTAAATTTTAGTGCAACATAGACCTAGTTAATTTTTGGGTACCTAGGGTACCCATGAGAAAAGTTACGAGCATTTTCTTCCTCAAGCGTTCAACACGGAATCTTATGGAAAAATACGCTTTTTGTGAGATTGCACAAAAAGTACCGTTCAAATCATGACAATCATTCGCATCATGTTACTTCAGAAGCTGAAGGTTATTTTGCGTACTTAAGAATAGCGGTTCAGTATACCTATGAGCGAAGTAATAAGTAAATTGTAACGGTTGGATCTTCGTGGGGTAGATCGAGATCCTCACAATTACACTTTATCCCTAATTGAATAGTTTAAAGTCAAATAAATTTGAACTAAACTTGTTTTATCTTGCCCTTATACAGGTCATGAGTGTTTCGTGAATTTAGTTGGAGAATTCAGACTATCTAAACTTATTTATGTGTCATAGGCCGTAAAACCGCGATTTTGACCTCGCTTCGCTCGGTTTAAACGCGGTTTTTAGCCCGGACACATAAAATTCTGTATGCCATACGGCCCAAAAAGTATTTTCTGACGAATTTCATCATAATCCTCGCCTTCGGCTCGGATTATAAACTCAAATTCGTCGGAAAATACTTAATCGGCCTAGTGACATAATGTACTATTATTTCTAGTTTTTCAGAAAGATATACGAAAAAATGCGTCTGCATATGTCTATCGTTATGTATTTCGTCGCAAGCGCACATGTATTGACTTTGAATATAGTGAGTGAGCGCTCAGGCTCACAAACTTATATCGCACCCCTAGAACAATGTTGTAACATCTCAAAAAATCTCGATCCGAGAAAATCGCGTTTGAAGTAAAATTAATTATAAATCAACGTGACCACATATTTTCATTGGGGACACATTTTTTAAATAAACGAAATATTCCGCTGAAATGTACCAGATGATGAAAAAGTAATATTATATTGATATCTGGCTGCTGCGATTAAATTACGCCATTTTTTCGAGATATTAAATTAAATTTTAATTATCCTCCTGGTGCAATACCGTAACACTTCAAAAAAAATCTCAAACCGTGGAGCAATACTGTAATAAGTCAAAAAATATTTTCTGATGGTAATTTTGAGATGTTACAGTATTGCACCAGGGATATTTTTTTTTCTTCACACCTGCTCGCAAAGTGCCCCTTTGCGCCCTCTTGTGCGGGCGCAAAACAGGACTTTGCGGCCCTCAGGCGGACAAGTCTTTTCCGCCCGCTAAAGCGGGCGAAAGAGACTCCTTGTCCGCCCTCGGGCGCAAAGTGCTGTTTTGCGCCCGCTCACTCGGTCGCAATAGAGGCACTTACGCAGAGCAGGTGTTAAGAAAAATATCGTGTGCATCACAGGCGCAAGGCTATTTTGGCGAGTGTGCATGCAGCACACTCGCCTTCGGCTCGTGCCGCATATTGCACACTCGCAATATAGTCCTTTCCGCCCTTGATACACAATGTACTATTTTCGAGTTGTTACAGTATTGCACAAAGAATTATGTTTATTTCCCGACTTGTTACTGTATTGCATCAATTTATTGAATTTTTGTCGAGTTATTACAGTATTGCATCGAAATAGATCGCCCCATTCGATTTTGAGATACTACAAAATGATTTCAAAGATTTTGAGATATTACATTATTGCACCAAGTCAGACAGAAAAATCGTAAAATAATGATAAATTTCCCGACGTTTAGAGATGTTATACTATTGCACCAAGAAAATTATTATTTTTCAATTTATTACAGTATTGCACCACGAAAATTCAGTTTTTCTTAGATATTACGCTATTGCACTGATAACAGTCAATTATTTCAAGATATCACATTGTTTCGGATAAATATTGTTCATTTATTCATAAAATGTCTACACTTGTATTTTCAACTAATATTCGTTAGCCAATATAGGCAAAAGTGTAATCCATTCCTAATAAATTATGCAACTTATTTTTTTGATGTTTTTTTTTTTATCATTTTTTTATATCAATTTTTTTTTGTATTACTTCAGTTATATTTTGTCGGTTATTCCAGTTATTTCCATGGTTATTTTTAAGTTTTCATTATCTCAGTGATTTCTATACGGTTATTTCTCATTATTTTATGTGTACCTTATTCATTCATTATTTAATTCATTTCTCGTTATTTCAGTTATTTTGTCGGTTATTTCTAATTATTTCACGAGCCGTTGACACGTTACTTCAACGAGTTATTTTCCGTTCGATTGAAATAATTTATTATTGTTGAGTTTTTTAATAATAAATATATGAGTTGAATTTGAAGATTAACAGTATATTATTCATTACACCGTGAATTAATCCCGATTTTTATTCGGGCCATTCGACCAATTATCAACCAAGGTTTTTTCAGTGATACACTCAAATTTTCAGACCAGAACGGCCATTCTGAAAATTTGGGTTTATCGCTGAAGAATCTCAGCTTTCACAATAAAAAATCAAACGATTGATAAAACATTGAGCAGACGAAGAAACAGCAATTTTTTGTCAAAAAAGTGTTTCGGAGAGGGTTTCAGTAGAGTTGATGAAAAATAAAAAATGAATTCCAAAAGCTGAGAGTTTTTCACATGGAAAACGTATTTTTTCGAATTTGCATTGTGACGCTGAAGATACGATAAAAATGCTTATAAAAATGTCGTCCTAAAAATTGGATGTCGTATTTCTCGTGGAGAGTACTACGTCCTATTGGGCTGAAACTTCAGGCAAATCGATTTTTCGAGGGCTCAAAGATTGGTTGATAATTGGTGAAATTGCCCAATTTTTTTTGAATTTTTTGAAATTTTTTTTGAGTTGTTACAGTATTGCACCAAGAAATTTTGATTTTTTCTAGATGTTACAGTATTGCACCAGGAAAAATAATTTTTTTCGAAATGTTACACTATTGCACCAGAATCTCATGCCAGTTTTGAGTTGTTATAGTATTGCTATAAAAAGATAAGAATCCACAGAACACAAATTGACTCCCCCCCCCCGACTGAACATATGCCAGCACTCCACACTTCGGAAAATTTTACTTCGCCGGCCCTGACAAGTCTTCCGACAGCGGTTCGGCAACTCAAGTATCGGCATTCCTCCACCTAACTAGCAATGGCCCTGCAATCTGTGTTTTCTGGAATTTCTAAAAATTGACAAATTCACAAAGAAAGGAAAGTCCGGTCATTGAGCAGCGCGCGTAGAATTAAGAAAATAGGTTAAGTAAAACATTCTCTCATGCAAATTATTATTTTATGTTTTCGCATTTTTCGTATCATTTTGTAAATAGCAGTTCCAAAAGAACTCTTCGCATTTCTTCAATCTAAAGAATAAATAGCAAATGATTATTTAATCATTTGAAATAATCAGGAATTTGATCTTTCTTTTCCATTTTTCTTATAACCTTGTTTTCTTCCTTTTTTTTCAGCACAAGCATTCTGCTTTATTTCATTAAAATTAAAAATAATTCATAGCCAAGAGGCAGCTTCGTTGAGTGTGTTGGACAGCGACGATATAGCTATAATTGGTATCTGAGTCTGAGAACACACATATTATCCCAAGTCTGTATTAGGCAGCTTCGGTGCGGTTAACCTAGACCGCGACGGTATAGCGATAATTGGTACCTGAGTCTGGAAGGTTAAACATATCACCAGTCTATAGGAAGGCAGCTTCGGTAGAGTAAAATATATCCAAGTCTGTATTAGGGTTTTTAAGGGTTTTTTCAACTTTTGCCAAGAGGAGCTTCAAAATCATTACCCGTGAGAAACGACTCACGCGAACTAGTATAATTTCGCCGGCCTTCTGCCGGTGAAACATACAATAGTATAATTGTGCATCATGGGAGCAAGGTGCACACGATATTTTTCTTTACACATGAACGGAGGCCGATTTTGCTACCTGTTTGAGGAAAAAGCGGTTTTACCCATTAATTTTTAATAAATCAATTGAAGTTATGATTTATTTGTTTGGTTGCTGCTTTAAACAAAACAGTATAGGTATGAAGTTGGTCCCACCGTCTTCTGTTCTGTTCATGAAAAAAAAAAGAGAATAGATGAATCCAGTGCAACTTCATATCGGTGAGCAAAAACTGAGAGAAAAGACTTTTAGGGAGGAAAGGCCAGGAGGAAAGACTTTTCGAGCAGCAAAATCGCTCTTTGCTCGCCGAAAATAGGGAGCAAAATCGGCCTTTCCGTTCATGTGTAAAGAAAAATTATAGTTACAATATAGATATTTGAACCACAAAGAAACAACGTTTATCGGTCCGTAAAACAGTCCGTTTTGGAAGCACGAGCTTGCAACCCTAGTCTCTAGACTCTTGAGGGTGGTAAGAGCGTTAAGTTGCTTTAGGGTGAAGCTCAATAGTAACAAATTACATAATTTTCATACGCATAATGTTGGAAATTGGGAATTGATCGAACTTAATTATTTCGCAGAGAAACAGGACGTAGAAGCTGCGTACATATCATCCTGGATTCGTTTTTTTTTCCCTCGTGTATTATTCTTATTACTTATTGTGGGATTCTGGATTAAAAATATAGGAATTCCGATCTGTATAAGTATATTAGATCTGTGTAACATCCGTAACTTCGCGTTGCAAACCAGGCTGAGGCTTCCCCCGTAAGACGTTGACGAACGATAGATATCCTTTCTTTCTCAGATCTTCTGTCCCAGAAAGTTTCTGCTTCACAGGATTCGATGAAATTCACTGGATGAATTTTCCCACATGGTAAGCCATCATAAAGCGGAATACTTTCCTTATCTGGTTTAGGAACGAAACGACCATTAGAATTTTCTGGTATGAGTGTAGTTAATATTTGAGAACCCTTTGATTTCTCGGTCTTATTGCTAATGGAAGTGATTATACTTTCTTCCTTATCAAATTCAGTTATTATATCTTTGGTATTCATGAAATCTTTGAATTTTTGAAAAAGAATCATGTCTGTTTCATTTAACTCTACATTTTTCGAATGAGAAATAGGTTTTGTTCGATCATCAGCTAAAAATCCAGGTAAATGATTTTCTGACTTAGATTTATTTAACAAAGTTTTCGATCTAGTCATGGGAGGCATGATGAATGATTTGAAACTATTATCAGCGAAAACTGAGTTTAAACTGATCTAATGTAAAATCCTTCGGATGTAGTATCTTCTAAATTCTTCAAGCTTTCTTGATCTCTTTTCCAGATTCTTGATATAATTGATTGGATTTGGTACTCACTTTTTTTTTTCAAAACCAAAAACTTTTTTTTTTTTTTTCTCGTTACCGATGGATTTCTTCGATGTTCACCGTAGTACAGCAACTGATGATTTTGAGTTGAAAAATTCGAGTGTAGAAAACTGGATTTCAGTATTGTCGCCTCAAAAAAACAAAACTTCTTACGATGCTCAACAAGTTTACAAATAATAATAATAATAATAATAATAAATTATAATTATAATTATAATATAATTATATAATAATTTATATTATTATAATATTAATATTAATTATTTCTTCTTTGTGAAGAAGAGAATTCTTCATTAACATTAGTTATTACAAATAAGTTACCTTTTATACTCTATATTTAAAAGAAATCATGGCCAATCTGTTAAAACAAATTTATTATGAATTCCTTTGTAAATGTTGTGGAGACGATTATTTCGATCTGCTTTTTTTTGGAATCAGTCTGACGTCTTAGAAAAGACGGCTCGCGGACGTCGTTCGGACAAGCTTGCTATCTGGGAAGAAACGTCGCGGTTATTCAAACTTGCAAATTAAAACATTCTACGCCGGAAGTTGATTTTTGCATATTAAAGGAACTGAGCATATACTGAGAGAGGTCAAAAAATCAATTGCGAAAATGCAAAGTTATGATATTTTCGAGTCATCTTTCGATTTCTCATATCCGAAGTATACAAAATTATTGTAATTTTGCATTTATACATGGAATATTCGCAATATCACTATAGATAATCATGAAAGCTGTTAAGTTAAATGGAGGTGTCATAGTTTCGGGCATTCATCTGAGGTGTCATACTTTTCGACTCACGTACCGATTTGTTCTGTTTGTGTTGGCTTATTGTCATGCGAATATTTGCAAAAACAAATACAACATAATCCGTGGGTTGCATCAAAGAAGGGATGAGTCAGCTCCTATTAAAAGTCCTGTATCTCAAGCAACACGAGTTATCATGACCCACGAGTCAAGGGTTAACTGCTGTTTAGAATATGGGCGTTTCTCTACAAACTGGGCGAAAAACTACCCAAAATTGTCCTCACTACTTTTTTCGCATTTTTTGAAAAAATAATCGAAATGAAATCAACTAAGAACAATATTACTTTTTATAGCAAATCAACATGTTACAGAACCAAGTTCTGAAATCAACATCTCATAAAATTAACTTATTGACAGTAAAATTGGGAAAAACTGACATATTTTAGGCAGGGGACTGTGCGACAGGGGACTGACGAATTTGGCAGAAATACAAAATCTGGCCGAAACTAAGAATATTCCATCAAATCAACTCGCAGTAATAGTAATACGATTTCTACCGTTAGATGTTATCCAGCTGGATAGGGTGAATAAAATGATTTATTTAAAGAAAAAACCTTGCCAGAGGACTGTTCTTTTTGAGGTTACAGCACGTCATCATCACATTGAACGCGAAGAAATGATTAGATAAAATAGCGCGAAAGCGCTGTCCGGCATTTGATATGAACTTCTCAGCGGGAACATTCGATTTAACGCATAAATCATGGCGAGGGTACCACACACCATTAAAAATAATTTTTTTTCTGTGCGACAGGGGACTGTTAGCAGAAATCAAGGGACAAACTTTAGCTCACAATTTCGGCGTAAAAATAGTAAATTGAAAAATTTTAACCATGCAAATTGTGAAATGCCTTTATTATGGACAACGATACTAGAATAGTATTGAAAAATATTATTACTTGTTCACTACAGGTCACAAAATAATTTCGATTTTGCATCTGTGACATCCCAGGGGACTGTTTTTTGGGGGTGTTGATGTGAAAATTTTCCTTTTTATGGATTTATTCTAATATTTTTAGACTATTGGCTCTTTCAAACAACTTGTTACCATTAATTTTAGTAAAAAATAATATCTAATTCCAGTCATTTTATGGGTGAAATCTCCGTGGGACACGAAGTCGCCCAGTTTGTGGAGAAATGCCCATATACTAGATTAAAGTTTGTCCATGGATGAATTTTGAATCTAAGAAATATAGTACGTAGTATGAATATTCGATGAATTTTGGAATGAGCGTAATTTAGCATTACAAAAGACAGAGGCGAATTTCAATACAATACGAGTGTAGTTCCCACGGTGTGATAGATCATTTTAATATACCATGAATTATTCAGCACATTTTCGATGCCATTGATCCAAAAATTAATTCGAGATCATTCTAAGCTGTTGACAAACTATATTGACGAACCAAGGTCTTCCTTAATCGATGTACATCAATCGAAATAGAAGATCTGGCTTTTTCGAGCCTCACTTTTGCGCTCCCATTTTTATACGCTGTCTGAGTAATGTTTCATGCATTAATCAAATTATTATAACAATTATTCCGTGCTTATTGAACTTCAGGATGAAACAAGAAACCACTGAACTACATGTTTTCAGGATTGTGAGGCGCTAGATTTGAATGGCATCGACTGAACTTTCCCGCAATACGATTTTATTTCTACATTATGTATATGAGTTTAGATGTTATTGTTACTGTGTTATATATACTGCATCATTTCTTGCCCCAAAGGTTCCTAGGGCATAATAAACCTAATCAATCAAATCAATCTCATTCGCACGTGAGTGCAATTCGAGCTTAAAGTGGGGGTAGTGCTCGAGCGAGAAATTGGGGAAGCGTTGTTATTGCCGGCGTACTTATTGAGAGGTCGGACTATAGTCTATATCGCGTCCTTAATGCCATAAAGGCATACGCTGAATATAGATCTACCCCAAGAGCCATAAAGGCATATACATTTTTTTATTCGCCCAATCGCTTCAGAATCACTTGAAATGAATATTCTAAAAAAAAAAAAAAAAAAAAAAATTAATGCCAAAAAGGCATATCTTTTGGGACATAGGCCCTTTTGGTTTTAGGAAAACTGATTTTTTTTTTTTTAACTTTCTATGCGTTTTTCATATTTTCAAAGCGATAGGCGAAGTTTGAAAAAACTATATGCCTTTTTGGCATTAGTATGCCATAAAGGCCTATAACGACGATATGCCTTTATGGCATTAGGGACGCGATATCATAGACCGGCATCGGCGGGCTCGCCGAGTCAGCCCGGCTCTAAGTGACAATTAGTGCGACCGTAAATCCCCTCGGTCTACCTGAACACGGTCACTCGTCCTTACCTGGAAGTGCGATGGTAAGGGCAGCGTTCAGGAGAAATAAAAGGAACTAAGGGGTGTGCGGTCTATTTGGGACGGCAACAACTGCGTTAGACCGTCTAGGTCGTTTCATACCTGCATATCCCCACTCATACCTACCAAAATCCAAGAAATGGCGTTAAAAGGATTAGTGCCGGTGAACGGGTTAAGGTGCTTTCCTAGGCAATTCCACCAGTCCTGAAAACATCGTGAAAAAATGTGATATTAAACGGAATATCTCTGCCTGGGCACCGAAATCAATGAAACAAAATACGTCGCGCAATTCTATGTGCGACTCCGAACATGTACAGCCCAAAAAATGTTCGTTTTGCGCGAAAATAGAGAAGATATCCATCAAAAACGTTTCTAAAACCGTTTTTCATGGATATCTTCTCTATTTTCGCGCAAAACGAACATTTTTTGGGCTGTACATGTTCGGAGTCGCACATAGAATTGCGCGACGTATTTTGTTTCATTGATTTCGGTGCCCAGGCAGGGATATTCCGTTTAATATCACATTTTTTCACGATGTTTTCAGGACTGGTGGAATTGCCTAGGAAAGCACCTTAAGTGGATTTACAGCTTAAACTCTTTCGATTAATGAGTGTGCCGGGGTATGGTCTATATAACGTCGTAATATGATAAGATTACCATAGATTACATTTTTTTGTCGAAAATATTTCGTTTTTTTATCATTCTACACTGAAAGAAGTTTTTATTCACCAGTAATAAAAAAAAGTATTTGGATTTCTTTCGATCCAGTACTTCATATTAATGAATATTGATTATAAATAAGTATGATTCTATTACATATTGATAATTTAGATTGCCGGAAAATAAACGAAACTTAGTCATAAATAAAATTTTATTAATATTTTATTAATATGTGTTTTATTAAATACTAATACATTTTATTACCATCCAATAAAAACTTCTCTCAGTGTACATTTGTTTCCCGCTTTTTTACTCGAAAATTGAGGAATAGTATACAGGGTGTCCCAGAATTCGCGACGAATAATTTACAGGGTAAATCTTTATCGAAAACGGGATCGAAATTTCCTTAGCCGTTTTTTCCGGTAATGCTTAGATTTCTCGTTATAATTATTTTAATTTCAGTCAATAACATGCGATTTAAGAACGGGCGCTTGTCGGTGTGCTCGCCGTTTGGTTGTGTGCACTTTGTTTCGCGGCGACAATAGGCTGGGAGACGCGCATACAACCGAGCGGTAATCACATCGACGAACGGCCGTTTATAAGCCGCGCGTCGTTGGCTGGATTTGAAATAATTAGAAATAATTATAACGAGAAATCTAAGCATTACCGGAAAAAACGGCTAAGGAAATTTCGATCCCGTTTTTGATCAAGATTTACCCTGTAAATTATTCGTCGCGAATTCTGGGACACCCTGTATTGTGTGTCAAGGGATGAAACAGTGTGAATGCAGGCCAGGGTGAAGTTGTCATCACCCTGACATCACCCGTGCCTGCATTCATGTTTCGTCCCGTGTCACACACTATGTTTTTCATAACATCTGCAAGAAACTTCAGGTCTGAAATGCTTTCTTCCCAAGGGACGAAAGCACTTGCTTTCTTTCCATGGGACGAAAGCAACGCAGCTTTCAGACCGCTAAAATATCGAAGTCGCTATTGCAGCGTACACACAGAAAAACCTAAGCCTAAATTACGATTGAAAAATCGTAATTTACGTTTTCATGAGCGTAATTTACGGTTTTCATAAGCGTAATCTACGTTTTTAGAGACAACGTGAATCATGCTCTATATTGCCGTAAAATAAGATCGAATTATCCGTGACGTACGATTTCGTCTTCGTACCACTGATATATATTAATTCACTGGATAGAGGATTGCGATGCTCGGCATTGTTGCGAGTCGGCCCAAATTGAACGAGCGCGCGGCAGCCATCTAAGAGGGCCAATTGGACCTCTGCATCAGTGCCTCTGTGCCACTGCTCTACGCGCGGGAAATTCAAACCCGAATAATTGTAGAAGAAATTTCTCACATTGAGCCAGAATAAAATCCCACAAAATATATGATTTGATATTGTGAATGGAGAAGTCTATCCCAAGTCACCCCCGGTGACCCTAAACATTTTTGATTTCCTCGATTTTTCTTTTTTAGATCTTTTAGTACCTTTGAAAAGAGTTTTCTTAAATATTTTGAGGTTTTATTCTCAACTTCTCAAAAAAATTTGGATTTTCAGAAAATTTTGCACCTAAAATTGTTGTAAAATTTAATGGAAACAATAATATATTAGGGACCAACTGAAATTAGTTGATAATTTTATTGATCGTAATAATTGGGTGTATATAATTTTTTCCTCGTGATTTTATAATTACAAAAATAAGCTATTGAATTCTCTTCAACTCAGAAATCCGTTTCATCACTCACACAATCATTTTCTAGCATTTTCCAACATGTATGTATGTGCGTGTGTACGCCGAAAGTTTGTTTGTATCCTGAATTGCTGGAGAACGACTCGACCGATTCAAATGAAATTTGGGGGGAAAATCAAGTGTTTGGTGGAGATGATCCACGAAACTTTTGAAGATTTTACCACTGTCGGTTACGAAGTGCTCGCTCACTGTTTTACCCCTAAAATAATGATTATTATTACGTGTATCCTGAGGGAGGACGACTCGACCGATTCGAACGAAATTTGGGGGGAAAATCAAGTGTTTGGTGCACGGAAAAAACGGGATGGAAAAATCTAGCATTTAGTCTTATAAAATATAGTAAAACGAAAACATCTAGACCAGCTTAGTAAAAAATATTTGATTTTTTAAAACTTTTTACACTGTTAGAAAAAATGTGTTAAATTTAACACTTTATGTGTCATAGGCCGTAAAACCGCTGTTTTAACCTCGCTTCGCTCGGTTTAAACGCGGTTTTTGGCCTAGACACATAAAATTCTATATGTCACACGGCCCAAAAAATATTTTCTGACGAATTTCATCATAATCCTCGCCTTCGGCTCGGATTATAAATTCAAATTCGTCCGAAAATACTTAATCGGCCTAGTGACATAATGTACTATTTTGCATGTCCCAGCAGGTCCACTATGAAATTTATGTCAATTGAACACAAACTGTTTAGGTCAAGTGTTGAATAAAGAAATGTGTTATTAATTTAACGCAAACGTAACATTCAGTTTCTGTAATAGGAACACATTTTGAAAGTTGTTCCAACTTTGTGATAAAGTATAATTGAATAAACGTAATTTGTCGATTGAACAATCAATGCTGTTGAACCTACACTTTCCGAATGTCAACTTTTACTTATGGATGTGAGTATGAACACAAAATTTCACACATTATTTGAGTTATTTTAATATTATTATACTGTATTACAGAATAAGCGCCATAGTTAAATTGACTAAAATTAAATGTCAATTTAACAAACGGTACTGTTGAATCTACAAATTCGTGTTATTAACTTTAACTTTGGAAAAATGTAATATCTACTCTAAATAAAATGTACTATTACGGAGTGATAGATAGATAATTATGGTTGGCTCGACACCGCTTCCTTAGCGAGAATGCTGGTCCGGGATCGCCACGTTGTGGCCGGACATAGAACTGGCGTTCGAGCGCCTATACAATACTATGCCTTTGTTTTTTTCTCAGTGTATTTCAACCTAGAATTTGTGTTATATACCAACTCAAACGTTGTGTAGTGTCGATAAAAAAAACATCAAATTAACATTTTTCCATAGTCAAACATTGATGACATTATTTTCGGGTGAAAAATACATAATTTATGTTAAATCTATCGTTTAACATTTTTTAACGAAATAACATAACGGTGGATTGTTGAATCAACCTTAAAAAAGTATTAATTTTGACACAAAAATTTTAACATTCAAAAAATTCGACATTTACACTAATTATTTCTAACAGTGTACTACATCTTGGTACTTATTAGTACGCTTTTGACGATTTTTACAATGCTGGGCAGTAATAGATATCATAACCGCGGAACTGTTTACGTTTTACTATATTTTATAAGACTAAATGCTAGATTTTTCCATCCCGTTTACTCCGTGTGGAGATGATCCACGAAACTTTTGAAGATTTCATCACTGCCGGTTACGAAGTGATTAGTGTTTCACCTTTAAAAATAATAATTATTACGTATATCCTAAGTTACGGGAGAACGACTCGACCGATTCGAACGAAATGACCCAGTGTGTACTCGAAGGGTTAAACTGAATAATATTATATACAATATAATTAACATTATTCATACTTGTGAAATGTTCTTCCACTTTCTTTACTTTTAGCCGTGCCACACTGTACACATTTATCCATTATTTTCACGCTAGCGATATTTAAAATCAGTGTTATTTATCAGTATTTATTCACTAGAATCGACTAGAATTATCATAACCAAAATAATAACAACTGCAAACTATAAAACGACGTCACGCATAACATTGGCCCTCTAAAATGGCGGCGATTTTACTGGTTCATATCGGGCCGCGCTGGAGAGCGCGATCCTCTATCCAGTGTAAATATATACAGTGCTCCCTCACTAATTTTAACCTCTCTAACATTTCACCTCTCCGCCGTCGGAGGGAAGTAGGCTCCCCCACTATGGCCTGGGCGTTTGGTTCGGCGAATAACAATGCGCAGTAACCACGTCACATAACCTCAACAAACCTGTGGTTTTCTAGTAAGTCAGCTGTCAGCTATTTCCCCTCAGCTCCCCGTGCACACATCATGAACTCCGCCCATGGACATAGTGGGGGACCTCGCTAATATTCTCTATACCCCGGATCCGTGAAAATTAGTGAGGGAGCACTGTATCAGTGATTCGTTTTCCTACAGGAAAACCTGAACGTACTATAGTAAAACGTGACTTACGTTAAAGTTTTCCTTAGTGTACGAATACGAAATCGTACGTCAAGGACAATTCGACCTATTTTACGGCAATATAGAGCATGATTCACGTTGTCTCTAAAAGCGCACTAAAAATTTTTTTAGGGATATTAGCAATACGTATGGCTGAAATAGTGACATCAAGAAAATATGGCCAGTTTGGCCATACGCATGGCCGTTTCATAGTCCAGTCAATAGACCACAAATCATAATGCAAAAATTCTGATAAGTTTTTTATGGTCGCAATCGTTTTATTGACAGATAAGGAGCTTAACGTCAAAAATCTGCGGTCCCCCCCTGCCCGGCGTCAGTCGCCATTTTGAGAAACGCGTTTAATATCATATCTCGAAAACGGCTGACCTGAGGATAAAAAACGTTTGGACTTTTTTGTAGATAATTAAATTCCTCATCTTTTTTATTTCAAACTTTGTTTGATTCGACTTGCCGTTTTTTAATTACAGCTTGTTTAGTGTCGCAAATTTTCTTTCTCCTCTGAAACACCCTCCTTCTTTCTTCCCGAGAGAAGAAAAACGGTAAGTTAAATCAAAAAAAGTTTGGAATAAAAAAGATGAGGAATTCAATTATACACAAAAAAGTCCCATCGTTTTTTATCCTCAAGTCAGCCGTTTCCGAGATCCGATAATATGAAACGTGTTTCTCAAGATGGCGACTAACGCCGGGGAGGGGGGACCGCAGATTTTTGAAGTTAAGCTCCTTATCTGTCAATGAAACGATTGCGACAATAAAAAAACTTATCAGAATTTTTGCATTACGACCATATAAATCCAATCTCTATTGACTGGACTATTCAATAAAGTGCTACTTTAGAACAGTCAAATGTTTGCCTAAGATAGACAAAACGTGATCTCAAAACAGCCATGTTTTCTAGTCGTCACCAGGTATGGCTAATATCCCTATATTTTTTTTTTCAGTGCGTATATTACGCTTATGAAAACCGTAAATTACGATTTTTCAATCGTGATTTAGGCTTAGATTTTTCTGTGTGTACGTCACAGCTTTTCACGGCATTCGCATGAAATTAGCTTGTTTCGACTCGCTAAACAGGCACTGAAAGCTGAAGTTTCAGAGCAGATGTTATGAAATTTTTTTTTTTTTCAATTTTTTCCACTTCAAATTGATTTTGTGCACTGACAGTTGACTATTTCAATTAATTTCGTGTGTCGGAGAGATCACGCATCGTGTAATGTTCGGCCTGTTTTACCTCCGGGTCGGCTGAACTCGGCGGACGACTCTCATATAATCATGGCCGCCGAGGAAATTGACATTCGACTTACCTAAAAACCATCTGTGGATTCCATGTTTGCATGAAACGAACATGTTTTTGGACGTATGTGTTCAGAATTGAATTTGAATTTGCGCAGCGTATCTTTTTCTTGCGTTGTCGACGCCTGGGCTCAGATAATAATCAAAATGTGTCGTCTCCCACCCCTTTTTCGACCAAAAGGAGGTGGGTGACTAGGGATTGTATGGGTGACGAAAAGAAAGTAGAATGTGACTTACAATATTTCCTTCGTCGTGAAGTTTTTTCAGTGACCGTTGTATGAACGGTTATGTCCAAAAATAGTTGAAGCTACTGTTTCTATCGCACTCGAAATTTTATGCGTTTGTCACCTAATGCGTCAAGTTAGTAGGTCAATCGGGTGAAGGTTAATCCTATTGTTTAAACATTGTTGATGTAAATGAATCCCGAATAGATTGGGTTACCTAAAGCCCATTCGAAGTAAGGTCAGGCAGGGTGGGGACCACTGTTATAAAGACGCCACAATGTCTCATTGGAACATGTTTGTTTGTTTCGTAGCATCTGAAGTACACACTTTCGAATAAGAATTCTTCTGAACCGTAAAATGGCCGATTGGATTAAGAAATTGCCTTTCCCGGAAGTGGGTGACGATGTGGTGATTTCTGGAATTGCCGGACGATTTCCATCGTCCGAGAATTTGAGGCAATTACAAGAAAATCTTTTCAACAAAGTAGACCTTATTGCCGATGATGATTTACGTTGGAAATCAGGTATAGATAACCATGTTCATTCTTACAGAAGTCATAGTCGATGAATTCATTATTGCAAAACGTGAGGAAGACCGAAATGTCCAAGCAAATTTACAGATAAGGGAGGGTGGGGCAAAATGGACCCCTCGAGGCAAAAAAGTTCATATTTATGCTCAAGTTTTTTCATCGTCAATCGGTTTTTTTTTAGTGGTCCATTTCGTCCCGCGGTTCATTTTGACCCATCCTCCTCTATTTGATAATTGATTGCATGCAATTCGTGTGACAGAACAACCACATTTTTCCAAGAAATACTGCCATCCCTCATTTCATCCTCCAATGTATAAATTCAAGCACAAGCTTATGATAGCATATAATGCAATTTATGTTAGAGAAATGGGTCACTAATTATTTTCTAATTCTCTATAAAACAAGCGATATCTGCGATTATATTGAAACTTGTGTAATCGAAATGAATTTTCAGATAACCCGGACGTCCCTCGGCGAACTGGGAGAATAAACAATGTAGAGAAGTTTGATGCGCAATTTTTTGGAGTACACTCTACGGAAGCTCACAAGATGGATCCTATGGCTAGAATGCTCTTGGAACATTCCTACGAAGCTATTATGGACGCTGGTATTAATCCAGCCGAACTCCGTGAAACTAAGACTGGTGTCTTTATCGGTACCTGCTATTGCGAGTCGGAAAAAACTTGGCTGTATGAACCACATCAGGTCAGCAGAACGCACTTTATTCAATTATCAACTTTGCAGGTGAAGAAGTAATTTTTTTCTGCGAGATTTTGGCAACAATGAAACGACAGTTAAGACGAATTACTCGGTTGCTATCAATACCGAACATATAATGGTCTGATATAATAAGTAACTAGGTATTGTACAAATAATTTAGTTGTGCCATTTACTTGAACGCCACGAAATCCTGGGATGATCGAATCGAAAATCGCAATTCCGCATAGATGTTATGTAGTACGCGAGTTTCAAACAAAACCGGCCACTGATAAACCCTATGGAGGCACTCTATAGAGACCGTGCGCGTGTACAAGTGGCGCCGCTAAATTGTCCCTATCGGCAGGAGTGCTTCAAAACGATTGGTCCTTTTTTTCGCGCCAAGCATTTGATAGGCTGATTTTCCTTGATTCTCCTGCCGCTTGGGACAAATTTCGTCTATAGTGTCTGATTTGGCGCTGACATCGGTTTCACGCACGGTCTCTATACACCAGTGTTTGAGAACAAGCATACAATGAGTAGTTTTGAAATTATGGACACTAGGGTGGTCCTTATTCCGATGAATTTCGAAATAAATACGAGACGCCCCCTGAATACGTTACAAATATATAGAAAAAAAAAATCCCCCAAAATTTTAGCTCTTAATTTTAACATTAACACGGGGCCCAAAATTCCGAAAGTTCAATTCGGAAAATAAATGTGATTGTTTCAACCAGTTACTTTTTTTTTGTAACTCCGATAAAAATCGATGAAATAATTTGAAATTTAGCACAGTTGTTGCTTATACTGTTAGGAAGAAACCCTGAAAATCTCAAATTTTTATATTCATTATCACCTTACATATCAGGTCAATAAATATTTTCGTAATATTACAGTTGGACCTGGCCCGCTTATTTCAACTTGACTTATTTCAAGTTTCACGTATATAAAGTAGTTCTGCTTCACTTATTGGGAACCAAAGTTCCTCGATACGCCAACAAGTGACAGAAAATAGAACTGTTGCAAGACTATTCAATTTATTAATTTGAAAATTGGTGTACATATTATAATAACCTTATAATATATTAACATATTTTTTATTTGTAAAAATAATCATCGCGAATGTTGCTATCGCCGATCTCCTAGAGCTCCGCAAAAAAAAACCAATTTTGCGGTGATCACGATATCTCTGGACCGGATTATCTGAAATGAAAAAACCAAATAAATTTCGTTAATATAATACATTATCTAGTATTTAATCGAAGGAATTAGCGAAAAAATAATTTTTGACAAAATGGCGACTTCTCAAAATAAAAGACTCGATTTTGAACGAAAATTTAAGCCTTAAATTGTTTATAAAATGGAAAATATTTATCGGAGAAAAAAAAACTTCGATTAATTACTAAAAAATCTAGTTAAAAAGGTTGTGTTAAAATTTGAGACTGATCGGTACAGCCGTTTTCGAGAAATCTTGATCACCGATTTTGAAAACATAGTTTTGAGAAAAACGCGTTTAAAGTTTCAAAAGCGTATTGCATGTGGTAAATTTTTTTTTTTTCAACTTACATGGAGTCATCTATTCCAGGGCCATATAATAATCCGTTCGCATCGTTGGCAACTTCTAATAATTCGATTTGATGCGAAAACGATTTTTTGAAAATTACAAGTGTATGTAACCCCTTAAGTAGGTTGGGCACCCAAATAAAAATATTGAGAAATCTTTGAAAGTTTTATCATCGAAAGAAAGATAAATGAAATGCTTACTGCCAAACTTTTAAGTCGATTCACTACACTGTTTTTAGGAAATTTAATTTTTGAATTTGCTTCTTATACACGTAGAGGTATGGAGAGCCAATAAGGTGAGTATGAAATCTATCTTACCGCGCGAGTGATACAAAAGATTTCATACTAACCTCATCGGCTCTCCATACTTCTACGTGTAAAAGAGGAAAATTCAACAATTAATTTATCAAAAACGGTAAAGTGAAGCGACTTGAAATTTTGTCAGTAAGCATTTTATTTATCTATCTTTCGATGATGAAACATAGGAAGATGCAAAAATGATCAGGCGAGAATTAGATATTTTTCCCCGTTGACCTGAATTTTTTTTTTACGATTTTTTCTCGATATTCGGGAAAGATTATTTAATTTTTTGAGAACGGGCTTCCCAATCAATGCAAAAATGATCAGGCGAGAATCAGACATTTTTCCCCTTTGACCTAAAAAGTTTCAGATCTGTTTCGTCATTTTTAACAGAGACATAATTTTTTTTTACCACTTTTGCCCATAAGAACACCTGTTAATTAGTCGATTTTTTTAATCCAATTTTCTCCTAAACAAGCTTCCTAAAGAGCTTGAAACTTCTGTTGAATTTTTTCTAGGATAAAATCTGTAGATCCAAATTTAAAAAAAAATTTACCATCATTTTTGCTGTGATGCCCATACATCCTTAATTACCTGGAAAAGAATATTTTTTGATAGAACTTGTATGAAAAAAATTAATCAGTTCATATTTTAAATATTTCGAGTAATATTACGAAAACATTTATTGTCCTGATATGTAAGGTAATAATGAATACAAAAATTTGCAATTTTCAGGGTTGCCTTCTAACAGTATAAGCAACAACTGTGCCAAATTTCAAATTATTTCATCGATTTTTATCGGAGCTACAAAAAAAAAGTGACTGGTTAAAAAAATTACATTCATTTTTCGAATTAAACTTTCGGAATTTTGATGTTTGGGCTCCGTGTTAATGTTAAAATTAAGAGCTAAAGTTTTAGGGGAAATATTTTCTATATATTTGCAAGGTATGGGGGAGGCGTCCCGTATTCATTTCGAAATTCATCGAAATAAGGACCACGCTATTGGACACTCATGTATGTCCATAGATAAAATTCAACGTATACGAATTAATGTGTTGAAAGCTTTCTATACCTGAGTATCAAATCGGTTACAAAAAGTTTGAAGAAGGAATGAAACTGAAAAGTATAGTATTAAAAATCTCAAATTGTACAGCAAAATTTTGCCACACAGAAAAAAAGGTTAACTTGAGCCAAGAAAATTATTCTTGATTCAAGATAATTTTGCGGTCCAAAAATGAAGACCGAAATTTTCTCGGATCAAATCAAAAATTTCGGTCTTCATTTTTGGACCGCAAAATTATCTTGAATCGAGTCAACCTTTCTTTCTGTGCATGTATCAGTCAATGATTTGCCAACTCAACACGCATTCTCCCCGTTTTCCTTGTTACGATAACGATATCACAATAAATACAATTACCATTTAGGTGGACGGATTTGGAATACCAGGCTGCTCTCGTTCCTTGATGGCCAATCGAATTTCTCAGTGTTTGGGAATTAAGGGACCAAGCTATTCTCTAGACACAGCATGTAGCTCGAGTATGTTTGCTCTAGATCACGCGTATCGCGCAATTAGAACTGGAGAATGCGACGCTGCTCTCGTTGGAGCAGCTAATCTTTGTCTCAACCCACACTTGTCTATGCAATTTTATCTTCTTGGTATGAACCGTTCTTTCTGATTTTTGACATAAAATCTGATTACAAAGTATTGAAACAATTGCAGATCAATTAAACGGAATCGATAGAATCCCGTAACGAGTCATGTAATTATCCTGAATTTATTTTTAATTTGATAGTATTTTCGTATTTTACCCATTCACTACTAGGCGTACTTTCCTCTGACGGACGTTGTAAATGCTTCGACGCTGACGGCAATGGGTACTGCCGCAGTGAAGCGGTGTCTGTGATTTATCTTCAAAGATCAAAGGACGCCAAACGTATTTACGCTCAAGTGGTTTACACGAAAACGAATTGCGATGGTTACAAAGAAGAGGGTATAACCTTTCCATCAAGTCGAATGCAAGGTGCATTATTAAAACAATTTTATGAAGAGTGCAAGATTGCACCGTCGAGTCTGGCTTATGTCGAAGCACATGGTACCGGAACCAAAGCCGGTGACCCTGTAGAAGTTGCTACTCTTGAACGAGTATTTTGTCCTGGCCGAACTACACCTCTACGAATTGGATCAATCAAGTCAAATTTGGGACACACTGAACCGGCTAGTGGTCTTTGTTCCATTGCTAAGGTAGAAATAGAGATTTATTGCCGTCGCGCAGTTCAATTGGCATTATGAGAAATTTGATATCACTTACTAGGAGAGTATCGCACCTCCGGGTCATCGATCTTGACCAAACTTATAGGGGTGATTCCTTGAGCCAAAATATTAATTATCCGCTGAATAACTCTCCGGAATGGGCCATTACTCTGTCAATTTACCTAAATGTACAACAGAAATCAATCAGCGTAACCTGGGTTTTGCAAATCGCCATGAAATAACCAGTTTTTGTGCTGCGTTATGATTCTACATTGCACTGAATATTTATACACTGAATACAGTCATGAACACAGTTGAACTTTAACATCGCAAATTAATTAATAATATATCATTAAAGAATAAATCAAGAGATTCCACAAGATAAATAATTGACAACAGTAGAAGGAACATCGAGACCCAACTCGCCCGAGTTCAAGAAAGGTACCTAACATAAAGTAACAAATATTTACAAACTAATTTCCCTCCAAATAGATCTTTTTCTAAAACACTCCTCGTATCTCCGAGAGATACGAGTCAAATAATTACCCAGATTGGAAACTCGCGTTTACTCTATTAGTATTGAAATGAACATGTAGGTCACGCTAGTGTTCATCTCTTTGAACTATCTTTACTTCGATTCGCAACTCACAATCACTCCTATTAAGGGGGGGGGGGGGGGGGGGGGGGGGGGTAGGGTCTTGAAATTTCAAATTTTTCATTTTTTTTTTATTTGCTCATATGAAAGTATAGACATTTAAGAATACCCTGATGGGCCAGTTCAACGATTTTCCAACGTATTTCCAACCGTTGATATCCCGTTGAGCAATCATTGGACGTCAACGAATGAAATACGTTGAAGATCAGTTGATTTGTTTCAAATCCAATACTCTTTTCCAACGACTTTTTCATTGGAAACCTGTTGGTAGCGTTATAAACATGTTGAAGGTGCGTTGGAAGCGCGTCGGATGTGCGTTGGACACGCGTTGGTACCGGCTCCGTGGCCGGTATATCGTTGGAAACCTGTTGGAAGCGTTGAAAACACGTTGAAGGTGCGTTGGAAACGCGTTGGTACCGGCTCCGTGGCCGGTATATCGTTGGAAACGCGTTGGAAACCTGTTGGAAGCGTTAACACCGAGAGAAAAGTTTCGTGGAAACAACAAAACGTTTTGTTATTATACAGTCTACCAAATTTTTTTGTTATGTGAACAAAAGATTTGTTATGCTAACAAGAAATTTTGTTGATACTACTGAATTTGGAATAATATCAACAAAATTTCTTGTTAGCATAACAAATATTTTGTTCACATATCAAAAAAATTTGGTAGACTGTATAATAACAAAACGTTTTGTTGTTTCCACGAAACTTTTCTCTCGGTGTTGAAAACGCGTTGGAGGTGCGTTGAAAATGCGTTGGAAACCTGTTGGGAGAGTTGGCAACGCGTTGGAGGTGCGTTGAAAACGCGTTGGAATCCTGTTGGGAGCGTTGGCAACAGATTTCCAACGCGCTGTCAACGACGAGCCAACGCGGTATCCAATATTAGTGAGCCAACAGATTCCCAACGCTCGCCCAATGCGGTGATAGTTGTCCTCAAACGCGCTGTCAACCACGAACCAACGCGGTATCTAGTATTAGTGAGTCAACAGATTTCCAACGCTTGCCCAATGTGCCGATAGTTGTCCTCCAACGCGCTGTCAACGACGAGCCAACGCGGTATCTAATATTAGTGAGTCAACAGATTTCCAACGCTCGCCCAATGCGGCGATATAGTCCAATCAAATAAGGTCTGAATTAAAAAAATTCCGAAGTGGCCTGCATTTTTGGCATTATGGGGTTTTCGACCCTCAGGAACCCGAATCTGAAGTCATTTTTGAGATTCAAGGTCACAGTTTTGAGAAAACAGCAAAATTTTACGTTTTTTCCGAATTTCTGAAAAACGGCTATCGACAGGTGAAAAGCGACTCAACCATCACGTAGAGCGGAAAATTTGCGATCGAATTGGGCCCTTTTACGTCGGAAACGAAGTCGGATTGACGAATTTACAAGAAATTTATCCATTTTACTAAAATCCCCCGAATACTGTCGATAAAGGAGGGCAGTGCTTCGTAGCAGACAGCTGACAGGCCTCGCTCAACAATTTTAAACAATGAGCCTCGGGCCTGATTTCTGCGCCGTATCGTACTGCGCACGTCGAGCTAGGGCTCAAAGCTGTCTGCTACGAGGCACTGTCCTCCTTTATCGACAGTATTTGGGGAATTTTGGTAAAACGGATAAAATTCTTGTAAATTTGTCAATCCGACTTCGTTTCTGACAAATGAGGGCCTAATTTGATCGCAAATTTTTCGCTCTACACGATGGTTGAGTCGCTTTTCACCTATCGATAGCCGTTTTTCAGAAATTCGGAAAAAACGTAAGATTTTGCTGTTTTCTCAAAACTGTGACCTTGAATCTCAAAAATGACTTCAGATTCGGGTTCCTGAGGGTCGAAAACCCCTTAATGCCAAAAATGCAGGCCACTTCGGAATTTTTTTAATTCAGACCTTATTTGATTGGACTAATAGTTGTCCTCCAACGCGCTGTCAACGAGGAGCCAACGCGGTATCTGCTATTAATAAGCCAACAGATTCCCAACGCTTGCCCAACTTGCCGATAGTTGTCCTCCAACGCGCTGTTAACGACGGGCCAATGCGATATCTTATATTGGTGAGCCAACAGATTTCCAACGCTCGCCCAATGTGGCAATAGTTGTCCTCCAACGCGCTGACAACGACGGGCCAACGAAGAACTCGCGTCCAATACAATTCCAACGTCCACAATGTTTTACCAATATATGGTCAACGATATCTCAATCACCTCAACACATTTCCAACGACAATTTCGTTGAATCGGCCCATCAGGGTAGTGTGTAAAATTTTCAAAGCGATCGGAGCAAAATTATGAGAGTTGTGATGTTTACAGCGGAGCGCTCTGTTCGGTGCCGGCCTGAGCCGGCAGGTAAGCCGAGGGACAACTGGCAGCTGCTCCGCCTCTATTGTTTATGTTCCGAAATTTTTACCTTGTAACTGTATACAATTTGGCTCGTGTTATATATGTATACATACATCTATAATATATATACTCTGCATAAGTATGCAACATGAAAAACTCGATTATTGATGTTCAAATCTCAAAATTCGAGCGCTGAACGCTTTGAAAACTTTAAACGCGTTTATCTCGAAACTACCTTTTTCAAAGTCCGTTGCCGCGATATCTCGAAATCTAATGAACCGATCCTTATGAAAATTTAACCCCATATTCTTGATCTACTTTTTCAGACATTGACATCGAGTTTTTTCAAAATTTACAATAAATATTGATTTTACAATAACAATTAGACCTTTATTTTCACCGAAAATCGCTGTTTTAACTTCAAAGTGCTGCCAAAAATTGAAAAAAAAAAAAATCCTAAAAAAAATTCCCGTCGTAATTTTCAGGGGAAAGTCATATAGTTTTCAAAATTTCCTGGTTTTTTGATTTCGGATGATCCAGTGACGAGTTATCAGGGCAACGGAAAACCAACTTTTTTTCGAGGCGTCTTCGGGAATCTGCTGCCAATCATTTATTTTTTTATATTTTCACTAAAAAAAATTACTACTTATTGATGATATGTTAGTTTATCCGGAGCAGTTTATAAAAATAAATAATATTCAGCTCATCGCTGAAAAAAAAATGATAAGAAATGGTCATTTTTTCAGCCTACAGACCCTACCCCCCCCCCCCCCCCCCCCCCTTAAAGTACACATGTACGGAGATACGAGGAGTGTTTTATAAAAAGATCTATTTGGAGGGAAATTAGTTTGTACATATTTGTTATTTTATCTTACCTTTCTTGAACTCGGGCGAGTTCACGGAAAAAAATAAATTGTTGTAGTAACCCCAATTGCGTTATCATTTACCACAATCGCATGCAACTATTGTGCCAGCCAGAGTATCATGTAACCGTAACTGTTTAATTGTTGTTAAAGAATTGTCGCAATAGTTACAACAATCATGGGGTAGGACGAAATCGGAACGAAAATTTACTGTCACAAGTACTATATGACAGGTTAAACGCACAGCACGGTGGTTTGACTAAACAAGCTAACTTGCTGAATTCACTACAATTTCGGACCACAATCTTGGTGTATTCTTAGCATATACGTTAGCAGAATCCACATAACAATGTTGTTACTAAGATCGCAATTGCTGTCTCTTGTACAACAAAAATTTTACTCCACCGCTGTTGTTATGATAGCAACATCTTTTTTTTCTGTGTTGGGTCTCGATGTTCATTCATAGTTGAATGAATATTGCAGTCATATTTATAATTTCGGTATTTACTTGAAATCGTTTCCCCTTATATTTGTCTTTTGAATTATTATTTCTATTCGGTGGTAGTGGGGTTTATACATATGGCTGTTTTACATAAGGCTAATTCCTTACCAAGATAACGATGTATGTATACATTAGGGTGGTCCTTAAATGGGGTGTTTTTGAATTGTTACGCTCCCAAGGGTTCAAACGGATCCTTTTGAAGAAAAAAAAATTTGTCCTAAATTTTGAATGCTCTATCTCAATTTTAACATCCCGCGCACGACCGCCGAAGTATTTTTTTTCTTATTTTTTCAATTTCAATTCAGTTGACCCGATCACTTATATTTTATATGTTATTTGAAAAAAAAAAGAACTCACTTCAATAAAAATTGTTGAAGTTTTTTTTTTTTTTTTTAGCAGATTAAAAGAGAAGAGACAATTTGGCGGTCGTGCGTAGAATGTTGAAATCGACGCAGGACGCAGAATGTTGAAACTTCGACGTTAATGACTTGACAAAGTTGGGTCATACATGTTTTTTATAGGAAATTGAAAAAAAAAAAAAAAAATACTTCGGCGGTCGTGCGCGGGATGTTAAGGTTGTTAGCTTGTAAAAGCGGTTACCGACAGATCTGTGTGAAATTTTACTGGTGAATAGCTTGAAACACGTTCTACAACATGATACGAAGTTCATTGATTTTTGCCGTATATTAGTGATGAAACAAATTATTGAAGTTTACATTATTTGCATGCGTACATAGGGAAAATACCAACTTTTATCACTCTAACGTTTTTTATGATTCAACTAGGCGACAGATTTCAATAAAAAACTAGTATGTTATGAATTGAAATTTAACGAACATTTTGAGACTAGAAACAAAAGTATTTCCCGTGTAATAAGAAAGATATTGTTAGTTAAACTCAAGTCTCTTTTAGATATTTGCGTGTAAATCAAATGCTGATGTGATAGACGTGACAACAGCGCTCACGTAGCTCAAACGGACGGCTCGAGCGGATTCTTCCGTTATATACACGCAATGTTGCCACGATCTATTATAACTTCGACTCAATGCGCGTGTGCCTATGCCTAAAAGAGATGTGAACTGTACCTTGACAAAAGTTTGTCAACTTGGCCGTTTTAAAAAAATCTTAAAAAATATTAGAACAACTTTGTTTAACCATCAAAACATTTTGATATGGTTTGCATATCATAGCATGTAATTGATAGTGTGTATATTTGATTTTGTGACTTATTTATTACTGTGGTCATTCTAGAACTCTCGTCAACTGAAATAAACTTTTGGCTGTGACTATAACAAGCTAACAACCTTAAAATTGAGATAGAGCATTCAAAATTTAGGACAAATTTTTTTTCTGCAAAAGGATCCGTTTGAACCCTTGGGAGCGTGAAAATTCAAAAACACCCCATTTAAGGACCACCCTAGTATACATAGCTTCCTTTTACCTTTTTGCAGACTTCATATTCTAAAAGGTGTCTATTAACATGTCCCCACTCCATCCTCTTCATATCTTATTATATTGAATACGATTCTTCGATAAAGTTAATATAAGAAAGTCTATAATTAGATTATCATGGTATTTGCTTATTAATTATTGGTAAAAACTACTTCACGGAGAGAAAAAAATAGGTATTTTTCCTATTTTCACACAGGTATATTTTCAATGTTAGCCTAGGAAAATTTACTAAGCCAACATAGGAATAATTCCTATAAGGCATATTATTTATTCCCATGTAACATAGTCAAAATTTCGATGCAACACAGTAATTATTTCAATGTTAACATAGCGATTTTTCCTTTGCAATTTAATGAAAATACCAATGTAACATAGGAAAAAATAGCTATGTTTTTATTGGAACTATTCCCACATCAACATAGTGATTGTACCTAAGTTCAACATAGGTATAATTCCAATGTTAACATAGCATTAATCACTATTATACGTAGGAATGATCCCTATGTAAAACATAGGTACAATCGCTATGTTGTTATAGGAATAATCACTATCATGATATAGAATTAGAAACTATGTTCGTAATTATAAAATGATCACATAGATTTTTGAATCTAGTTTTTATTCATCAGACAAATTTAATGAGTAATAATTTATTTCTGTACTTATAAGGTAATGAAATAGAATACGTACAATCGAGGCGGGTTCGAAATAATAAAAAATAATATTTATTATGGACTTTTTTTTTAGTTATTGAAATTGTTAGAGTGAATAAAGATATGAATGAATCCAGAAATTAATGCTAATTAATGCTGATCCAACTTTGCTAAATAGCATTTATTTTGTTATCTATTCAATACCTAATTTACTTCAATTATTTAAATAACTGGATCTTAACAAATAAATAAAATAATTTCTTCATTGACATGATTTACTACTTGTCGAAGTCATATTTTATAGGTTAAGATAAATCATGAAAATTAGGGAAAATGATTAAAATTTAATGAAAATGCAAATTTAATAAAAAAAAAAAAAATTTCACGTAGATAATTCCTATTTATTATAGGAATTATTATTATGTCAACATAGACATTATACCTATGTTACACATACGTATTGTTCCAATGTTTTTATAGAAATTATTCATATGTTGACATAAGAATTATACCTATCTCAAACATAGGTATAATAGCTATGTTATTATAGAAATAATTTCTTTGATACATAGTAATTTTTGCTATGTTTAACATAGGTATAATTCCTATGTCTTTAATGGAAGTTCCACTATGCTAACATTGGAATCACTGCCATGGTATTATAGGAAATATTCCAATGTCAACATAGAAGGAATCCCTATTTCTTATAGGAAATAATCCTACAAAAAATAGGTATTTTTCCTTTTTTTACATAGTTATAATTGCTATACTGGCATATTAAATATCTCTTTGGTAACATAGAAATAATTCCTGTATGTGAAAATAGGAAAAATGCCTATTTTTTTCTCTTCGTGTTGATTATAATATTGATTATTCTATGCTTATATTTTGAATAATCACGTATTATAATATTTCTTGAATCTGTAAATAGTGTTATCATAATTGGGATTTTGCATGACTTTTTTTTATTTCATATTCTAGTAGTTTTTGGAAAACCATTTGGGACGTATTTTTTATTTTTTCGATTCAACCAAAATTGCCGTTGATATAACAGATTGAAAACTACAACAATATGACGTCACCCATGTTAAGATATATCTATATGGGCAAATCTCTGAAACCTCGAATTTTTTTAAGGAATTTTTTTTTATTTTCAATTCTTGAGCACATGCCTGAAATTTTGAGTATACGTCCCGTCAGCTGTTAGAATACAGGATCTAACGTGGTGCAACGTTTTGAAGCAACACACCGATCGTTATCAACGTTTTTTTATATTTTTGTAATTTATATTCAAGACATCTCCAAAACCGACGAAAAAAAAATTGAAATAAACGGTTTTTTTTTTATTAAATTTTTTGTATGAAATCGCATTCTTTGACGAACAAAATGATTCCAGGATCAGTCTGCCCCGATGGATACTTTCGGAGATATGAATTTTCAAACATAGCGGTGCAACAGCAGTTTACAAAAATTGACATAGCTCTAAATCCGCCATTTTTACATTTTTTTCGAAATCCTTGAAGTTGTATTTTTTTTTTCCATAGCACTAAAGATATTTTGAATGGCACAAAGTTCCGTGACTTGACGGTTTTTTTTTTTTGAGTGAGGTGATGTGGATCCGCTCACCTAACGCGTGCAATTGTATGATCTTGGATTTTCCGCATTTACTTTTCGCTCCGTAACTTCTTGAATAATTGTTAAGGAGATGGTGCGGGTGAATTTTGATTCAATACTGTACTAAACAGCAGTGCACAAATGTATTCAGCTGGATTCTTCATCAGCAGACGATGTGCCAATAAAAAGTATGCGCTTTTACTTCGGTGCACGTATTGTCTACTTTTCAATAAGTTGTATTTTAACTACCCTCTCATGCGAGCACATAATCCTGTCACGTCTAGATTTATTTCTTTTGTGCCCTAGAACACCATGGATGTTGTCTGATAACGATTTCAGGTACGCACCAATCATGGTGCGCTATAAAAGTCATAAATATTACAAGTTTAAAAAAGTAGTGACACCACTTTGACTCTTCATAACTTTTCTCCTATTGTGAGCACATACTTCTAACATGTTGCATTTCATTCTGCTCTCTTAATGCTTTCAATTCATTACCAATTCAAACATCACCAACTAATGCACCAAATTTTACAGCATAAAAATAAAATAAAAATGAGGGAGTGACATCTTCGAATGTGCCAATTTCGCTATTTTATATGTATATTATATGCATTTTTGACTTGAAAATTTGTGCGCTAGTATTTTTTTTTGTATTCACATGATCTACACAACATATACAATCTGATTTTTCACTGATAAATGAGTAAAAATGATGTATTAGTATTAAGAATGTAGAGTGACACAAAAATTCGAGGTTTTAGAGATTTGCCCATATATGGGTGATTCTGTTCTAACTGTTACTTTTTTGATTAATAATTTTGGGATTTTAAGATTAAACTTTTTTCATTTGTTTATGCATATTATTACCCTATATTATTATAAAAATGAAAGTCTGAAAGGATTTTGCTACAACTTTAAGGCTTCGAGAATTACAATCAAATTTCAAATTTTTTTTTTTTTTTTTATGAAAATTGTGGATTTTTGCCACTTTTATTGTCAGTAGTTACAGGTAGTTTTCTAGTACGAAGATTAGGAGCCATCTGCATTTAAAAAAAAATGACAATTAATGATTAAAATAAGTCTGAAAGGATTTCGCTACAACTTTAAAGCTTTGAGAATGACAATCAAATTTCAAATTTTACGTTTTTTTTTCGATGAGAATTGTGGATTTTTGCCACTTTTATTGTCAGTAGTTGATTAAAATAATGATTAAAATAATTTTATTACTAATTAATTATTTTTTCCCATGGTACTGACGGACACGGTACTGACATTTTCATTTAAAATAGCAACTATAATTATTTGGTTATGAATTTAATAATATCCATTTACCGTATAATTAAGGCTACTAATAAGTACAAAAATTTATTACTTATGATACAAAAAAATCAATAGTTGATCAAGTTTATCAATACCACGGTACTGACAAGTAAATTTATGACATACCGTTTCAAAAATTGAGTTCTAAAATGACACAAACTCATTGCACTATTCCATCAACTTTATGTTTGTAAATATTACTCAGGGGACGTACTTTCAATATGGCTCACTAGCCGTTCCATAATTCTCGAGGTAAATAGCGCTCGAGTCATACAAATTCAAATTCAAAAATTTGTTTAAATCTAAAGACAAAAGTTATTGAGCCGGAATTCAATGTTACATTAATATATTGGGAAAAAATGTGTTAATTTTCTTAAGTTTAATCATATTCATTAAGATTTATAAGGTAATTAGTTTGAATCATATATTGCGACAAAAAAAAAATTAACAATTTATAGGAAAATTCTAGAAATGGACATGACACGGTACTGACATTTAAGTGATATAGTGTAAGTTTCCTCTGAATTGCAAGTTATACTTTACAAAAGGAGTGATGAAATATGTTCATTAATATCTAATCAACACAAAAATTTCATTAATAGATTGTTAATTAATTTCCAGTGAGAACAAACAGTACAGGACATAAAAAATCACAGTTAGAACAGAAACACCCATATATCAAAATTAGTGAAATTCAATTGCCTATAACATGAGCAATTATCATTTTTAACGAAAAAGAAAAAATACGTCCTCATTATTTTGGCTTACTCTACATTATGCACCCCCAAAAAATGAAAAAAAATTTTGATGCGAAACCCCAATTACGATGTCTTTTACTTTACCGGTAAGGAGTTCTTGTGAGGCGTGTTATACACCTCAAATTTTCGGCAGCCCGTTTCTCAGATAAAACATATCCGATTGATGTGAAATTGATATCAGTGACGCGGGAAAAGTGCACGGAGGGCATGACGCTCTTGGATTTTCGAAAATCAAAACAAGATTCACAGATTTTTATCAAGATTGCTCTGTAACTAATAATCGTTGATGCTGACGTTGTACTTTATAAATATGAAAACACTCAAAACACTATCGATTTTCGAAAATCCAAGAGCGTCATGCCCTCCGTGCACTTTTTCTGCGTCACTGATATCAATTTCACATCGATCGGATGTGTTTTAGCTGGAAAACGGGCAGCCGAAAATTCGAGGTGTATAACACGCCTTTCATTTCCCCTTAAGGGGAAATGAAATCTGACATGGTGCCATCTATCGGATTTGAATTTTCGGGATTTTCGGGAGCCCGTTTCTCAGCTAAAACACATCCGATCGATGTGAAATTGATATCAATGAAGCAGAAGAAGTGCACGAAGGGCATGACACTCTTGGATTTCCAAAAAACGAAAAGGAACGAAAACGAAAATTCCAATCCGATAGATGGCACCCTGTCGCGCAACATCAGCTTTCATTTCCCCTTAAGGGGCTCCCGAAAATCCCGAAAATCCAATCCGATAGATAGCACCATGTCAGCTTTCATTTCCCCTTAAGCGGGAGGAAGTCTTTAAATTAACCCAATGAATGTGTACGAGTGACAAACAATGAGAAGCAATGTGTCGATAGGCGCAGAATAAGGTGATTTTCTACAGCTGCGATGTTAAATTTCAACAATCTGATGTACAATAATGACTGTATTCAGTGTATAAATATTCAGTGCAATGTAGAATCTCATAACGCAGCACAAAAACTGGTTATTTCATGGCGATTTGCAAACCCCAGGTTACGCTGATTTCTGTTGTACATTTAGGTAAATTGACAGAGTACACGGAGAGAATTTTGCTGGTAGAGATTGCCATACTGTCTGGTGGCGGTGAGCCATACTAGAAATTGCACGAAATTTGATACAAAGTATAGGAAAAAGTAGGAGGAAAATCGTTGATATACCAATGTTTATATTATTGTTTTCAATATTCGTGAGACTTTTTACTATACTTTATATCAAATTTCGTGCGATGTCTAGTATGGCTCACCGCCACCAGACAGTATGGCAATCTCTACCAGCAAAATTCTCTCCGTGTAAAGGACCATTCCGGAGAGTTACTCAGCGGGTAAATAATATTTTGGCTCAAAGAATCACCCCTATAAGTTTGGTCAAGATCGATGACCCGGAGGTGCGATACTCTCCTAGTTAGTATCTATGAACAAGAAATTCTTCGACTTGTTGCTAGAAGAGGTCTGCACCCTTCATTTTTCAACTGTTACGCACGGAAAATGGAGCGTATGAGGATGAATTTATTTTAGTAGAATTTTACCCGCTATTCTTTCTATATAGAGCATATCTGTGGTTATAGCATGATATAGCATACTACGCGGATTATTCGAAGTTTTCCAAAAGACTAATTTTAGAAACAGTAGATAACATGATGGCGATCTGTCGTTGTGACACTATTGCAGAGATAATTAGATCGGATGTGAAAATTCGCGAAGTGATGGTTGTCCATTGATAGCCTACATAGTGATATGCTACTTTTCATTCTAAGATAGTGATTTCAATGGAGAGTGGTTACATTCCACCCAATCTACATTACAATCGTCCTGGTGAAGGAATGAAAGCATTGGAAGATGGTCGTATCCAAGTTATTACCGAACCAACACCATGGGAAGGTGGTTACGTTGCGGTGAACTCCTTTGGTTTTGGGGGGGCAAACGCACACGTTCTGTTGAAGTCAAATCCGAAAGAAAAACTTAATGATGGTGCACCAAAAGACGACATGCATAGACTGGTAGTCGTATCCGGAAGAACGGAGAACGCTGTTACAACTTTATTGGATTACGTATGTACTACAATGAACAGGTTTCGTACGCTTACTAAATGAATCGTAACTGAATACTTATGCACGGAGAGAAAAGAATAGTAATATTCACAATGTAACATAGCAACCATTACTATGTTACATGGTAACGTAGATTTTCAAACATTACATTTGCTTAGTTACCATGTAGCATAGTAAATATTACCAGAAAAATAGTAATGAATCCTATTTGACATAGTATCATTTACGATTTTATGAGAAATAAGTCTGGTTACTATGTTGGAATGGTAAATATTACTATTCTCTTCTCTCCGTGTGGAAACTTAACAATTACTTTAGGATCAAACTGTGATTCGAGGTATTTATTATACTATATACCTATTTCCATTTACGTTCCTCGAAATAGCTTCAAAGCAGACCAGTCGATGTCGAGTTCGTCAGCCTGCTCCATGATATACATGCCAAAGATATCAAAGGCCACGCATATCGCGGATATACCATTTTACCAACTCAAGGTTTACCGATGAATGCCATACGAGATGTTCAGCATTATCCTGGAGCGAAACGGCCAGTATGGTTCGTCTTCTCTGGACTGGGATCTCAATGGACTGGGATAGGTGAGTGTTTCCCCGGTCAAACGACTCTGCAAAAACGTATACGGGGCTTTCCATCCATTATCGCCCACGTTTGACCTCGACATTTTTTTTTTTTGCTCAATTTTTTCATATGTCGTAGTACTATATTGAAAGATCATCTGTGATTTTTTTTTTTAATTTTCTAACAAACCGTATTTTTTCCATAAATAATATCAACTCTGAAAAGAATACATCTTTCGAAAATTCTGAAAAAAATCACCGATATTCTATGTCCGAAACTCGATTTTTTGATATACCCGTTCGATCGTGGACGGTTGAGATCTTCTATTTTTTTAATCAATATCAAGAGACTCGGTAGAGTCTCTAGTAGTGATGGGACATCGAAATAAAAAGAATCGATGTTACACACATCGATATATCGGGAGGCTGACATCGATGTCAATAAAGATAGAAGAAAATATCGATGTCAACATCGATGTTTTCGATCTTTTTGCTTTTGAATATTGAATGGTGTAACTGGACATATTTTATGCATTTTTTTTTCCTTTTTATATACAGGACTGTAATTTCCGCTGATTTACTACCGTACCGCGTGTTTAGGGGGCTTATTACGGTTCTTCGACTTTTCACTTTTCATCTCATCGAAGTGTTCTGATTGGCTTACTGAACTTTGCGGGCCAATTGGAATGCTTGGATGAGATGAAAGTGAAAAGTCGAGGAACCGTAATAAGCCCCCAGGTTCACGATTTTAAATCCAGTCAACGAACGCAAAATATCGACATCGGAAATGAAAATCGATGTCAGCTATCGATATATCGGTCAGATGCCATCGATGTAAAATATCGATACCTCGCACTGAAAACATCGATGCTTGCGATATTTCGATGTCGATGTCCCATCACTAGTCTCTAGCATCGGGCAGAGTCTCGAGTTTCGGGCATAGAATATCGGTGATTTTTTTCCGAATTTTTTAAGGATGTATTCTTTTCAGAGTTGGTATTATTTATGAAAAAAAAAAAAACGGTTTGTTGGAAAATTAAAAAAAAATCACAGATGATCTTTCAATATAGTACTACAACATATGAAAAAATTCAGCATAAAAAAAAAAAAAAAAAAATAGTATACCGCGAAGTTCTCTGTATGCGGAACGCTAGGGGTACTAACCCGAAATTTTTGCTATTTCCATAGGCGTAGGTCATACAGTAAACTGCGGCAGCAGTTTGGTAACTTACTAGATGTTTCTAGTAAAATCACTAGAGATCACTAGAAATCTAGTGATCATTGGTCACTAGATTTCTGGAGTGGAAATCTAGTCACTAGATTTCCAGTGATTTCTAGTGATCTTACTAGAAACATCTAGTAAGTTACCAAACTGCTGCTGCAGTTTACTGTATGACCTACGCCTATGGAAATAGCAAAAATTTCGGGTTGGTACCCCTAGCGTTCCGCATACAGAGAACTTCGCGGTATTGTGTACCAAGGGCGTAAAGTGGGCTTTTTTAGACCGAGTGTGGAGTTTGCAGTACGAGTCGGAGGTGAGTCGGAGCGAGCCGAAGACGAGTACTGCAACCACACAAGGTCAAAAAGCCCACTTAGCCCTTGGTGCACACCATATTTTTTGTAACAGCACGATTTTCGCGTTTTTTCTTCATTGTTGATAATTTTCTTGAAAATATGGAAAAATATTTTAGCGGGCGTTTTCGGTTCATTATTGCCCGCTTATGCTCGAGTAGCGGGTGATAAAAACTCAAAAACGCCCGCTGCTTGATTTAGCCGGCGATAAAAACTCAAAAACGCCCGCTGCTCGATTTAGCGGGCGATAAAAACTGAAAAACGCCCGCTGCTCGACTTAGCGGGCGTTTTAAGTTTATTATTGCCCGCTCGTCTGAAAACTGCCACTTTACGCCCGCTTGATGGGTCAAAAAACGCGAAAATCGTGCATGTGTTACAAAAAAAAAAATTTCGAGGTCAAACGTGCGGGCGATAATGGATGGAAAGTCCCATACAGTGTGATTGACATTGCATAGATTCGGATAGCTCTTTATTCAAACAACAACGACTGACATTAAATCAGTTTTCGGAAACAATGAAAAATATACTAATCTGAATTTTTCCATTGAACAGGCGAAGACCTGCTCAAAGTTCCTGTGTTTGGCAAAGCTATCCGAAAGTGCGACACTGCTCTGAAGCCTTATGGTTTAGACATTTTCAATATTTTGACCAACAAAGATCCGAAAGTATTTGATAACATTTTGAACTCGTTTGTTGGCCTTGCTGCAATTCAGGTAAAGCATGTGTGATTGCTTGAAGTCATAAATAGTTGGATTATTATGAAAAAGCGGTAATTCCTATATTCAATAGATTTCACGGTCGATCGGATTGCACATTTTTTTATTTACAGATTGGACTAGTAGATCTGTTGACATCGGTAGGAATTGTGCCAGATAATGTTATCGGACATTCAGTCGGAGAATTAGGCTGTGCGTACGCCGATGGTTGTCTAACTGCAGAACAAATGATTCTAGTGGCGTATTTTTACGGGTTAGCTTCAATAGAATCAGAAACAATTTGTGGAACTACGGCAATTGTTGGGATTAGTTTTGAAGAGTTGAAGAACCTGTGCCCTCCAGATATTGAGATTACTTGTCACAATGGTCCGGGGAGCTTGATAATCAGTGGGCCAGTGAATCCCATAAAAAAATTTGCTACTAAGCTGCAGGCAAGTTATATAATTATGTCACACGACCATACTTACTATTTAACAATGAAGTAAATTCGTGGTTTTTTGTAGAATGTACAACGCGTGAAAAATCCAAAGTTAGTCTAAAAAAAAAAAATACCAAAAGCTTATTTTCTCCCACAGTGCTACAAATCTACATTCATGCCCTTTTTCTCACTTTTCTCATGCCATTTTCGTATCAGGTAATAATCAAGTGGATTCAATCTCCAATCAACGAATATTCGTAATTGAATTTGAAGGGCTTTGAATTCCGTTCAATTGCAGTCATATCATCATATAGGGTGGTCCAATTAGTCAGCGTAATACTAGATTTGTTATGAATCCTTTGCTGATAGAAATTGTACGAAATTTTCATAGCAAAACTTGACTGATTTTGTACAATCCCTCTAGTGCCTGGGTGGGGGTCAAAATTTCGAAAGTCCAAAACGTAAACTGACCAAAATCTCGAATTTCGAAATGAGCGAATACCAAAATAACGAGAATTGTGATTTCAAATTTTCTTATTTCCGACAGACCACTGAGTCGAATAAGTGTTTCGTCGAAAGGTTATTCATCCGACAGGTCGCTAATTTGACAAAATGTGTTTTCAGATCATTCGTACTTCGAATGAGCAGAATATTGATTATAATAATATGAAAAGTTTATACTTCCAAAACTGAAAATCGAAAATGGCTAATACAGTCAAACCTCGGTCCCTGTCCATCCTCGGGACCGGAGGTTTCAGTCCCTGTCCACGAAACAGCTGACTGTTGAGAGAGTCGCTTGGCCAATCACGAAAGAGTTTCAGTGCCGTAACAATTGATCTTACGCCCCGGGGCATCACAACCTAACCTAAGTCACGAAGCATGTGAAAGCTCGGGCGAAACAGCGGGCGACAACGTCAATACGGCACTGGGACGGCGGACAGGGACTGAAGCAACGGATTGAACAGGGACTGAAACTAGACAGGGACTGAGGGGACAGGGACCGAGGTTTCACTGTATTTTAAACAGCAAATGAACCAAACATAAATATACCGAGAACCAAAATTCAGAAGGAGCAGAACTCATAAACGCAAAATATAGAAAAGTCAAAATCTCAAATGATAGAATTTTCATGAGCTCTTAAGTATTTATGAACGACGTCGACATTCTTCGTTGATTCTTCAAAATTAGTTACCAAATAAGTGTTGCAGCATATTCGCTATTTCGGCCCGTCTATATTTAAGCGATTCGAGATTCTTACATCGATAGCCCGAATCGAAAAATCTGAAAAAATTCTCAAAAATCTTGCTTGAGTTATCAAAACTTTTGGGCCTATAGCCAAAGTGGGCAAACGTTTGCTTCTCGTATTATTTAACGTTGTTCTCGGAAAAAACTCTAAATATCATAGAAGCGAACGTCTGCGCACTTTGGGTCAAGGCTTGAAAATTTTGTTCTTCGGCTCGCGGATGCACTCGTCTTCGACTCGTGCTCCCTCGCCTCCGACTAGTACTGCAAACTCCACACTCGGTCTAAAAAAGCCCACTTTACGCCCTTGCTACACAATATACTATAGAATTTTCAAGCGGTCCTTAGATTGACTATTCTAAAATGAAGAAGAGCCCAAATTTCGTATATTTGATATTTTCTCTACACAGAAAAAAAAGATGTTGCTATCATAACAACAGCGGTGGAGTAAAATTTTTGTTGTACAAGAGACAGCAATTGCGATCTTAGTAACAACATTGTTATGTGGATTCTGCTAACGTATATGCTAAGAATACACCAAGATTGTGGTCCGAAATTGTAGTGAATTCAGCAAGTTAGCTTGTTTAGTCAAACCACCGTGCTGTGCGTTTAACCTGTCATATAGTACTTGTGACAGTAAATTTTCGTTCCGATTTCGTCCTACCCCATGATTGTTGTAACTATTGCGACAATTCTTTAACAACAATTAAACAGTTACGGTTACATGATACTCTGGCTGGCACAATAGTTGCATGCGATTGTGGTAAATGATAACGCAATTGGGGTTACTACAACAATTTATTTTTTTCCGTGTAGTTCGATATTTTGCCCTTCGTGATCTTGTCCGTTCATTGGTTTTTTGATGAAATTTGCTAGTGATATTTCCATTTTCCAGCCAATTTACGTTTTGGACTTTCGAAATTTTAACCCCCACCCCAGTAATTAGTGAACGACTATTTCAAGGGCTTGCATCGCTTCGCAGGGTAATGGAGTATTCGTTAGAGAGGAACCATACCGCAACGTGACTTGCCACACTAGTCACATTGCAATGTCAGTGTCGAAATTATTATCTCATTTACGGAAGGTTATTCCGGATCCAAAACTTCGTAGCCAAAAATGGCTGAGCACCTCTGTGCCACGTACGAACTGGAGGACCAGTCAGGCTCAATTATGCTCACCCGAATACTGCGTTAATAATTTACTGAGCCCAGTATTGTACGAGGAGACATCTAGCCTGATATCGAGTAATGCGATAACTATCGAAATGGCACCGCATAGTTTGTTGCAAGAAATTTTACGGCAATCTCTGCACAATAACGTTATCAACATTGGTTTAACCCAATGTGGCGATGAAAATAAGATAACAGGCTTACTTCAAGCTTTTGGAAAAATGTTTCAAGTTGGTCTACATCCAAAGCTGAGCAGTTTGTACCCCGATATTTCATACCCGGTAAGCCGTGGAACTCCTATGATTTCTCCTCTGGTCCGATGGGAACACGTAGATGATTGGTGCTTGTCAAATTATCAATTACAAGACCAAATTGATGAAGGAGAGAGAATCGTTGAAATATCTCTTGCTGACGATCACTTTGAATGGATGTGTGGACATGTAATTGATGGGCGGAACTTGTTGCCAGCGACTGGTTATTTAGTATTGATTTGGGAGACCGTTTCAATTATGCGAGGCAAAGTATATACAGAAGTTTCGGTTGTTTTTGAGGACGTTAGGTTTCATCGAGCGACTACAATACCAAAAGAAGGTAGCGTTAAGCTAACGCTTATGGTTCAGAAAGGTAAAGTCAAATCTTATACGACCATATCCCAGAATGTGGTGAAATGTTCGAAAGCATGTTTCTTTGAAAGATTGGCAAATGTAATACACACCCTCACGTAGATTCATCGGTTTCTAGGATCGGGTAGGTTTGAGGTTGTTGAAGGTGGTGCTGCTGTAGTGACCGGATTTATCCGTGCTGTGTCCAACCCAGCTCAGCAATGCGTTAGTACTGAGATGCTCACCGATAGTCACGAAGAACCAGACTTGACAAGCAAAGACATTTATAAAGAGTTTCGGCTCAGGGGATATCAATATACAGGACTATTTCGTGGGCTTAGAGGAGCTTCATCAAAAGGAACCATGGGTAGTATAGCCTGGGAACGAAATTGGGTTGCTTTTATAGATAATATGCTACAAATGAGACTGCTTGGAATAGACACTCGGGGATTATTCGTACCTACAGGTATTCAGAAGTTGGTTATAGACACAAAGGTGCACACGAATCAGATTCGCGCTATGCAGGAAGAGAACAAAGGTAGGAAGTTATGCTCTCGCATTATCTAGAAAACGATTGTTATGAAAATTAGCTCGTTTTTTTTTTTTTTGCAGAATTCAGAGTACAAGTCCACAAAGATTGGGACATAATCGTATCCGGCGGAATAGAGATACGAGGGTTGAAAGTCAACTCTATTGGTCGTAAAAAGCCAATAGGTGATCCGGTTCTCGAGAATTTAAGATTTGTGGCACATCGAGATAAAGCTGTAATAGGACTGGGAGAGGCAACTCGAATTGCTACACAAATAGCTCTAGAAAATCATCTCAGTATCAAGATAAAATCGATTGAATGGATCAGCGAAACTAATGGCATTGCTCTTGAAAATCTGACATCCCCTCTGGTTCAGGATTTCTTGAATGATTTGCCCTTGTTACGAGCGAATACTATCATCATTGCACCCAAGGAAAAATATTCCGACAATGCATTACCATCTACAGTTGAAGTCTTGGACCCGCAAAAACTGACCACTGAATCCGATGCTCTGCTAGTGGTCAGTCATGGACTTTTGGCGTGTAAAAATAGCAAAATCTTGAAACGACTACAGAAAGCTACGAAGGATGGTGGTTTTTTACTAGCCAGGGAGCCATTGGGTGCAGACTCTGACGTGTTCTCGACTATCAAAAGTGAAGGCTTTGATATTATTATGGAGAAGCGTACCCACACGGAATTGATTCTTTTACTCCGTCAGCAAAAAAAGCAGACTGCAATAACTACAGTTATACAGGTTAACAATAACGAATTTACGTGGGTCCCAACGCTACAAGCTGCTCTTAAACTCAACGTAGAAAGGAGAAATAAAAGTAATGACAGTAGTCGGATACTTCTGATTAGCGAAGGAAATTACGATAGTGGGCTTATGGGATTAGTTAACTGTCTTCGGAGAGAACCGGGCGGTGAATTCATTCACGGACTGCTAATTCAAGACTTGCAGGCTCCGAAGTTTTCCTTGGAGAATCCATTGTACTCCAAACAATTAGGATTGGGCTTAGCACTGAATGTTCTACGCCCTGGAAACGTATGGGGCTCTTACCGGTTTGTCACGATGTATTCGTTACCACCAAAACCTGTTCATCATGTTCGAATGAGTCAACTCACACGTGGTGATTTGAGCGCAATTCAGTGGGCAGAGGGTCGATTTCAGTCTAGTCTGCAAGGGACGGATGTTATTCGGGTGTATTATTCGTCGTTGAACTTCCGCGATGTGATGATAAGTACTGGAAAACTATCAGTTGACGTAGTCGGCAAATCCAGACATGCTCAAGATAACTTGATTGGGTTTGAATACTCCGGAAGAGACGCGAACGGGCGTGCAGTTATGGGGATGACTCCTTCTGGTTCATTTTCTAATTTATGTGTCCGTGATAAGGAATTTCTCTGGTCAGTACCAAATAACTGGACATTAGAAGACGCAGCTACCGTTCCGATTGCTTATGGCACAGCCTACTATGCTCTTGTGATATATGGGAGAATGAAGAAAGAAGATAAAGTCTTGATTCATGCTGGGAGTGGCGGCGTGGGTCAAGCAGCTATCACGTTAGCCCTTCACGAGGGATGCGAAGTTTTTACAACTGTCGGAACACCTGAAAAACGAATGTTCATCAAAAATCAGTTCCCACAAATCGATGACGATCATATCGGAAATTCTCGAAACACAAGTTTTGAGCAGTTGATTCTCCGCAAAACTCGAGGACAAGGCGTAGATATTGTGTTGAATTCCTTAGCAGAAGAAAAACTGCAAGCGTCGGTTCGCTGTTTGTCAAAAGGAGGACGATTTCTAGAAATTGGAAAGTTTGATCTTGCTGCAAACAATAGTCTTGGAATGGAAGCGTTTCTGAAGGGTATCACATTTTATGGAATTTTGTTGGACAATTTATTTGCTAGTTCTTCTGTCATAAAAAGGGAGCTGGCTGCATTACTTACTGAAGGAGTGAAAAGTGGTGCCGCTAAACCACTTTCCAAGACTGTTTTTCCAATGGATCAGGTCGAAGCGGCATTCAGACATATGGCAGCTGGGAAACATGTTGGAAAGGTTCATCATACTCTTTTATTCACAGGGTGTATCATGTGATTCAAATTTTGAGACATGCAATTCCTATTTCAAAGGAATTTCTATTTCTGCATGGCGGGGGGCTGAATTCAACTTGATCGTACTCATTTCCAACGAATAACCGAAAAAAATCCAAGTTTGTTTCACTATATGGATTGATGAATTTTTCCAGGTCCTCGTCAAAATCCGTGATGAGGAGAAAGTCTCCGAGTCTTGTCTTCCTCTCGCTCTTCCTCGATACTATTGCTTGGAGGATCGCAGTTATCTCATTCTTGGAGGCTTAGGCGGCTTCGGCCTCGAGCTTGCCGACTGGCTCGTCCTTCGTGGAGCCAAGAAGCTAGTGCTGACGTCCCGAAGAGGAATTAGTACCGGGTATCAAAGTATGCGCATTGATATCTGGAAGAGCTACGGGGTTGAAGTCGTCGTTGTGGTTGGAAAAGATCCCTGGACATACGAGGGATGCGAAGCTATTTTGAAAGAAGCTATAGCTCTTGGTCCAGTGGATGCTATATTCAACTTGGCTGTAGTACTGAAAGACGCTCTTTATGAAAATCAAACGGTGGAGTTTTTTGAAGAGTCCTTCCGTGTCAAGGCTTGGGCCACGAAGCATTTGGATGAACTGTCCAGAACGTTGTGTCCGCATCTCAGGCAGTTCGTAGTATTCTCTTCCGTGTCTTGTGGCCGAGGAAATGCAGGGCAAACAAATTATGGAATGGCAAACTCCGTGATGGAAAGAATATGCGAGAGACGAGTAGCAGAAAACTTGCCAGGTCTAGCGGTTCAATGGGGAGCTGTCGGTGATGTTGGACTAGTGGCAGAGATGCAAGACGATAACAAGGAAGTTGTGATCGCTGGCACTTTACTACAGGGTATTTCGTCTTGCCTGCAAGTGCTCGAAGGTTTCTTACTTCAAAAGTCTCCGGTAGTGTCGAGTATGGTTGTTTCTGAGAAAGGAGCTGGTTTTTCCGGAGCTACAAATATTCTCGATGCAGTCCTAAATATCATGGGTACGATAAAAATGGTATTTCTCGTATCTAGGCCGTGAAGTAGGATTTTACGGCCAAGTAAGGATTACGCGTCCGGGGACCGGCGAAGCCGCCCGAGGAACGCACAATCCTCACGAGGCGGTCAAATCTTACGGCCGAGGTGCGAACAATATTTGTTGATCGAGTCTCCGCAATAAGTACGCGATTTCGGTCGTGTTTCGCGGCCGTAAAGTCGTATACTTATGGAGGGTAGAGGTAAGGAGTATCTCCGTGTATAGAAAGTGTCGGTGAAATCGAATTTATTAGATGGCGCTGCTGTAGCAAAAGTCCCTAATTTAAAAGAAATCGCCGTTGGTATAACTTTACTTCATTGGTGATCACCAAGGTCAGATCTTGCGACTAGTTACCCTTATTGCTTACGAGCGCCATTCTAGGTACTTCTTCTTCTTCTTCCGTTTTTCGACTTATCGCGTCTGGAACTATTATTTAAGGAGGTTCTACACCTATTGTCCCACCAAACGTGGGTTTCAGAGCAGATTTTGAATACTTCTCGATGAGGAAAAAATCTGAAAAAAATCAAGCATGTAGAAGATCCTCGGGAGATTGATTTTGCATATCAATAATTCAAAGAAGTTATTAACATATTGATGGAAAAAAAAAACTGTTCAAGAAATTAGCCGGTGACACAACTTTTTTTTCAGATGAAAATGATTTGTCAATTTTTATAAATACGTATGAATTATTTAAGAATTTTATTACATTTTTGAAAATTGCGTTCTGTCAGGTATAAAAATTTTTCAAAAATCGCAATTTTCAAAAATGTAATAAAATTCGTAAAAAATTCATACGTATTTATAAAAATTGACAAATCATTTTCACCTGAAAAAAAAGTTGGGTCACCAGCTAATTTCTTGAACAGTTTTTTTTCCATCAATTTGTTGATAATTTTTTTGAATTATTATTATGCAAAATAAATCTCCCGAGGATCTTCTACATGCTTGATTTTTTTCAGATTTTTTCCTCATCGAGAAGTATTCAAAATCTGCTCTGAAACCCACGTTTGGTGGGACAATAGGTGTAGAACTCCTTAAGGTGCCACAGTACTGGCGTGTCCTATATATATTTTGTGACGTCAGAATCGTGAAATACGAGGAATTTCGTCGACAAATTGAGCCTTATTTACGGGACGCAGATGGGTGGAATAAGTTTTCGTGTAACCAGTGTGTATTTCTACAGGGCGCTTACTCCCTGTATTGAGTGATAGACATTTTAATTTCCTGGATGCGATCAAAATACGACAAGTCGATAATTGCAGGGATTCTGCTGCCGCCATGTTGGATATGTATAAACGGCCTGTCACTTTTATTTATTCGCAATACACATTACTGGGTAATCTACGCTGAAAATCACTAAGTAAGCGCCCTACAGATCAATTTAAGCTTTTATAAAAAAATAATACCCGTGGAATTCATTTGCTCGTTTGGGCTCAATTTGTCGACGAAATTCCTCGTATTTCACGATTCTGACGTCACAAAATATATATAGGACACGCCAGTACTGTGACACCTTAATGCATTTTTACCACTGAACTCTATAAGTATACTGGAATGCGTGCTGCCGCTGCCGACCCGTATCGAGAGAGATAGCAAGAACCGTTCCGCTGTATGTATCCTTCTTTCTGCCTGTACAGTCCAATCCAAAAGTTTATTCCAGGGTTTCGTCTGTCACGCATTGCACACTGGAGTGGTGTGTGGAGAAGCTTTTTGCAGCCCATGCACCTGACTTGCGTGACGTCATTGTGCTCATGTGCAAAATGGTTAGACAGAGCAAAAGATACCCATCGATGCTTGGTCGAAGCTATCTCTCTCGATGCGCCGCTTCTACATGGGTGGAAATAGCTGGCGCGCATTCCAGTATACTTAGAGTTCAGTGATTGATACTTCTGCCGCTGATGCCCCATAAGAGATAGTCCTGTTTACCTCTACCCTCCATAGTCATACTTTACGGCCGCGAAACCCGACTGAAAAGGCGTACTTTACGGATACTCGATCGAAATACATAGTACAGTCGGGCAACAAAGTTCTTGTAGGGTCGAAATTTAGGCGCATGCTAAACCGCATAAGCCTGAATTTCGACCCTACAAGAACTTTGTTGCCCGACTGTACAGTACAATACGAGTCCGGTAAAACGTTTTCTGACAAGTGTGAGGTTGCAGCACGAGCCTAAGGCGAGTTTTGCAATCACACACTCATCAGAAAAGATTTTTTCATCATTCTAACCTCAAAATCGCAACTTCGTCGCGATTTCTCGGCAATCCTCCTGATGAAAAATAATGATCGTTACTCGTACGTAAAGGCTTTTTGACGAACCTCGTTACAGCACTCGCCTTCGGCTCGTGCCGTAAACCTCTCGTTTCGTAAAAAAAGCCTTTCCCTACTCGTAATAAAATGTACTATTTTACCCGACTACGATAAAATGACCATATTCCATCCCTGAAATACGGGAGGAAAGTAAGCAATTTTTGACCAGAGGTAAGAAAAAGTCGATTTGCGGGCAAAAAAGTAAATTAGCGGGCAAAAAAGTAAATTTTACGGGAAGAAAAAAACTCCAAGTTTGACCGATTCTAGGTTTGATTGATTAAATTGCTGTGTTTGACTAGTGGATGCAATATGGTAATTTTATCTAGTCGGGTAAAAAGTAATATATGCTACACGGGAAGTTGAGTCATTAGGGGTAACTGTGCGCAGTGGGTAAGTGTGCGCACCTGGCTTATCTCCGAACGGAATGAACGGGATTAACGCTATGCTACAGCACATCAGACCGGCCTTGATGAAGAATTACTTTAGACAAAAAAAAGTGATGCGCTGCGCTGCATCAATTTTTTTTGTTAAAAAAACGAAAACAGGCGATCCCAAAATAGTTTTTTCTCTCACGGCAAATAGTGTGACGCCTAAACCCGGATCAAAATTAAAATAAATTTATTTTATTCATATCAGGAATTCATTTAAGCTTAAGGCTCGGCAAAAATTTCGAAGTTATATTCGGTGCTGGTGAAGTTTTGAGCATCTATATACAATTTGTCTCGCTGGGGTAAGTGTGCGCGAGTAAGTGTGCGCAGGCTTAATCATTGGTCGAGACTAGATTATGCCTCAAGTTGAACAAAACGTTCTTACTACAAGAAATGGATCTTCTAATAACAATTTCGACCAGCCAATGGTAGGGGTTGGGGCAAATGTTGTTCGCAACAGTCAAACTTGGGCTCCCGAAAACGCCTCCATAAGTGACCCTCATGTAGAAGGACATTTATGGGGATTTACAAGTTTTGGTCAGATAACTTGCTTATTTTACTCAAATTTTATTGTTCAGAGCATTCATATTCATAATTGTGCAAAATGCACTCGTATTTCCAGGGTGCGTATACTTACCCCACAGGAGTGCGCACAGTTACCCGCAATACGGGTCAAGTGTGCGCATTCTGAGCTTTCTTAATTAATGTTGTTTTTTTCTTAAGTGTGACGGTTTTTTGTAAAACTACTTTATTTATTCGATAGTCAAATAAATGCTCTATCCAACGAGTATGGGTTGTTTTTTGTAACCCTTGTTTTTTGAGCTTGACAACCCTCCAAAGAGCAAAGTGCGCACAGTTACCCCTAATGACTCTAAGTGATTTTCACCTCGTGCTCGTGCTGCCCTCGCTTCGCTCGAGCAGCAAACCTCGCACTCGGCAAAAATCACGTACTTTCCTCCCTAGTAGCATAATGTACTATTTCGTCATAGTAGGCGGAAAGTACGCAACCAGGGTCGGAGTGAAGAGCATTCGGTGATAAATAAATTCAAACGAATAAACACTGGCGTAGCCAGCATTTTTTGCTGGAGGGGGCCTAGGGGGGACTGCCTTGACAAAAAAAAACAATTTGTCACATGTATGATGATATTATCGATAATCTTAATCGCTTATTTGAATTTAAGTACCATTCATTTTCTTCTGGGGTGGGCACCGGGACTTCTGGGGGGGGGGGGGGGGGGGGGGCGTGCCCACCCCTGCCCCATCCTGGCTACGCCACTGCGAATAAAAGAAGAAAAACTGTCCGGTCAGGGCGGGCGGGGGTCCAGGGAGTTCATTTGAGAAAAAATACTCCGTTTAGAATGGAAAAAATGCATGCAAAATGAGAAACGAGAAATGTCCGAGGTGACAGAATACGTATTATCGGGTTGGGCCAGGTCATACAGCGTAGCGAATGTCAGGATCCCCGGGGCGAAAAAGATGACTGGGGGTCCGGGGGCGAAGCCCCCTGTAGGGGTCCAGGGGGCAAAGTCCCCTGGTGGGGGTTTCGGGGGGCGAAGCCCCCCGACTGAAACAAAAAAAAAACTTTCGAATTGATTCTCAATAGTACTACGGACACTTGACGCACGAGACGAGAATACGTAAATGATAGACGAAAGCAAGCTTAGAACTGTCGCAGCATTCCAATAATTTATAATGAACATAATAATTTACAAATTGAAAATTAAAAAAATTAAAGAAATTAAAAACATAAAAAAATATAAAATACAAAATGACAAGATAAAACTACCATTTGCGCTCACTACCGACTTTTTTCGCTCACCGGTCCAAGAGCTTTGACTTTACGCTTGATTTTCAGGTAAAAAAAAAAACGCGAAAATTGTGCATGTGTTACAAAAAAAAAGTAATGAGGGGAAAAAATTAAGTCAAATAACAATATGTATTATTGAATGAAATCGATGAAACTTTTAATTTTACGCCCTAGAGCGTAAAGTTCAACTTTACGCCCGCAAATCAGGGCGTAAAGGCGTACTTCACGCCTACTATGACGAAAAGTACTATTGTTCCATTTGGCTGTTTACGTTTAAGGGGACCAGTACAGCGACTTTTCGAGAAATTATCATAGTCCGAAATCAATTTATTTCATAACCAAAGTTCATTTCACATCAAAATATTTTTCTTTTTCAAAATCATGTATCGTAAGGATTTTAGAGCACCGTTGGACCGATTCAGGTCATCTTGGATTCATTTTCTACAGAAAACAAATCCTCATCATGTGAATGTAGGAATTTTGAAATAAAAAATTGTGTCATAAGTTATGATCAATTTACCAAATTTTCAAAGATTATTATCACTCATTTCTTAAATAACTTGGCCAAAACGAAAAATTTTCAAAATTCCTACATTCACATGATGAAGATTTGTTTTCTGAAGAAAATGAATCCAAGATGACCTGAATCGGTCCAACGGTGCTCTGAAATCCTTACGACACATGATTTTGAAAACGAAAAATATTTTGATGTGAAATGAACTTTGGTTATGAAATAAATTGATTTCGGACTATGATAATTTCTCGAAAAGTCGCTGTACTGGTCCCCTTAACGTATGTACTGAATTTGGGTCCCTTTTACGAATATTATCTTTCTTTGTTAAGTCTGATAAATAACAAACTACACTGGCAATACAGTTCCGAAACAAACTGTCTCCAGTCTATATTGCAATAGCAGCCCGTATGTAGGCTGTATGTTCGTATTCCTTAATATTTCATTTTTGGATTAAAGGTGATTTTGTAACCTTTTTTTTTTTTATTCCCAATTTGCCACAGGCCTCAAAGACCTCAAAAGTATCAGTCTCAACACACCTTTGCCAGACCTAGGAATGGATTCCATGATGGCAGTTGAAATTAAGCAGACCTTGGAGCGTGAATTTGAAGTATTTCTGACGGCACAAGACATTCGCTGTCTAAATTTTGCAAAACTTCAAGAAATGTCATCGCATCAAACCGAAGAGAATGATAATTCTGGAATGGATGCCACGATCGATTCGGAAGATTTGAGCGGCTTAGAAATGTTAATTCAAAAGTTATGCATAGATTCGTTCGTTGAAAATACTTGTGTACCATTGGCAGCGAGGGCTGATGACGGACAAACAAACGTCTTTGTATTACCAGGAATCGAAGGATCGCACACTGTATTTCAGTCTCTCTCCGGTAAACTAAAATTTTCAACAACCTGTCTACAGTTTGGAAGAACTCTTGCAAATTCAACGTCAATTGAAGATATCGCAGACCAGTTGATCCATGTAAGAACTTACCTTCATATGATGATTCCAAAGATTTCAGAGGTTCACCGATATCAAAATTGTGATCAATTACTTACAGCATGTTGAAGCTAACAGCGACGCTCATAATGACTTTGTTATTGCTGGGTACTCCTTTGGATCTTTGGTAGCCATAGAGTTAGTAAGACGTTTAGAATCCAAAGGTCGCAGCGGTCGCCTTGTGTTAATTGATGGTTCGCCTGATCACCTGAGAGCAATGATTTACGAACAGATCACTGCAAATCCTGATGACCATCTAGAAACCGCATTTCTATCGCAGATGATGAATTTAATCTATCCAGACATCGGCACTCAGGTATTTAACCCGTTCCATAAAGATTTCGCCAAATATTTCGCCTACCACCGATTAGATATTCACTCTCATTGGCCAGAATACCTATGCATACACTCAGAAAAAGGTCTTGTTGACACAACCAGAATTATATTTGATTGACGGAATTTGTTTGACTGAACAAAAAATTTGATTGTCCATATAATAACCCAAATTTTGGTTGTGTCAACAGGACCTTTTTCTGAGTGTAATCACCCGCCGCAAGGTGATATCTGAATAGCACACCATTATCAAATCTCATAATTCTTCCGTGGCTATCAACAGAAGCAGCTCAGCTTTTGTTGTGAGATTGTTACACGTCAATTTTTAATGTGCCCTGATTTTGTTGTTTGAATTCATATGTCGAAACATGAGCGAAAGATTTTTTTTTCACATATGAACAGAAAGGCCGATTTTGCTACCTATTTTCGAGGAGCAAAAAGCGGTTATACCGACTGGAAAGTCTTTCCTCCCAGCCTTTTCTCCGTGAAAGTCCTTTCTCCCAGTCTTTGCTCCTGGTTCGACTCAATCGGTATGCAGTCACGTCTTCAAAACCGGGAGAAAAAGGCTGATATGAACTTTCCGGTCGGTGAAACCGCTCTCCCCGAAAAGAGGTAGCAAAATCGGCCTCCGTTCATGTGTAAAAAAACCATCGGGTGAACCACGGGAGCAACGTTTTCGCTCCCTCGGTGTAGTTTGCTGCCCTCGCGTTCGGCTCGACTCGAGGCCTTCGGTTCGCCGAGTCTCTCGGCTCTCCTCTCGCTCGGAGAGCTAGCACACTCGGGAGCGAAAACGGTGTCTCCTCCCTTGGTGCACAATATACTATTTTTGTAACACGTGCATGAAAAATGGGGCGTTGCATGTCAGTTCAGCGGGACAAAAGCGGCCGAATGCATATGAGGACTGCAAAGTTAGGTTTGCCCATGCGCAGTCCACAATTATTTCCCTTTTGTCCCTTGGGAGAAATTTCGTTCACTTTCGTCCCTGTTTTGCGGGACAGCAACGCCTACCTTCATGCTTTTATCATTAGCGTATATATTACGAATTTAGGGAGGCAAAAACGCAGTTTGGGATGGCCTTTTTCACTCCCGTGTGACGCATACTATTTTTTGTAACACATGCACGATTTTTGCGTTTTTTTGACCTAATAATAGGGCTAAAAGTAGCCGTTTATTGACCGGCGGGCAAAAAAAAGTCGGTAGCGGGCAAAAAAAAAAAAGAACTTTTTCATCATTCTAACCTCAAAATCGCAACTCCGTCGCGATTTCTCGGTATTCCTAATGGAAAATAATAACCGTTACTTGTACGTAAAGGCTTTTTGACGAACCTCGTTACAGCACTCGCCTTCGGCTCGTGCCGTAAACCTCTCGTTTCGTCAAAAAAGCCTTTCCTTACTCGTACTAAAATGTACTATTTTTGCCCGCTACTGACTTTTTTTGCCCGCTTCCTTAAAATCGCTCAAAAACGCGAAAATCGTGCTGTCACAAAAAATATGGTGTGCACCAAGGGCTAAGTGGGCTTTTTGACCTCGTGGGGTTGCAGTTGCAAACTCCACACTCGGTCTAAAAAAGCCCACTTTACGCCCTTGGTACACAATATACTATTTCACCACCCCCTGGCATCTGAAAGTACGAGTACCCGTCGCGCCGCTGACGCGAGGGGCTGAAAGTCGTACCTTCCGTGCAGGTGTGGTGAAAAAAAAAAATATTGTGCCTTGATATGGCCAACACTTGTCGACTCGTGTCCGTGTGTTTGCGGCCTTCGCTTCACTCGGGCGGCAACTTTCATACACGTCGCAATCGCCAACTTTTGTCCCTAATAACGCAATATACTATTTCAGCTTGCTTTAGTATTGGATAATTACCAAACCTGGGAGGAAAAATTAGCAGCGTTCACAAAATGCGTGCCTGAAGATAAAAATCTGAATATCACATTAGAAGATCAACAAGCATTATGTACATCGATTTATCGTCGACTTAAGGCTGTTTTGAACTATGACTCTTCGGCAGTTTCGCTTCTTAAATCGCCAATCACTCTACTAAGGCCCACAATTCACTCTGTACGGTCGATATCTGAAGACTATGGTCTAAGATTGGTGAGTCTATTTGAAATGTCGATAAATCTTTGAATACATTACGAGTATAGTACTAATAATTTCATATCCCGTACGGAAAAAACTCCTAAGATGTCAGTAGTAACTACTGAAGATAAGTAGTAAGTAAGTAGTAACTACTGCCGGTAAGTAGTAATTTAGTAGTAACTACTGACGATAAGTATACTGATGAGTAGTTACCATTGGCGAGTGGTGACTATTGAATAGTCACTATACTGTTGTGTAGTTCACTGAGTGGTATTACACCATGTATGAGTGGTACACTACTGGTGACTTCTTACTTGCAGTGTACGACTTTGTGTTGCAATAACTACTGGACAATACTTAGTGTACTACTCGACAGTAGTGACTATTCTGACTACATGCTCGAAAGAGCGTCAAGTCGAGAAAAGGAAGAAGAAGAAGAAGAAGAAGTAGTGACTATTGGATAGTCACCGCTCGCCAATGATAACTACTCGTCCGTAGTTAGTAGTCACCAGTATTCGCGAATTTACAGTTTGCGAACTACTGGAACATGATTTACATTACCCGCACGCAGTTACCACTCGCCAATGGTCACTACTCATCAGTGGTTACTACGTATCAGTAGTGACTACTTACTTATCAGTAGTCCCCAGTATTCACGAATTTACAGTCTGGGAACTACTGAAAAATGGCAGTAGTATTCAAAAGTATAGCAGTAGTTTATCAGTAGTTATTTCAGTAGTTTCCCAGTAGTATTTCAGTAGTTTTTTCCGTACGGGATGCTTCATCCAGACCTTTCTTTCTGTGTATCGATTTTGATAACATTTACCGTTGGACAGAAAACGAACAGATTCTCCGTAGAATATTTATTGAAGATCAATGCGATGTCGAATGGTTGTAAAAACAGTTCAAATTGTTGTTACAGCTTACTGAGGGGAAAGTAGAGATACACTTCGTAGAAGGTAATCATCTGACTATGTTGGATAACGATATATGTGCAGCGGCAATAAACGGAGAACTCAGCGAAGATGTAGCAGAATGCCACGCTGAGAAAATTTCTGTATGAGATGTGTCCGATATACCTAATACGCATCATGACCCAGACAGCACAGAAATAAAAGTTGTCTTGAAGTCGTCATATGGACGTCTTATGCGCCAATTTCTGACGTCTATATGTCGACTTTCGTTTTTAAGACGTCTTATAGACGAAAAAAGGTCTTAAAGTGGCGCATTTGACGTCTATGAGACAACTTTCATTTTTGTGCTGTCTGGGGAGGAGTGACATTGATCAGCTAATATTAGCTAATCTGGTTCTGTACAATGAATACAAACATTTGGAAGAATATTGATTTGCTATATAAATTTTAATGCTCATCTCTGGTGGAGTGTGCGACCAAATCCTACTACAATATGATTTAAAACCATAGAAAAACATATTTTGGAGTTGTTGTTTTATGGGAGTATACACACCTTGAAAATGATTTTTTTCTAAATCACTGCTATGCTCTGAGAAAACATTCTAGTGACTCAGTTCTTTCACAGTTGATTAGTGCTATTTTGATACATGGTTCATGATTTTCCCAGATTTTATGTCCTCCGCTGAACCAAAATGTAGTCCATCAAAGAAAAAGTAGTTGTCGTAAGGTACAGGTTGCTGCGTTGCATGAAATTTCTCCAAATTGGAGGAAATATTCTGCATGAATGTAATTTAGGGGCAAACCAATAATATTTCATGAATTCAAGTTCTAGACATAGAAATTTTTGATTGTAAGATTTTTTTTTGCATCGTTTTGGAAAAAATATTTTACAATCAAAAATGTCTATGTCTAAAACTTGAATACATGAAATATTATTGGTTTGCCCCTAAATTACATTCATACAGAATACAGTAAAAGCTCCCTTATAGTCCCCTCGCGTTTAGTCCAACCTCTGATACAGTCCAAGGACAACCTCTCTTATAATCTGTAAGCTCCGCCTACTGTGTACCAATACATCCACACACACTCGAGCGTCGGTGAGCTTGGGGCCCCTTTACGTTTTATGACGTCACGCGCGTCACGACTAGTACAGACCATAATCTCGAATGCCGTTTGAAGTTGAAGTGTTTTATTGAGTAGTACATACGAGTGTTATTTTAGTACGATGTATCGTGGTACATTCTTGAAAGGTTTTTTTCCCACATATCTGATCACTGGTAGAAAAAGAACAATATGAAGGTGCGAAAAAAAAGAAAAGTAGCTCATAATTTTCCATTTACTACAACTAAATTATTCAATAATCAGGCTTCCTAAGGATACACACTTGATAGAAAAACATTTTACAGATTTAATTTGTCAATTGATTTCTGATTGATGAACAATGTAAAAGTGTACCACAATATTTTTCATAATAAACAGACAAAGGTGAATAATGTACTGTCCATGGCGAAGATGAAAATTTGTAGGCACATGCTACGGCCCTGGGGTAAGAAATTTGCATAGGGCCCCATCCTTACATATCACGTCCCTGAATGCTATTCGCTGATTGGCTGATGAGCGTAGCTCTCGTTACGCCTCTTGTGGACTATAAGAGAGGTTCTGAAACACGGACTTGGACTATGAGGGAGGTTTTACTATAAATGCTTTACGCTGTCTAGGTCGAGACATAAGAACCAGGAATCGAAAATACAAGATTAAAGAACGTCGCGGTTATTCAAAATCGTAAATTAACCCGATCACTGAAGCGCTTTTTTGCACCACTTAAGTGTAGGGGTGGGGGTCGAATGGACCCGATGCTGAAAAAAATTCGAAAATGTCTTCGTAAGAATCTGAGAAAATTCATGTGTCATGCTAAAGGCTTGACTTCTACTTGACGCGAAAAATTCGAATTCTAAGGTTTGCCGAATTAATTTATCAAATATTTGACAATACACATAGATGAACGCGTGGAAAAAAGTATCATCCGTCAAAAAATTATAACTCTGAGACAAATGTATGGAATTCAAAACAAAGCTCAAGAATGTACCTTCTAATAAAAAAATACCTATTGCGAAATCATTTCATAATATTGAAATCCTTATTCTTTTACATTATTATGTGAATTTTTTCTGGTGTGGATGTAGGAGGTTTTGGTAGAAAGCATACACATTCTTCAATAAAAAGCTGTTTATTATGACGAAACAAAATATGTATGTACAGGGACACGGACCACAAACAGACAACATTGATCGGTCCGCAGAACAGTCTGTTTTGAAAGCACGAGCTTGCGACCCCAGTCTCTAGACTCTTGAGGGTGGTTAAGGCGTTAAGTTACTAATTAGGGTGAAGCTCGAGAGTCACAAATTACACACTTACCATACGATTAATGTTGGAAATTACAAATTCATTGAACTTGATTATCTCGCAGAGAAACAGGACGCGGAAGCTGCGTACGTATCATCCTGGATTTATTTGTTTCCCTCGAACAAAGATTAATGCGGAAAAATCTATTCAAAGGAGCTATCTAGGTCGTGACATGAGAACCAGGAAACCAGAATACGAGGTCAAGGAACGTCACAGTTATTCAAAATTGTAGATTTAAACATTCCAGGCCGGAATTTGATTTTGGATATTGAAAGAACTGAGCATATACTGAGAGAGGACGAAGGATCAGCTGAGAAAATGCAAAAGTATGGTATTTTCAAGTTATATCTCGATTTCTCATCCGAAGTATACAAAATTATTGTAATTTCGCATTAATACATGTGGAATATATTCGCAATGACATGACAAAAATCATTGAAGCTTATTTGTTTGTATCGGCTTATTCTCATGCAAATATTTGCAAAAGACCGCAATACAACATAATAATCATTGTGTCGTGTCAAGGAAAGGATGAATCAGCTCCTATTGAAAGTCCTGTAACAGAAGAAAAATTAGGTGTCATGGCCCACGAGTCAAGGGTTAACTGCTGTTTAGATTAAACTATACATTGAGGTTTGCCCAGGAAGAATTTTGAATGCAAAAAATGGAGTACGTATTGTTTCTAATCTATAAATGATTGAATAAGCATGATCTAGCATGGTAGAAAACAGTGGTGAATTTCAATACAATACAATGTGTCTAGTTCCCAAGGTGTGATAGTTTATTTCGATATATATCAATTATTAAGCAACTTTTTGGTGCCATTGGTCCAAAAATCAATGCAAGGTTATTCTAAGCTGTTGACAAACCAGGTTGTGGAATTAAGGTGTTCCCAAATCGATGTACATCGATCAGAATGGAAGATCAGAAGTTTTCGAGCCTCACTTTTGCGCCCACATTTGATACGCTGTCTTAGTAGGTAATGTTTCTCCCATCAGCCAAATGATTGGAACAAGGATTTCATGCTCATCCCAACAAATGAAAAAGTATTGAAACGGAATCGATTTTAGAATTTTCCACTCCGTTTCTTTGAATTTCCGAATTCAGTATAGGTCATTCTAATCACAATCTATTCGTTTCAATTCGTCTATTCGATTCTATTCGGTTCTGTCCGTTCTTTTTTATCCCGTCCTATTCGCGGCAATGCTGACTTTCGTCGCCAAAACGATTCAATTTTTTATTCAGAATAACTTATTGCGATTCCGAATCCGATTCAGTTCTATCTTTTCGAATGAATTCTTTTGATAGAATACGAATCATCCGAATCAATTCGAATCGATCAGCATAGTTTTTTGTATCCGAATGAATTCTCTTGAAAAAATACGAGCTATCCAAATCGATTCGAATCAATCAGCATAGTTTTTTTTCATCCGAATGAATTCTTTCAAAAGAATACGAATCATCTGAATCAACCCGAATCGATCAGCACAATTTTTCCGATCCGAGTGAATTGTTAAGAAAATCCCGGAAAATAAGAAACGAAACGCAATTAGTTTTTTTTTCGTTGTACGCAATCCGAATCAATGCTTTGAAAATTGTATATCCTCATCTTGAATTGAACTGAATCATAGAATATACAAATCAATTTTTTTAACGAATGAACTTATTCTACTAGTATACTATATTTAATCATCAAAAATCTTCGAAGTCACCGTGAAATTTTGCTATCATTAATTTTTTTAAAGTACATATCAATGTAAATCCTCACGAATCAAAGTTTACCTATCGGGTCGAAAAGTGTTAAGAATCGTGACAGGCGACGATTAGATCCAGATCGACACTGGACATCAGATGATCAACGAAGTTGGGCAATTTCAACTGCAACCAGAATTCGGATGGGAGTAGTTCCACGTCAAACCGGACAGCTTTCTAACCTCGATGTTACCGATTTCGCTATAATTTTTTTTACGGGTTCTATAGAACAAATAAATTCATCAAACAATTTTTTTTTTTCTTCTTGCCCCTATTTTCCAAGTTACACGGGGGTGAAATTCAGGAAAAAGAGCCAAAAATCGAAAACATACTCCCCTTCAAACGGTCATATCTTTGATCGTATTGATCCTAGAGACCCAGACAGCACGGAATATTGCCTAATATTGACTATTGTAGCAACATTGTAGCAACGTCGTTGCGACCGAATCTTCTAGATTCGTCTAGTTGTCGCTCGACCGTTGTGTTTAAATGTAAACGTACAGGCTAGGGTGCCTGGCACGTTACAACATATAAATTCAATTGAAATAGTGGCGGAAAAAAATGTTATTCTTTGCTTTCAGAATAGACACCTGTTTCTACCACAAACTGAAAAGAGTAACTTCTCAAACAGAAGCTCTTTTTAAAAGCGTCGTAAGACATCATGCCAGTCACTTTATTATTTGTGATTTAATTTTTTAATGTACCCCTCAATTGCGTGAAGGCAGTGTATTGACACGTGCATGCCGACACGACGTGCATCGCATATGCGACGCAAATGGGGGCACATATGTCTCAACGTTCGCCCGCACGACGTGTAGATTAATTCGCACGTCATGTTCGCACCATGCAGGTTGCATGCACACATGTTTGTTATCTGGGAAATGTAGAAAAATCGAATGAAGACTACCCCTTGGCAAAGTGAACAAAAGAATGAAATGCAGGTACCTACTGAATGTTGATTCGGATGAACATGCTATGAGAATGCTTACAGGTTTTCGGAAGTCAATCAGGTGTGAGCCTGATGGATGGCCCATGACTGGTGTACGTATTGTAATTTTTGTTATACTTTGCCTCGGACCGTTTATTTATTTCCTCAGAAGAGAATTTATATTTTCAAACTGTAAGCATTTAATTTCTTCATCGATAGAGTCTTGCGAGTTTATTTAATATTAGCACTGACCCAGCGCTGGCTGTCGAAATTCATCACTTTCGGAAGAGGCCCTGTACGAATAGTATTTTGGAACTGTTCTACACTGTTCCCTGTAACTGTTCCCTTTTCCTCATAGGGCCCGTTGTGCTTCGGCCCTCTCTATGTCAAATTTACGCACTCTACGGGGTGAAGAAACATTTTTGAAGGATGAACTGCTCTTTGTCCTCCGTATCTACGCCAATTTCAAACTACGACTTGAAACTGCTCCATTGAGACTGATCATTTGGCAAGAAGCAATTCACTAGCCATGTCACAATTTGCACGCATTCGTGGATGAGCTTTAATTTTAAAAAGAGCAGCAATACGAACCACGGTGTCCGTTTCGGATGTAAAGAGAGAGGTGATTCCTTTAAGGTGTCACAGTACTTGAATGTCCTATATATATTTTGTCACGTCAGAATCGTGAAATACGAGGAATTTCGTCGACAAATTAAGCCTAAACGAGGAAACGAATTCCACGGGTACTATTTTTTTATAAAAGCTTAAATTGATCTGTAGGGCGCTTGCTTAGTGATTTTCAGCGTAGATTACCCAGTAATGTGTATTTCAAATAAATAAAAGTGACAGGTCGTTTATACATATCCAACATGGCGGCATCAGAATCCGGCCATTACCGGCTTGTCGTATTTTCGCTGCATCCAGGAGATTAATACGTCTATTACTAAATACAGGGAGCAAGCGCGCCCTGTAGAAATACACACTTGTGTCAGGAAAACTTATTTCACCCATCTGCGTCCCGTGAATAAGGCTCAATTTGTCGACGAAATTCTTCGTATTTGACCACTCGGTATGACATATATCTATCGAAATCTGTGAATTGACGGCAGGTACCGTGGCACCTTAAGGTGATGTAGCACTTATCACCGGGAATTAAAATTGCAGAATACGCCTTTATTTTAAAATGGAAGCTCGGATCGAATTTTCACTTGATCATTCGACTTGTTACACAGTTAGATATTGTTGTAGACCAAAAAACCCGATAAATTCGAAAAAATAAGTTCTATTTCGTTAATTATGTCTCTGCGTGACAGCACCACGCAGAGGCTTCGTGATGACGGCTCGGACGACAACGCCGTATGTACTGTTGATTATCCAAGCATACGTGGTCACTGGTTCACTGGTTTCTTGGTCTACAACAATACCTAACTGTGCGACAAGTTGAATGACCAAGTGAAAATTCAATCCGAGCTTCCATTTTTAAGTAAAGGCGTATTCTGCAATTTTAATTCCCGGTGATAAGTGCTACATCACCTTAAGCCCGATCTTTTGGTAAAGAATAGTATATTGTGTACCAACGGCAAAAAAGCCCTCGCCCGTGGCGCGTACACCATATTTTTTGTGAGACATAATTCGATTTCCCAATTTTTCGACCCATTATCTCCATTATTGATAATTTTCTTGTAAATATTGAACAACATTTTAGCCGGCGTTTCAGTTTTTTTTTCCCCGCTTAAAAATTGAATAAATGAAACAAACAAAAAAATTCTACAACATGTTTGCGTAATATGATAATGAGGTTACTTATGTTGAAAATCTTCAATCACATTGCGTATCTGCATGACATTGAACTTTGCATCGTTGGAACGCAACGAAATTCAACGTAAATTTAAAAAAAATATACATAGCATAAAAATGATTCTACTACTATAGGTTTATTAACATTTTCAAGTTATTTTTAGTCATTTTCACTTTTCAAACATAGCACACGGAGAAAAAAATATCGCGCTCATCACGAAACGGATCGTGATTATCACGATCCAAGCCGAAAGAGATGTCGCTGCGAGCGGTGGATCGCGATTATCACGATCCGTATAGCGCTTACTACGATCCGTGTAGCTCTTAACACTGTACGTTTAGCTATAGTAAGGATTCGTTAGCTGACAATCGCTATACATAGGATCATGGTAACAGAGATTTGAAGTTTCGTGATGAGCGCGATACTTTTTTCTCCGTGCAGGATCATTTTTGGTAAATTCATATATTTGAATTATTTTTTTTTTCGGATTTCGTTGCGTTCCAACGATGCAGACTTCCATATAGGGTTGCCACCTCAGGTCGACTACTGACCCGGAGATGGGGCGGGTGGGGGGGGGGGGGGGGGGGGGGGGGGGGCAGAACGAGGAATACACAAATTTTAGCGCTTTTTATCCGAACGCAACCCTAGATTTTCATACAAGTATTACATCACCTTTTTTATTAGTTATATGGAATAACCTCGTAATGAAGGAATATCGGTATGACTACCCTTACGGAAAAAACCCTTCAAGTTTGAGGGTGAACCTTCAATTTTCAAGGGGTTTCACCCTCTATTCTGGGGGTGAAAGCCCGAAATTTCAGGGTTTAACCTCCAATCTTCAGGGTAATACCTTCAATTCCTATGGATGAACCATCAATGAAAGGGTCAACCCTGAAAAGTTGATAGATCCACCCTGCAAATGGGGGTCAATATTGAAAATTGAGGGAAAACCACCAAGAATTGAGGAAATCCCTAAAAAATTAAGGGACAACCTCCAACAATTGAGGGATAACCCTGAGACGTTCCGGGACAACTCTGAAAATTGAGGGATGACCCTGAATAGTTAGGGGTCAACAGTGATGAGTGGCGGGTCACTTCAAAAGTCACTTCAAAAAGTCATTTTAAAAACCCTGAAGTTGAAGGGACCCCCATTTGACGTTCGTTCCTCAAGTTGAAGGTACCCCTCAATTCAGGGTTAACCCCCAAGTTGGGGGTACGAAATCACACTGAAAGTTGAGGGCTCAGTTGAGAGTAATATTTTGAGGGGTTTATTTCCGTAAGGGTAGGAAGTCTGATACCCAAGCGCTACGCCTGTGCCGCGTCAGTGGCGAAAATTTTAACTGTTATTACTGTTAACAGTGCAAATCATGTTTTGCGACTTACCGGCGTTAACAGCGGCTATAAAACTCAAAACTTCAATGGGTCATACGTTTCACCCGGAGATTTAGTTTTTAACCCGGAGTCCGGAGTAAAGTAGCCAAAACCCGGAGTCTCCGGGTCAAACCCGGAGAGGTGGCAGCCCTACTTCCATATCATGTATCTGCAGGAAGAAAAACTGAGTAACCGTGACGCGAGAATTCTACGGCTCATGCGTAATGAATTTCAATTCTATTTAAAGTGTCTAGTTGCGATGAAAGGTGGGGGGGCAGTGAACATCGAGGATTTAAAAGAATCGAGAGTGACCAGTTCTGGAGTACGCGACATCGAGTCGATCGAATCGCTTGAACATGTCGCAAATACAACAGTTTTATGCAGGACAGAACATCTTTATTACCGGTTAGTATCTATTGTATCAAGAAAGCTCTTCTGCTCCACGGCTTTAACTACTTGCAGTTATCTTTCTGGCAATTTTGTATTTCCGAAAAGAAACTAGATCGTCAACTTCTGTGCTTAAAGGTGTTACAGGCTTTTTGGGGAAAATCTTACTTGAAAAGTTGCTCCGCTGCTGCCCAGAGATCGGGACTATCTACGTCCTGATCCGCGCGAAAAAAGGAAGGAGCGCCGAAGAACGTATGGAAACACTACTTGTTGATCCGGTAATGAGCCCACAGTGAAATGCACAATTCGTCACGTGCTGAAATACGGCATCTTTGCTGAGAGTGCGAAAAAATGTTCGCGTAGAAATATGAACAGCTGAAGCGATCCCAGACAATATAAAACTTCGAAATATATCCTATGGATGTCCTATGAACTCATCGACGTCTCATGGAGGTGTTATCGATATCTTTTGAAGTTTTATACTGTCTGGGATCCTGGCAACGCTGAGCAACAAAAGTCGCATCTTACGGAATATTCGTTGTTTAGTCTTTTATCTCTATTTGGCGGGATCCTCTTTGCGGATTGGAACGTTTGTAATACGTGTCGCGTTCGGAGAATCTCGATGTCAAATAAAGACGGAAATAATACACTTTTAAAAGAACAAGAAATAAGCTCATCATTCTTCATTCAGGTCTTTGACGTGCTGCGGAGCGACTACCCGGACTTTTCGAAAAAGGTTGTTGGAGTCACGGGCGACATTGCTGCGGATAGACTAGACTTATCACCCACAGACCATGCACGCCTCATTAACGAGGTATTCAGAACACAGTTCAACTCTTCATCTTCTTCCATCAGCTGCGAACATCAAAACTGAATTGTTTCAGGTATCAGTGATCTTCCACTTGGCAGCCACTGTGCGTTTCAACGAGAAACTTGAAACAGCCGTTGCGATCAACGTGAATAGCGTCAAGTACATCGTAGACATTGCTAAAGCGTGCAAGAATCTTAAGGTAATGGTATTCCTTGAAACTACAGATACATATCATAATTATGTACATTCGTTCTCAAGTGACACTCTCCGATTTCAGGCCGCAATTTACGTATCCACCGCATACAGTAATTGCGTGCGGAAGTCGATCGCCGAAGATCTGTACCCACCACCCTTGAGCTACGAAGGGGTTAATACGCTTATCGGAGATGCTAGTGAAAAAATATCCAAATGGTCCGAAGAAGAAATGCAGAATTTCACAGAGAGGTGAGCTTATTTGTTCCAAGGTCTGACACGACCCTATTCTCATAATTAGCTCACGTGAATCATAATTCGGTTCTTTGCTCGCAGAGTGCTGGGGGAATGGCCGAATACGTACAGTTTCACGAAAGCCATTGCCGAGGGTGTCATCGCTGAATTTGCAAAGGAGATGCCGTTTGCAGTATTTCGGCCTTCAATCGGTAATCAACTTCTGTGCCTAACAAGATAGTCCTTACTCATTCTAAATTCAGGACTTTGGTAGTTTTCACAATTCAAACACGAGCCCAATACTTGCAGGACAACTGACAGTGCATGTTACTTGAAATATAAGACAATCAACATTTTGAGGTTTCAAACAATATTTCCACGATATAAACTATACCAAAGAGATTCGGAATCTAGTAGGTCACTCTCTAAAAATGAAACAGTGAAATTTTCACTGTTTGTCACAGTGACCCACTAACTTACTGTAATCGCAGTGAATTCCACAATAAATTAGTGAAATTTTCACTTCCTGTTATAGTGGTTTGAATACCACTATTTGCTCAGTATTTTCCGAAGTGAAATAGTGACTTCTACTACACTTGCACTAGTTACTTAATGATAGTGATTTTCACTTTCACATTAGTGTTTACGTCATTCTATTGATAAATATGCGACAGCCCGACAGATGGCGGACGAAGAGAATATTTTCTCGCGAGTAAAATTACTCCGATAATAATACAGTTGGCTCGTCTCAACCGAGTTTGATTACCCAGGTAGAGTTTGCCATAGTTGACAATACGGCCCAATACTGGCACTGCACCGGGAACCAACTAATGCGAATCAACGCTGGCCCAGTACTGGTGGCGTATTACTCACAATACTGGGCCAGCGTTGGTTTAATATACTGGTCAAGTATAGAAATGCAGGCCCGGTCCAATACATGGTAGAGGTAAAATTGCCAATACTGAAAATCTGAAACTGGCGTAGTATTGGGTGCAGTCGGTTGGGGTGATAGTATAAATGACAACTCGTTGTCGCTTTAAGTGAGGTCCGAATCAATCCGAATCAATCAGCATAATTTTTCCGACTCGAGTGAATTGTTAAAAAAAATCACGGAAAATAAGAACCGAAACGCAATTAGTTTTTTTTTCGCTGTATGCAATCCGAATCAATGCTTTGAAAATTGTATATTCTCATCTTGAATTGAGCTGAATCACAGAATGTACAAATCAATTTTTTTAACGATTAAACTTATTGATGAGTTCGTCTCAATTCGGGACACACTCAATATATTAAATTTACTAACACTTTCACCGAATTCACCGGAAAAAGAATGTTTCTATGCAATCGAATAAAAGTATAATATTTAATCATCAAAAATCTTCGAAGTGACCGTGAAATTTTGCTATCATTTATTTTTTTGAAGTAGGGGAGACCGGGGTAAATTGAATTTCTGTAATTATTCTGATATGGGTAAATGTAAACACGTGAAAATAAAAATAAAGAAGTCTAATATCATCGCGATAATAAAGAAATCGATGAGTTTTAAAATTTTCGTATTGCTGAGAAAAAATAGCGAAATGAATATTTTGCTGCTCTCTATAACCATAATTTTTGTGATTTTAATTCTTAGTTTACATGTACTTCTCATTAAGTTTTTAGATTAAAATTTATTTTATCGACTTCTGCAATTATTAAACTATTCATCAACAATTATAACAATATTGAAAGCATTAGTTATATCGGTTGAAATAAATATTATTTTGAAAATATAGCTTTGGGGCAAATTGGTCGGGGTAAAATGACTATCTGTGAGACAATGGTTTTGAAGGAGGTTGCGCGTAAAAGATGCGCATCGTTCAAATTCCTGCCTGTCTGACACAAGAAGGGTTATAAGTTTTCATTAATTAATTAGATGAAATTTCTTTTACATTTGGACCAGATTTTAATACATAACTACAATAGAATATTGTACTATTTCAAACAAAACAATTTAAATTTGGTAAGTAATTATTTTCTAATATTTTTCTGCATAAATTCGATTTGCCCCGACTCAAGTTCAATTTACCCCAGTTCTGGGGCAAACTAAACCTTTTTGACTCATTTATTATAATTGTTTTTAATAATAATATTTACTTAAAATGACTAATTCTTATAATCGATTGATGTTTATTAAAGATCAAAGCCCATCTCAAAATTATTTACGAAAGAATTGATTGTGAAAATAAATTGTTTCATCACTTTAAACTTTTCATGGTTCAATTTGCCCCGGTCTCCCCTACGTATTGATGTAGATCCTCATCAATCAAAGTTTACCTATCGAGTCGAAAAGTGTGAAGGAATATAAAAGGCGACGATTAGATCCAGATAGACACCGGACATCAGATGATCAACGAAGTTAAGCAATTTCAACGGCGACCAGAATTCGGATGGGTGACCCACATGAATAAATCTAAATAGTCTGTGAAAAGATGATTTCCAACATCCTGGAATATTAACTGTGCTCTACCGCTCAAAAAAGAATCAACTATTGATGAAAAAAATATTTTTTGTCCGGATAATATCGAAAATAAACAAAAACAAAAAATGTTGATTCTATGTTGGTAATTTATACTGGCCCAATGTCGATAGCCATACGTTGGACCGAACTTATCATCCCAACTAATTACCAGTATTGGATCGGTATTGGCCGCCGTCGCTGGGCCTGCACTTAAACCGTTGGATGCGGTGTTGGCCCAGTATTCGGCCGATTGTGAAACTCTACTTGGGTAAGATCATATTTCACAGGATCATTTCTGTGGTATTTCTTCACATTCCCTCTACCCAACAGTAGAGTCGATGCAGCCATGATGTGTCGTTTCTTTTAATAATTATGTATAAACCGCGGCGTGAACTATTGCGTATTGTGAGTAGAAACCAGACAGCTTTCTGACCTCGATGTTACCGATTTCGCTGTAATTTTTTCTACGGGTTCTATAGAACAAATAAATTCATCAAACAATTTTTTTTTTGCCCCTAGTTACTCGGGGGTTAAATCCAGAAAAAAGAGCCAAAAATCGAAAACATACTCCCCTTCAAAGGGTCATATCTTTGATCGTATCCATCCTAGAGACCTCTTCCAAGAACCATTTCAAAGCTATTGAATGAAACTATTATTACATATTTATTTAATTCTGCGGTAACAAACACTTCTATTTGTTATAAACAAATATATTATTCAAACGTGATTTTCAAAGCATGGGCCACGCGATAAAATTCTCAAAAAAAATACGAACGTATTCCTTGATCAACTTTATTTAAAATCGTTGTACTTTTGGGAAAAAAAAAATGTTCTAAGTGAGAATAAAATTATCTGGAAATTGTTTTAATGCACCACGTTGTACATCATACAAGTACGAATAACTACACCAAATTTCAGATTTTTTTTATCAATAATCATCGGAGTTATGAAAATTCAACTTTTAGTTTTAAAAAATACAGGAAATTTCCCGTTTAAAACTTTCGTCGTCTTGGGGGGCGGGTTAATATTAATATTAAGAACCCAAACTTGGCAGGGAATTTTTTTTTAGCTATTCGGAATCGATTTGGGGGGTGGCCCGGAAAATGTATCTTTTATTCCAACTTGAGGAGCACCTTAGGCATTCATGTATTCATGGGAATTCAAAGTTCAAAAACTGTTCCTTCAACTGAATGACCGAGATCTATCTGTTTTCTGCAGTGATGAATGTGTACAGAGAGCCAATTCCAGGATGGCTGGCTGGACCAATAGGCCTTCCGGGGATGTTTTGCGCAATCGCTCTCGGGATCATGCACGTCGGGTTCGTAGACTACGATATTCGAGCTGACCTTGTCCCGGTGGATTATGTTTGCAACGCTCTTATTTCTTCCGCATGGGACACTGCAATGACTAAGAAACGGTAAATATGAATGATCACCCAGAAGCATATAGGTGACGAGTCTGTCATGCATAGATTCTCAGTTTCTAGAACCTGAACTCACAATTTAGTATTGTAACGGTGAATTCATTGCATTTCTTCTAAATACATCTATACCTGAGTCTAGGTGAAATTTAGCTACAAGCAAATGAGATGCAGTGTGGTTTTGACGGCTACATTAGTTCATCCAAGTTGTGATTCACACACGGATGAATAAGGTCAATCGGATGATCACTGATGGTAGTCGTTGAAAATCAGAACGAGTACCTGCCAATTCAAACACTGATTCCGAATTGCATTCGGTATCAACTGGTACTCGGCCAGGACTGTCCGGGACGTTCAGTTCTTCGCGATTTCAACATTGCATCTCAAGCATTTGACCTTTCGTCTATTCAATTGTAGGCATCACGGAGAAATTCCAGTGTACAATTACGTCTCTGGAAATGAGAATCCCGTCACTTGGGGCCAAGTCTTCGATAGAGTCGAGATGATTGGGCGCCTATATCCCCCACATTCATCTGTTTACTATCCTTCTGGTTTCCGGACGAAGTCAAGACGTCTGTTCTCTGTATTGGAATTCTTCGTTCACTTGATTCCGGCACTAATAATCGATAACGTCGCAAGATTGTTCGGAAAAAAGCCAGGGTGAGCTTGAAATTTGAATTCATTAATTTTCACAACCTTTGAACGGCTCTCACAGTCAATGTTGTTAACATGTCAGGTGAATTACGCTTACTCGATCCGTTTCTCAAAACATCGGGATTGAAAACTGCAACTCTTCGTTTCAGGCTGTACAAGCTCGCGCGTAAAGTCGGAAATGCTTCACGTGCGCTAGGGTATTTCAGCACACAGCAATGGGATTTCGAAAATCAACAAACTCAGAATCTCTGGAAACGAATGGGGCCCACGGACCAGCGAACATTTCCATTTAACATGCGAGACGTCGATTGGGATGAACATACTTTGAAAATGATCAAGGGTACTCGGAAGTACATCCTAGGCGAGCCTGATGGAAACGAAGTGCAAGCGCGACAGCGACATGTATAGTGAGTGAAAATTCAAGCCTTGTTAGTTGTTATATCAGGACATTCGGTGTGTCGCAAACAATATGATGTTGTCTCAATACGATACAAAAGAGAAAAATTCTCACGCAATTCCTACGCTTTTTGATAATACTCTCCTTCCACATTTATTTCAGTTTGTACATCCTTCATACGATCGTGCGTCTGGCGTTTGGCATCTTTATTTTATGGATGATCTGGGTGGTATTTAATGGATTCGGCTTCACGATAGGCACGGATAGTCTCACGGCGTAAGACGTTTTCGCCTTTACGTATCATCAATCAGGCATATTTTATTTTCATATCGTTTTGATTATATTCCATCAATTTGGTATTCATTGATTCGAAATACCATAATTTATATAAGAAATGAATAAAAAGATTGTGTTGGAATCATATGTGGATCACGAATTCTTAGATGTAATACCACTATTTCGCCAGGCATCACCCAGAACTGGAACGAAGGTTTCAGGCGACACTTAGTTACCAGTCCCGGGCCGCGCCGTGCAGCAATATAGCAGCATTCACAGCCTTGTAAATATATTTATGTATATAAAGATTATCCGTTACATTTCGTCACTATGCACCATGCAGGTAATATAACGAAGAAAAAAGATGTATAAGCCCCTCAGGAAATCGATGACAAGTAAGTCGAGTTAGGTGAACTCTATCGAGTTCTCGGTTCAGTTTCTTCACTCAATTGGTTATAGTATCTGATTGAAGAAAGTGCTGAAGCGTAATGGGTAGGATAATTTCCTTGCCCGTTGAAAAACAATAATTACCCTTTATGACACACTATCTGACGATTGAGAAAATCAAATTCTGTCTTGTTTATTTATCAAATGAAAAAATCGTGCGCAACAAAAATAATGAAAAAAAAAAAACTGAAATATCAATTGAAAAATTAGACTTTATAGCTACGATCAAAACATTACTAAAGTGCCGTTGATTCGTTAGAAGATATCCACGAAAAACGGGTTTAGAAACGTTTTTCATGGATATCTCCTCTATTTTCGCGCAAAACGAACATGTTTTGGGCTGTACATGTTCGGAGTCGCACATAGAATTGCGCGACGTATTTTGTTTCATTGATTTCGGTGACCAGGCAGAGATATTCCGTTTAATAGCACCTTTTTTCCCGATGTTTTCAGGTCTGGTGGAATTGCGTAAGGAAGCACCTTAAGCCTTGACAATCCTCATACTTGTATTATGTATTATTTAATCACAAGTTAGTTATAATTATTATGAATATTAATATATAGATGGTTAATGATCGGGACTCATAGATATTCATATACCTATAGATATGTGTCTGGGTATATAATGTATATGTATACAGGGTGTCCCATTTTGAAAATTATGCTCAAATATATCGAAAACTAAGCATTAGATAGAGAAATGTTTCGGACAAAAGTTGTTGCATATGAAGGGGGATATCAGATGAGCATCCGGGTTTTTGGGCCCGGGGCCTCTGCTGGGCCCATCGAGGCCCAACTTTTGTTTTTCAAATGGAAACTCGAGGGAACCTCCTATTTTATATTGCATTTTCCAATTCCTTATTAAAAAGCGAGTAAGTTTTACTCCTAGTAATTTTTTAGTTTTCGTCTTCGAACAGGCCAAAAACTTTATTCGAAGTTTTGTCGTGAAAAGAGTGGCAATACGTCAATCTTTGCGAAGAACTCGAAGATGAGAACGAGTTCTACGATTAACAGAATTGTTCAACATTGAAAAGTATTCAGGCGCCTATTTGCATTGTTTTTTGAGCATTGCTAAGCGTTTAAGGACCGCCGGCTTTCAAGCGATCAAGATCGAAGGAGTAATATATAGCTCAGATAGTTCAGCCATGAACCATCAAACCATCCAGAGCTAGAAAATTCACTTCGAAGTATATAATACCAGAATTGCTGTTCACATCTATGTATAATCTCTACAAAATTGGATCGAGTAATTAAATTGACGGAGGGTTGAGGACTCTACAGTTAGGAGCCCAATAAAATTTTCCAACCTTTGAAAAACCGTATGATTTTCTACACGGAGAAAATTTTGCGGCCACCGCCGTCGCACATGCGAGTGCCGTAGTCAAAAAAGTCGAACGACTACGATCTTAGCTTTGTGCGCGCACCCAGGTCGCAGCACGAGAGCTCGGCCTCGCAGAGTACGAACAGGGCCATCTCACGGGTAGTTGTGAGGCAGGGCTCTCTCTAATAAGCAAACGTAAAAGAAGTTGCGATCGCCGCACGCTAAAGGTCTTGAGATGCTTGAGCTCTGAAACTGCGATGGTGACGCGCTCAGGCTTCTGAGCGTGTGGCTGTACTGCTTGAAAAAGAGAGATTCTCCAAGGGGTTCGTTAGATCTTTGAACTTGTTGTAGACGTAATTTTTCTCGGAATGAAAAACCTTCGCCCCGATTATTTCCTGTTTCGTAGCATAGTCGACGGGATGGAAAGAGTCTAAGGGTGTTCGAATAATCGCATTCGTCTCAAGGCCCAAATTGTTCAGAGACCAGTGGTATCTGTTCTTGAAAATCTCGTCTTTGTCTTCAGGAACTTCCGTTTCAAACAACATTTTTTTAGAAAATGAATTTTTCCTGAAAAGAGTGCATTGCAAAGATAATAGCCTCTTACTCCCTTTGAAACTATCGATACACGAGATAAGGTAGTTGCCTTGCGATTGCAAAATTTTAAGAAGTGTTTAAAATTTTGATTATAAGTATAGTTGAATGCATGATACATACAATATTAAAATTTGGAGACGATTGACCACAGCAAACCTAAGATATTTGCCACTAAAAATGATACTTTTTATACATGCAGCATAGGAGCGTAAAGGAGATCCGTCGGAAATTAACCAATTTTGCTATTTTTGTATTGAAGGGAAATCACCATCTTTTTGAAAAACTGACATCTATTAGAATTATATATTTACAATTATGCTGAAAAATTCGGAAATTATTTACCACATAGTTCTTCAGATATTGATAATAATTGAGTAATGCCCGGTTGCATAAACGTGGGTTACCCAAAGTTTTAAACGACCCGTAGGTTACCCCGCAGATACTACCCGTTCAACCTTCATGGACTGTTGAAAGTTAACAGCGATTCATGACAGCTGTCAGATGAAAAAACGGTTGAACGTGTAGTATCTGCGGGTAAATTACGGGTTATTTGAACCTTCGGGTCACCGACGTTCATGCAACCGGGCATGAGTCGGACATAGTCATGAGTGAAAGTGAGTAAGCGATAGTGAGTGAGAGAGGAAACAATAGCGAGTGAGTGAGTAAGCAATAGCACAAACTATATCTCGGAAGGCAACTACCTTAATAAGGTAGTAGTCTCGTTACGCTGTGGTCAAATGACGGCTTATCAATTGTTGAAATAGAACAGAATGATAAGAAAGGTTTTCTGTATTGCATAAATCTTTGGTCGATTTAAACTTCACGGATACAAAATATTCGAATTTGATGATTTACGATTATAAAGAATTTACAACTGCTGATTTGATTTGGCTATGATCTGCAGATTATGATCAACTACTTCATGGCGGTCGATTTTCTGCTATTTACTAACACTTTATCAAGAATATCTTAAAAGTTCTCTTCGAATAATTCGGTGACCATATACTTTTATAGTCGCGTTGGAATCCTCAGAATCTAATTCACAAATAGCAACTTTATTATTAATGTTATCTAATCAATAGGGGGATGAATTCGGCAATCACAATGTTGGCGGAACAGTTTTCCCATAAGATGACGAGTTAATTTTACCATTTTCGACGTAACATTACTTCTTGAAATCTTCGGTAAGGTACCAAATACTTAGGTTTGTATAAAGGTTTATCACATCAACTCATATATATTTCAAAATCATGGATTAATCTAATAATGATTGTAGCGAGACTACTACCTCAAGGCATAAACCGATATTCGTAACCGGTCTAGGTTCATCATACTCACCTGTATACCACGCTAATAATGTTAGTACGCAATGAATACGTCAACTTTCGGTATGACTAATGAAAGCATCTATTTATCAGCGTATCGCGAATCAAACGAAATCCCAAGTCAAATTTATTCTCAGACCTAGATAAAACTTTCGTTTCATTTCCGAGCGAACTTTGAACTCGTGTCTCTATGACATGACTATATTCTGAAACAAGTTTGCGTATTATGATAATGAGGTAACTCATATTGAAAACAAGAAATTCGCTTTTTCGCTCCGCGGCTTTAACTTTTTGAAGTTATGTTTCTGGTAATTTTGTATTTACGAAAAGACACTGGTTCGTCACATACTGTGCTCACGGGTATTACAGGCTTTTTGGGAAAAATCCTACTTAAAAAGTTGCTCCGCTGATGCCCAGAGATTGGGACGTCCTGATACGTGCGATGAAAAGAAAGAACGCGGAAGAACGGATGGATGCACTGCTCGTTGATCCGGTAATAACCCCTCAGAAAAACCTATCAATTTGATACACATTGAAAAGACGTTACTTTTTTTTGAAGTTTTACTTTGATGAAAGTTTGATCAAATAATCGTATAGCACTATAAGCAGCTAAGATGATCCCAGCAACGTTGTAACACTATAACTCGCATCATCTTATCGAAGGTTCTTTGTATAGTATTTTTATCTTCATTCATTTTCGAAGACTTTCGATGTGAAATAAAGATTGAAAGAATTAGTTTATTACTTGATTATTAATAAAGTAGAAAAAGAACTCATTTCTCTTTATTAAGGTCTTTGACGTAACTGCGGAGTGACTATGCGGACTTCTGGAACAAAGTTGTTGGAGTCACTGGCGATATTGCTGCAGATGGACTGGATTTATCACCGACAGACCATCTGCACGCATCGTCAACGAAGTATAGGTACGGACCACAGTTCCACTCTTGATCTTTTTCCAATTTTGACTACTCGAACATACCGAACGGGATTGTTTCAGGTTTCAGTCATTTTCCACTAGTATACCTATTCACGAAGATATGACTGCCGAAATCATGTTACGATATTGAGTACTTTGCTAAACATTACGTTATGTAAGTCATTAGCGTGAATCAATAGTAATATGAGAATAAAAAAGATTAATTAAGCGCAATTAATACTGTCAACGGTAATTTTAATAATACTGTATCGATGCTGCAGCAATAAATTTCTATGCATATTGATAGTCAATTGCCTTATTATTTCACATTTTTTCCTCCCTGCGATTTCTGGTATCAGGTATCATGAGCAGGAGATGACTTCATTCAAAAATGGGTTGCATATAATAAAGCTTTCTGCAGATCTGGCAGTTGCTTGTCCCATTTTGGCAAATGGTCACATTGAAATGGCAGGTCCGGATGCAATAGCTAATTTGCAGAAAGTTATTTCTGACACAAGACCTGACGGTAGAAGCGTGCTGAGCACTTTTGTGTCACGTTCGAAATTCGCAACCAGTCTAGATCCATCATACTCACCTGTATACCATGCTAATAATTCAATTAGTCCAGTATTGTACGAAGAAACTTCTTGCCTGATACCGAGTAATGCGATAACTATTGGAATAGCACCGTATGGTTTGCTGGGAAGAAATTTAGTTAGTCAGTTATAAATTTAGTTTGCTATTAGAAGTTCTTGAAAAATTTGCAAGGTCCTCGGGTTAATTATTTAGCTGACTATTATCCGCATTTCATCGAATAGCTTATCATAATTTAGGATTTCAGGGGATGTTCATATATTACGTAAGCACGTCTCAGAGGGGCAGGGTCGAGTGGAATCTTTATGTATGCTTCCTGTAGCGAGGGGAGCGCTAATTAACAAATCCTACGTAAAATTTTTTTCAATTTATTTCAACAGATCAGTCGGTATTACCATATGAATAGGTATATAATATATTAGGGCTAATCATTTTGAGGTCATATTTTTTGATTTGCCCTCGCATCCCTCAAAATGTGAGTGTATGAGGTCAGTATTACTACCTACCCAGCAAACCATTTCGGAGGTAATGTAACAAAGATGTAACATACAGCTACGTTAAAATGTCCGCACATTCACAGATCAGCTTTACATATCTGGTACTTTGACGTCTCAGTTACATACCTGCGATGTCAAAGTTCCAGATATGTAGCTGATCTCTGAATATGCGAACACTTTAACATAGCCGTTACATCCCTGTTACGTTACCTCCGAAATGGTTTGCTAGGTATCAATGATAACCAAGGTGCGATTTTTTTTTGGCATGGCCCATTGCAAAAGTATTTTTCCCATTTGATTAACATGGGAACATCGCTCTTTTTCAATTCGATCTCATATAGCAGCTTCAAAAATTGCAGGATTCTTGCAAGGTCTTGTGGAATATATCAAGTAGATGTCAATGATGCAATCTGTTTGAATCCGAGTCAATCTGAGAAACCAGACAACCAGACTGATCAATTAAGAAAAATTTCTTTCAATCACTTTCGAATGCATATACGAAGGGTTCAGAGCCAGAGTAGCCTAGCCCACATTATCGATAAGGCCTATTTTAAATGGCTGATGACAGTTGAAATGAGCTTGATCAACAATGTGGGTTAGGCTACTCTAGCGCTAAACCCTTCATATAGGAACTGAACTAGAGATAACGTACCGACGAAAGGAGATTATAAATGTTGTCCTTATCAGCAGACTCATTCCGAATGGACTTTTGAATTGATGAGGATGGAATAGTATATTATGTGTCATATCCGTAGACCAAGTGTTTTTCGGCGAGGATAATGATTTCAGGACGAGCTAAAGGCGGGCCATAAGCGACCCGTGCACGGAAAAAAATAATTAGTCGTTAGCCAATAAATTTGCTTTGCGCCAAGTAAATAATTACTTGTCTATTAGCAAGTAAATGTGTATTAAGATCAAATAAATATCTTATCGATCGAAATATTCCTTCGTAATACAAGCAAGTAGGAGATATTCAACTCAAGAAATTAATTTGTTACCAACAAAAAACAGATGACGTATGTGTCTTGGTTCTTCCATCCAAAGCAACCACTGCGTTGAACATAGCAATATCTCGTTGCAACAACCAAATAGAGTATTGAAATCGAAAAATGTCATTACTCGTATCAAATAATCTTGTTGTCTTACTTCAGGATTGACCGCTTTTTTGTTTCAAAAAAAATATATTTGTGGCAACGAAATAGAATATTTGTATCAAAGACATGCAGTCAAGAAAATTAATTAATAGGCGCAATGATAAATATAGTACGAAAACAAATAAACTTTTCTTGTGATGAGTAAATATGACTTGAGTAAATTGGTTTACTTGAATCAAATAACTTTTTTTTTCCGTGTGTAGAAATTGTATGCGGGCCCCGTCCGGGCCCCGACCAGTTTGGCTATTCTCTTTTCGGGCGCTGGCCAGGGAAACTAGACGGGGCCCGGATCAAAAACGTCACGCTCGACTGATCGGGGCCCGGACGGGCAGAATTTACTGGCCCCTGCTTGGCTGCCCTTTGAATGCCATCCTTATTATTGAGACCCTTTGCAGTTCTATTTTTTCGGATTCAATAAATAACGAGATGAAAATCAAATAGAAACTTCATAATATATTTTTTTATTATATATATATTTTTCTTATTACTATATATGCATATATGCATTATTGATATTTTATAATATATATATTAGGGTGGTCCTTAAATGGGGTGTTTTTGAATTTTCACGCTCCCAAGGGTTCAAACGGATCCTTTTGAAGAAAAAAAATTTGTCCTAAATTTTGAATGCTCTATCTCAATTTTAACATCCCGCGCACGACCGCCGAAGTATTTTTTTTTTTTTTTCTTTCAATTTCCTACAAAAAACATGTATGACCCAACTTTGTCAAGTCATTAACGTCGAAGTTTCAACATTCTGCGTCCTGCATCGATTTTAACATTCTACGCACGACCGCCAAATTGTTTTTTCTCTTTCAATCTGCTAAAAAAAAAAAAAAAAAAACTTGAACAATTTTTATTGAAATGAGTTTTTTTTTTTCAAATAACATATAAAATATAAGTGATCGGGTCAACTGAATTGAAATTAAAAAAAAAAAAAAATACTTCGGCGGTCGTGCGCGGGATGTTAAAATTGAGATAGAGCATTCAAAATTTAGGACAAATTTTTTTTCTTCAAAAGGATCCGTTTGAACCCTTGGGAGCGTAACAATTCAAAAACACCCCATTTAAGGACCACCCTAATATATATATATCTATATTTCATAGTATATTTTTTATTAAATATATATTTTTTTTATTACTATATGCACATATGCATTATTGATATTTTAAAAAACGATTTTTCGCGAAAAAAAAAAAAATCCAAAAAACTTGAAACAAAACTACTAAAAAAAAAAATCCAAAAAACTTGAAACAAAAATACTAAAAAAAAATAAAAAATCCAAAAAACTTAAAACAAAGCTACTGAAAAATAAAAGAACTTGAAACCGACCAATCTTTATTTTATTTTTTTTCTTCAAAAAATCATTTTCTATTTCAAAGAGGAATTGCGCTATGTAGGTTTGTATGACTACTTGAGAGACACCCGTATAGTGAAGCATGCGCAAACATACGTGTTACGTAGTATTGGAATATTCATTTCAGAACTTTATATCAATTTTTGCTGAATATTGTACCCGGAATCAGTGTTGCGAGTCATTTATCACATTAAAAAAAAAAAAAAATTGAATAAAAATATATTTATTGAACGATATTTCTGTATCCGTATTTTCTTATCAGGGCCCTGACAGGCCCTCATGAAAATTCCCGTCAGGGCGACCATGATTTCGCCCGGCCAACCAGCCCGTCTAGTTACCGGCTAGCGCCCGGACAGTTTTCCGAATTTGAGGCCGCCACGATTAGGCCCGTCAGGGGCCCTGACGGGAGCCGGGCGTGCCCTGACAAATTTCCACACGGGGAGTTCTGAAATTATTGTTCGAGTCAAAAATGGTATACGGGTGCGCCCCATACCATATTTTTTCGGAATAGGGATGAAAAGTCACTTTGACGCCTGTTGAGATTCACACTTGTTACGACGAAGAGTGAGGTTACGGCGCGATCTGTCGCGCACTTCGAACTGCGCATCAAAACTGCCGTATGTAGACTTTATACGGCAACTTTGGAATGCGCACTTCGAACTGCGCGTCCAGACTGCAGTATAAAGACTTTACTTCACTCCGTGTGATTTTGGACGTTTTACCCACGCTTCGCGTGGCTAAAACCCCCATTTTCACACCTCCTGAAGTAAAATTTACTATTATAGGGCAGTTCTGAAATCAGCCGTATAAAGTGCTACTTTACGGATCGAAAACAGGCGTCAAAAAGTGACTTTTCTTGAACAGCGGATCGAAACCAGCGAGCTTCCATCCGCAAATGAGGATGAAAACCAGTCGATTGCCGATCTTCGTTTGCGGATGGAAACTCGCTGACGGTAAAAAAAAGTAAAATCCGACTTTCGGCGGTTTTTCAGTGTTCGTTGTATGAACGGTTGTGTCTAAGAATAGTTGAGGCTAATGTAACTATTGCAACTACGTCGAGTACGCAGATCAATCAGGTGATGGATAATTAAACTTTCTTGATGTAAATTAAAACATTCTTGATGTCAATGACTTTTGAATAAATCGGGTCACCGAAACTTTGTTTGTCCTGATGGGGTGGGGAGAAATACTATTATAAAGGACGCGACTGTGTCTCATTAGAACATGTTTGTTTCGTATTCTCTAAAACACACCTTTCGAAAAAAACTTTCTCGTGAACTGCACAGGTATTAATATATCGAAGAACAGTGAAATGGCCGATTGGGTTAAGAGATTGCCTTTCCCGAAACCGGGTGATGATGTGGTGATTTCTGGAATCGCCGGAAGATTTCCATCGTGCGATACTTTGACGCAATTCAAAGAAAATCTTTTCAACAAAGTAGACCTTATCGCTAACGTCGATTCCCGTTGGAAATCAGGTACATAACAATGTTTATTCTTAGAGTAGTTCACAGTCGATGCATTTGGTATTCGTATTGCAAGAGTGATTGTGAGACAGAAAGAAGAAAAACTGGAATGTTCAAACAAATTTAGTGATATTTGATAAATTGATTCCATGCGATTCGTTTAAAAATACGTACAAAATTTTCCCAATTCATCCAGCGATGTATAAGTTTAAGCATAAGCTTATCATAGTACATAATGTAATTTACAAAAAAGAGTCACTATATTTAAATCAAAATTAATTTACAGATGATCCAGACGTCCCTCGGCGTACCGGAAGAATAAACCATGTAGACAAGTTTGACGCGCAATTTTTTGGAGTAAGCTCCATGGAAGCACACACGATGGACCCTATGGGTAGAATGCTTTTGGAACATGCCTACGAAGCCATTCTAGATGCTGGTATCAATCCAGGAGAACTCCGTGGAACGAAAACTGGCGTTTTTATGGGCAACTGCTATTGTGAATCGGAGAATACTTGGCTGTATGAACAACATCAGGTCACGATAATACACTTTATTCATTATTATAAACTTTGCGAACGAAATAGTGAATATTTTTTGTGAAATGATGGTAACAATGGAACGATATTAGGGCCCATCCCTATAGTCATCTACCTCCTTTTGGTCGAAAAAGGGGTGGGAGAACACATGTCGATTATTATTCGAGCCCATGGCGTCAAAAATGTTTTAGAGTGCAGAAGACTGTAAAGTACGAGACTATGAATCTAGAATTTCAGAGCAAAATTGTGCTAAATAAGTCGATGATTCGTTAACTCAACCTACGTCGCCTCGTTTTCATTGATGCAATAAGGATATCACGATGAATACAATTACAATTCAGGTGGGTGGACTTGGGATACCGGGTTGCGGTCGTTATATGCGGGCCAACCGAATCTCTAACTGGTTGGGAATTAAGGGACCGAGCTATTCTGTAGACACGGCGTGTAGTTCTAGTATGTTTGCTCTGGATCAGGCATACCGGGCAATCAGAACTGGAGAATGTGACGCTGCTCTCGTTGGAGGAGCTAATCTGTGTCTTCATCCAAATGTGTCGAGGCAATTCTATTATCTTGGTGAGAACTGTTCTTCCTAATGTTTGACGAACGACCCTAGTATAACGTATTCACATAATTGAAGTCATTTGAGGGATCGAGAGAATTTCGATATTAGTCATGTAGTCTTTTCCAATCTTACTTTTAATTCAATGGGGGACTTCGGTAAAATTCTGATGAAATTGATTGTTTCGTTTTTCAAATTACTGAAAAACGTCTGATCAATAATTCCCAGCACCAAGATTTAGATTATGGTAGTATGCATCTTGAAAAGAAGTTTCAATCTTCACAGATGAAAGCTGTGTATGCGTAAGAAGCTTTTCGCAGAAAATTTCCTGCGCAGCGCTGCCAAAAATTCGTTGTGACATGTCAATACACTTTTGTCTCAAATGTTGGGATCTTTTTTCGATACATATTATGTGACGTCGAAATTTGAACCTTTCGACTGTCGTGGTTGATTTTTAGTTTTTACTTCGCTTTGCTGTCACTTCATAATAATTGAACTTCGAAATTCTTATTTTTATTTAAAGACGAGATTGTATTCAAAGTTCGTCTCGTTTTATACGAAACAGTAATTAAGGTGATAGGAGGAGGTTTGGAATAACGATGAGATAATAAGATGATTGTCGATTAACAGTAACATTTCAACTTTTATTGATAATGTCGATATTGAAGTTGGAATCAAGTTTAGGATATTGAAGAGTTTGTAGGAGAGAAGGAGAGAGATATGTAGAAGGTTAGAGAGTTGACTTAGAAGTGTTGTAAAATGAGTATAGAATAATGAGCAATGCTTAGTTCTGACCAAGGTGGGGAGTCAAAAGTGCGAAGGTGAGCAAACAGGCAGTGACAAGGAGCCGTGGGAACGGAGTGGCTATGCCAGGCCGTCACAATATACATATTAGATACGAGAATACGTCCGGGTGAGACTAGCTTTGGGTATTTGTCAGGACCCAGGCGCTCAAACGTATGTCACGCACTCGATAAAAGTTTAACAAATAATTATTTCACTGACCGCAGCAGTGACACGGCTAATAAGTAATTCATTTCAAATACACTCGGATACAAATACAACCAATCACGACCCGATAGCGATGCTAGTGGGGTGTACCACGCAGAGCCCTCTCACAACCAAAAATGAGACGTCTTGTCTTGTCTGCTGACCAAGAAGGAATGCCTGGAGCATCCTGAGTTAGCACTTCAAAAACCTTGGCCTCTACGTGATACAACCCACTCGTAGTATATGCACCGCGCGCCACCATTGGGGGAGGTTCTTCTCAAAACGCACGCATTGAGGGTTCTCTGTTCTGCAACGATGCAGCCCGATCCCTTGAGGCTGCATAAACATTAGCCGGGATTTGAGAGCGTTGTTTAAAAATCAAGCGCTGTTCAGGATCTCAATTTCCACGGTGACGCGAAATTCTACCACAATATAAATCTTGGTGCAGGGAATTTCCGATTAGATTTCTTTTACTAATTTGGAGAACGGAAGAACTGTTTTTAACTAAATTTGACCCAAGTCCTCCCTCAATAGTATTTTTGTATTTTACTATTTATCAGGAGTACTTTCCTATGACGGAACTTGTAAGTCTTTCGACGCTGACGGCGATGGCTACTGCCGCAGTGAAGCCGTGTCAGTGATTTATCTTCAAAAATCGAAGGACGCAAAACGTATTTACGCTCAAGTGGTTCATTCGAAAACGAATTGTGATGGTTACAAAGAAGAGGGTATAACCTTTCCATCAAGAGAAATGCAAGGTGCTTTGTTACAACAATTTTATGAAGAGTGCAAGATTGCACCTTCGAGTCTAGCTTATGTTGAAGCACATGGGACCGGAACCAAAGTGGGTGACCCTGTAGAAGTTGATACTCTTGACCAAGTATTCTGTCCTGGCCGAACTACACCTCTACGAATTGGTACAATCAAGTCAAATTTGGGACATACTGAACCAGTCAGTGGCCTCTGTTCCATCGCTAAGGTAGGAAGGAAATTGATTGCCATCGCAAAGTGTAATTGACATTGCATTACGAAGAATTCACTTGAGGTTATGTCGACGAAATGGAAATTCTGCGATTCACTACTGAAACAGCTTTACGTCGTATTCTAGACGTATGAGGTTTATTTTAATCCAGTGGATAAAGATCCACTGGTTTTTCTAAATAGCATATCCGTAGCGGGTAGCTATATATCAAATACCCTATGATTTTTTTTTAAATTCTGGTTGAATATTTGACCATACCATCCTAACATTTTCCCATCATAAAACTATTGCCAAAATGAAAAGATCTGGGGGCGTATTCTGTAACTCTGGCTTTGTCATAACTGCAAAGTTACTGCACAAAACAATGTCAATCCATGAAATAGTGGTAGCTCATTGGCAGCCCGCTATTGTGTTTCATGATTTCAGTGCTATTCTCCCGTTATTTCCGCAGTTATGATAACGCCAGAGTTACGGAATAAGCCCCCTGAGATAAACAATTGCAAAACGATGTTTTTCGATTAGTGGCTTGGAGTGATAGGATACGAATTATTTGAAGGTCCTCATTTCGATGGAGAGTGGTTACATTCCACCGAATCTACATTACAATCGTCCACGTGAAGGAATAAAAGCATTGGAGGATGGTCGTATCCAAGTTATCACCGAACTCACGCCGTGGGAAGGTGGTTACGTCGGCGTAAACTCTTTTGGTTTCGGAGGGGCAAACGCACACGTTTTATTGAAGTCAAATCCGAAAGAGAAACTGAACAATGGTACACCAACCGACAATATGCCAAGACTCGTAGTCGTATCCGGACGAACGGAGAACGCTGTCACAACTTTATTGGATTATGTATGTATAGGTTACGTACTGCGAAGTACTTGAATGTCGGAATGTCCGCAAGTCTGTTCACCAGGCTAGATATACTAACATTGTATCATGATAGCTTGAAAACCGGCCGGTTGATGTGGAATTCGTAAGACTTCTCCATGATATACACGCTCAGGATATTAGAGGCCATACACATCGCGGGTATACCATTTTACCAGCTCAAGGCTTACCGGTACACACTATACGCGATGTGCAGCGTTATTCGGCAGCGGAGCGACCGGTATGGTTTGTCTTTTCTGGAATAGGAGCCCAATGGACTGGAATGGGTGAGTGTACCCTGCTCGAAAGACTTTGCACACGGAGAGAAAAATCAAGCTATCGTTACTTGGTAAATTACGGCGCCACTGTAGCACGTCATGTGTTGCTACTAGCGCTCATATGCCGAGCGTGAATACCTTACCTAGAGTGAAAGACGCTGGGACTTAAGCGATTCCAGCTTAGGTCGCAAGGCACTGTAGCACGTTAAAATTTCAAGCTTCTGCGCGATAGGGCGCAAGGAGCAATAGCCTGATTTTTCTCTCCGTGCAGGGGATGATAAAGTGTGATTCGGATTGCATAGATACGGAAAGCTATTTATCTAAACGACAACGACTGACGTTGAATCAGTTTTCCGAATCAGTGAAAAGTATACCAATTTGGATTTTTCTATTCAACAGGCGAAGGCTTGTTGAAAGTTCCTATATTCGACAAGGCGATTAAAAAATGCGACGCTGCTCTGAAGCCTTATGGTTTGAACATTGTTGATATTTTGACCAACGAAAATATGAAAGTATCTGACAACATTTTGAACTCGTTTGTTCGCCTCGCTGCAGTTCAGGTAAGGCATATGATTGCTGAAAGTGATGAATAGCTGAGGGTTGTATTCCTTTTGTGCGAATTATCAAATTGCCATTGATTTTTACGGCAATAGGATCGCATTTTATAATTTCCAGATTGGATTAGTAGATTTTCTGACATCGATAGGAATCGTGCCGGATAATGTCATTGGTCAATCAGTAGGAGAATTAGGTTGTGCATACGCTGATGGTTGTCTAACCGCGGAACAAATGATTCTTGTCGCGTACTTCCAAGGGTTGGCTGTAACAGAATCCGAGGCGATTCGTGGAACCACGGCAATTGTTGGAATCAGATTTGAAGAGATGAAGCGCCTGTGCCCTCCAGGTATAGAGATTGCTTGTCACAGTGATCCGGGGAGCTCGATAATCAGCGGACCAGTAGGTCTCATGAAGAAATTAGTTGCTGAACTACGGGCAAGTTATTTAATTATTAAAAATGAATATACTGAATATTCCACAATGAAGTGAATACATATTTTTTTAAAGAATTTACAACTCGTGGAATATTCATAGTTCAAGTGAAAAAAAAACTTTCTTTCCTCACTTTTGTCTTGTCATGCTCGTGGTAGATGATATGAGGTCTATTCATGTGTCAATCAACGATATTTCTCACTGAATTTGAAGTGCCTCGGAGTTGCGTCGATAGAATTGGAGTCATGATATTATATACAGTGGTTCATACTTAGCCATCGTCGTACTTAATTAGTCATGAGTCTGTTGCTATTCGATATTGTGCGAAATCGTCACATGCAAAGACTGAGCTTGTATCATATCCCTTTTGCCTAAGTTATGATACTTTTGTCTTCAACAACGGTGCACTCCAGTTAATATAGCGAACATTTACTGCCGCGAATCTTGATGGGTGATCACTAGAAGCTCGTAAGAAATTAACTCTCACCAATGTTTGTAATTCTTTGCAGGGTAATGACGTATTCGCTATAGAGGAACCATGCAGCAGCATTCCATGCCACACTAGTCTGATTACAAAGTCAGTGCCGAAATTAATAACTCGTTTGCGGAAGGTTATTCCGGATCCAAAACCTCGTAGCCGAAAGTGGTTGAGCACTTCTGTGTCTTGTACTGAATGGAAGACCAGTCAGGCTCAATTATGTTCACCGGAATACTTCGCTAATAATATAATTAGTCCAGTATTGTATGAAGAGACATCTTGCCTGATACCGAGTAATGCGATAACTATCGAAATAGACCCGCATGGTTTGTTGCATTTTTCAAGGCAATCTCTGCACAAGAACGTGATCAACATTGCTTTAACCGAATGTGGCGATAAGAATGAGACAACGGTTTTACTTCAGGCTATTGGCATCATGTTTCAAGTAGGTTTCCATCCAAAGCTGGCCAATTTGTACCCCGACGTTCCATACCCGATCAGCCGTGGAACTCCCATGATTTCTCCTCTGGTACGTTGGGAACACACAGAAGAATGGTGCATGGCAACTTCCAAGCCACAAGACCAGATCGACGAAGGTGAAAGAGTCGTTGAGATACATCTCAACGACGAACAATTTGAATGGATGTCTGGACATGTGATTGATGGGAGAAACTTGCTGCCAGCCACTGGTTATTTAACATTGATTTGGGAAATCGTAGCACTCATGCGAGGTGAACTATATTCCGATGTTTCGGTTGTTTTTGAGGACGTCCGGTTTAATCGAGCGACCACAATAACGAAAGGAGGCGGCGTTCACCTGACGCTCATGGTTCAGAAAGGTAAGGTCAAATTTTACGCGACCTTAGCCCAGAATGTGATAAGCTGTTCCAAAGCGTGTTCTTTTGGGAGATTGGCAAACGTCAATACCCACCCTAACGTGAATACATTGATTTTTAGGATCAGGTAGATTCGAAGTTGTTGAAGGTGGTGCTGCTGTAGTGACCGGATTCATTCGTGCTGTGTCCAACCCGGCTCAGCAATGCGTTAGTCCTGAAATTCTAATCGACAATCACGATGAACTAGACTTGACAAGCAAGGACATTTATAAAGAGTTCCGTCTCAGAGGCTATCAATATACAGGACTATTTCGTGGGCTCAAAGGAGCCTCATCAAAAGGAACCATGGGTCGTATAGCCTGGGAACGAAATTGGGCTACTTTTATGGATAATATGCTACAAATGACACTGCTTGGAATAGACACTCGGGGATTATTCGTACCTACTGGTATTGGGAAGTTGGTTATAGACACAAAGGCCCATGCAAATCAAATTCGTGCTATGCAGAAAGAGAACAGAGGTAGGAAGCTACGATTTTCACATTAACCAGAACAGGATGGTTACACAAATCTGCTTGACCGTTGTTATTTACAGAATTCAGCGTACAAGTCTACAAAGATTTGGACATAATCGTATCTGGCGGCATAGAGATCCGGGGGTTGAAAGTTAATTCTATTGGTCGTAGAAAACCAATTGGGGATCCGGTTCTCGAGGATTTCAAATTTGTGACACATCGAGATGGAGCTGAAATAGGACTGGGAGAGGCTACTCAAATAGCTACACAAATAGCTCTGGAAAATCATTTCGGTATCAAAATAAAATCAATTGAATGGATCAGCGAAACTGATGACATTGCTCCTGAGAATCTGACATCCCCTCTGATTCACAATTTCCTGAATGACTTGCCCTTGTTACGACCGAATACCATTATCATTGCACCCAAAGCAAAATATTCTGACGATGTATTACCATCCACCGTTGAAGTCGTCGAGCCGAAAAAACTGAATACTGAATCCGATGCTCTGCTAGTGGTCAGTCATGGTCTTTTGGCAAGTAAAAATAGCGAAATCTTAAAACAATTACGAAAAGCTACGAGGGATGGTGGTTTTCTACTAGCCAGGGAGCCATTGAATGCGGACTCTGACGTGTTCTCGAGTATCGAAAGTGAAGGATTCGACGTTATTATGGAGAAACGTACTCACACGGAATTGATGCTTTTACTCCGTCAGCAGAAAAGGGAATGTGGAATAACTGCAGTTATACAGGTTAACAATGATGAATTCACGTGGGTCCCAAAGCTACAGGCTGCTCTCAAACGCAGGAGTGAAAGCAATGATAGCAGTCGAATACTTCTGATTAGCGAAGGAGATGACGAAAGTGGGCTCATGGGTTTGGTGAACTGTCTTCGGAGAGAACCGGGCGGCGAATTCGTTTACGGACTGGTAATCCAAGACTTGCAGGCTCCGAAGTTTTCCTTGGAGAATCCTTTGTACTCCCAACAATTGGCATTAGGCTTAGCACTGAACGTCCTCCGCCCTGGAAATGTGTGGGGCTCTTACCGGTTTTCCTCGATGCATTCGTTGCCATCAAAACCCGTTCATCATGTTCGAATGAGTCAACTCACACGTGGCGATTTGAGCGCAATTCAGTGGGTGGAAGGTAACATTCAGCCTAGTCTTCAAGATACGGGTATTATTGAGGTGTATTATTCGTCGTTGAACTTCCGCGATGTGATGATAAGTACTGGAAAACTATCAGTTGACGTAGTCGGCAAAGCCAGACATGCTCAAGATAACGTGATTGGGTTTGAATACTCCGGAAGAGACGCGAACGGGCGTGCAGTTATGGGGATGACTCCTTCTGGTTCATTTTCTAATTTATGTTCCCGTGATAAGGAATTTCTCTGGTCAGTACCAAATAACTGGACATTAGAAGACGCAGCTACCGTTCCGGGAGTTTACGGCACAGCGTACTATGCTCTTATGATCAATGGCAAAATGAAGAAAGGAGATAAAGTTTTGATTCATGCTGGAAGTGGCGGCGTGGGTCAAGCAGCTATCACGTTAGCCCTTCACGAGGGATGCGAAGTTTTCACAACCGTAGGAACACCTGAAAAACGAATATTCATCAAAAATCAATTTCCACAAATCGATGATGATCATATCGGAAATTCTCGAAACACAAGTTTCGAGCAGTTAATTCTCCGCAAAACTCGAGGACAAGGTGTAGATATTGTGTTGAATTCCTTAGCAGAAGAAAAACTACAAGCGTCGGTCCGCTGTTTGTCAAAGGGGGGACGATTTCTAGAAATTGGCAAATTTGATCTTGCTGCAAACAACAGTCTTGGAATGGAAGCGTTTCTGAAAGGTATCACCTTTTTCGGAATTTTGTTGGACAGTTTATTTGGGAATTCTTCTGTTCGAAAAACGGAGCTGGCTGCGATGCTTGCTGAAGGACTGAAAAGTGGTGCCATTAAACCACTTCCCAGGACTGTTTTTCCAATGGACGAGATCGAAGGGGCATTCAGATACATGGCAGCTGGAAAACATGTTGGAAAGGTTTATTATACTTTTTCACATATATTCGCACCGCGCACACCTATAAACTCCTACCAAAGTGAGAATGTGTATTCGTGTACATACATTCATTTTTTCCAATTAAGATGCCGATCTCTGCTAGCTAGCAGTATTCTTATGAATAACCGAGAAGAACAGAGTTTGTTTTACAGTATTAAAATTGATGTACTTTTCCAGGTCCTTGTCAGAATCCGCAATGAAAATGAAGTTTCCCAGTCTTGTCTTCCTCTCGCACTTCCTCGGTACTATTGCTTGGTGGATAGCAGTTATCTTATCCTTGGAGGTTTAGGCGGCTTCGGTCTCGAACTCGCCGACTGGCTCGTCCTTCGTGGAGCTAAGAAACTGGTCTTGACGTCCAGAAGAGGAATCAGTACCGGGTATCAACGGATGCGCATCGATACCTGGAAGAGCTACGGGGTTGAAGTCGTCGTTGTGGTTGGCAAAGATCCCTCGACATACGAGGGATGCGAAGCTATTTTGAAAGAAGCCCTAGCTCTTGGTCCAGTGGATGCAATTTTCAACTTGGCTGTAGTGCTGAAGGATGCCCTTTATGAAAATCAAACGGTGGATTTTTTCGAAGAGTCTTTCCGCGTCAAGGCTTGGGCCACGAAGCAGTTGGATAAACTGTCCAGAACGTTGTGTCCGCATCTCAGGCAGTTCGTAGTATTTTCCTCCGTGTCCTGTGGACGAGGTAATGCAGGGCAAACAAATTATGGAATGGCGAACTCCGTGATGGAAAGGATATGCGAGAGACGAGTGGCAGAAAACTTGCCAGGTCTAGCGGTTCAATGGGGAGCAGTCGGTGATGTTGGACTAGTGGCAGAGATGCAAGACGATAACAAGGAAGTTGTGATTGCTGGCACTTTACTACAGGGAATATCGTCTTGCCTGCAAAAGCTCGAAGGTTTCTTACTCCAAAAGTCTCCGGTAGTGTCGAGTATGGTTGTTTCTGAAAAAACGGCCGGTTTTTCCGGGGCTACAAATATTCTCGATGCAGTCCTCAATATCATGGGTACGATAGAAAAGATTTTTGATCCGTTAGGATATTTTGTTTCAATTTCAACGTATGTACTAAATTTAGGTCCCTGTAAGGAATGTTATCTTTCTATGTGAAGTCTGACGAATAACAAACTGCACTCGCAATACAGTTTGAAACAAACTGTCTCCAGTTTATATTACAATAGCCTCCCGTAGCCTGTATCTTCGTATTCCTTATTATTCCAGTTTTGCGATTCTAGGTGATACTGTAATCTTTCTATTTCTCTCATTCATATGATTTGCCACAGGCCTGAAGGACCTTAAAGGTATCACACTCAACACACCTTTGCCAGACCTAGGAATGGATTCCATGATGGCAGTTGAAATCAAGCAGACTTTGGAGCGTGAATTTGAAGTATTTCTGACGGCACAAGACATTCGCTGTCTAAATTTTGCAAAACTTCAAGAAATGTCATTGCATCAAACCGAAGAGAATGATGATTCTGGAATGGATGCCACGATCGATTTGGAAGATTTGAGCGGTTTAAAGATGTTCATTCAAACGTTATGCATAGATTCGTTCGATGAAAATACTTGTGTGCCATTGGCAGCAAGGGCTGATGATGGACAAACAAACCGCTTTGTGTTACCAGGAATCGACGGATCACACACTGTATTTCAGTCACTTTCTCGTAAACTGAAATTTCCAACAACCTGTTTACAGTTTGGAACAACTCTTGCAAATTCAAAGTCAATTGAGGATATCGCAGACCACTTGATTCCCGTAAGAACTTACCTTCATATAATCATGATTGCGACGATTTCAGAGACTTACCGATATCAAAATTGTGATTAATTACTTACAGCACGTTAAAGCTAGCGGCGACGCTCATAGCGACTTTGTCATTGCTGGGTACTCATTCGGATCTTTGATAGCCATAGAGTTAGTGAGACGTTTAGAATCCGAAGGTCGCAGCGGTCACCTTGTGTTAATTGATGGTTCGCCTGATCACCTGAAAGTAATGATTCACGAACAGCTCACTGAAAATCCTGATGACCATCTTGAAACCACATTTCTATCGGAGATGATGAATTTATTCTATCCAGACATCGGCAGTAAGGTATTTAACCCGTCCCATAAAGATTTCGCTAAATTGTCGCCTACCACCGATTAGATATTCACTCTCATTGGCCGGAATATCTATGCATAATCACCCGCTGCAAAGTCTGAATAGTACCCCATTATCATATCTTACAATTCTTACGGTGCTAACAGAACGAGCTGTTTCTGTTGTGAGATTATTATACGTAAATTTTTGGTGCGTTCCGAATCATATGTCGAGATATAAGCAAAAGATTGTTTGCAGCTTGCTTCAGTATTGGATAATTACCAAACCTGGGAGGAAAAATTAGCAGCGTTCACAAAATGTGTGCCTGAAGATAAAAATCTGAATATCACATCAGAAGATCTACAAGCAATATGTACATCGATTTATCGTCGACTTAAGGCTGTTTTGAACTACAACTCCTCAGCAGTTCCGCTTCTTAGATCGCCAATCACTCTACTGAGGCCCACAATTCACTCTGCACGGTCGTTATCTGACGACTATGGTCTGAGATTGGTGAGTCTATTTGAAATATCGATAAATCTCTGAATATATTATGAGTACTAACAGACCTTTTTTCTGTCTGTTGATTTTGATAACATTCGCCGTTGGACACAGAATGTACAGATTCTCATTGAAATATTGATGATCAATGCGATGTCGAATGGTTGTGGAAGCAGTTGAAATTGTTGTTACAGCTTACTCGGGGGAAGATAGAGATACACTTCGTAGAAGGTAATCATCGGACTATGTTGGATAACGATATCTGTGCAGCGGCAATAAATGGAGAACTCAGCGCAGATGTGGCAGAATGCCATGCAGAGAAAATTTCTGAACGAGATACGTCCCATATACCTCAAGCGCGTCACGAGGAGGAGATACGCACATATTGATGGGCTAATATTATTTGAATATAATATAGGGTGTCCCAGAACTAAGTGCATAAATTGAAGAGGTTAATAGACGGGATCAAGATGAGTAAATTAACTTGTAAAACATGTGTTCTCCGAAGCACCGGTTGCGAGATACGGCCGGTTAAGAAATCGACTACACAGTCGGCATCGGTTAGCGCTTCATTCATAAAGCTGCAAAATTCAAGAATTTCGAATGAAAACATTTCCGACGTTGAATTTTCAACGAACACAACAGCATAAACGGCTGACAGATACCTGTGTGTAGTCGGTTGCCTACATGCTGGCCCCTAGCTCGATTTTTGAACCGGCCATATCTCGCGACCGGTGGTTCGGAAACCACATGTTCTAGAGGTTAATTTACTCAGCTGGACCCCCTCTACTACGCTGTCCAATTCTTGCATTTAGTTCTGGGACACCCTGTATACCTATACATATGAGTCCGACCGGACAAAATATATCAAAAATTGACCTGGATGTTACAGATTTCGTTATAATTTTTTTTACGGGTTCTATGGAACAAATAAATTATTCAAACAATTTGTTTTTAATTTTTTTGGCCCCTATTTTCCAAGTTACACGGGGGTGAAATTCAGGAAAAAGAGCGAAAAATCGAAAACATACCCTCTTTCAAACGGTCATACCATTGGTTGTATTCATCCTAGAGACTTCATCCGAGAACCATTTCAAAGCTATCGAATGACATTATTATTAAATATTTATTTGATTCTGCGATAACGAACAATGTCATTTCTTATAAACAAATATATTATTCAAACGTGATTTTCAAAGCACGAACCACGCGAAAGAATTCTCAAAAAAAAATATGAGCGTATTAATTCATCAATTCTCTACAAAATTTTTTAGTAAACGGGATGGAGAAATGATGGGAACCGTGTTAAAACGATTCATTTATAACCGACGGCGCGACGGCGGAGAGGTAAAATGTTAGAGAGGTGAAAATTAGTGAGGGAGTACTGTAATACTTTTTTGTCGTTACTCAATATTCAACATCCATTTGTATTGATTATTTCTTATTTTTGTTTTTTATCTATCTACATTAGGCCGGAGTGAAAAAGGTCGATTTTCGCGGATCGTATTCTAATAGTGCTGGAAAGTTATGTCTTGGCATCACTCAAAACTGTGCCAAAGGAAAAAATTGACAATAGATATCTTCTGTTCTGGCAAACGCCCCAAAGTTTTGAATTTTTTAACATGGGGTTTAAATGGAGAAAAAAGGCAAAAAGACAAATTAGTACTGAAAAATTCATAAAAACTCACTGGGTAGGCCGATTTTAGTCTTCCTACGCTTATTCGAAGTGAAAAGAATATAGCTTTCGTTTGACGTTTTAAAATTCAGAATATCTTCCCTAGTTTCAAAGATACACGCGTTTGAAAATCGAGTTTTTCCCGAAAAAACTCTATTTTTCAATTTTGTATTTTCTAAAGTAAGTAAGATATTTCGAATTTCAAAACGTCAAACGAAAGCTACATTTTTCCCCCCTCGAATAAGCGTAGGAAGACTGAAATCGGCCGACCCAGAGAGTTTTTACGAATTTTTCAATGCCAATTTGTCTTTTCACCTTTTTTCTCCATTTAAACCCCGTGTTAAAAAATTCAAAACTTTGGGGCGTTTGCCAGAACAGAAGATATCTATTGTAAATTTTTTCCTTTGGCACAGTTTTGAGTGATGCCAAGACATAACTTTCCCGCACTAATAGAATACGATCCGCGAAAATTGACCTTTTTCACTCCGGCCTAATCTACATACTATGCGGGAGTACATTTTTAGAATCTATTTATCTAATTTTTGATCTTATTCGAATGAATACTAAAAAAAATATTTGGGTTAAAAAGTAACAGACGCCCCCAACTGGTGTCTGCAGAGGTAGCCATAGGTATATCTATTCTTCCTGGTTTCAGGATGAGAAATTACAAAAGAAAAACCAACCGTGGGGAAAAGCCTCTGAGCTTTTATAATGAAGCCGCAAAAATTGTCAGTGAGAAGGAAAAATCGACTAGATTCTGAATGATCTTTCCTAATACATGTTCATGCTGATTTATCATTTGCAAAATTATTCAAAATCATCAAACGCTTCGAAATAACAGAATAGTACCTTTTCAATATTAAAGATTAAAATTGCACGCAAATCGACAATAGTAATAAGAGAAAAGCTTGTGATAAGAACGTTGTGATTTTAGTCAATAATAAAGCTTCATGTTGTTACTTTATATAAAATATTCTATGATTAGGATAGGTATCTACCCACGCAGCACACATGTCCGCTAGATGTTCATGGAATGTCCATGGGACATTCAGGATATCCTATGAACATACATCGGACATGTGTGCTGTGTGGGTATACTGATAAATATGTTTGCTGTTCAAGTATATGGAACTGATTTTATGAATAAACACATTATTTTGAACTAGGACTCGTTTTCCTTAACTTCAATACGAATTACAATGCAATTTTTATGATCGAGATGCCCCTATTAAAGAGTGTTACAACTTGCCTTAGCCACTGTTACTTTCAAATTCGTCAATCTCTGAAGGATTTTTCGATCTTCGAAATAGATTTTTTTTTGGTTTCAATCAGCCTCACATGTGGGCTAAAACTTATATTAACAACAACAAAAAAATCAGTTTCAATTGGATCCTGCGATTTCCGCTATTATCGACTTGGATTCTTTCCAGGATTTGATCGTCCGTTGGCATCTTTACCGACTTGCCGAGTCAAGTACCAAAATTTCTAGAGGGCACTAAATCTTTGTCACAATTTGTTTCACCTTCTCTGTCATAACATTCGGAATTAACGTTGTGTCTGTAAAAATTTGAGCAACATATTAGACTAGCCAAAATGGTACAAGAGATGAACATTCTGCGATGTTATTCTTGCAATATGTTTCAGGTATGTATATTGTTTCAATAAAAACCAGCATAGAGAAATGTACAAGACGGTGTAGAACCGATACGATAAATGTTCTGTAACTTTACGTGTCACCCTTGCGTGTTTTGTTATATCGATTTCAAGCAAACACTAAAATACACTAAGCTGCATGATATACCTGTCGGGATTTGTTCAAATATCTCGAAGATTTTGGTTTTTTGAAAAAATCTAAATAAGTATAAGTAATCAGGTATTTATTTATCGAAAACAAAACCTCATTCTTCAAGGTTCACATTGTCAAAAAAGCTAACAAATGGCAATGCAAGATCTGCAATGAAAAACAATCCATACAACACGTAAGTCGATAACTTATCCTATGTGTCTACGTGCAGAACCACTGAAATTTCAGTGTGCAGAACTATCTATCAAGCTGCAAAATAATTCCGCTAGGATGATAACTCTCACTTGGATCTTGAATATTCACTTTTTATCTGTTTTTTCATCCAATTTATCTTATGCACATCAAACATGGGTTTTGGATTCTTAAAATATGCATCAATTTTTCAGTTTCGTTCTGCATTAAAAGTCACGTTCATGATTCCCTCTTTCTTTATTTACATTTTCGTACTATTTTTCATCCAATTTTCAGATATACTATCAAGGCTCTGGACAAGACTGTCGCCTTCAAGTTCAGCGCTTGAATTTCATGAAGCATGTCAAAGAACAGCAGGCTTCCGAAAAATTAGAAAATATGGAAGTTTTTGAGAAACAGGATAGCTCTGTTTGCGAAATAAACAAACCAGTAATCGCTAATAGCAAATGGGCCAAATATATGGTACCCCGTGAAGAATCCCACAATTCTGGATCTAACGAAGACAAAGGCATAGATCCGTCGTATAATTGCAAAAAAAATACTTCCAATGATGTTTACACCTTCCAGGACAATCTAATAAATAATAAAAACTCTATAGACGAAAAATTCATTGATGCAATAGAAATAGAAGGTTCATTACCTTCCACACACAATTTTTCTCAAAATTTAAATGCTATGGGTTCACAATTTGATAATAAAAGCACGACTGGATGTTTTCAATCCAGCAATATGTTGTATCAGAATAGTGACTGTAGAGAGGATGATGTTTCATTGATGGAAAAACGTCGTCTTCCATGTAACATCAGTACTAGTTCTTCTTACGAGCATACGGCTATTGGAAGTAAGACAGAGCTGATTGATGAGGAAAGTAGTCAATCCCAGAGTAATGATTATGGTTGTAATTCGATCGAAAGGGAACAGAGTCTCGTAATAATCAGTAAACATGGAAAAAGAAGATCTGATAGTGAAAATGTTGTACCTGAAACTGAATCCGATTCTTCTTCGTCCGATCGTAAATCGGCGGGTATAATGTTTAAGCGATCGAAACTTGTGGATGAATCTTCGACTCGAAAGCAAAATCTTCGCGATATAGTTGGATCAAACAGATCTCGAGCTGGGAAAAGTCTGGATAAAATTGTGGAAAATAGCAGCAGTGCAGTTAGAAACAATAATTTAGTATTAAAAGATATGAACTGTAGTCCTAATACACGAATGAATGGAGCAGAAATTTTGAAGCCCAGTTCAAAGAGAAAAACAATATTTGAAACCAATTGCGACGACTTGGACGAGATCCTAGATTTTTAGACAATGACGAGTCGTTCATTATCACGTTATTATCATGAACTAAAGTTTATTACGTATTAATGATTTATTGTTCGTATTGCCAAACAAAAGAATATCATATTTATACTTATAAGACTTGGACGATTGATATTACTTTGTGGTGTAAAATCGGTTCGTATAGGGATTTTATACTTTTATTTGAAACAGATGTTCACGTGTTAAAGCCAGGCTATAAAATAACAGTTATTACATGTTTAGTACTGAAATAATAATCCAAAAGCTTTTTCAAATCCCACTGACTTTTGAATTATTTTTACATTTTCAAATCGCTTATTATTCTATAACTTCTATGGGAAATATAAATAACTTACAGGTTTTTTTAGCGGTCTACAGTTATGTATATTGTTATACCTACGTATATTAAGTCTTGACTCGTTAACTGATACTAGATTCGTTGAATTATCATCAATTTCAGATAGCGAGTAAAGACATTAGACATTCCATCGTTATAATTATAGTACTACACAGAATGGCATAAATATTTGTCGACTATATAATAAATTGTGCGACAGCTTGGCCGCGAATAATTTCATTGAAAATAAATGACGATTGAAATCAGCAAGACCGTTCAATAAAACACATTGAAGTATAGAAATGAATTTTTCCTTATAATATATGCGTCAAATTGTATCAATGTAATTTATAAAATACGAAAAATTGAATAAAAATTTGGAAATAATTTTGTGTAATTAATTAAAAATCCTAGTTAGATATATACAGTCTTATTCCTATAACGTTATACCATACACATTGCTATTTTCTAGTATATCTGGGGTTAAATACATCGTATAATTATTATTTCATTCAGAGAAGTGTGAAAGAATTATAAAAATTAAATATTGCTCAAAATGCTTCATGGCAGTGCATCATAACAGCATTTTTCTTTTCTTTTTATCTCCATTTCTTGTGTCGTCAATGACGTATCAATGAAGAAATTGGTAAACTGGAAGAATTGAAAATGGCAGCGTAGAGCGACATCAATAATATTTGATGTTTCAAAGTCAGCGTATTATTGGTCGACTGTCCTTTTTCGGTATCAAAGAGAAAATGTGGAATAAAAAGAATTAAAAAAAAAAAAAAAAAAAGAATTGAAAACGGACGACAAATCGATAGTAGGACAGTTTGGTTTCGTTGTGCAGTTAAGCCTTGACAATCCTAATACTTGTATGTATTATTTAATCACAAGTTAGTTATAATTATTATAAATATTAATATATAGATGGTTAATGATCGGGATTTATAGATATTCTTATACCTGCAGTGTAGGGTAGAGATACCGTTTTTGGCCACCTTAGTACCGTTTGTGGTCATCACTTGCTCCATTTGTGGCCATACCCATTACCATGTAAATCAAGGCCTGGCCACAAACGGTACAAAACCATTTTTACAGCTTTAATTATCAAAATCTTCACTTTTAAACAATCAAGTACCTACTGAAAAGTTGGGTTTAATATTTGCTGTGGGGTATGTTTTCGTAATTAATTCAATAATTGAATAGATTTATAGTGCCAGAAAGGAGGGAAGTATTTGTCAAGCATGGCCACAAAAGGTACAGTGGTATAATGTGTCTGGGTATATAATGTATATGTATACAGGATGTCCCATTTCAAAAAATATGCTCAAATATATCGAAAAGTAAGCATTAGATTGAAAAATGTTTCGCACAAAAGTTGTTGCATATGAAGGGGGACATCAGATAAGCATCCGGGTTTTTGGGTCCAGGGCCTTTGCTGAGCCCATTGAGGCCCAACTTTTGTTTTTCAAATGGAACCTCCAATTTTTTATTGGATTTTCTAATTTTTCATTAACAAAAGTGAGTAAGTTTTACTCCTAGTTAGTTTGTAGTTTTTGTCTTCGAACAGGCCCAAAACGTTATTCGAAGTTTTTTCGTGAAAAGAGTGGCAATACGTCAATCTTTGCGAAGAATTTAGAGATGAGAACGAGTTCTATTTGAAAAACAAAAGTTGGTCCTCAATGGGCCCAGCAGATGCCCCGGACCCGAAACCGGGATGCTCATTTGATGTCCCCCTTCATATACAGCAACTTTTGTCCGAAACATTTTCAATCTAATGCTTAGTTTTCGATATATTTGAGCATATTCTTTGAAATGGGACACCCTGTATAGTGCTTTATGACACTGTTGTATCATTCGGGTGTAAATCGCAACGGCATATTATACAATATCAAACTGGAATTTTGGATGTTATCCAGTTTCAGATTAAAGCGTATATTTTATAGTTGCTTCACCCTATTAATCCGAAGTAACCGAAGCTTACAGTTACAAATAAACGAGACAAGATTGAAGAGAATTAACATCTGGCCTTCAGATAATTGGCATCTTCGAAAACTACAAATTCAACAAGTCACAAAATAAATCCAATCACTTTGAATCTTTCGGAACGATTTTTTACTTTACCAAAAATTAGTCGCATGGAAAAAGCAACGATAGGAAATGAATTGCGAAGAATTGAATACTTGAGAAAATTATTATCCAATTTGAATTTTGAAAATATGAATGGATCCTCGAACTGCAAAATGAGTACATCTTAATTCTCTTCAGGCTTTTTTCTAAACATTTAATGAAAATTCTTTTCTCGAAATTGAAGAGCTAGTACGTAGCACGAAGCACAAAAAATGATGTCTATAGTTTGTAATACACTTTTTAATCGGCGAATAAGTAAATCACATTTTTTTTTTAATCCAACCACATAGTATCAAATAAAATGAAATACTTATGCATGTATCGCAACTGCAACTTTTGCACTCTAGGACCGTTTGAACCACCCATTTTTACCACAGTGAATTTCAGTCATCTGATACTGATATTATGGCATGTAGAAACGGGTTGAAGAAAAAAGGTTTCTTTTCCTGAGTGGTCGGACGAAAACGAGAGAGCAGCGGTGAAATTCGTTCACAATTTACCGATTAGGATTGATGCCGATGACGCCGCAAATTAGTTGCATCTTCCTGGACACGCCAGCCGCCTTGCCAACTTCTGCTGCGTCTCTTCCAAGGGCTGAAATAAATTCATTTCCTCATTCATTTCGATAGAAGACTGACACTTCAACTGCTCGAATTAAATCATCTCATATTATAGAATTTCTACAAAATTGTTCATTTAGTATATTATTCGAATCATGATTCACAAGAGCTGAGGGAAAATATTTCGTGCACTTACTTCGGTAACTTCTTGCGTTTCTTGTTAGGATGCCCGCCCAGCTCACTCTCCCTTATAATTTGTAATGCAGATGGAACGAACATATCTGCTGCTGTAAACGAGAAATGATACAATCCGTTAGACAATCTTACGTAATCATTAATTCCAATATAGCTTGACGAAGAATACAGATCGATGGTAGGTATATGAATCACAATCTGCCGGTTTCTATATTATGTTTTTCTCCGAACTCACCATAAGGATTGTTGTATTTTCGGTTACTCGGGTATCGTTGATGCTGTTGTGTTTGAGGTATAGCATCTTTGGCACTTCCAACAGTGCAATCTCGTGTGCCTTTGCACCCTTTGAGATGTTCCAGTTGATCATGAAGGTAAGATTTCTCGGTGGGAGTTAGGGATGAAATTCTATTCCATTGTTCGAACGGATCTGTAGAGAAATAGCCGAAAATTATGCCGTAATCTGAGCCGTCTAAGAAAATGTATCATCAGAATCTATGGTAGCAAACCAAAAACTCACCAACTCTCAAATTGTAGAACGTGACAAGGCCCGTGGTGAATTCGCAGTACAAGAAATTGTGGGTAACGTTTATGGTCCGTACGCAGGAATAGGTATTATTGTTTGCATTCATGCAGAAACAGAATGGCCCTGAAGTCCACAATGGTGCCGTTCGCCAGTGGTCATTGTCATGCTCAAAGCAGTTCATCCTTTCGCTGAGACATTCTTTCTCAAGTTTTGCCTTCTTTCTAAGCTTACGTTCTTTCTTTCTGAGTCGTTCAAGTTTCAATTTCCTCCGCTCCTCCTTGGCCACTTCTTTGTCATCGCGTTTGGAATACATATCCGGCTCGCAGTAACACTTGTGTCTTGCTTCTAATGGACTGTTCAACATTGGTGGAAGACGTCCGTTGCTGTTCGTTGTAGCCATTCCTAAAAACCAGTTCAATACACGTTGATCCAACCATCTTAAAAATTCATACTATTTATTCGACAAAAAACGTTAACAATTCTCTGCTACAGCGTACAATGTCCACTCAACATTCCCCTAATCAAATCAGATCAACTACTCACCCGGTTTATATTTCCGGTCAGATGGTTCTACAATCGTCACATCTATCCTGGCGGGTCCAAGTCCTCCTGATGTCCTGTTTTTCGGTGCTCTAAACGTCCTTGGAGTCGTGACCGGTACTAGAGGCTGCTTCCGCAAGTGTGTACTACTTCTCGGCGTAGTTTGAGTCTGAGGAATAGTCTGAGTCGACGAAGTGGTAGGCATCGAAGTGGGAGGTTCAGTGTGCAAGGTATGAGATGGGATGATAATTCGTTCCGTGATCTCCCCGCGGTCTTCTGACTGAATCGGAAAGTCTGCGTCTTCCATAACCGAAGAGATTTCTTCCTCGGAGCCGGTCTTCAGCGTCGGTGAAATCGTCGACGTTATAGAAGAAGGAATGACGACCGGTTGTACTCTTTGTCGATGATGATGCCTGTGCAGGAGCGTAGTTTCCGGTAGACTTGTAATCGTTTCGACGTTATCCGTCAGATTTACGTTCACCACATCGTCATGGACGCTGTTAGTAAGGATAGTGTTATTTCTCTTGTGATGATGGCCCTTTCTACGTCGGTGATTACCTCCCTCTTCAACGTCGGTCCTGTTCACTCCAAGGTCCTTAAACTTTTGTCTTCGGGGGCCTTTTCGTCCTCGAGATAATGTCCCGTTCGTTGGCTTCGGTGACTCGGTGGAAATTATCTTTTGATTTTCGAGCTCAGAAGCTTCTGTCATTATCGGCGAAAATGTAAATGTAGTTTCCTGGGCTGCACTTGTTTTTAAAGACTTGCTGCTTTTCGATGACGACGTTGAAAATGTGCTCAGAGGCGTCGTTGAACTGGTTGTTGAAGTTGTTGCTGTTGTAGTCGTACCGATCATACTCGGAATCATTTTATCGTATTTTTTGTGATGACGATTCGCGTGAACTCTTTGGTGCTGATGTTTGTGTACTTTATGGAAGCCGTCGAGATCGTCGGAACTGTCCGAGTCATCAACTACTTGATGAGGTCGCTTGTCCATTAAATGACGTCGGATTTCCTGGAAAGCGAATAGCCCTCATATTACTAAAAAGCCAAAAATTCGTTACTGTTTTATTACTGAGGAGAATTTCATAATTAACAAAATAGAATTTCTCCCATCTCGTTCTAACGTTTCATCCATATCGTGACTTCTACTTAGTGAGTCCTCATCATTAAGAATGTATTCCTTTGATGTAGTCTTTTTTTAACAGAATTTGCCGACGCTCCGATATAAATAACCCTGTGTAGTATCCTAAATCACGTTAAGCTACAGTTAACCGAGTAAAGAGTACTGAATAATTAATGAATTAATTACGAGAACGCACTGGTGGGATCTGTAACAATCTGAAGCTGAATAACAGAGATAACTCAAGTACTGCTGAAATCCTAAGCACTTGAAACTGCAATAATGAAATTCGTCGTAATTGCGAAGTACATAGATTATCGAACATTCTAACTTGCACTTGTATCGCAACATGGCTTTATTAATGCGATATCATCTGATACTGCCGATCACGTATCATGTAGTGAAACTGAAGTTAACTTATCGTCTGATCCCAGTATTGGTAAAAAATCATATTTTTGATGAGGGCTGTAATTGTTGGGCTGAAAACGTTCTTTTTTATTGCGAGCTAACCGTAATTGACTCATGAGATCCATACCTACCTACTACAATAACTATAACATACAGCTCTGCACACGCGGGTACATTTATTCGCTCTCATACAATCGATAAATAATACAATTTCGTACAGTATTTAATATAGTAAAACATTCCAGTTTAGTAATTGGCGGAGAATAAATCCTTTTTTTTTTTTATCCAGCCGACAATATACTCTGCCTTGATAGCCAAGGTGAAAAAAGAGGTAACAAGAGTACGAGCCCGCATCACAAACAGCTGTCAAGTTCGCATACACACAGCTGCACAAGGATAAAATAATTCTTACGATATGAACGCGCGGTTTGACCATACGATTTTTTTTCCATTTTACTCATAACGTTCACAACACACCGGGCTTTTGTCGTTGGAAAAGTTCACGTTTTGGCACAAAGTATTAAATTAAAAAAAATAGATTTGCTGGATATAGAAAATCTTGATAAACTAATGAGTCTTGGGAATTTGATGGGTTCTTCAGGGGACATTGACATAACGTGTTCTGGAGCGGAGTTCAAGAAATATTAGGTCGTTCTCGAGTTCCAGGCATCTCCAATTCGTACCATATTCAAATTCAGAAGAAATCGATCACTAAATCGAATTGGGATCGGACAGCATGGAGATCAGTCGATCATTACTGAATTGAGAAAACCGTCAAGGATTAGTCACATCATCTGCATCGATTATCAGAAATGGCAAGAGCCAACAGCCAACACGACATCCTATATCACTTGTTATTAGGGGAAGTTCGCCAAAGTGGAGGATGAAAATTTGATGAATTAGATCCGGTGTTCTGCGGCAGTATGATGGGTGAGATTTGGCCATTGCAAGTAAATGTATAATTCATGGATGCCAGTGTGCGTACAGACGCTTGATTCATACCATTAATATTTGATAGGTATGTACTCGCTGAATTAGTGGTCTATTCGTCGCGGTGTAGTCGAGCAGAGATCACGATCTGTTAGCTGGATGAGCTATGTGGTTAACTAACCATAGAACATGCAACGGTATAGTCCGTCAGCGAACAGCGAACTACTTACCTTCAAAGTTTCCAACTGAATCCTCATTGATCTGATCTGCTTCTCGATTTGTCTTCTGGAGGTCCTCCACTCAACAGGATCCTGATAAACAGCTTGGCTACAGTTCACGTCACCTTCGGGTGACACCAGGCATTTGGGGATTGAGACTTTGTCCTCGTTTGCGGATTCGTCAAGCTGCGATTGCTGGGAAAAATGGGAACAAAAAATCGTTTACAGATTTGCGTATTTGGATATCATATCGATGTTCGCATATTGTGTGCGAAAATACATGATTCAGCCAGTCACATTGAACGTATATACAATGAATGCTACACTGTTAAACTGAAGCATATATTGTTCGACAACTGTCTGTATCCCAAAAGGTGACGTGACAATTGACAAAAGAATGAAATTCCGTTGGTGAATTATGAAAACCGACGACCTGGCGCCTCTGACAGTATAAACTATTTTCAGAATCTTAGACCGCCAATATGCGGCCTTCGGGGTTTATGTAAGTATGTCTTCGAAGAAATAATTATAGATATTGGATATACTGACATCAAGTATTCACGGATCGGTGCAATTATAATCAATTTCAGAAATGTGCAATAACAAACACAGGAAGATAGGTAGATTCAAGAAACTGCAAGAATCTTGTAAAATCGTCGATTTCAAAGAATGAAATTTCAAATATTTGGCTTACTTTTCTTTCTAATAATATGTTCAGAATACGTATGAAATATCTTCGTTTTGACTTCGTTTGCCTTTTATCCACTTTTTGAAAATACTGATTTTAGGGGCTTTATATAAGCTGTGCTTTGTCCGTTCAGTGCACGACTAAACTCTTGCTAACTTTGCATATAGTATTATGTATGCACACGGAATCTGGGTGCTGGGCGATATAACGAGGTCTGTTGTTATATGTTATACTGCCCAGAGCAGAGCTTGAAACTTCTATTTGTCTAATCGTAACATCATTTGCTTATAATCGCTTCGCTAATACTCGTAAACTTTGCAATAGCTTAGCTAACTTTGTCGAAGAGCATGTTTCTCCGATAATTTGTATAATCTCTTGCGAAATATTTCGCGGAATACCAGACGTTCCGCGATCAAGATTGAAGGAGCAATATATAGCTTGAATAGTTCAGCTATGAACCATCAAACAATCCAGAGCTCGAAAATTCACTTTGAAGTATAATACCAGAATTGCTGTTCACATGCATGTATAATCTCTACAAGATTGGATCGAGTAATTAAATTGACGGAAGGTTGAGGACTCCGCAGTTAGGATTGCAACAGAATTGTCCATCCTTTGGAAAACCGAGTGATTCCCTATAAATAACGACAAATAATTTTATAATAAATATGAATACAGAATACCACAAACCTTCAAGCCATCAAGTTCGTCCTCGATACTTTCCATGATCTCGGTTACGTGTTCAATCGAGTCTTTCTTTTTGATACTTCGTTTAGATCTGATGATATTCTGCCTTCGTACAACGTCGTCAATGTTCAGTTTGCCTTTAATCAATTGATCCAAATCGGTTTCGAAATCGTCTGCAGTGTATTGGGACTTTGCGTCAAAATTCTCGTTCGAATTGGCGTTAAAATTTTCGTAATCCGAATGAACAGACCGTTTTAAGCGAAGTGGTGGGTTCGTCAGATTCTTGAACTTGTTGTAGACGTAGTTTTTCTCGGAATAAACAATCTTCGCCCCAATTGTTTCCTGTTTAGCATAGTCCGTGGGATGAACTGAGTCTAAGGGTGTTCGAATAATCGCGTTCGTCTCAAGGCCCAAATTGTTCAGAGATCGGTGGTATCTATTCTTGAAAATCTCGTCTCTGTCTTCAGGAAGTTCCGTTTCAAAAAACATCATTTCAGGAAATGAATTTTCATCATCCTCTTCATCGATGGCTCTACGATCTCGAAGGTCGTTTAACTCGTCGTCAAAATCTCCAACCTCCTCCTCAAACTCCTGACGAACCTCTTCACGAATTCTTTCTTCGTCTACAGCGTTTCGCTTACCTGTTACGGAGGAAAATAATAAAAAGAAAGAAAATAGAATTTTCCGTGAAAAGAGTGCATTGCGAACATAATAGGCTCCTACTTTCTTCTTTGTAACTATCGATACACGAGATATTTGAGGCATGAATCATGAGCCATGGATCTGAATATGGAAGGACTGGAATGCCTTGCAAATTTATAGCGTTTTCTTTGGCAATCTGTACACGCTACAATTTCTAAAAATACAGATTTCAGTCTTCACAATAGCTTCTACGGAACTGTAAAAGTGCCTCGACGGCAGTTTCGGTAGCATAAAATATAAATTCTAAAGAAAATATCTTCTGGACATGCGGTGGAAAGCTCGTACAGAGAAGATAACTTTTGTATAAAACTCACCTCTTCTATAAACGTAACCAGTGTCCCCGTAAATACCGCCACGACGCTCTCGACGAAGGCTGTACTTTTGGCCATCAAAATCGTTGGATTCCAGTCTTGTATAGACGACGCCCTCAGGAGTGAAGCAGGCGCATTTTTTCGATACTTTTTGTACCGGAGGAAGAGAATATCTGCATTTGTAACGTCGCCATCTACGTCCTTCTCGTTCGCAACGCCATTTTTGACCAGGAATACAATCAGTCTGAACTTCAGGACGCGAACACTCGATGGCTAAACGTTCGTGTTTAGATGGATACGAGGGTACCATAGGAAGCACACGGTTGTCTAATTGGATATCGTGATCTACGCAGAAGATCAACTCACGATTAACATAAGTGGCTTATAGATGAACTCTAGGTATAAAATGTTGTTTTAATAAACCGCTGTATACGTATATAGGTACAAGGAAGTCAAGCATTCACTATAGGTACGGAAATCAGCACAAGTGAAAGAGACGTATGATGAATTGTTTAATGTAGGACGGCCTGTGGGCGACTTGGCAATTCAGTTGGTATAAGACGCTAGTAAAGCGTCTCCTGGAACCGGATTCGACTCCCGTCCATTAAGTTTTCTCATCAAGAAAAATCTTCTTTCTGCCAATTAGTATCGGCCTAAGTTCAGATATGATCTCGCCTTTCCGCTACTACTTTGGCCGCGTGCATAAGGCAGGTAATTGCAAACGCGTCGTTATGAATAAATAGCAGATTGAAAACAAACATCTCGATTGACATTTCGGAATGATTGCCAAGGAAAGTCTATAAAATATCCAGACAGATACTAAAAATGAAAATCCGAGGAGCACTCGAACCGGATGCAGTCTCTTCAACTAGTTAATATCGCTTCAAGTTGTCTAAACTCGTATCATTTGCAAGTATTTGTACTGTGGTACAGGTATACTATATGCATGTATCGTAAAGAAATCCTTATTTTTTTGTTTCAATGAAAATTTCATTGAAAGTTGGAGTACAGTTTCCAACTCTCGTTTACCCCTGTTCCTGTTCTTCTGATCCTTGCCCTCAGCCCTTCGTCCATATCCCAATGGTGGTACCCCCCATTAATCCCAGCACGCTGTGAGCTGGGTCGAAATCCTTTTAGCTGGACCACAAAACCAGTAGCTCACCCCATACAGAGTAGTATATGCTAGCACGTCACCACGATACAAACTGACACATGCGTTTCAAACGAGTAGAAATTAAAGCCGATTTAACGAGCTAGGAATTTGCTGTGATTCGATGTAGACCAAGTTTAGTATAGTTCTTTTTATCTTTTTCCTCCTTTTATTTTTATTTTTTTTACCCTGTTCGAACTGCGATATCCCCTCTTTGAAAGTTGGAAACAGAATATTTTATGCCCGACTCACCCGACGCGGTCTTTGACTAAATAAAATGCCACCGGCAACTGCGGATCTATGCTAATGTCTCGAAGAACTCGTTTCCTACGTACCATCTGGTTTCACAGCTATATAGGTACCATACGTACAGTAATTGCGGAGATTGAATACCGAGACTGGATATTTAGTCGGCTAAAAAGTTCACGTCGCGAATATCCTTTTGTTCCGACTGTCATATCCCTTTTTTCCAGAACGAGGTGACTTCATATCTATTCGCCAAATACTGGCTCTGCACTCCTCAATATCCAACCACAGATCTTCCCAATCCGGTGGCTTAGCGACTAAGACTACGCAATCTTATCTATAGCATTAACTCGTTTCCTGGTAGGAAATTTCACACATGGCTAACCGTTGCTGAACTGTTCTTGTAAACGTTGTATAGGACTCTATCTTGGTATAGCTACGGGGGGTTAAACCATTGCTGGTTATATCGATTGTGCGAAAAAGAAGAGAGATCAAAAAGCAGTCTTTTTTTACTTGGCTCAGAGCAAGCGCACGCTTTTTAGCGACCATAGTTCCCACGCTTTTTGGTTTTGAATTCTATTCTTTCATAGCCTATAGTCCGAGGGATATTCTAAGCTGTATACCGCAGGCTGAACAATTTTCAGAATAATGTAAACAGGAGTCCAAAAAATGTGTGTTTATTTTTGACCTCCCCATGTTTAATCAAACTGAATTTTAATTCCGTGACAACACGCCTCATATGCTCAGTGATAAACTCTGTAGAATTCATATTCATGAGTTGTTCCATTTCGAGGAAGGGTGGGAAATTAACGCGTTTCAGAGCGTGCTATCCCTTTAAGTAGGTATAACTCTTTGCCACACAATGTTAAGCGCAAAATATACGAACCGCAAGAGTTCAATGTTCAAGAGCTGGGAGCAAAGTTTCAGGGGTGTGAAAATGTTTCTATAAGTATACGAATTCCCTAAAATATTTCAAACTTGCAGGTGTAACTTACTGGTTTCTTCGTGGATTGAATCCTCGAAATCCTCGTCTTCTGATACGTCTTGATCGCTTCCAGTGTCGTTTTCCAGGACACGATGCTCCGCGGTCACGTCAGTCTCGTGATCAGTTACGTCCTCGTACTCGGCTGTGGTTTCAGGGGGTTTGGCAGTCGTTGAATTGTGGCGTCTTGCCTCTCTGGCCTTTGCCTCGGCGATTGATTCCGGCGTTTCACGTCGACCAGATGACTCGATCAGGAACGTATCTGGCCACTTCAACTTTGACCTTCGACCATGCTTGCTACTGCGTCCAAAAAATTCAGACAAAGACAGAGTTAGCTTCATTACTACCTCTGATGTCCCAAAAGCCATCCGCCCTTCTGTCTATCCCGTTACAAAGGCATTCCAGATGGGTTATATTTACACTTGTATGTGTCAGTATTCGCCGTTCACAGCATGTCTACAGTTATCAAGAACCATTGAACTCCTTGTTCGATTAAATTAATGAAAAATAAGGAATGCGTGATGGAGGCTTTTCTCACTTTGCTTCTCGCGCTTTTCACGTCGTTTTAATGAAAAACTGTTTCGAGCTATGTCTAATTTAAGGGGACCAGTACAGCAACTTTTCGAGAAATTATCGGAGATGACCGATTCAGGTCATCTTGGATTCATTTTCTTCAGAAAACAAATCCTCATCATGTGAATGTAGGAATTTTGAAAATTTTTCGTTTTGGCCAAGTTATTTAAGAAATGAGTGATAATAATTTTTGCAAATTTGGTAAATCGATCATAACTTGTGACATAATTTTTTATTTTAAAATTCCTACATTCACATGATGAGGATTTGTTTTCTGAAGAAAATGAATCCAAGATGACCTGAATCGGTCCAACGGTGCTCTAAAATCCTTACGACACATGATTTTGAAAAAGAAAAATATTTTTATGTGAAATGAACTTTGGCTATGAAATAAATTGATTTCGGACCATGATAATTTCTCGAAAAGTCGCTGTACTGGTCCCCTCAATTCGTTCGGTGATTGAAATGATAAAATTAGCCGAATTATCAACTCACTTGTGAAAGAGCTTCATGAAAGATCGGCCGTCCATCTGAGGCGGAGTATCGACGCCAGCAATGTCCAAAAATGTAGGAGCAAGATCAATGTTCAGAACCAGATCATCGACCCTGAAAGAATCGGAATAAAATTCATGAGCATAAATTAGTAAGGAATTAATTAAAGCTCAGTGAATTCTAGGTGGTAGTAGCTGGCATCAGGTTAATGAGATTATTTATTATCCTGCGGTTACGCGGGCGTCGCGACGCGGTACGACTTAAGCGTAGATTCCCGTCGCGAAGCAACCGTTACTATAATTGTAACATAAATTAAACCGGATAGGTGTTCGCGCAAGCTCGAGTTTGACTTCATCTAGTCAGGGAACATCTGGCATTAGATAGAGTCTCTGTACCATATGGCATAAAATCGACTGAGGTCATGTCGCCGTTAATAGTGTCAAGTTTTAATGCTTTATAGAGACTCGACAGTTCGCTGTTTCTGTGTCGGTAGGTCATACCGCATTCAGTATAACATATATATAACTATACGTACGTAAGTAGGTATTATATGAGATGAATAATTGTGCAATTATTTAAAATGGCAACGAAGAGAATAAAAAAAAAAAAAAAAAAAATTGAAAATAACAAATATTTTCACCATATCGCGTATACCATACCTCTTTTAGACAATACATAATAGCTGGTAATAAGAAATACTGAAGATTTTAGTTGTCGGCGAAATATTTTATCGCCAAGTGAATTCCTCGCTAAATTTATGAGCTTATTTTTCTCGGCAATATGTTACTGCAAAGAGACCACCTGCCTCGAGACTTAGTATATATGTGAAGATGATACTATGCGGCAGGTAGAATATAGCGTTTCATTTTATGGTGTAGAACCGGGCTTCTTTTATACAGCTATTACAAAATAACTATAACCTTGTCTTGCAGCGGTTTGGTATTATACCTACCTGCATCGCATTGTCGATAGAAAGAAGATAAGGCATAAGGAACCGTCAAAAATCGATTTGGGGACCCACTGTGAAGTACAAGTCTAGCGTATAGAATTCTACTGATATAACTGTCAGATAAAATCACGGGGCCCTTGGCCATTCGACAGATTAAAAAATTCGACGGATTATATTCACCGTACTAATTGGGACTAAGAAATTTGAAGATTAGATCTTGTACGATGCCTGGATAGTCACGAACCGTGACTGAGAAACATATAGGCGATCGGAATCCTTTCGTGATATCGTCATGCAGTCACTGAGTAGATATAATATTTGACTCGATTCATAAGGCATATAAGCGACACCTTCACAGAAATTTCGATCTTTCTGTTACACATCGAAGAAAGGAAATAGAATTTCATACAAGTAGAAGACTTTTGTCATACCTGGATAGAAGTTTTCAGTATGGAGAAAAAAGCAAGAAATTTATGTTGAGAAAATATTTTCACGCGAATTATTGGGTAAAGCTTTTCACGTCCCACGCCAATTTTTGCGGAATTCTAAATTACGGTGTGTGTACACTATAATGTTGCTATACGTAGCCATACGATCCGTTTTATTTCTGTTCTCAAAACAATCAGTGTTGGATGTGAGGCCTCGGTGCGGAGTATTACTTTCGAAGTAAAGGTCGATGGGTCAAATCAACTAATCCTTTGCTTTTTTCATTCCACCTACGCACGTGACGAACGTGCGTAAATTGAGTGCACATCGCGTATTTCCATTTATGTAACATAAAAAATATCAAATTTTGGACGCGTGATCCGTCACGATAAGCTGCATGATAGGAAAAAGTAGAATCACATGCTGCAAGTAGATCGATTCCTCTAAAGCCAGCCAATAACATGCATAGAAAGAACAACCCACTTGGATTGGTTCCAATTTTTTTTTTTTTTTTTCCTATATTTTACATCATATTCACCAAAGGTTCGTTTAGGATGAAAATTTCATCGAAATCTGATCTGTCCATAAAAATAAAAACGATATTAGATGTCCTGCAAACCTGGCGACAGAACTGAGGCAGGTATACTTTAACCGAAATTGCAGGTGGTATGATAAGTTTCTATTTTCGATAGAATTTGAAAAACTATTTCTATAAGAAAATTCATACATTTGTGAAATGGTTATTTGGATATTTTCGGAATATCACAATTTTCAGAGATATTGCCTTTTTCAATCAACGAAGACAATCCAAAATCTCTCTCATTCGGTGATAGAGCATAATATGCAAATGGAAACGGTTTGAAAAATTCGGTGAAAAATGATGTGAATTTATTTCTCAAAAATTTTCAGACGAATTTGAGAAGGCATTCGACCCAGCCTTGCTTGTCAGTTAATGTAGTTATAGGTAGGTATACGAAATATTCGGTCCGTAACGCGTACTCGACTTTCTGGCACGCTAGTTAGAAGGTTGTTTATGTTGCTCCAGTTGGTGACCGGTAAATTCATTTGGCTAAATTTAACTGCTTCTGCAGCTTCATGGAGAAAACGATGTCGCCAAAAGCAGTGCCCGTTCCCGACAGAGAAGGATTAACTCGGCGACTTTGGCTAGAGCGACGGAGTTCGCCAGTACCTCGACTTATATAAGAGGCTGATTAGCGCAAAGTCGAGGACGGGTAGTTTTCGTGTGAAACTGAAATTCCTTTGCACAGCGAGTTTCGCCGTTAATTCGGCCCCCAGCAAATAACCTCGTAAATTTAGAGAGGAAATGTGACTCAGGGCGAGAGAATTTACAGTAAGAGGTAGCTGTGAAGGTTTCGTTTTTTTTTTTTTTTTTTTTTTTTTTTACAACTCCGAGTTACACCTGGTAATAGTCTGCAATTTCTAGGTGCTCCAATTCCCTTGTATACTAGTCAAATTATTGTTGTACTAATTGAAATTTGTTAATTGTTTTTGAAATTTGTTGTTCTTTCTTTTACTTACACAGAACCTGGCTCGATCCCTGGGCCTCTTATTAAGAAAGGCACACGCACGTCAAATTCAAATGGAAAACTCTTTCCTTTGATTAATCCGAATTGACCCAAATGATAACCGTGGTCAGAGGTGTAGATTATATACGTGTTGTCCAGTTCCCCCAAATCTTTTAGCTCCTGGTATATCTGAGGAGAAATAGTTTACCGTATTTTATCAAAAAGCAAAAAAAAAAAAAATGCACCACTGAAGATTTCCAAGCAACGAAAATGAAATAAAATTTACCAAAACGTGATAACCATCGTTATTATTCACTCACCCTCTCCACTGCCGCATCCACGCTCTGCAACGTTTGCAATCTTTTGGTCATTAATAAATTAGTAAAGTCCTTATGAATCGGTTGCATTTTTTGTGTCACTTGTAGGATCCATTGCTTGTCCGGATTTGGCGCGTAATCATAGGCCGGTGTGCTGAAAAAAAGTAAAAATAAAAAATCAGTATATTCATCCTAAAATAAAGAAGCGTTGTCAATTTGATGCGAGAGCACAGTTTATGAATTAGAAATTCAAATCGGCAACACTTTGCCTTGTATTTCATATTGGAGACTTTAGTCGAAAGATGGGTGTATAAATATTGCGGTATCTTGAAAGAAACACGCAGCGGGTTGAAAGGAAATATATTAAGACATTTATGCGGTATACAGTGGATGAGAAACACGATCCTATAGTACTTCAACGTCGAAGTTATCGATTCGACGGATAAAGTGCAGGTTCGCATTTCTGCAGGTGTATCTACCTATGCTAGGTGCTTTGCTGCATCGAGGGACAGTCGAGAATATAAATTTTATTCAATTAATTTTTGAGCGAAATCGAAAAATAGAAGACTAAATGCAGACGTAAGACGATTGAGAAAGATGACTCAAACCACGTGCATTAGATTTTGAAAGAAGATTTCGATACCGCGGATCCATCATTTATTTCAAGCTCAGATTCAACTCGGAAGTAATAAATCGCTAGATATACACTCGCCGCTACTCTATAGTCTTCAAAATTGGATCACTTCCTTACATTGCACTAGTATGCAATTAAATATCTGCTCCATGGTTAATTCCTCATGTAACTTCGGACAGGAGAGGAATTTATCATCTCAGTTCTCTGATATACGACTTAAGATAACCAGACTTTACCGAGTGAAGTATACTCCAGATAAATATGATCGTTCAGTATTAGTTGCACGCGATAATTGGATATGCAGTTGATCGACAACCCATTAACGCGATTCACCTCACATCAAGGATTAGCGATTAAAGCCACGGCGTTCATCATTTTTCCCTAAACGAAGTTATCCCAACTTCCTTGAGAAATAAAAAAATTATTCAAGTGTTGATGAATCAAAGTTAAAAGGCTGCACAAACAATCCGGCAAAATTTCGGACATCAAACTACTCACATAAGTTTGCGCGAAACAATTTAATTCACTCCAAGAAAACATTGTTATTTACTTGCGGCAAATAAGAAATTTGTTTGAGCCAAATATTTTGAGCCTGAATAAGTAAACTGAGTCTCTCCTCTGGGTCTATAGGAGCTCAAAGAACTGAGGTACATGTACCAGTTAATGGGATTGTGTAATCCCGTTATTGACAGTTTAGAACACGTGTCAAGATGATGTGACATCGGTAAGCTGGTAGTCAAGATGATGGGCGTACAGATTATGCCGGTGCTTCTCAGATAGCATAATATGTTGAAAAAAAAAACAAACGATAATTGACTTTTCAGGATGTTTTAAACGTTTCTAAAACACGTCTTCTGTATAAATAATTCTAACAGAATTTATAAACATGTTTTTGAAATGAATCTTAAATCATTGAATAGAAATTCTGAATCTTGAAATTGCCTGGAAGAAAATTGAAAGGGAATTTTTATAATAGATTTCAATGTTCTAAGGGATGAGTACCGTGGATCAGCTCATGCAGGATTACTCCGAGTTTCTATTTATTGTAAAGCTCAAAGATATCTCGAAACTAACCCCTGTAGGTAGGAATTATATACGAAAGCAGGTATAGAGATAGTAGTTGGGCAGCGTTTGAGCGTGAAGTAAAAGAGGGAGAGACATCCTTGAGGAGAGTCTCGTTTGTCTGGAGTCTGGACCCTTAATTACGGTTTATTTGGTACACGGCGTGTACAACCACTTAACTATTCCACCAGACAGCGTTGACTCTGCAGTCTAAGGGACTTGAGAAGACAAATTTGAAAAAATAATTATTGTATCGAGTCTACGTTCCGCTGCATGAAAAACTGCCCCAGCTACCTGTGTCAAATGAAGACCAAGTTCTTTCAGGGTGGATTTATATAGAGCTGCACTCTTTAGAATATGGATTTGGTGAAAAAAAAAAACAAATTTCGAACTTTGCTTTATAGTTGTAAGAAAAAATAATAATAATTTTATGCTAGAATATGTTGTTCATTCATGAAATTTTGAAATGTTGATGAAAAGTTCGGGTTCGAACGCCTCATTCCATAATTGTTGTGTAGGGTTGCCAAGATCCGAAGTGTGTACTCTTAAAATTTTTGTAATTCGTGAAGTTTGGAAAGTTTCAGGCTGTTTGGTTTCGTGATCGTAGCGTTTGGTAGCCAATTATAACATAATCCCTAGAGATGCTTCTTGGGGAGTTACGAAGGCATGGAAACTCGCCAGCGAGGGATTTGAGGAAGTTATTTTTTTCTTTTTATATACATATATATAGTGTCTCGATTGTGAAAAGGTTGGATGTAAAACCCAGTAATATTTAAGGTAAACTGCAGGTCCGCGGCTCTGGGAGTACAGTAGTAAAAAGGAAGACGGCAGTGGGTAACTGAATAGTGAAATAAAATTTTCTTCGTAAGCCAGACCATAAAACCAACCGAATAAAATAAATATAAACCGTTTGTAAAATCATCCCACGTTGGGTTTTAAACTTGATAAATTCGCTTAAAACTTTCAGTCAGACGTACTCGTTAAATAGTCAATAAAATTGAACAAAGCCTCTTACGATAAATACATATTATTTTATATATATTTTCTCCGACTTCGTAATTCTTCTTTCATTTTCGGTTAACAGAAATAGAAAGAGAATAAAAAATCATCTACCCTACTGCACCGGTGGGGTGACTCTTGATCAAATGACCCATGGATATAAAAGTAGCTGTACCCATTATACCGCAGAATCCCCTTTGTCACAGGAGTTTAGTAGCATGATAAGAAATTTATTTCCAAGGATTTCATTGGTCCCTTTAGCTATCGTGGGATTAGAGTTCAATCAAATTCGTGGGGGCAGATTGTCCCCCTTTGAAATTACTGACTTTCTCATGCTTTTATCCATCAGCTCCTACAGATGCGAACAATTTCAGGGAGGGTGATCCCAGAGAATGGGAATACCATAACGAGAGGATTTTGGGAAATGATAAACTTAATCAGTAAGGGGCTGATCATGGAATAGCTAACTACGTGATCGGTGATACTTGGTGTTCTAGTAACTCTGGGAAGCTGAAAATTGCGAATTATGGCATTTCGTGCTGATATGACTTAAAGAAAATGAAAAATAAACGGAAACGTAAATCCACAGCCAAACTTCTGGGTTTTAACTCTCACTTACTTCTATGGATTACAATTAGTAATAATCAACGTCTGCTCCCTGATGCTCTTTGAGTCAGTAGTCGTAGATGAATTAACTCTGATTTAGTGTTATTTTTTATTGCAATTTACGAGGTCAAATTAAACATATAAATTGATATTAACAAAGATATAAAATCCCTACCATCCGTGCAAAAGATCACAACCGTACTCAGCGACCCTATGACAAATGACATGATATTCGCGTACCGTCGAAATGGGATTATAATTCGACAGGGTAGATTAGTCACAATTTCGCATAGGGACAGAAAAGTTTTTCAGTCGGGTGAAATGATGATTCTGAGTTCAAAGCGATATTCCTTGATTCGAAAAAGATATTTGCTAATAATAATTAGCCATAGCAATAGGGCAATGAGGAGATGCGCTTTAAATTATAGATTGACACGTACACTCCAACGAATTAAATCATGTATGAGAAAAGTTTACAGCTATTTATAAATCTGGCGAGACAGGAGGGTTCGTAGATTCCTAAAAAGACAGAAAACTCAAGTTTTCAATTAAGCACATGGCGCACGTCGTTCAACTCGACACTCATTTTCCTCGATTTTCAGAGCAACGATATGCTTTGAAGTTGTCTGGTTCATTTTTTACCACCGCTATTTAAGCTGCACAAGTTTAATTTTAGGTCCTCAATAAATCCTCATACCTGAGCCAGTCAAAGAGTTGAATATATTTCACACCGTATGCCTAATTTCTTTCCTAGCCTTTCTTTAAAAATAATTCATTAGGTATGCATATTTATAATTACAAACACTAATGTACACCTAATCTATTCCGGTTTGATCATCAATCTGATAATTAGTTCCCCCCTCGTTTAAATTCTCAACTTAAGCCCGGGAGCATCTGCCTTAAACAAACACCTAAATGCGATAAATCAACTGATCAGAATCCTAATAGCTGTCTATTCATTTTATTGTCCTGACTTCATACCGGCTTCATTTTCTTTTTTTCATCATTTATTCAACTATCAGTAAATAATTGATGAATTTTCTGTAAATCGAGGTTTTAGGATGTGGTAAAACTGGAACCCAAGTACACACTCACGTACAATTAACAGTGGCAGCTATAAAGGCTGTGACTATTGTTAACCCTGTAGTAGAGATTGCTGTATATTGTGTCTATTTTAATCCCAAGCGTGTAACAAACCTTCCTAACTACGACCATGGTTGAGATACTCGAGCACAAGTCGAGAACACCTGATCGCAATCGAATCTCATGATCAGACCGACATGATTTTTCAGAAAACTTTCAATATTTTTGCACACCGATTTAATATCTTTGATTCAAAAGAAAAGGTTTGGATCAGAAATAACATCGCGCAGTATTTCCATTTTCCAAATACCTCCATCAGGAAATTCAGTTCGCAGTTGCTAAACGAAAGAGAAAAATTAATTTGCGAATTACTAATATATTGTCTCAGGAGACGTTAGGTGGGATGATTTGTACCGTAGTGATAGATACTATCGTATATTCAGCCTCGGTATAGCCTGCAGTATAAGGGAAAGTAAGGAAAGTTAATTTCACCAGAGTACGTGCAGAGTTTTGAAAAATTTCATCAGGTTTGAAATGCGGATGCTACATAGCTCCGGATCGCCCTGGGTCAAATAAAAATTTATTCATTGCTTCAAAGTCTGAACTCCGTAAAGCCCATGGTATGGTTGATTAGTATATGTGTGTCAAAAGGACTTATTGCCCTCCAGACCTTTTGGTTAAAACTTTTTTTTGAAATTACTGCTGAAACCGTACATCGAGAGTCATTAGGTATGAAGATATTGAAATAATGAGAATATATCAATTATTCTAAGAGCGTCCGTGGCTGCAGCCTAATTAGACTCATGTCTACATCAATGGATACTAGCGTTTGAGATGATATAATATGCGGGCACTTATCACACCACGTTCTGCAGTAATTAATTTTCATTTAATTACCAAATTACTCCTTTTGCTTTCAGTCTCTACCATATATTATACCCATTCAAAGTAGCTGTATTATTCCATAGTCCCGCCCGTTAACTAACCATGCATTACTGTGATCAATGTTCTATCGTTATTCAGTATGACATGGGTACTGCAAGAATGTAAATTAGTTTTTCCTCATTTATGCCAAATACAGTTATTCTTCTCCCAGTCCGATTTATACTGCAAACCATCATTTCACTGTCTAGCGAATGGGTATATACAGCAGTTTAGATAAAGATTAATGGGTTAATTCAGTTGATCAATGTCATACGGTAATAGTAAGCGATGCAATTAATCTCCATAATAATTAGCAGTTGGACATTTCGCAAATTCGCAACCTGCCTGATCGTTTCTAAATATTGTGATCTTTTCTTGGAACTATAAGAGTTCCTTGTGCCCATTGAACAAGTTCGATCGATGCGGGCTGCCAATCCCTTAAATGAATAAGGAGACTATGAAATTAAAAAATTCAATTTGCGGAATGGATCCAAGACGTATTATATGAATTTGTTCATTGATGTGTCGGGTGGTTGAGATGGATACAATAAGGCAAATTCGTGCTAAATAACGCAATGTGCTAATTTTTGAACTTATTCGCATGGCGAAGAGACGACGTCTTTCAGATCAACGAAACGGAGGTTTGATCGCGATGTGCTGAAAATACCCTAAAGGCCATGACAGAGATGATAAATAATTATAAAATAATAGTTGCAGAGTTAAATCGGATAAGATTTCATACAACTAGGTATAGCTTCGATCGGTATATCGCGTGCCGGAAGTCATTCATGCAGTAATTAATTGTGAGCTGACCTGTATAGCAGCCAACGGAAATAACAGAATGCAGGATAATACTGCAGAGATGAGGACATAATGAATGCATTAGCTGTAGCTGGGTAATTTAGATTTTGAGCTCCTTTTCTCGTATACATAAACTGACAGGCAATATTATCTATGCATTGCAGAAATTTGTGCCACGAACCCAAGAATTTAGTCTGAACTCCACATTGAGGACACGACGAGCCAAAACTATAATGAACCTTTCATATATCTCGAACAATATTATTGCTCCATCAAAGATTATAGAAATGTTCAATCAAATAAATGCAACGAACAAGAATAATTCCAGAATCTGATATAATTTTTTGAGCAAAATCATATATAAGATCGAATTTTTCTAATGGTATAAGAAAAATAATGTCTCGTTTGCAGATTCCGCTAGATAAAAATATCTGTTTATACCTATGTACATATCTGTCTGGCTTGAATCGTCAATTAGATCACGAGCCTTTATTACAATAAAGTATTGTTATTAACTTTATTATAGTGTCTGCGTGAGTTTGTATGGCAATTATAACGCGTGGTGTGTAATGTCCGGATTTATATTATATGGATGAAAGCCAGGAACAAAGTTGATTGTATTGTGTATATATGTGGATAAATATATACACATTACACATGCGTTCATACATGTATATGTACAGAGCTTTGGCTTTCACTGCCTCTAGGGTACTCCATCATGACACGGTGACGTCACACTGAAGCTGTCTAGCCTCTGTCATCCCTAGACCAGACAATGTCTAGTGTTTCTGGCTTCTGCTCGACATTGTCGCTTACTGACACCGTATGACACGTGTAGGTATAACTTTCTTCATTCGTGTCACTGAAGTTTGAATTTCATGCTTCTAACTCTAGTCGTTTATCACCGAGGAATCACCTTCAGAATGAATGAAAAGTCCGAAAATTCAGCGAAAAAAAAACCTCATTTGGCAAGGGTAGAATTTTTTATAGTGATCAGAACTGAAGGAGAGATCAGAAAAAAGTTTTCAAGGGTTCTGATCGACCATCAGATTCGTTTTTCAATCCCTCTAATTATTTCGAAATTTTATGAGTATTTTTTGTAGATTAAAACGATTATTTCGCTTGGTTGTATCTGTGCAATTCCTAAACTACACGAAGTGAATTTCTTTGAGGTGAAACAGAAAAAAAAACTACAGCTTCTTTCGCTCCAAAGATTAAAGCTAATTCTGCACGGTGCTTAGCTGTAGGTTCCGTGTAATCACAGTAATTATTTTCCGTCCTTTTTTTGGCAAAGGAATTGCAAATAAATTTCTCCAAGCTTTATACGTGTGAATGTACAGGAGGGGATGGATAATTTTCTATTAATTTTCACCTATGGAACGATAATGATTAATTTCGTATCTGAAGTTATCATATTGTACTTACTGATGCGTGGTAACGTTGAAAAAGAGATTAGAAAACTGCGGTGCCGAATCTTCTGGTCCATGGGGTGCCGGAAAGCTAGCAACAAGCATCAGAGGTTTTCTAGCAAAGTTGTGTTTGCTTTGTCTCAGAAAAGCCACGCTGTCATTTGCGATAAGGTCAGGATAGTAATCCTTGCTGTACTCAAATCCGTGTTTTATTTTTTTTCCATTCATATTTACGCTGTAGTTGTAATAACGCGAGTTCATTATCAGTCCACCCCATTCCCTCCAACCAGGTGGTATATACGAACCGTTATACTTGTTTAAATATTTTCCAAAGTATCCTGGAATCAGAAGAAAGTTTTTTTTTTTTTTTTTTTTTTTTTTCTTATCATATTGGTTTTTGATTTGGTTGAAAAAAGAAAAAATAATCATCCAATCCAAATAATTTTTAGTCACATTTCGAATCATTGTAGATTCTGACGCAAAATCTTTCCACGATGAATGTATGAAATAGGTATTGAAAATATACAAAGCGTATATCAATTTATATACGAGTTGGGTCAAGGAATAAAACGATGGAAACGAGCGGGTGCAATTACTGCAAATAAAAAAGCTATTTGCATGATGGATGGCCGTACTATACCCGTACGTTCGCGGGCGTGAATGAACAAAAGAATTATACGAGTAACAGATCGAGATTTTTATTCGACCACAAAACCTTCGTTGATTGTATATATGAGTACATACAAACAGTCAAATAGATATACTTACTCTCTTAATTTCTTGGAGTGAAAATTGCACCACTCCGAGAAAAAAAGAGTGAAATTTTACTCTAAATCGAGTGAATTTCACTCCAATCAGAGTGAATTTTCACTTCCTTGGATTGAAAACAGCACCAGTCCAAAAAAAGGAGTGAATTTTTGACTCCAAAAAATTTAGAGAGTACACCTATATGTAGGCGAGACTAAACGCGAGTCTTATTACACGGAACAAAGTCTACCCACCTACGCTTCATAGTTCTAGGCAATCTTCTGGTATAATAACGAATAGTGGAAATGTCAAACATTTCGAGTGAAAAATTGATGAAATTTCAGAACGCGACAGGAAACTCTTGAAAATTGTATGCGGTATTGGAACTATAATATCTTGAATAAGGAATAGTGGGAAGAATCCATAACGTCAATTTCTAGTTCGAGTTAGATATGGTATGAAAAAGGCTCCTGCAGTTGGAAGCTAGAAGGTGAACTTTAGACACAGTGAAATTTTTAATGATGTTATTAATATTAGAAGTAACGTAGCTCGAACTACGTATACTGCAGGTTTTTGGCGTTTAATATAATTGTGAAAATAAATTTTTAGTAAAATATATTGAAGAACTTTTTTGCGACTGGCTCCATACGGCAGGAATTTTCACAATAAATCATAAGTTAATTCCATTTCCCGGTTCGGTGCAGTTGGAATCAAGGTAGCACCGGCCGAGAATACATCTTCATCATGTGAATTATTCATGAGGGCGCATAATATAATTATTTCAAAGGTAGGAAGAGCGTACAGCTATCCTTCTACCTACGATACACGTACGTATACATACATACATACATACATATATTTGCCAGGGGTGAATTTGTGTGGCCACTTTACTAAACCACGCGGCCAGCTTTGAGCAGCTTTTTACTCCGGTCACTGGACCACCTCGAATTGCAAATGATATTCCAACTCCATTTGTTCCATCCAATATAACGTCTTAATGGTAATTAAGAGAATATCTTAGTCGGTCGTATCATTTGCTACGGAATAATGGAGTAATTTAGCGTTTATTTTAAAGGGCTGATTCGATGACAAAAGAATTAGCGAGGTCTAATACATGATTTTGAAATTTGCATGTCGGTAGACCTCAGGGAGTTGAATTTTTCCGAGGACTATTGATATGCAAATATGAAAAATATCTGAGAAATGTGTATTTTTTTTCCAAATACAATTATTACTGGATGCTGCAGCAAAATTTTCATCCCTCGCTGTGGTGATTATCACAAGCTTTCTAAATTCGAATGTAGATAGAAATTTCTCGATTTTTCTGTGAATCAATTACACTTATATTTCACTCACATACGTGTATGTTCTACATATCCATATGAAAGCACCATTTATCAGCATATCTTATACATATATATTTTATAGAATGAAATTGCGCAAGATTTTGCACATGCAATGTATATAAGAGTCGAACAAAGGTCTGCATGGCTTTGTCGCGGTAGTTATATTTCTCGTATTACAAAAGATAGCTGTGCATTTTTTTTTTTTTTCAACAACTTTATTATATCAGAACTGGTTTTCCTTTGGGATAAAATCACCCTTCAATGCAATTTATGTATATCACTATTCGACGACCTATTTGCATAAACTTTGTGCGAACGTAGAGGTATTTAGCTATATACAGCTATACACATGCGCGATGATTTAAATTTAATTACATACGCAGAGATATTCTATACTATTAACAGCAATATAGAAGTTTATTATCCTAATGATGAATTTATTTCAGTAATCAAATAATTACGCACTATTATAAGCGGAATAGGTATTAGGTACGCTGAGTGTAGCATAAAATTTGATTGCGGTTATTTAAACGCGTCTGATTTACGGTGAGATGGTATATTATCATATATCGTATCCCCGCAGCTATCATAACATCGAAATTTATGCTGATATGTTACGTTAATTGGAGCGGGAAATGATACGGTTCATACCTATATCAAGTTCGCTCTCATGGTTCAAAAGCAAATCTGCAATGACGTTCGTCATGAAATAATGACCCGGTGGTAGGTGATTGTACATACGTACACCTGTTGCTTCACTAGTTTACCGATGCATGAAACTGGATTAAAAGTATGTTAATTAAGTGCCAATCATATGGTAGACGACTGGACAAGTCGACCCCATAGAACAAGAAGACTTTCGAGCCCGGCGAAAAGAATGAAAGGAAAGAACGGCAGACAAAACAAATAGACGGAATCGAAGATGAAGAAGAGAAAACGATAAGAAAGAAAGAAAGAAAGAAAGAAAGAAAGAAAGAAAGAAAAAAAAAAAAACGAAAAAACGAAAAAAGAAGAGAAAACAAATGACGGAACGTGACCCCCTGGCGCCAGTCAGAATCTGGAGGAAAAATAAACCGTGTGGAATAAAAAGCGGCTGGCATGATTTTGCGGTGATGGGGGATAAATAAGTCTGCTGCGTGATACAGTGAAATAAGGTCATTGTGAAACTGGAAAATTTGTGAAAAAAGAAATTAGAGAAAAACAGCTGACATAGTAAACATTAAAAATATGTTTATTAGTCTTTAAACTTTTGGCCAAAGCCACTCCTTGAAATAATGCAAAACTGAGGCTCAACTCAACGGTTTATAAGTGGAAGCAGATATTTAAAAGCTAAGCTTAAATATTCAAGAGCATTAAAGGCCGGATTAGGTCATTTTTTAATTAAGACTCTGCTGGCGCGCGTTTCAATTGATAATGAAATTCTCAAGGCATTCTCTTAGACTTATACCTACTTTCCGGGTAAATATTAAACCCCAAATCTCTGAGGCTTAAATATCGCGTGATTAGGGACGATTGGTAGTAGGATTAACGATAAGACGTAGGTATCTGGGCTGAATAATGTAATAGCGTACCTATATAGTTTTTTTTCTGGATAAAATAGTAAACCGTCCAGGTAGTTTTCAAACAAGATTCAGTGGCGGATCCAGGTTTCTCATTGGGGCGCGGGGGGGGGGGGGGGGGGGGGGGGGGGGGGGGGGCGATCCCGAGCGCCAAGGTGGTGTAACCAATAACTTAACCAACAAAAAATATTTGTCATATTGATTTGTGTTTTTTATCGTCACCGTTATAGTCATTCGCGCCTTGATGCGCGAGTGATCACCCTCGAGCTTAAGGTTTTGGGGGGGGGGGGGGGGGGGGGGGGGGGGGCATCGCCCCCATGCCCCCCCCCCTTGTATCCGCGCCTGACAAGATTACTTTACTTCACACGTATCTACTCATAGGTACATATATAATAATTTCTGGTTGTTCCTACGGTCTACAGCCAGAGTTCATAAATACTCCGTACGGCCATCTTTCAATAATAATTACAGGTGACGTCCCACGAATGAATAGACTTTAAACAATGGCTGTTTGTGTAGAGACTCTTCCGAGGACTCTTCGTCCTACGATATTTTTTCAAACTTGGTATCGTCGTGAACTCTTGTCAATGGGACACAACGTTATTGTCTACTTCTCTGCTCGAACCATTCTGTAATAAATTATTCTATTTTTAAATCTCACATATATTACTTAATATATGTAACCATATAGATGATTATTGGCCTGGTGACGAGCTAAGATCAATAATAAATAAATTGATACTATACTATAAGCGACAATTTAGTTCTATATTTTCCCAGGCCCCACCCAACGCTCAAATATCAATTGTCAAATGACCAGATGTTGATTCAAATTGATTTTACCCTTATTCAAGCGTTGAGGGAGAACTCTCTCTCTCTCTGCTCATTAGGGTGGTTCTTAATTTTATCATTTTCAAATTTCAATGCTTCTATGGGCCAGAACATCTCCAAATATATACAAAAAAAAGGTAGCCGAAACCCCAGATTCCTATCTCAATTCTAAGTAACGCCCCCAAAGCCTTTGAATTTTCCTATTTTAATAAAACACGCGGTTAATTTTTTTTTTTTTCTCTTCATTGCAGTATGGCTCTGAAAAATCTGAAACTTGGTACACTCCTTACCTGCAGTAGTAGGTATTTCATGAAAATTGGACAGATTTTCAACGATATAATTTTCGAAGGTACAGCGCACTAAAAAAAAAAAAAAAAAAAAATGTTCATCTCCAAATTCTGATGAATAAAATTTTGTCGTTAAAAATATGTAAATTTTCTACGGATACCTGCTACTATAGGTAAGAAGTGTACGGAGTTTCAGATTATTTGAAGCGATAACGCGATAGGATGTCGAAAATAACCCCGAAGTACCAAAAAATCGTGTGTTATTCAAATGGAAAAGTTCAAAGGCTTTGGGGCAGTACTTAGAATTGAGATAGGAACCTGGGCTTTTGACTGCATTTTTTTGTATATATTTGGAGGCGTTCCACTAGCCCATCGGAGCATTGAAATTCGAATATGACTGAATTAAGGACCACCCTGATGTTCATAGACCGATGATAAAAAAATGATTCGCAGAATTAGATTTAAAAATTCGCATCTTCAAACCATATGGGAATTAATTAATGGTGACGAAATGTGGTAGACTCAGTGGAGTCCATCTCGTAAATTATGGATGATATCTGTCGATTGATTTCATCTAAGGCTGAATTATGGCCTTTGTTCGTTTACACCAGTTATTCGCGCAAGCAAAACCCAAACCAGATTCGGATTATATCGAGCGGAGAAAGGCGCCATGAATTCTAGGACGGAATTCTAGCTGATCCTGGTCAGCTGGCTGGATGTGGCTGACTAGAGCCGACTGGGTGGATGGATAATAACTTTCCCCATTGACAAACTCTAATCTATGAGATCTATGACAGCTGCAGAAAGAGAATCGGAGGCGTTAGAGATCTGTCGAATATCGTTGCCGAGGAAATTTTGTCAGACAATTAGTATTGATGAAATTCGAATTATGCCTGAAAATTTCAAAAACAAATTGAAGCAACGGCAAATAAAATAAATCAAAATTTAAATGAATTAAAGAGCTGCGATCTTACTATTGAATGAACAATCACTGGTTTTAGTACAACTATATATATACCATTCAAGTCACGCTCCATCTCGCATCGATCGACTTAACACACTTTGTTCTGATAGGGGTCTAATTGGAATTTATAGCACGTTGCCTAAACCCTAGGGCCTAGGTTCTAGACTCTAGTTTTATAGAGCCGTCTCTGTATAGCTTATCGAATAATCGACCCGGTGATGTGTGAGTATTTGACGCAATAGACGATCGTAAATTTTTACGATTTGATTAGTATGAAAATTCAAAAGCTTCTCAAATTATATTTTTATGAATCATATTTCCAAGCCCATATACTATATTATATATGCCTATAATATGTTGCGTGTGCTTGGTTGACCAGTCCTGGACAAGCAAATTATAATTTGTCATTTATAAAATTCTACGTCTCGACGAAGAAAAAAAAAAAAAAAAAGAGCTACCATTAGTCTGGGAGCTTGTTGGCCTCTGTTGAACTTTGGGTCAATGACGAACGTTACACGTTAAACGAATATATATTAGGGTACAACTGCAGTCAAGAATAAAGTGACAAAAGATCTTAATTAACGGACCGAAAATGTGCATGTTGTACCACCATAACTCAATTAGTTTACGACGTAAGAGGCACGCAAAAAAATTACGTAGAAGTTTGGGGATGGATTTAAGTATGAAGAATTTACTTTTTACAACATTAACTGTAACTTCCTTGATTACTATTTTTCTCATACGTAAAATTTTCGAATTTCGTATAATAAAAGAACCACGGGCTTCATTATAGCATTAAATCCAAAAGCGTGGCTCATAATTTGCAATCAGTTGGTTATAGTCGTGTGTTGTTGGCGTGTAGGAAATACGCCTACAATATATCTTTACCGGGGAACCTTTATAAGAGACTCCCATTTATATTTATACAAATGACCCTTGAATGAGAGCGTGAAGGAAGTAGCTATATTATTTCATCAAATTGTAACTTAGATATAATCTCGTTAAAAATGATCCCGTAATTCATTCAACGTCATATCATTATATTTGATTAAATTAAACTCCGATTACAGTCACCTAATTTCGACTTGTTATAGACAGAATAGATGAAGATTTGACCTGAAAAAGATATCGCATCAAAGTTTTATTATTTTCAATTCGATCTACGGATACAGGTTTGACATATTTTCACTTTTCGTCGCACCTTCGTGATATAAGAAAAGCATTGCTTCCATGGCAGTCGAAAATCACTTTTACTAATTTCAACAAATATTAATTACGCTTTCGGGTCGTCATTACACGAGAAACGGGTTTTTAGAAAGATGTCATTCTGCACGCAAAAAAAAGTGCTGTCAAATTTACTATGTGAGCAGTGAATATAGGGACAGCACTTTTTTGCAATAGAAATTATCACAATTGCAGTATTGGGTACATTGGAGCAAGTGGCCTTCAATGTCTACATGAGTGAATGTCACCACATTGTGATAATTTCTACTGCAAAAAAGTGCTGTCCCCATATTTACTGCCCACATAGTAAATTTTACAGCTTTTTTATTTTACTTCTCTCGTCGAATGATGTCAATTTTAACAGGACTTTAAATTTTATCAATTTTTTCGATTCATAGATTCAAGGTTCGCCGAATGATCTCGAAGAAGACTGGATAAAAAGATCTGAAATTTGCAGGATGTTACATTGAGATGATGAGCAAGAAAAATGATCATGTCTCGATCAATTTGACTAGTTCCAATTTTTGGATTTCAACCTATATTTTGCACAAACTTGATAACTGTAGAATTAGGTTGATGTTAGAGTACCATGAAAAATCGTCTCTTTCGCCTTTTTACCCAAATCAATCAAATATTCTAACGTATTATTGTGCACCGAGGCGGAATGGCTATCGGATTTTTTTCTTCAACTTAAAAAGCGTTTTTTCGTTTCCCTACTTCGATGCTACGTGATAATAATTACTAGGTGTGTGTGTGTGTGTGAATGAATTAGCGTAAAGTCGCAAAGCAATAATTTATTAGAGTAAAAAATGACTATATAGTGAATAATAATAATTGGAAATCATATATCTATACATTTATGGTGCTTCGTAAGTCCGACCAATTTATTTAAAACATTATCGTCAGCAAATCTTGATCAAGAAATTAGACGTAAGGTATACAATTTCCGATTACACTACCCTGATACACGAGCAATCAAGATAATAGCAACGTGTCAATGACTACGTATACTACATTTAACATACCGCTCATTATAATATACGTATACCTATTATACACACGCGTATAATGTATCATATGTATTACTTTACGAGTCAATGAGTGAAAACTCGTTTTATATCATTTTTCTTATAATCGCGATCGTAGGTATGGTGCAGTATATGTAGTGCTACAAGAATGATAATTGCTATATCTTGCTCTAAGAAGCCAATTGATCTTAGATACTTCACACATGTCCAAGCTGCTGAAATTTAACTTCGTTTCAGTTATACTCTGTGCTACGGTATTACCATATATACTTATACTACATCTATCCCCGTGGAAAGAGGGACAAGTTTACATTCATTCTCATTCACGATACTAATTTTTTGGCCAATTAAATCTACCGCGAAGCCTGGGGCTTTAACACATATAATATATATGTATGTATGTATGACCATCTGCGCTACCAATTCATTCCAGTTCTCTGTCTTTCATCATCATTTTTTTTTTTTTTTTTTCTTCTTTCTTTTTTTTCCGTGTTTTTAATGCCAAGCTCCGGTTCGGAGATTCAAAATCTCTGCTACTGTGTTATTAAATAATTAACATGTTATAGACATAGAATGTGTCTGGAAATTTCTGTATATATATAACACGATTTAATCCTCGGTTCTTTTACCGTAAGGCTTATAAAAGATACATGGAATTTTGCAGCTTGTGATACTGGGTCTTGGAAACACCTGGATAAGTCTACCTACGCAAAGACCAAGCTGACAATATCCAACACTGCATTTCACGCATGTAACAGCCATGCAGTACACTGCCCACGTTTGCATTAAGTGCAATTTGAATTGATCAGTTTAAACATAAGCCATTACGTCAGTGATATTTAATGCGACTAATTTTAGCCGTAAACAGTTTTTCGCGAATTCACATGTGATAACCAAAAGAAAAACTAGACTGGTATGGAAAAGATTATGCACCGTGATAAGAAAAGTCCATCTTCTTCCATGCTTATTGAAAATCTTCACGATTGTCTGTTCATTCGTGTCTAACTATATAAGTGATCAATATAATATTTTCTTGCGGGTAGGTATAAGTTAGGCAGGAATCAGAATTGAAATAACACTGAGATTATTTCACGTTTCATTGGCTATTATATCAGTAAAGCGTTTTTTTTTTTCTATTTTGATGTGAAAAATAATCCCAACCCGCGCAGACTTTCATCCCCAAGCTATCGGAGCTTACCCATCGATATGGGAGATTCGTAGTTTTCGCTAAACGGCACATCGGGTTTTACATTCTGAGGGTTGGGATAGGCGAGACTTGTGTCTGTACAGTGTATGTGCGTAAGGATAAGACTTTTAGATGTTAGAGACTGGAGAACACCTGCAATGGTTAAGCTTTTGTGTAGACCTCAGCGTGGCTATATAGCTGCGTCAGTCACCCTAGCCTCAGGCGTATGTACCTACTGCTAGTCTGTGCTACCTATTCTCTTCTCGTTCTTTTATACCGCTCGAGTGCTCTAAAACCTTTGAATTTTTAGTCTTTGGGTCTGCACTACTGGCTTCGCTGTTCTGGACGAACAATGATGTAGAGTCGAGCTGAGGCGAGATGCGATTTCAGAAGAGATAAATCTTCTCGCGTCGCATATATACAGCTACTGCTATATGATATTATAGGTTTATCTCAGCTTTAACCTGCATATATATACCCTGATAAACTCAACAATGAATGTATTATCTTCATTGAAAATTTTCACCTGTTTTAGTGCTTGTAAACCAAAAACAGAGTGTTTTAATCTATTCCCTTATTATAGATTTTCCTCCGTCTTGGATCCTCGTGGATTCGTAACTGTGACATTCTCTGCATGCTCGGAAGAAGGTGCACTATAGATAATATATAGTGTTGCAATCGGGTCAGAAAGTTCGTGCATCGAGATTATAACCGTAAATATCCCTTTGTTTGTATAAACGTGGGCGATTGGGTCAACATGTCTGTTCCATGAAAAGCGTAGGTGGTGGTACTTGGTGAAAAGAAAAAAACCAATTCACCGTTTGTCAATTCGGAGTATACAGCAATTTTCGCAACGCAAACAGATTTTTTCCCCCAGACGACGCAATTCCGAATGACTGAAGAGAAAAGTTTGGAATTCAATGATCAGCTGCTCTTCACTCGGTTATCAGATTTTTGAAAAACAAATTTCACGAGATTAAACTACAATATGTAACCGTGAGACTGTTGTAAATGAATTTCTGTATTCAAGGAGACACAAAATGTTATAGCCGAGTTAGCTTCGAGTCGAACAACGGTATCATTTGTTTGACCAAGACAACCAAGTTGACTATAAACCGGCCTTGAAACCAGGTCGAGAACTTTAGCATCCTGGCACTGACAAGACCTGCGGTTTTTAGCCGCAGCCTTTGGGGGGACGACGTTAAACAACTATCCCCGTGTGCTGGGAGAGCGATTAATACTGTCGCAATCGAGAGTCGAGATATATTTATCTCGACATTTCAGGAGAATGAGAGAGAGAGTATATCTTGGCTGAGTAAATGTCTCGGAAAATGGTTAAACGAGGTATTAAATCGTATGAAGGGGTTTGGTCCTTACCAACTTTGGGGAAGCCTAAGCTGAGGGATTTGACAAGCTAACTGATATCCTCACCTTGCGGCTCTCTCAGCCGGTGTTAGTTTTATCATCGACATTTTCAGGAATTTTAAAAGCACATGCGTCTTATCGAGGATAGACGCGTTGTCTCCTTTCACATACTATTCGAACTTTGAATGTAAAGTGAGATAGGATTAGGATTAACTACTCATCAGTCATCGCGAGGCGTTCAGAATTCATCATACATACATTCTATGAAATACCTGGACCGGTTATGCAGTGACTTTCCTGCTGCGGTATTACCAGATAATAAATTCGCATAATTTGCGGTTCAGTGATTCAGAGACTTCACCTGGCTTCAGTATACCTAGTCTTGTTTATTGCAGATAGATTTTTTTCATTTTAAAAATCGATTGGCCTAACCGCACCCTAACGTAACATGCATCGCGTAATATATATGCATGCAAGACAAGATCCTCTCTAAAAGATATGGGAGAGAAAATTTGTCGCCTCTACTTCAGTCGAGCCAAGTATATAGTATTTTGGTCAGGGACGTACTTACGATACGATAAGCTCTCCCTTGCCCATCTTAGATCTTACTCTTACGCTGCACTGTCTTGGGAACCCCGCAAAGATAAACTGCAGTATGCAGTATATTCTGGATGAGTTATTCACGACGGTGAATGAACGATTGAACAGACGACACGTATCTCCACTGAATGAATATCAGATGGTATAAGAAGTCTATTCAAACGTTCATTCATTATCCGTGTTCATCCTACTCTGTAAGTTTGAAGGGTTACACAAGGGGTTTTTGTTCATTATTGGCATAGAATTTTTCAGAACCAGAAGTTTTCCCGTATATTTTCAATGAGTATTCATTAAGAGGCAGAAACACTTCGAGTTATGTCCTTCAGAACCCAAAACCCCATAGGTATAGTTAATTCCACTCCGATAATACTAAATAAGAAATTAATTAACGGACAAAAAAAAAAAATGGAATCTCCGTGAGAAAAAAGTGGAATTTTTAGAACTATTAAATAACGAGTTACGAGCCTCAAGAGTTAGAGTGATCTACTTTTATATGGCACACAGGTGTAATGTAATGGCACATTGATGCAATGATTGGTGTTAATTTTTAATGAACTTTTTAAACTCTCCAAACTATACTTCTAAGTTCTATAAAAATATTTGCTCATCTTCTTCACGTCTACGAATCTTGAAAGATAGATGTTGAAGGTACGTATAGTGTAAACGTATATTTTTAGAGTACCACATAGGTACTACTGAGAGAGAAAATGTTGAAAATTCTGCATCACTGCAGGAAAGTAATATGATTTTTTTTTTTTTTTTTTTTTTCCTCTTTACAGTTTGTACTAAGTAAGTACATTATACAGTATACACTTACGGTGTAGCGATGTGGGCGTATTTCATAAGAGCTTTTGACACAACACGGAGGCTTCGTGACTAAAACTGTTCAGCTCACTACAGAAACTGAAAAAGTCCAGCATCTCACTGCACTGGTTGAATTGCACTCGACGTTTTGTTTACCCTCGTTCAATAAGTAGGTAAAATATACCGCAGAAGAGCTATGATACGTTCTTCTACGTATACTTATGTATATATATGCAAATATATTAATTCTTGAAAATCGGTTTACTCTAACATCTTGAGAATTGCCACGTGAATCTGACACAAACGCCGTGCCGTCTGGCTTATTTCAATTTCTTGATACCCACGGTGCACAGAATTATTCCATATTGTATATCTCTCGTCACGTATGGAATCTAAACGTTTCTAATTCTTACCATACCCAACAGTTTGCTTATAGAAACATAAATTTCTGTATCAGAAGTTTAAAGCACATTTCCGTGTCCTGCGGATGCATAGAAAATGGTCTTACTGGAGATTTCATGAGTCCAGAACAGACGTCTGACATTTCGCCTCAGACAGTTATATTCGGTCTATAAGTTCGCAGACAGCGTTTATCTCGTGAAATATATAGTACCTTCAGGAATAAACAGCGTATATATGGAAAATTGGATTATACTCGTACATTGACGAAGCCCAAAAATTTTGGATGTCAAGTTGAACCGCGTCAGTATTCACGGTCCTAAATATATCATTGCAGAAACTTGCGATAGGCTAAAAGAATTGAGGTAATAGAATGCTATCGATTTTATCAGAAAAATTATTTTGCACATAGAATCGAACGTTCAATCGATGCGTGTGAACCTGATTAGTTACTAAAATTAGGAACGGGTTGATCAGTGGTGAAATTTACCTAATTGCGAATTTCATTTTCTTAGCCTGACTAGATATCGTTTTTAAGATTCATTTATAAATGGATATTCGCGTTCAATATAGCGACATTTAGGATTATATTTCCTAATTTTGTTCCTTCCCTTCCTTCGCGTAAGTGTATTGACGACCGGTTGTTCCGCGGCCTGCACCGCAATGACGAAACTGTGTGAACGGAGTCTGAGTGGCGCACAGAGATCAACGGCCTTGTTCTCTCCCTCTGCTCATTCTCCCCATCTCTCTTTCTCTTTAATTCTCTCACTCTCTCACTCTCTCTGGCACAGACGTCCGTACAGCCGTGTGGTGACTTAAGAAGGGCTACAGGCCTTCCCGAGGCCTTCCAAGCCCTTGGAAGACCTAAGCACACAATGAGGCCTATACCAGAGTGCAGAATGTGTACCAAGAATATTTGTATGTGCTGCGTCGGCTACCGTAGACTCTAATCTTAGTTCTCACTCTTATTGTTAGCAAGAGCACGCACTTGCCTACTATACCCTAGTCGAAGGCCTTGGAACTATCGATTTGCTTGTCCTAAGCGTCTTTATAGTATCGAACGATGGAACGCGGAAGAACATCTTGATTAGAGGTATGAAATGTTGCTGTTTAAAGACCATTTTGGAGTTCACCCTTTGGAAGCTGCAGTATAATTCTTCATGCGATTCTGCATTCATTGATACTGAATATCGTTTAAGTTCGACGGGAAGAATTCAGCCCAATGAAAAAATTTGTAGTTTTTTTTTTTTTTTTTTTTTTTTTTTTTAATTGAGGGAAAATACTTCCCCACCAGATTTTTCTTTTTAACAATTGGAATAGGATGTAAAAGAATTGTTATTTCATATTCTGAATGTGGTATTTCGAAGCTTGAGATGATTTCGACATAACGGTGGGTGAATTCGCTGTTGACATGCGGTGGATATGTTTGTAAAAAGCTTCGATAATCTCGGTAAGCAGACAGCTTCCTATGCATATATGTATATGGGGGTCGTTGGTAATAGTCGTGAAAGATGAATTCGGGGAAATGGAAGAAGCGGGGAAAGAATCGTGTCGGCTGAGCCCGGGGTAGAGCTTATTTAAAATGAAACTCTATTTTGGGAAACAACCAAGCAACGTGAATCCACTCGAATTTTCTTTTTTTTTCTTCTTTTTTTTTTTTTATCTTTCTTTCCTTTTTACCGAAGAATAACGGAGATTACATTTTATTTTTCACCCGTCTGCCTCCGGAAAATCTGCTATCAAACTTTTCAACCTTTCTGCACCTGCTACACGTCAACTCGACAAAGCAACTCACTAACCGCAGATATTTCAAACACGATTCGCATGCTCGTTTTTGTCAGTTTGAAATCCCGCTTTCATTATGTGCGCTTTAGAAAAATCTGTATCATTTCAATTTTTACGGAGTTTAGCGAAAGCGTTATGGCTATAAGTATTCAAAATCTTGTCGCTATCTGAAAAGTGCGATCTACTGCGATCATGGAAGATTGAAGACGGCGATAATCCGTGTCGATAAAGTGCTGGATCGCATTATTCAGCGTATAGATATATCATCCCGTAAAATGCATGGCTTTTTCTGACGTTATTCTATGTAGTGACGGTCATTTGTTATATAGGAACGTGCGTGTGTTCAAGGAGGCGAAAAGATTGGGTGAGAAAAGGTAACCTTAGGGTACGCACGATTAAACGTCCGATGAAACGTAAGAAAAGAATTTTTACGTGAGTAGCATTTCAGAGAAAAATAATCAATAGTAATCGTCGATAACTGCAGCGGGCTTATAGCTATACAAGACAACCGAATAAAACTAACAACCGGCACTAAACTACTCTCTTGAAATAAATCTATCGGCCAATTAGCGCTGCAGACAAACTGTCGACAGTTTAAAAACCCTCAGTTTCTGAATTTTTTTTTTCTTTTTTTTTTTTTTTTTTTTTTTTCTTTAAGAAACCTCACGATACATTCTCCTTCTTAAGTCTTAGAAGAAATAAGAGTACTACAGTAAAAACGATAGCACTGAGTGAAGCCGTTTAGTAGCTTACAGAGCTGCTCAGAAGAACAGTTAAATTGGCTCTTCATCTAGGTATAACATATAATGATCTATAATGCTCCAAAAGCGGTTAACCAAGTCACACGATTCGTTTTTTCTGTATGATTCTATCGATCAAGATAATTTGACGATTAGATTCCGCGAAGAATATCGCTTGAAAGTACATTCATAGCTAACTGGTTTTATATGAATCCAAAAGTGAGAAGTATGCATGAAAGTCTGAACACTAATGCTTCACTGATCCACCCATCGATCTTCAGTATATTCGTGTAATAAGAATTAGTTTGTTCCGGATACATACAAGTGAAATCACGTGGCAAACAAAAAATAGTACTGTAGTATTTTCCGCAACGATTTACAAATATTATATGCTGAACCATTTCTGAGATAATATTGGGTTCGATATTGTATTGTATAGTAGATAAAAATTCAACTCAAAACATAGCTTCAACGACATAAAACTTCACAGCTTTGCAATCCCATCGGTTCCAAATCTTCACGAGTGAAATTTATTGAACGGGATAATATCATGAATGGTCGTGTTCAAATACTACGTTCTACTAACTTCAGACATGGTTTTTTGCAACCCTGATTTAGAACCTTGCACAATCTTATCGCGAATATCATTTCAATATCATAACTCACCTGTTCGATATCCAGCGTTACTCAGGTAAGCAGCGAAGGAGTGGGGTTCATGATCTCTTTGCCATTGTGGACTGCTGCAGTTATCATTGTTGGTAAACACCTCATGATTATGAACATAGCGACCAGTTAGCAATGAGCTTCGACTTGGACAGCACATTGGTGTCGTAACGTAGGCGTGCCTAAGCTCTGCACCTTCGTCTCTGACGCGTTTCAAAGTCCTAGGCATGTAGTTGAGAGAACCTAAAAGGAAGATTTTCAATTTCACGCATCAGTTGGACAGGTTAATGTCGGCTAATTGATAATAAGTCGATGTTTTTGATGATGGCGGAACGAAACATCTAGATTTAGAAAGCATCCGATGGTGTGGGCTTAATGGTTTTCTGAATTAATCAGACCCATTATTTTCAGTTTAGATCGACTTTCGACTTGTATTCAGAACTTTTTGTATCTCAATGAATATTGATGAAATTTTTAATCGTTAATGAATCGAACGAAACTCGATAATAAATACACGGTCTGTCTAAGGGAATAAGAATCCTTAGCGTTTCAATACTCCCGAGGTAATTAAAACACGGTTTTAATATTCTGATCAGGTAACGGACCGGAAGTGACGCAAAGGGAACCGGTACTTGCAAGAAAATTTTTATTTATTCACCGCCTCCGGGCCTACTCAGTGTTTAATGCCGCATGTAATATATGGTGCATAAACCTACATTACACCGTCGTGATGGGATAAAATAATTGCTATATATAACTGGATGCTGCTGCAGTTTTACCATAAGTAGTTTTATTTTAGAACTGATATTCTCTCCGGTGGTAAAACCACCCTAAATTATACCTATATATCAGTTATCACAGAGTTATACTACCCGCAATTAAACCTCACGAGATAATTCCATCCCATAGAATTATCGGACGAAGCTCTCTCATCTAATTTCAGCACTTTCACAGTGTTTCGCATTAATCTGATCATTTAATACGGGATTATGTATATATACGCGGTTGCGTTTATGAGTCTTGTTCATAAGTTGACGAGTAGTTGATTAACTCAAAAGGAAAGAGCTGATAAGGAAGTATGACTGAAAGCTACATAAATATCTAGTCCATTTTTTAAATTTGCATTTTTCTTACTCACCCAGTTCAACGTCTTGGTCATCGGTCAATATGAGGACGATATTAGGTTTCCTTTCTCTAGGTTGTTGATACGGAAGATAAGGAGAGCTCGGCTGATTATTGGCATAATTATTCTTGTGATTAGCGCCGCGACGTTGAGCGCCAAATACATCTTCGGCTGGTGCATCATTGTCCGGCCTTCGAGCACTGACGCCTAAAATAAGGACGGCTGTGATCTGGAGTATCGCTTTCATTATGACTGCTTCACGATAGCGATGATTCGTACCAAGCTGGTGTCACATCATTTTTTATACTGCAACATATCGAAAAAATATACGAAATTATAATACAGAGAAAAAAAGAATTGTTAAAAAAAAATGTAAACTCAGCTAATGCACAGAATTTTGTCCAACTTTCGTGACACCTTTGGCATTAAAATTCCACGGCTGATAAGGTCGTGTGATAGTCGATGGTAGAATGTAACAATAACAAATGGGATACGCCAGTGAAGAAATATGGCACAGCATAGCTAAATCGATGACAAAGATTGGAAAATTGAAAACTTGAACGAGAATTTCAGTATAGGTACAGGAAACGTGAGATGCTGCAGTGACGTTGACTGTTCTATAAATTCTATATGCCGTTCGAAATCAAACATGTAAGGTTTAATATTGAAAGCTTTAAATTTGTATGCAGTTCGATTTTCGATTCTTTATTATTTTATTATTGAAGATAAATAAATTTGCACTTGAAACAGTTCGAAGATGCGAGATACATTGAGAAGCTTTGGTTCCCACGGCAAGAGATGACGTTAAGGAATACTGACGACGAGAAAGATGAAATACACACATTCACGTTTATGTATGTGATATATAATATGCGTATATATATGTACACGTATAAATAATATACACTTATCTCACGGCTGGCTACACGCGACTCCTCATCGTCATCCGTGGGAAGAGAGAGAAAATATTAATTAAATTCCAACCCCGTGCAATTCTCCATGGGTGGCTACATCGCCAGGTTTCTATATCTTGTGCTGATCGAAAGGTTTAACCATGGCGGTATTTTTCCCCATAAATTATTTACTAGACAGTGGGATGTACCGAATTAGTTTATTTTCTTCAAAGTACACGCCTTTATGAAAGCCAAAAGAGTGATTGTTCTTCTACATTATACCTACACCCACTTATCTCTTTCACAGAAAATGTATACACCGCGTCTATGATATACCAACAGCTCGTTTTCTTTTTTTAATTACCAAAATGGTTCGTTTGAAAAATACTTTATCTATTAATTTGAGAGTTTGTGCCTACCAGCCCCAAAAATATACATTTGAATGGAAATTCGGACAACGAATAGTAGGCATGAATTCTTTCTACTCGTTGTCGAATGTCTAAAAGTGTTTTTTATCCAGAGCTCGTTTATCACATGCGACTATACATCCGCTTTTAATCAAGTCTAACGTGTGATAAGACATGAATAATGAGATGACTAAACTATTTTTTCTGCATATGAAGTGACCGTGAAAAAAAATGCCTTGCGAATTTCTTGTATTGTCAGTTGCGATTAGGTAGAAATTTTCAAATGTGCAATCAGCAGTGCAATTTCGCATCGAGTATAGAACCGCATAAACTTTCTTTATCGAGTAGAGTACAGTATTGGTAATTTCCCCCTCTGCTATGTGGATAAGTTATTTCTCCTGGAAGCAGGCGTTGAAACGATACGGTATGGTCGTAAACTTCATCGAAGGGAATGGTTGCGATAAAAACTTCACTCGGTTGAATTAATTACGGAAATATCTACGGTGCAGATATTAATTAACTCAATTATTTACAAGACGCATTAATTAGAGCTAATTGTTATACGTTTAAATGGTGAGACATACTGATAAGGGATAACGGCTGATAACAGTTTCGTCTCTCTTCGCAAAGGTCCTCGATCGCGTGCAAAAGTGATCCTTATACAGTTGTGACTTGTGCGTGTCGTGCCTCGAAGGGTATATCGCATATCTTATAGACAACTTATGAATCCGATTTCCGATAAAGTGAAAAGTATCCAGGTGCAATTAGCGGGCGGAGATATGTTCAAAATCCGATAATTGGATCGGCGCCAGTTCCTGAAGACCTACCAGACCAGTCCTCGTCACTTTTCCAAAGGGTTTACTCAGCCTGGCGTGATTCATTACTCAAAATCCAATCATAGGCTATTCGCACCGGAAGTCAATACGTCTATAAAAATCTCACCAAGCTACTGGCACCCGATATAAAGTCACGAAACAGTCTGAAGGAATTTTTCTAACAGATATCGCGTCATTATAGAAGTCGTTATAGAAATCTGTAGAAGTCTTGTAAAGCTATTAGGGTCATTTGAAATCACCAAAAGCCGCATATTTGAAGTCTGTTAGAGATTATGCGAGGCGACACTACGAAGATAATTTTTTTAAAAAAAGTTTCAGCATAATGAAGAGTTTTATATTCATAAAAAATTTACAGTCGAGGTCAAGAAAGTTTGTTAAAAGTCGCTCACAGCTACTTGGAGTAATTTGGAGTAAGAATTGTTCCTCGTAGTACCCAACTTTGAGAAAATATTCTCCCTGTAAAAATCGCTTCGAAGCATTCGACTGAATAATTCAGGCAATTAGGGATATCTCAAAATGGGTCACTGACTCGCTGTTGAGATATCTGCGGTTAACTTGTCTTCATGAAATTGGAACGATCGTATAAACTATCGGAAATATGTCGAATGATGGTATGCTGACATTAATGTCAGTGGTAATCCTCGCAAGGTATTTTGACAGTGAGATAAAATTCACGTAGGATGTTTACTATGCAGTGCACGTGGCTGTAGATCAAAATCTTTGGTTTCTGAAAGCGGAGAGTCTTATACGGTATTCAGATTTAAATAAGGAGTTCACTTTTTTTTCCCTATCAAATCATCCTATCAACGATTCTATTCGATCTTCTTCTCGCTCAGATACTGCGGGCAACGTTCTGGAAGGAGGTATTGCTTCGACTCGTTCTATAAAGAGAAAACCACGGAATGGTGAATGGGACCAAAGTGTATCCGATGAACTTGTGCTTCGGATGTGTTTCCACCGCATTCATGGCCATGATTAATAGAGAGAACGATTGACAGAATGAGGGACCGACCACGACTGACTTGCTGAAAGACCTTACCAGCCATAAAGGGCGTCAAGGGATCTGAGGATCAAGTGCCCCGCGTTGTTAAGACGAAACCTTCTCTTAGGTTGTGGTCAAGCTTTGACAGTCGGTGCTTTTGTGTAGTTCGTGAGGACATCAAGTCCTACGATCTCGTGACGCAGGAAGTAGATTGAGGTCATTGCATCAAACGAGCAATTTGTACCAGTGTGAAAATGGTATTGAAATAAGATTCCCCTCCATCTGACCCTCCGAGAACCTGACTTTTACCCTGAACATTCAGGTGGGTTGTCTTTGATCATAATTCTGGTTTTTTCGATCCCTTCATATTGGTGCAATAAATGAGTAAATCCCGTGGGATGTTACGAAAGGCGTTATACGTGTCAGAGGATCGTATCAAGACCGGAAGATCCCGCGCATCTTTCATCTGTGCCCATTTTCGAAGCAAGTAGACCGGAAGTCATAGCGGAAATGGCGTCGATAGTAGATCGGTCCTGTGTCTTATCTTACGATCCCAGTTTGGCTCGTGCAATTGCATCGGTCGAATGGATGCATATATCTATACGGTATATATTCGGTATAAAATAGTGCCGACAAATCCTCGATATACCATATAGATGAAGTTGATACGCAATCGCGGCTGTTGGTCTGGTGACGTAAAGCGAGATATACTATATACATGTATACCTACTCCGGAGACTACATTATCTGATTGTGCTAAATTCGGTCATGTGTGCGAGATGCCCAGGAAATGACGTCAGTTATGACCATTCGCGATTTATTTTATTCAAAGTCCCACTTGCCGATAGGCAAATGCTATAAATTATCACACTATACTGGGTGGGTCAAGAATTTTATTATAGCCACAAATTCAAACGGTCTAACTAATGACCAGACAATTACTTTAAAACGTTGCAGTTATTGGAGAGAGACAGATATTTTATAATAAAATAAACTCGACACGTCGCGTTTGAATTGAAAATTTTACCGAGAAGATAATATAGTCACGGAGCTGAAGTACTTTCAACGCGATTTACTGATCAAATGAGACAGTGGGGTGATAAGTGACATTTGCTGTAAACTTAGAAACGCTAGTGTATATATTATACTTTATAGTATCTCATTCGATTCGTACCATCAAGAAATAATACAATGGCTTTGAACTTTGATTTGTTTGAAAGCGAAGTTGATTGATCATGATTCATGCGTCAATTTAATCAAGATTTATTAAAATCCACATTATTTCTTAATTGATTACTCAGAATATGCATGCTCACGCAAGGTCTTATATCTTTCTCTGTTTCTTACATGATGAGATTGCCTCTGCTAGCTGGGATCGTGTTACTCTCGTATATCAAGAAAAATGTATACGTAATAAATTCTGTTCTTTGATTTCCAAGTCACTTTTTTTTTTTTTTTCTTATAAAAAATAAAAATAAAAATCAATTTTTTTTTTTATTAAAAACGTTGTGTAAATGCGTATAAGCTACTCGTCATAGGTTTACGACCTCATTCGAATTATATTACTATATGGCCTAGTATACCAGATGCCAGCTATGCTACAGAAGGCATAAGGCATGAATATCTACGTGTTGCAATAATAATAAAATTTAGGTTTGAGCTATGACTAAATGGTAATGAACATTTAATAAAAGCTGCATAAATAACAGTTTCTAATCAACGTGTCTGGCTTGTTTTTTTTTTTTTTTGTCTCCTTTTTCTCGTATACACAAACTTTATTATCGTATATCGTCGACAGATACAAACCAGGACAAGGGTTGCTTGAGACTCTTAAGTCTCTACCACTCAGGGTCTTCTCTCTTCCAAGTCTCTTGACTCTTGACCCAGCTGCTAGAGTAACAAGAGTGCATGAGAAGCTGATCGCAGAATTTCGACCCTAGTAAGAAATCGATAAGCAATACAATAACGAAAACTTGACTTCGTCCATGATTTATTCCCGATTCTAAACCATTGCCATTCCCATATATATGGACCTTTCTGGCATTAGGGACGCGGAATGCTTTCAGAAACTGCGGCGAAGTCCAAGTCAGGTATGGAACAGGATTGAACCGTTCGTAATTAGTAACGTTTAATTAAAACCAGTGTTTGAGTGATACTAATATTATAATATCTAGTTATGAAATCTTCCTGAATTACAATAAGGCGGAAGAGAAGGCATCGAGCACGTGCCAACGGGTAAATGATTGATGAGAAACTCAGGCAGACCAACTGGCGGCGACTTTGTCTGCCTAGGAATATACATATGGGGTACACAGATTCTGTCACTGCTTATTCAAACCATTCGTATAAACTCCAAACACGGCCCACCCGTGTTTATTTGACTAGCCTCGCTCCGAGGTATCGAAACACATGTGATCCCATAAAAAACAAATGTCAAATCCGTCTCCCTGATCGCATTCAACCCTCAGAAACTCGAAAATGAACAAAAAAAGAAAAGAGAAATTTTAATGGGCGAGGGCATTCGTTTAATCGTTTTAAATTCTAGAGATAAAAATTGCCAATTAGTGTCTCATGAATAAAGGTATGATAATCGGTTTTCAGAACTAGAAAAAAATGTTCTATTTTATGTGGTCAAATGTGACCGTAGACTTTGTGCTGCGGTTTTGAGTAGGTATGTCTCCTCAGCCTTAAGGAATTATCGAGGATCTATAAGAGGCGGATTTATGGCAAATGGGAAAAATGGAATTTGCCAGTTCCTTTTGTTTGCTGAGTCAAGCCTTCGCATATAGCAGCACGAGTTAGCGTGAATCTGGCGAAACGCGATGCTACCTATTGTTTCGGCGGAGTTAAATTACGGTAACAGCTCTACACGCGTTCTCGTAAACTAGGCAGGGTCGACATGAAATAACCCAAAATGTAAGAAAAAAAAAAGAAAAAAAAAAAGAAAGAAAAGGAATGAAAAAAGGAGAAGAACCTTCCGAATAAGACAAGTGGGTCGTTTCTAATATCCCGGTCTAGTAATTGAGCGAAGATTTACCGAGATTGCTCTTCTCGGAGCCAAGATATCGCCTGATATTACTTATACCAGTAAATATCCTCTCCAGTTTTTGAACATAAGAGAATAATTTTTTTTTTTACATATGATTCGTCGAAAAATAAAAATCAAAAATAAATAATCATATGGAATCTATATTGGATACTACTCAAGTAATAATTAGAAGTAAGTGACACGATTATATAGTTTGAAGTGGCATAAAGTGCATATAACTATATAACTAAAGTGCAGCGACGCGAAACGTATGCTTTCTAATAATGAGAAGGTTATATAGAAACGATCGCAGCAGAAGAGCAGCAAAACGGCAAATTCCTTTGCAATTTGATCAGTTCATATTAAGGCGTGCACGTACGGTGATGGTCAATGCATAGATTGCTTTGATGTGCACTTCAGGTAATGCAGTGGTTTGCGGTAACAGCTAGTGCATCGGCCTCACGTTTGAAACTAAAAAGAGGAAATGGGGTTTTCGCATCGCGGTTGTAGTTGCGAAAAGTTTTCTAACCGATGAAACCAGCTCTTAATGTAATGAGTATGACGTGGTTTGTTGCCTTATCATGATTCTTGTATATTAAATAATTCGTATGACTGAACTTTTGATTCTTCTCCAACTTGGTCATCATCAACAGTCGTATGCATAGAATATTAAATTTAAAAAAAAAAAAAAAAATGGAAATTATTGAGCTCCTATGTCAACGGCGATGACTCGTCACCGCAATTTTTTAAACATTAAGTATCACTTTGAGAAACACTTTAGAAGTGCATTTCGGTGAGATGATCTACTACGCCCCTTGCTCACGTCAAGCCAAAAAGCAAAAACTTCCCGTTTAAAAAGTTAGGAGGGTGCAAGGGCATCTGGTGCCTCGAGTGAACACTCCACTTTGCACCCTACCCCATGCTCACCATTAATTTAAGATACGAGATCCACAAGGATCTTGCATGGGCCTCTTTGCATGGGCTTTTACGTGTAAATTTATACATGGGTTTGAACAGACGTCGAAAGATGGTATATTTCTAGACCCATTTGTTCGATTTTGAAACCGAGGAAAACCAGCAATGCTTTTTGAAGATTATTTCCACAGCTTTGATTCAATTACGTTTGAAATTTTATGGTATATTTATGGTACCTCCACTGTTCCAAGTTTCAGATCAGTCGGATTTGTGTGCCAGAGATCACATGGGGAAACTTGAAATTTACAAATCGTTCTCGGTACACAATCTTCACTCACCATCAATTTTTAGAACCTTAATATGCGGAAAAGGCCAGGTGGACGAAGTTTTGACGATTCGAACCAATTTATTCACATGGGTTCCCTTAAAATCTATGTGTTACACAATCCTGCACAATACTCCATGCTACCCATAGCTCCGAATGATTTAGAATCATATATGAATATGTATTCCTTTCCTAACTCAACCGGGCATTCCTGCATTGACAAAGTGTTAGAATATGTTATAAAAATACTCGTTACTTTCTTTAGAAACTAATCCTAAAATCATGTCCTGTACATGTGATGTTTTCCGTTTTTTTTTCAAATTTTTTTAGAAATTTTTCAAATTCAAGCCCTTAGGGTTTTAATATCAGAGAGCAATACACGGTCTTCTTCCTTCAAATATCCGCACAAAATGATTCATCCTGCACTCTGCCTCCCAAAGGGTCGGGCGTCCGGAGTTGAGGGTCGAAGGTTGAGGGTCGAGGGTGGCGGCTATAGAGAACAAGCTAAATGAGAGGCAGGCATCACCACGTATAGTTATACACCTTCAAAAAATATATAGCTATACATGTATTCCACTCACCTACCTACCAACCATCCCAGTGCTTTTCATCGACTGACTATGTCTAGGTCTAGCCTGAGCTGCAGAGCTACGAGAAGGAATTTGTGGAATGTATTTTCAGGGCCTGCATACGTACCGATCGCCCAGCTCTAAGACCAAAGATTTTCTCACGAAAATAGAACGAAAAAATGTTCAATGTCTCGCGTTTCCGTAATATAGATCGGTATGCCTTCGAAATTGCATTCATTTTCTCCTCAATATCTGAAATACATTAACTTACTAATATTCGATTCCATATATTATGTACCTATATAATATAAATTAGGGTGAATCGAAAATTCTGAAAACTGCTGGCTACCCTCAAAAATCAAAGATATCGCTGAAATAAAGGTCTCCGTGAAACGATTTGATTTTTTGACAATATTTACAGGGGGCGCATTTTTAGCGTTAAATTCACTATATTACTGATAAACGGTAGCAGATCATTCCAAAAATTCTGATTTTTTTGTATAAGGTACCCAGATATGTACTCTTTCAAACCCATATTCGGGGAACATTAACAAATGATTTATATCTTTGAAAAAAAAATCTGAAAATCAATATTGTCACTTTTTTTCAAATAATTATCATTGAATATTGATTTTTTTTTTTTTTTTTTCTTCTAAAACGTTTTTGTATTCCTTCCATCTTTTTTTTCTTGGTATCAGTATTGCTTACAATGCGAAAATTGCTGGAAAATAAATCTTTATTTTGGAAATTTGAATATTTTATTGATTAAAATAGTAAAAATATTGACTTTCAGAGATTTTTTTCGATGATGTGAACCATTTGTTAATGTTCCTCGAATATGGGTTTAAAAGAGTACATGTCTGGGCACCTTATATCAAAAAATCCGAACTTTTGGAATGATCTGTTTATACAATACCTGCAATAGTATACGAGAGAGTTTTAATGTAATAAGTACGTATAGCTGAAGAAGTCCCAACAAGTTTTTTCAACTTTTTGAACCAGGTTCTAAAATCTAAGGGCTTATTTATTCCATCATGGAATTGTTTGTTTCAAAGGTCTGGCACGGTGATGTCGAGCGAGAGGAAAGCACTGTGAGAATAACGACAGCTGCCCATTTTGTTTATTTTAAATTTGATAATACTTTTTTTCCTTCTTTATATCTACTTATATTTGTTTCTTTTTCACTCTTCGCAGCAGACTCAGCGAGCATTTAGATTGGGGAAAAAGACGGCTTTGGTGCTTTGAGCCACGGCGCCAACCTCACGATTCTCTGAGGTTTCGGCTTCGAACGAATCTCCAAGGACGTCGATAAGGTCCAAGAAGCGATTTAGAGATCCCCGACCGATTGAATTGTCTGCGGTTAGGGCGGAAGCACTTTTAATGGGAACTGATCCATCCTCACGATCCTCGGGATACCCTGGTATTCCATTACACATGTAGCAGTACCAGTCTTAGGATATACCATAAATCTTAAATATAATACATACAGCTTTCCCTTTTAGGATTTTACTGACTGTGGCTGTTACTACTGTTACGTATATATAGCCATAACTATATGCATATACTACAGATATTATAAAAATTTGGATCGTAAATCCTGTAGCTTGAGAATCCATTCCTCCAACCCATCGAATCGCTGCCTCATATCCTGGCTACTTTCTTTCTTCTTGTTTTGTTCATTGATTTTTGTTCATTTACAGAAAATAGAAATTCCGAATGAATCTTCGGTCGACGTTAGAGTCAGTTAAATTTGTGATAAATGATGAATATTTGGAAGATCAATCGTAGATATTGGAGTTATGCGAAGATATTCTCATTATGAATAATGTCGCAGGATATAGAGATATCAGTATAAAATAGAATAGGCTATTACCTATCTTTGAAAAGTTTCCTCGTGTTCAATTCTTCAAGACCTAAAACGTCCCGAGTGAACTAAACGACGTCGGTCGCAGCTAGACGACTACAAAAAACAATTAATACACAGAGAAAGAAAGGTAAGAGATATGATCTCCCTAAAAGTTGCGTAAACTTTGTCGTGCTTGTTAAAAATGTTTCGTTCTTCGAATACTACAAGACAAAAAGATCTAAGAAATTATTAATGAACCTAAGTAAGTACTTATATCCAAACAAAATGATAATAGTATTGATAATGAGGCAAAGTAGAAAACAAGACAAGAAATTTTCTTCCAAGAAAACTATCGCTGAATTTTTTAATTTTTAATACCACAGAAATCGTACGGATTATCTAACGAATTTTTTAGTCTTATTATTATAATCTGTAGTGAATTTCAATAATAACTGTTACCTGTTGGTAGAGCAACAGAGATAATCAATTAATTTGTTACATACAAACCTGCGGTATCAACGGCAAAGCTCTGCTTTGATATAATACAACCGCAGTAGTTGATTATTACGGGCGAATGTTGCCAGCTGATAAGAGATATCGATAAATTGGTTCGTATTCACCATAGATATCAGAGCTTTGATCACGCTTAATAACATAGAATGTGTATAGCTTTGATTTCCATGCAAAGCCTTGCATGCGATGTGTTTATAAGGATAGTAGATCATACCGAATAATTGATCCACGCAGATATTATATACGGCGTTAATTCTATAGTAGAAAATTGAATATATACAATAGTATGAAAGGTTTAATTCCGTTGTTATTATAATTTTCTGCATGAATTTCGGAAAAATTTAAGCGAAGGCATTATATGTGTTATAAGCATCTATTGTACATATATACAAACGGTACTGTAAATCTGAAAAAAGAAAAAAAATAGAAATAAAAAACTACGGGCCGTTAAGCCATTTAGAAAGTATGGCAAAATCCCTGAATACAAGCAGTCGAGCGAAAAGATAAGCGCCCGTTCACTGTCAGGATTAGTACATGTATTCAATTACGACAGGTACCACGCGAGGGTTAAACTAATCCTGCAAAGTATACCGTTTGCTAAACGGACCGAGCTTAAGCCATGGCATCGTTTTACCGCCTATAAATAGTTTCGTCTTTTTCTAAACTTCCTAATAACTAGATGTAGTAGGTACATTATACGTTGTATGAAAACGCGATTGTATTAACTGAAATGATTGCTGAAACCAAAAATAAACGAAAAAAAAAAAAAAAAACTTCGAAATTCTGGAATTAACGGAAATCATGAAATGAGATTGATTCACTGATATATAGGTAAAGACTGTCGCGTTAATCTTGTACGTCAAATTAAATGTCACATCTAAGAACTCAACAGATAAGAAAAGTTTGCTAACAGAATAATTGTCGCGAGATACGCTTATGAATCATATTGTCGTCACCTAGTACTGCTTCGCGTGTAGTTAACTTATTGCTCAATTGTAAGTTTTAATTGTCACCACTCATTATTTGAGGAATGAGAACATCACGCTACTTTTAACAAATTTAAAGTCCAAGGCCATCTCCTTACGAGGATCCTAACAGTTTTCAAAGTTAATCATTTTTCATGCACCATCAGTTTCGGATCAGCTTGATATTTTGAGAGGCAATTTCATCTGTGGAAGTAAAAGTGTTGGTACTTTCCATCCTGCAGATAGACAGGGGCTTAATGTGGTACAGGGACATAAATTTTGAAATTTTCTTTGCCGAAGTGTCAATTGCGGTAATGAATTGCCAAAGCTGGAACAACATTTTGACGATGTTTCAATTGCTCGATTCATCACGTGAGTTATCTTTTTATCGACGTCGTTTATGTCACCCTGCAAGATTACACTCCGAAGATGTAACTATGAGATGTGTTGTTGGTTTCTTGCTTATATATAGCTGCTGACTGACACAGAAGAAAAAATATCGGTTGTTGCAGTGTTATACGCGAGTAGAGTTCGACCGAAGCTGTCCCACAGAACGTCGATATGTCTAAACTGTCGGTGAACAATATCCATTTATCTCAATGTGTTCAACTAGTTGGAAACATGTCGACGCAGCGTTAACTTACTGAGTGACTGGTTGGTTCGTTGGCTAACTGCAGGCGTTCTCGTATATCGTTATATCTGATCGTTAAGTTTGGCAAAATATAATTGTTCGTATCGGTTGTACACTTTGCCAGGATACCACGATGAACTTTTATTTTCGGTATAACATTTCTCATTATCTCCAAATGAGGATACACCCCTGTGCACTCAGGACCTAAAAAGCTGTCTCTGGTTCCTTTCTGGGGCAAAACTCTTTGTTCCCCGTTTTCCTTAGGATGTTTAATATCTGAGATAAGTTTAATCGAGTTTTTCTCTTTAGGTATAGGTAAGGTAATCTTTACCAAAGTACTGTGAAAGATCATGGGAGTGAAGATACGAAAAATGGTTGTCACGGTGATCTGGCTTTTACAAATTTACTATTATACATCCACAACGCGTGTAATTCAATCAACTGACTGGCATGAAGCTTATCGGAAGCTGTTGCCCCCGACTTGAAGTCATTAATATTAAAAGCCGATTGCCTCTCGAGCCGATAACCGGAATCAGTGTGTGTATGTACGTAGGTGCGCAGAGCGTCTGCAAGTTTGGAATAAAATTATAGACAGAGGTTTTGGTGTCTTCTTGGCGTTTTATAGTCGATTAGAAACACGTACGGTGAACCGAACCATGAAAGAAATTAATATTTAGGCCATGAAGTGGGATAAATATGATAAACCATGACACGTTAAGATATCGTCATTCCGACGGGATTCTTCCTCTCTTTCTTCCTTCTCTTTTCTTTTTTCTTTTTTTTTTTTTTTTTTTACCGAGAACGTGGTTTCCCATGGATAGGAATAATGCGAGTAAGTCGGAGGCAGTAGCTTAGGAATGTCGTCCAATGAGGCAGTTGGGTGTCGCGGAAGCCTATAACCAGCAATACTACACACGAAACAGCCTCGTTATGTTTTTTGTAAGGGAAGGACGGAATTCATTTCATCTTCCTGTGTAAAGAATAAGCTGAAATTTCTACCAAGGAAAAGCTGGAATATTTTCAATTAGTGAAAAAGAAGTTAATGGTAAAAATTCAGCCTCACGTTACGCTGCTTTAATTATAGATAATGGTATCTGGCTCGATGTTGCGTTGAAACAACGAAAGATTCGAATCAAAATTTTCGGTTTTTTTTTCAGTTTTTACAGCATTCCTTTGGTATAATCGGTAGATCGTATTTTACGAGCGTGAAGACGTATCGTGCGATGAGTAACCAGCCAAGAGCGTATGGTATTTTAATCTGTCAGTATAGTTATAAGAGACGGGGTACCTGAGACTAAAAGTGAAACTAAAAGGAAAACTGAAAGGACTATACTAGTGGAAGGCAGACGATAAAAAAATCCCAAAGCCTTTGCAGGGTAAAACTCGGTGTAGTATGTAGTCTTAAGTGCAATTTAATGTACTTCGCGCAACATGAGACAGCAGACAAGTTGCCTTGCCAGGAGCCAACATTGTTCTTATGTACAATCAATTCGCTACGGTTTCGCGCTAAGCCAAGTATTTACACATAGGTATCAGTATATCGCGAAGAACTATTGACCCAATGCCTGCTGTGGTTTACTTTACAGCATCGTATTCGAGGAAATTTCATCTAATTAATGGCTAAAGCGATAAAAGTCATTCGACTTAATCATCGTTTCTCAAAAATCAATGCTTGCGTATGAATGGATTTCACGTTTTTTATATTTTTGCGTAAAAATAGAGCATATTCACATCCTTCGAATATACGTGTGATATTTATTTGTTCAGTGACGATTTGGTCCTGATCAAAACTTGTGTGTTTTTTTTTTTTAGGCCAAATTCCGAAATCTTAAAATCCCGAACTTTGAAAATTTCGGATTTGAATATTCCCGACTCACAGTTTTAAGAAACGGTATTTCCCCAAAATTCTGCATGGGCGATTTAAAAAACTTTGAAACGAAGAACACCGAGAGTTCAAAATTCCGAAAGCCCAATCCTATGACATTTGAAATTCACAGTTGTATTCATTCAGTGTTTATGATAACTCGGGCTGTATTGATCGCATCAAAACCAATAAGTGGTCAAATTACTCGTCTCGAGGTGGACTTTTGGAAAAAAAAAAAGAGTTTCAAGATCCTATCAATTATTTATGATATCATGAAGTTATCGATCGAAGTAGATAAAATGAGTTTCCGTAAAAAGGACCTCGACTGGAATGAACTTGTTTTTGTCTTCACATCCTGAGAAATAGACCAAAATTTTTGGATTCTCAGGCTTTCGGAGTTGTGAGCTATCTGCATTCCGACATTTTGGAATTTTAATGTTCTAAACCTCAACGTTTCAGAAAATTCTAAATCCGTGAATTGCATTAGTAAATAACAAAAGGAACGTATTCATACTCGAACTCATACTGGCAAGCATAATGGTTAAAACGCCGGTGAAAAGACCTGAATCATTCCCAGCTGGTTTTCTTTTGCATAAAACAGACAAAATTTGTGAACAAAAATCCTCCGACTTTTGTGCTATGCCTCGATATATTGGTATGATTGTGAAACGAATAATAAAAACGATATATCTGATGGAAATACCTAACTACCAAGCCGCGAAGTGACGTTTGAACTCGACGTTGGATCCAAGATCTTAAGCGATGCTATTTGCGGAAACTGAAGGTAGAAGACAAGACGGTAAGATTAACGACGCGGGATTCTTTGTCAGCTTCAATCTGACTCCGAAAGACTTATGAGTCTCAATATATTGACGTTACTGGAAACGCAGTGTCCAATGCAGAATATCCAAAACGTTGTGACATCGCAGAAGTCCCGCTGATTTTTCGGCGAATTAAAAACTTGAGAGAGAAATAAAATATGGAGATAAAACGGAGTCCCCATTAATTATTGGCAGAATGATGGAGATTTCGCAGTTTTCCGAGACACCTAAATTACTACCCCTGACTTTGAGGAATAAATTTGGATTTTATGCCCAAGTTACAGACCAGCGCGGTGGTGTGACAAGAATCTCTTCTTGATCACTTAAGAATTCAAAATGGTGAAAAATTTTCGCCAGGAATTAACTCGCGATAATTTCAGCTTTCGCCAGCTCAGCACTTTGGTATAAGGTATAAGGTATACTACCTACTTTGCGACATGAAAAATATTGAATTTTAAATCGTCCTCGAAGATATTATAATTCGTTTTTATAACACCAATTTATTACAAAGCATATTTTTATGCCTGAATTATACACACGTTAAGCTTGAGCGATAATAATTGCTGATCACGCCGTTGCACGCGCCCTCAGGCACCCCTAATAGTATTATATCTGGATATATTCCCTCGTATAATCTACGTTATTTTTCCAGACCACTAAAACCTAAAATTAGGTAGGTAATTCATTTCGGATAAATTGATCATACCTACACGAAATTTTCTAATCATCGAAGTAAAGACGGCCGAAAATTTCAAACCGGGTCTTTTATCTTGGCGATGAATTTATACAGAGAAAAAAGGCAGACGAAGAGACAAAACACTTTTACAGTTTCGAAGAGGCACAAGGTCGGATGCAGGCTATATTTAAATTCGTTATTTATTGGATTCTTCACGGCCTATCACGGTATTTTTTAACCAAATCCTTCGCATTCTTTTAACGAGTGTGTCTTCACTTTAAATTGGCAAGAATTCGGCAATCGTTAATTATTATTTAAACGGTATTCCGGTTGGCCAATATAGAAACTTTACTTCTCCCGATCTCTGTACACTCAGAAAAAGGTCTTGTTGACACAACCAAAATTTGGTTATTATATGCACAATCACATTTTTTGTTCAGTCAATCAAATTTTTTGTTCAGTCAACCAAAAATTTCGTTCGGATAACCAAAATTTTGTTGGGAAAACCAAATTTTGTTGGGACAACCAAAATTTTGGCTATTCCAACAAAATTTTTGGTTTACTGAACAAAAAATGTGATTGTGCATATAATAACCCAAATTTTGGTTGTGTCAACAAGACTTTTTTCTCAGTGTATCAAATCAGCATTTCGTCACCGCATGTGGAATTAAGCAAAGCGAACAAGTGAATCTTTGAATTGAAACAAATATTGTCTTAGATGAAAGGAGCATTCATTTCACAACCCACGACCGTAAATCATAATTCTAATATCCGGACTAACAGACAGATTCTAGGATATTAAAGTCCGCCGTTTGCCAGCAATAACTTTTACGGATTTCGATATACTAGCTATACGAGCTATTGAAACAGATAAACTTAAGGCTGTAGAGGGAACAGACTAAACATTCGTCAAATACTTTGGTGGAATTTAATACAAGCTTAAATCCCAACGGTCGTTAAATCGTTTCACCAGATCTCAAGGTGATTTGAAAGATATAGAAGCATCAAGTTAAGGACCGGGTTAACTGAGCTTAATCCACGCTTTATGCGACCCTTAGCCATATAGACCTTCGAACTGAAACTTGTTTATTTTCTACATGTCGTTTACGTTTAGTTTTCATACAGATAGACAGACAAGCATGTATATATACTAGTAGCACTTTACGACTTAGCTGACGTGATTCCCAATTGCTCATCCCCCACGTGGTCGAGATCATTAAACGTTTCTTTTCTTCCATTTATTTCGTGGAATTCAGAAATTAGAAAAGTTCATGCTATATACGTATATGTGAAAATACGAGTTCAACTCTTCTCGCCGCTAGAATCCAACTGAAAAGCTATCTTTGGACAATAAATATACACATAACAGGTTCAAGTAAAAGTAATATCGAATCCTGACTATACAGGTATACGTGAATCCCTGACTTTAACGACCACGTAAAGTCGGCTTCATTTCACGAAGCAATGCATAGTCTTGGAAATCGTCGAGCCAATTACATCCTTTTCCAATCCCACCAAGGAGCTTAAACCTCCATTGGAACTTTCGTAAAAATATAAATATATGTGTACCACACTCGCATATATAGATATATACCTACATACATGCACTATGCACCTATATACGCTGTACAGGTGAAAGAGTGCAGCGAAGGTGGATGTGGATGCGGATGTGGATGTGGATGTGAATGTGAAGGCGGAGGAGGAGGCGAGAAGGACGCACATCCAGGTATATACCAATATATACACTTTCCTCTAGGTATGCAGTTCGCCAGGCACCTGTCTGGCCACCTTATGGCCGGTTTCCTGTTCCCAAAGAGGCACCCTCGCCCAAGGCATATATCTGAAGAAGACGCGGACCTAACAAGGGCTGCGTATGGGTACATTGCAGCCCGGCTCTTTCTGTGCAGGTACGTATACCTACATTCGTCTACTATCTGTATACGAAATACGATGTAAACCATTGTATGCGATAGTTTCTCAGTTTGCGCAACAACCACACATTTACACACACAGTATATATGGATACCCTACTGCATACCCAACATGGCAAACGCACTGGACTCTTCATCTAGCCTCCAGCATCTGTCCATTTCTGGCTGAAAAAAACCATCAGGGTACTTCAAGTCACTTTTGGTCACGACGTATACGTCCGGACTAAAGATCAGTGTCCGTTAATGGATGATTCGATGTTTAATCCAAAGTCAATATTTCCGAAATTAGATACTATATTGATTTCCAGAGAAACGATCTTAGCAGTTTTGAACATTCTTATTTACAGTTTTTATCAGCTTGTTAGGGCGGATAGCATACAGAATAATTACGCGTGAGGTTTACTCTCGATCTTTCTCACCTTTTGAGTGATGAGAACTGGAAAATGGTACGATAATGGAATAACTGGCGAATAACAGAATAATAGAACCCCGGGTTCTATTTTATATTTAGTTTATTAAATATGAACATTTATGCGAGAGTATATCTGCGTACGGTTTGAATAGAGGGTAAATAGTTTCTCTCGATAAATCAATAAGTAGATTAGTATTGAAGTGATGTTACAGCATCGAACTACAAGGGGGGTAGTAGATACATACTACATGCGAGGAAGAACGATTGGATAAGTGATAAATGACTCGGTGATATTCGCACAACTGTTGTCCACTGCCATTCCCAGCAGCTGACTAGCGTAACATATGGCCAGACAATATCATACACCCTAAAGGTTTATGAGCACAGGGAAAAAGTTTCAGAATTTAACGGGGAGATTGAAGCTTAAGGTTTTATAATCAGAATCGTGCATGTCGATTTCAGCGATTACGTATATTACCTATATACACATTGTCAAGATGATTCATAAATACTACCTACACGGAGAGAAATGTCAAGTAAATATTCCTATGCAGCATGGTAACGGTTACCATGCTCTATATTGCTCTATAGTTTGTATATAAACTAGTTTGTATACAAACTATAGAGCAATGTAGAGCATGGTAACCGTTACCATGCTGCATAGGAATATTTACTTGACATTTTTCTCCATGTTTGTGAAATATAATTATTACTTTACCAATTTTATCAACTACTGCAGGTTACACCTATTGGCAGAAGACTGGAATACTGATGAATCAGTACCTATACTGGGGTAAGGCGAACGAAATAAATTTACCGTTATAAATCACCACGGCGTTAACACCTCTAAGATAAAGATCGAGTGATTGTATAGAACGGAAAGTATAATGCATATTAATACAGGCTTCTCTTGATTCTATAGCCATACCTACACGTATACCTATACACGTATCAGTTAACCGTTTGTCTCACGATACGAAGAATTACTTTCTTTTGAACTCTTCACTTTTTTTACGTTCGAGAATTAAGCCCAAAATAGGAATAATCGGCGTTGTGGATTCGCAATCCAACTTGATATCATTTTTTTTTTTTCTTCATCTTCATTCATACCAAACTAATCTTGAAGAGTCGATCTTCAGTACTACTCTATGCTCACTCACATTTTATATGGTTGAATTAGAGCCGAGTTTTAAACCGCATTGTGGTTTGTAGAGGTCAAGTCACATCAATAGATCAGTGTAAAATTGCAGCTAACCACAATGCACTGCGTATATATGAGACGATTGTCTTCGATTAATATCGCAAGGACAAAACGCAGTTTCCTAATCATACGTCGATACAATTTGCGTGTGGAGTTGCTGTGCTTGATTGTCTACGAGTTCATTATCTGAGACTTGCGAGAAGCATAAAGATTGCGTTATTTATGGATTCGAAGTTGAAAACGGAAACAAAATTCTTCAAATATAGATCGCTAAGTGTTTTCAAGTACCTAAGTAGACAGAGTGCAAAATAAAAAATAAAATAAAAAAAAGATCCGGAATATCTTACAACGAAGAAAATCAGGAACCGACGAAGGTTTTTTTAAATTTGAATAAAATGGTAATTGGTAGACAGAGGCTTACCATAATTGTAACGAAATTTAAAACCCCAAGTTGGTTAATGAATTCAAAATAATATAAATTTTTTATTTTTTTAATTTTTTTTCCTTCTCATTTAACAAATCGAAGATGTGATGTATAACATCGATTCATCGTATGATCGAATGGTTGAATACGTAGATTCTAAAAATATTTTTAATTCATTGAACCACCGGCTTCATTACCATATTCAAATTTAACCTCAGGTCGCGGCTAGTCATATACAATTTCTTAGCAGCTGAGTTGGAAGATAAAAATTATTTACCACCTATGACTTTAGCCTGTCTATCTGCCTGTCTGTCTGTCTATCTGACTGTCCGATTAGTCGAGGAATTCCTGCTTCAAACTCATACCCTATTCTTGTAGCAGTACACTGTTCTTCTGTTATATGCATACTCGCTGTACAATTTCGAGTGATCTCATATTTACTGCAGAAAAGTAAAATAATTTAACCAGTATTGGTGTAGGCGATAGAAGTTTTGAAATCAGATTAATGTTTTCCCATTTTTTTTTACAGTTTTTCCCAAAATTTGTCAATTTCAAGATAAGCAGATACCTACTTGTTAGCGATATAATGCATATCGGATTATTATACGAGACTCCAGGGAGTGTTGAACAATGATAAGGGAACCTGATTTTCTACAAAGGTGTAGAAGAGAAAAAAAAAAAAAAAATTCAGATGAAAATGCAGAGATTAGAATTTTTCCTATTTCCATAAACTTGCATAGAACAATATATTCTGGTTTTTGATGACCGGTCATTGAAAGAGGTTCGTAAAAAAAATGTCTCCACGTCTAACGCGGATATCCCAGACTCCATTGACGCCAAACCTTGACGAGGATACAGTTTAGCTATAACTAGGAAAAGATAATATCATACAAAGAGCTGAATGCCTTTGCAACGTTGGACCCGTATAGTCGATTCATGGTGTCGGATGTACCGAAGCTGAGGGTTTTTTTTCCTGCGGTAAAGTCGTACGAAAAGAAACCGAGAGTAGATTTGTACAGAAAATATGAAAAGCAAATCATTTTTGCTTTCCTAAGTTCAAATCGAGTTTCATAATTCGCGAAATAACGCGATTTTTTTTTTTCGTAAAACTTATCCGGAATGAACCATAACCCGAGTTTCGAATAGACCTGGAACGAATGCTGCAGGTTCATTTAAACGCATCTGTGTTAAACGAAAGCTAGGAGAAAGGGAGATGATATGCACCTTCGTTAGGCAAATCTAGAACGCGCCAAATGCTTTAGGGTTGCATTGTTTTACGTAATCACCACCTGTCTCTGGACTGCGATGAGATCAGACGCGATTTATGATCCCTAGGACTGTTGGAGCCAAACTACCCCTCCGCCTGAATGAGAAGTTGAATCTACTGTTTTTGAGACGAGAATTATATCGATCCTCGACTAATCAAAAGTTTATCAGTGAAACTTTGAAAATTCAATTTTCAGTTCATTATTTTTATGGACAATGTTGGTAAATTATTCATTTTAATCAGTGAGACAATTAGTTGCGATTTTCTTTTCTCTGAATTAACTAAACAGGATTTGGATTTTTTTTTTTTTTTTTTTTTTTAATGAATTAGACGAGATATATCAGCTCGGTTCCGTGCCAAGTTCATATGAGGGTGGTTGGGAACGAGGTAAAGAGAAAAAAAAATGCAAATTGTGAGAGATACGCGATTTGTACATTTGTGGAAAACACAGAGAGGGATGCGTGACTCCCTGCAGTTTCCCGAATAAATTAATACGAGCAAACGCGTGGGAGAATTAATTTCTGAATGTGAAAAGGCCGTGAGAGTAAAATCGAGGGTGTAGAATTCTCTAACAGCACATTCCCCTGCAGTGGTACAGGAAAATAAGAGAGAGAGAGAGAGAGAGAGAGAGAGAGAAGAAATTTTAATAAATCACCAAAAATATTTGAAATACTCAAAATACCATAGAGAAAAGATTGAAAAGGTTCATTCGACGCGGTGACAACGGAGGCTTAAAATTCTTCCCACCGACGATTAAATATCTAAAGTTCAATTCAAGAACGGGTCCGAAGATTTACCGGGCCTTGACGAAGGCTGAAACAAAGGGAAATAAGAAAAGAGAAATAAAAAAAAAAAAAAACGGAGATACGAAGATAGAAAAAAATTAATACCCACATTAGTAATGAAAAATCGAGGCACGTTATGGAAATAAAAAATAATATCTTTATTTCGAACGAAGTTCGATCGCTTGGAGAAATAATTCCTCGTCTGAGTAGCTGGCGGCAGCATTCCGTGGAAATAATATTATAATTTATTGATTTTCATTTTTATTGATCACAGCAGTAGTAATAGTAGTAATAGTAGTAGTGGTACAGGGCTATATAGCGCCTCTAGTTAGAGTCACGTCACGTACTCGTTGTATTTCTGTACTTAGTTGTTTTTTTTTTTTTTTTTTTTTTTCACACAACTCGATATAGCAGAAGTACTCAGAACTATAATAAGTCTACGATACCGTGGGACTTCGCTTTTCAATTAGCTAGAATTTAATGAAAAGTAGATTAAATCAATGAGCTCGCAGGGTGTCGAAAATGTGATCGAATTTTTTCATGTTCGGGTCGAATCTTTCCCCAAAATTAACGCGGGTGCATATAAAATCAACGAATATAGTGCTCTCCAAATTTTTCGTAGTATAAATCTTGCCACTTTTAATTCTACACCAAAATAAGAGTGAAACTTTTCTCTAGCGGAACGAGTATTTCCCCTGTTTTTTTTTTTTTTTTTTTAACTTTTTTGAACAGTTGAAAAATTTAGAGAGATGATTCAAAAATTTTATCCCATCGTCTTAATGAAAATGAATCCAATCAATGAGCTCTTGGGGTGTCATAAAATTTGATCAAACCTTTTCACACCGTTCATTTTTTCCCAAATTTAACACCGTCACATTTGTATAGTGACGTTTAATGTATTGGGGAATATTTCGGTGCGGGAAGATCGTTGAAGAATGCACGTTATCCGAGCCGAAAAAGTTTCGTTCTATTTGCTCAATTCAGTCTGGAAAGTGAGTTCATGGAAACATAATGCGTCGAATAGGCACCGTGCTGAATGGGGTTCGATATTGGTTGACCCTCCAGCACAATGGTCCACCATGGGCGGTCCCCTAGAGTCTCGACTCAAGGCCTAAGTTGTGGCCATGGGAACCCATGAAATGGAATCAAACACTTACAATGGTATATAATGCGCTTTAAAACTGCCTTTTACCTGTACAGGTCCTCGTAAAATGTACTAAATTAAAAATAAAAAAATGTTAAATCTCTCGCACGTTGTATAATCCACCTTGCTTATCGAATAAAGAAAACCGATCACAGTAGCTACGACGTACATTTGTCCACCATTAAGTCGATAATTTATATGAAAGGTCAGTCAGTTGTATATAATAAATGGATTTGCACAATACCCTGAAGAAAATATGAAGGTACGTAATATTAAACAAGTTATTTTTATGCCTCGTACATCGTGTAGAATAATGAACTAATTCAATTAATAAAAGCAAATCATTTTTTTCATTTTTTCATTAGTTTGATAGAGAATTTTGTATCAAGCTTCTGGAATGCCACCAACGTTGTATATTTGAACGTCTGTATAATCACAAGAATTGCACTAGCTATGAAAAATTTGGTTCCATCAGGCGGGTTTACCGGCTTTTAAATTTCAATCAATAATTATGACGCAGATATAATAATTGACTCTATTTATACGAGAGTCCAGTCTGCGGTATCGTTTAAAAAGTGTACATGAGTAAATGTGTGTACCTATATCGATCCTATGTATTTTTTTCAATGTCCATTTAACGGATTTATAAAATCTGGGGAAACTATACAGACGACTGAGAGAAGACACTCTCATCATCGTATTTATTACCATTTTTCGACATTCTATAAGAGACAAAATTATTCCCCACTACAACGTTTCCGGGAAATATATACCTACTTGGTTTATTTTCACCCCGTAGAGAAGAGTTAGTCTATAAATCACGGAGGCAGGTACTTGGAAACGATACATTATCACATGTCGTGGGTAAAATCTCGACGAGAAGATGAAGGGTCTTGAAAAATGTCATACCTATACGTAATTATAACAATGTTGAAAATTTTTAAGTTCCCATCAAGAAATGCATCGATGCATAGTACGAATTAATTATTTTCACATGCAAGAAGCGGAAAGGAAAGAATTACTGAAATTCTTAGCAAATTTTTTTCGCACAATAGTAAAGCTAGGGGACGAATTAATAATTTCAGGGGTTTGGCACTCAACCACATTCAATTTTTAAGAAAACTCGTATGAGATTGAATTTGACCTGTTCGTAAATGTCGATGAAAATCTATAACAGAACGATACATGGCCTAAGCTAATATTTATATACGTGCACATATAAATATATGACTTCTGTACATACGATTTAAGAATTCTTGTCTAAAATGACTACGAAGAATTTCTTGGAGAAGAAGCTAACACACACTCGTTTCTATTCTGGTCTATCGGATTTTCGTACCCTAAAGTCCGATGTAGAAAACTAATGAAATATATATTGAATAAGTTAGAATTAAGTAAACTTTGTCGATTCTATTCCGTTGCGAAGAATTAATTCTGATGAAAAACCGTCCGAAATTATTTGACCTAGAAGATGATGGTATGACGTAGTTTACTCCCGAAATTGAAAACAGCAAGAATATCCTTTACGACTCTTGGTAAAATTCCAATTCACGAAAATATCCGCGATTTTTACTAGCTTTATATCTAGAATGGAGTAAAATGGTGATATTTCATCAGTTGACCCGAAAATATGGACCATAAACTATTCCACCTAGTCCGTGACCTAGAATAACGTGACAAATTTTACAGCGAAAATCTATATGGGGCGAAGATTGATCGCCAAGTTTAGAAAATATTTTCCCAATCTCTACCAGTTTTAAAAACGTAAAATCAGCATGTGCGATTTCTTCGTTTCGACATCCTCTTTCAGAAAAAAATAGTACTGTCCATAAACACCATGCATGGTGCAAAGGATTGACCAAGATCGACCGAGGCGTTATTTCTGAATGGCCTGCCGGAAAATTTGTTCGCACCTTTGATTGAAATTTCGAAATTCGCGAAATCCACGAAATTTTGTAACTTTGATTCAAAATAAGCGAACTGGACTGAAGCTTTTTCAGCTTTTAGCTGCTATGAAGTGTAGAAAATTTCTACAGCCAAGAATATTTTGATGCACTGTACATTTTGAGCAATCGCGACGGTCAATTTTCGGCGACTTTATCCAATAAGCATATTATTTCAATATGTGGGTATGCTGGTTAATCGATAAGTTGAAAAACGAACGAATGGTTGGATGGATGAAAGAAGGGACTTTGAATGGCACGGTATTGTCGGCGGGTAGACAGCCGACACAATGATAGCCAGAACCAATTAAAAGTGAAACTGTTCGAGTATCGTTATTCTTAGCCAATCGATTCGCGTGTACCCATATACATACCATTACGAATTTCCACCATAAAGGTGGCTTTTGTCCCGACGGAATCCTTTCTGTTTTATTATGTTATAACTTTCGACTGCTTGATCGGTAAAATTTCCGACTAAACGAACACACAATACACCATTGTGAAATATTTTCGGGAATCAAATCAGAACGGTTACAAAATTTATAATAAAAATAAAAAAAAAAAAACGCAATGAAAATTGGCAGAGAATATACGTTGTAGATACCAATAACATAAAGTGCAGCCATGTGCCATACGACATTTTATATATTACATATGTACATTACCTATTTACTGCATTTACGAACTTTTCAAAAAGTATAAGTACCCAGATTCAAATTTATTGCCATTCGTTAGTTCTGCACCGTAAAATTTTATACTTTCTTCTATATCTATACGCAGGAAAAGAGTAAGAGGGATATTGTAGAGAGATAGAGATATTGGGGGTAGTTTAGACGAAGACAATAGACTCGACCCAATTCTTGGAGCCCTAGTGATGTAGGAATACATCCCCCATGAGACGCGGAGAGAAATATCCTGGCGTAGCCAAGTCGCGTGGAAAACGCATATTTGCTGTTCAAAACAAGATGGAAATAGATTCACTTGGTCCCGTTAGATTAAAAAATAACTAGACTTGCCTTGGCCAGATCTATTTAGGCTGTAAGTCTACTATGTGGATACATCTATTCCCATTCAGAATTTAAACCGGCTCTCAAAATTTACATCAGCTGGGTATAGAAAACGAAAACCACGATTCTCATCGTTTCGTTTGACGTTCACTTACTCGCACTCAATTCTATCGATCATTTAGAATAATTGAATCGCACTAAAAACTACAAATCTTTAAAAAATGTCCAAAAAATTAGCAAAACTGATGAACAAAAATGATTAGTTTTTCTTATTAGAATGGATTTTTCCACTGAACTCGTGCAAGTGGTTAAATGTACGTCGAACTATTCGAACTAATAAAAATTAGTCCAAATTTAGGAATATAGACAACGGACATTTTTTAATTGTGGTCGAAGACGTGTGTCTTCTTCTATAAGGACCTCGGAGTACATATTGCACTTGATCTTTACCATGTGATGGTAAAAAGGACACAGCTGCACATCGCGAGTGAAAGCGAATATTAATTAACAGTAAGAAGATCTTGGAAAATTTTTAGTTAAATAGACTCGTTTAAACTTTGAAATAATCCAATACAGTCACATCAGAAAAAAGGTCTTGTTGACACAACCAAAATTTGGTTATTATATGCACGATCACATTTTTTGTTCAGTCAATCAAATTTTTTGTTCAGTCAACCAAAAATTTCGTTCAGATGAACAAAATTTTGTTGTGACAACCAAAATTTCGGCTATTCCAACAAAATTTTTGGTTGACTGAACAAAAAATGTGATTGTGCATATAATAACCCAAATTTTGGTTGTGTCAACAAGACCTTTTTCTGAGTGTAATCCAATACCATACTGTACAAATTTATCGGAGTCAAAAATCCTCGCGCTTTTAAATTCTACGCCGAAATCTTGAGTGTAAATTTCGATTGGTTATTATCGTATAAGTTACGAGTGTATAAACTCCAAAAATTTTAATACGTAGTTGTATTACTTATACATATGTATTCGTGCATATAAACATTCATGGCATATTACATGATATGAAAAAATTGTTTACCACGTCGCGCTTATGAGCGAATCGGTAAGTTAGATATATGTGTAGGTATTAGACTTACCTAATGGATCAGCCAGAGACTATTGAATGATTTTTTCTTTGATGCAGACTCCTGTGTCATAGATATATGAAAAGAACTTGCACAACGATGTACTATCACTTTCGATAAAATTAAATAAATTATATAATCTATATAGTATAAATTTAAAACGATTCAGGTTAAACGGTGATGAATTTATCGAGTATATCTATCATTGTCTGGAGAACTGAAACCAGTTTATCCGCTGACCTCCGATAGCCCCCTATAATAGATAGATCTTTACTTTACTTTTGCTTCTCTTTTTCTTTTTTTTTTTTTTTTTTTTTCTTTTTTTTTTTTATACTCTCAGACCGCACCGATCTAACACGATCTAAAAATACGCTGGACTGTTTAAACGCGAACTGTTATCATCCTCACATACATGATTGATTCCAATCAGTTAAAACCCGATTGATATAGCTCCAGTATACAACGATAGATCAAAACTTTAGCCATTCGATCGAAAGTAATTCGATAAAACACTGCAGTGATCTCTTCTACACTTTCCAAGAGTTTGAGAGTTCAAAGAGCAAAGGCAATATCGTACACGCGATTAATTCATTTCGGAGTAAAATACATGAAAATTAATGATTACAGCATGAAATTGATTTGCAATATATGTTACAGTTTATTGCTTGCGATAGTCTGTCTTTTTTTTTTTTTTTTTGTTTTTTGGGTCTTATTCAAATTTTATTTCCTATAGCTGCGATTGAAATGGAGCGTGTCTGTCGTTTTTTTTTCTTTTTTTTTTTTTTTGTTTTTTTCTTTTTTTTTTTCGCTAATGCACGTGGTAATTTGGTCCTACTTTGAAAACGCAGAGCGTAATACGACCTCGCCGGTGGCCGCAGCGGAACTGAGAACAAACGGCTCGGCGCGGCGTTCGGTTCTCCAGTCCGAGGCTGACATGCGATCCACGCGCTCCCGGTGTATCGTATGGAAACTACGTTAATATGATCTTAATCAGGATTGGAACAGGTATTTTGTCCTCAGCCATTCTTTAGACCTTCTCGTCATTTACGATCAGTGAAAATTCCCGATATTCCCGAACGGAGATCGAAGATTGGTCGAAAAGTAATTATTTCGCGAATTAATTAGGAGTGACAATAACCGTCGCGTCGCTAATATGTTTTTCACATCAACCCACGTGCACGATTTGCGATTAAACGTGGCCCCATTATTTCTTCTCAATTTTTATCCCTTTTTCCGTTTTTCCATTTTTTTTTTTTTTTTATTTCAGTTTATTTCCAGGGTATTAATTAAGGGTATATGAGAGGGTGCAGGGATGAAATATTTCAGCTCTCCTTCCCGGCTCCGTTACTCAAAAAATGTATCTGAAAAATTCTGAACATCGGAATTCAGAACGTATACTAGGTATATTGGAGAAATTTTTAAGCATTTAAAAAAAAAATTATTCTAGTAAGTTACGACAGCAAATGTTCATCGTTGGAAGAAAAAATCGGGAAATAAGTACTCAGCTTGATTCTTACGAAGAAATTACAATTATTTATCGTACCTGAAATACTTGTATTCGTATTACTGTATCCGACATCTTACACAGAAGTCTGGTGTAATTGATATACTACAGGTAAACTGCAGGTGTCAGCAAAGAGAAATATATGGCAGAGTACTATAAGAGTGATAGAATATCTTATGTCTCTCGGTGTAGTTGGTTTAAAATTAAGTAAGGCAATAAATTTCTTGATTCAATCATTAATTTCTATCGATTAATTTGAACTGGTTATTTTCGCGAAAATTCACAACTCGAAAAGTTGAAGTACAGGCATTTTCGATAGGGGCTCGAAATTTTCATCTTTCGATGTGGAACAGTATTTCGTCAAAATTTTGTCGCTTTCGGTTATTTCGATATCCGGGAAACAAAATATTCATCGGGAATAGAAATTCGAAAAAAATCATCTAAAAGAACACAAATTTTGTTTCAATCGTGTATTTTATAAATTTGAAAGCTGCTGTCGTATCAAATACACGGAAAAGTCTTCTTTTCTATGACATAGATATGTATACTATATTTTTCCGCGAATAACGAAAACGAACAGGTTGAGCTGGAATGCCCCATAATTCCGCTCAAACGTTTTTGCAATGAGTGGGATGCGGCTGATTTATACACTTCGATAGTTTACACCTACATTTTGACCTTCATCTTGTGGAAGTAGTTGAAAAAATTTTTTTTTTTTTTAAATCAAACAGTTGTATGATATATAAAATTTATTCTAGTCTTTAAAAATCTTATTGAAATTCTATAAAGACAGACAGACGCGTTTCTACACGTGTATGATTTTTCTTAGGTTTGATTGACGTGCGTAAAATATACGAAACGAATTGTAATTTCTAGGCCGGCGATCGCTGAATGATAAATGGCAGGAATCGATCTTATGTCATCGACGCGATACGCGAGGCTTCAAAATCGAGTGATATTTGAAAGTGATATGTTTTCATGCTGAACCAGGCAGGCCATCAGTGATGAATTAATGATTCATGATAATCATATAAGATTCTTTATCTTACCACGTAGAGTTTTTCAAAATTCTTCTAAGTCGTTATTATTATTCGCGTGGGCTTAAGAATTCCTTAATTTACTGCTACCAAATGTGATATTAGCAGGAATTTGTTAGATTAATAATCAGCACGTCCTGTTTCAAATTATTATACATATTTCAAGAACTATACCTACGTGCGGCTGTATACAGATGTTTCATGTTTTAATTTCTATTTCAATTTTTTTTTTTCTCTCTCTCTCTCTCTCTCTTTTCTCCTCATTTTTCATGCTTCGCTTCGTGGCTTCAGACCAAGATTAAGTACTCCAAGAATATCAAAACACTTCGTTGGAAGTTCAGACTCTATAACTATACCACAAAAAAGGCCGTTTCCCGTTACCACTATATATATTTGTATATACGTTGAAACTGGCTAAGCCGATATTATATACAACGGATAACTATAAGAATGAGAAATAACAAATAGAAATTTATTGGAAATTGCCGAGACTTTTGATCCAGAATAATACTAATCGCGTGTCAGCATCTATATACACAATAGTATCGAAATCATTGATAATAATCCAAAGTGGATGGTTCTATAAAATCAGAATAAAAAAAAAAAAAAAAAAAAAAAAATGATTAATTGAAAATAAAGCATAAGGGATCGATCGAGAGAGGCCAGTGGACCGGACCACGTGGAGAAACTTAGTAATGAAGCTCAGCTGGAGACAAAATACCACGTGATAGTACGACTCAAGACTTCGCGAATACCGCAAGGGAAAGTTATTGACATTCGCGCAATGCGCAATAGTAGTAGTATATATCTATATATGTGTATAATATCATAATGAGATTCGTACTTGGAGGCTACAACCCACCGCCGAGCACATGTGAAGCATAAAATGTGTGCCTCTACATGTGTTACGCGAATGACTAATGTATAAGAAGTCCATTAATTTGTACAATTAAACGTATATACTAACACATAAAGTACAAGCTACTGCATAGTATAATATGTATTATATATATACATATATGAAAGTGGTCTACAGGTTGACCAGAAATAAATCGACCAGTATGGCGTAGATGATCGGAATAACGACATCGTTAGAAATTCATAATTCGTCGAGGGGGTAACTACTCGTGAAATAGTTGAGACAGTTAGCTATGAAATGGTATGAAATTATCTTGAAATTATTGTGAAATGGGTTGAAATGGTTTGAAATGGTCTGAAATGGTATGAAATGCTTGTGATATGGTATGAAATGCTTGTGAAATGCCTGTAAAATGACATGAAATGATTTTGAAATGTGAAATAGATGGGACACACAAGTTTGAAGTGGTTACCCCCTCGTAATTCGTAGATTTTCTTCGACCGAAAAAATTTGTTTCAGACATTTTTTTGGAAACTTATATTTGTTCAAGGCTTGTTAATACTACGCATGATAAGAAAATCTTCTGCATTTCTAAGCTGCCAAATGGAAACTTAATTTTTTTCTGGTTTATAATGAAAAAGAGATCGCTATAAATTTCTTCATTTTATTTCAGATTGAAAAATGGTCATTTATATTCGATCTATACCTCCTATATGAATAGTACCTACACTGTGTTGAGGCTGTTGTACGGATTATTGACTCGGTTTAAACCACTGGATTAAAATATTAATGACCTATTTCGTTCGTATAATATGACAAGTTAATGAAATTTGAACGAGTTGTAGAACAAGGCTCAGCCTTAACTTTACGCTATATATTCTTATCTAAACTTTATGAAATTGACTGTGGCTTATAATTAACTGAGACTGCTAACGTTTGATTTATTGATTAGACTTGAGATTGTTATACACTTATCGCTGCTGATGGTTTCGACAATCTAATTATGGACGTAACAGCCTCGGTATGGTAATGAGTTAAGGGGGGCTCATAACTTTGGAATTCTGGATTTAACACGCGGCTTATATGCGTTAGCGTATATATATACTGCGTTGAAGAAGAATCTTTATTGTTAGAACCGTAGCATATCTTGTCAGCTGCATCGCGGTTAGCTTGTGAGAAAACGCAGAAGTAGTACATCACGACGAAAGACCTGGTGAGACACAGATTAACAAACTCGTTACCAGTCGAATAAAAAGACTCGCGTTATACAGCGGCGAATGTTAAGGATCAAAGCGAGGTCAGTTTATCGACGAAAAATTGTGTTCGCAAGTGAGATACGCGGCTGACGTATAGTTATAGTACAGAAATTCGCGAATAAATTTCATCGTTGGAAACGTAATGAAAAACGAGCCAAAAAGTAAAAGAAATGTTTTAGACTCGGCTGCGGATACTCTCGCGGGGGTAACTTACAACAGCGTAGAAAACGGCGTCGAGCGCAGGCAGAGAGTCGAGTTTGGGGGTGAAAAAGATGGCAAATTAGGGCGTATAAAGAGATTCTGAAATTTTTAACTTCCAAGTTCTTAAAAAAGCTTCAAGTCGGGGAAAAAGCTTACGAATTCTTTGTGCCCCCGGAGTTAACGCTTTCGAGGGTAAACCAGGGAGGAAACCAGAGAGGGATGAATAAAACTGCTTTGTAAATGTTTAAAATCGTAGTAATTTTATATAGGTAGGTATATGTATAACGTTATATGTATCATGTATGTATGCTGAAAAGAACGCATAATCTGTACTATAGCACAAGAACGCACAAGTACCTGCGCAAACAGAACCATACATATACCTATAGGTACGAATAAACAGAGGTAAGTCGAGGTTGAGTTAGTCTTGGAGTTCTCAGGGTCGTCAGGGGCCACTGACCCCTTGCGGCGGCTAAAAACGCAGTCGAAAAATCTACTCGGATCTCGTCACCCGTGACATTTCACCCTTTACTGGCTCTCGTTAATCTCTCGGCCTCTTGAGTAGTGTCGTCGACGTATTCGAGGACTCACTTCCGCGCGACTCTTCGAGAATCTACTTGATAATATTTAGTCTCGACATCAGTCAGTATATATGTATAATAGGTACTCAACTATATCTACATACTGTGCAGTAAAATTGAATGGAGAAAAAGCTCCGTAATGGATAAAACGAAATGAGTAATGTGTCTTGTAGTTTTAAATATAATAGGTACGTGACTGTATAACACGGCGTATAAATCTCGAATGACATTATATGTGTTACATAATTTCTGTTCACTCGGGGTATATACAATCATATATATCTATTTGAATACTATATGAAACTATACAAGGATAGAGAGAGAGAATTTATTTGCAACATAAGTCAATTTTTATCCGTTTTATATAGAAATGAAAAAAATCATTCAGAACAATGAGACATAATTTATTTACTTACTTAAATATATAAATACATTATTGCGGAACAGAGACAAGCAATAAATTCTACTTGATAGAAAGTATACGTATATAGGAAAACGGGGGCTAGATTCTCTATGGAAAACCATTACCTCGCATATGATCGTGGACTGCATATATATAGTTCATCGCGACCTGTTGACATCTACCCGTCAAATTTCCAAGGACTCTGAACGTTATGGAAGTATTGATATCGATGTAGCCGTATGGAATTTCAATACCCTTCGGCTTACCGCGCTATACATACAGAGTTCTCTTTTTTTCTGTTAAGAAAAGATGCTCATAAAGTCAGGGAGGTGTGAAGATGACGTCGCAGACGATATTTTATCAGACTCGTAAAAATAAATATTCCTGAATATACCTCTTCTTTTCTCTCATGGGTCGACACTGCAACCTTTTCGTTCAATGCCCCATACACATACAACAGAAACGGAGATACTGATCGTAACACGTGTGCCATTTGATGACGCACATTTAAAACCGCAGAAATTACCTTAAAGATCTTTGAACTTTCCTTCAAATGGTTTAAACGTCATTTAAAATTCATTGATTATTATACTTATCACACATTTTGATATCAATCGGAAATTTCTTGATCCTCAGACGGACGAACGTTCATTTATCGTACCAGAGCTGTAATTCGTTATCCTTTTATAATAAAGGATACGATTAGACATGGTGAGATTCAAACGTATTCTGAAACTGGCCACACGGAAAAAAAACAGTGCTGTCGAATTTGATCTGGAGTAGTAAATATAGGGACAGCCTTTTTTTTTGCAGTAGAAATTATCACAATTGTGGTAACATTCACTCATATAGACATTTGAGGCCACTTGCTCTAATGTACCCAATACAAGAATTGTGATAATTTCTACTGCAAAAAAATGCTGTCCCTATATCTACTGCTCCAGAGTAAATTCGACAGCACTGTTTTTTCCGTGCAGTTTGCATGAGAGATGAAAATAAATAATGAGAAAGAACTGATCTTGGAGAAACGTCATGATCAGTTTTCTAGGAACCTAGAGAATCCTGTTCCTAAGGATGCCAACAACGTGTCTCCCCGTACTACAGCTCGGGGTATAAACCTTTCTTCTTCCTTATTTCTTTCCGCATAAAGTCTATATTTGCAGAGGCAAACGTCCATCGTGTCGTGTCTCACGTAGGTTGAACAATACGGTTGTTTATACCCTGCAGTGTTTGTTACGCTTGATTCTCAGTTCTCGGTTTGGTACCGGTAAAAATTTAACTCGATGGATGCGCGCCGTGCGTCCTACCAATAGTCTTCGATTGAATTTACTCCGTTTATATTCTGCTCCTGTCTTTTCTTTCGAAATCCAAGAATTTTATAAATACTCCAAGAAACGAGGAACCGGAGTTTCATTATTTTCACAGTTTATTATACCCGCTTCTTGAACACCCACCCCTTCTGCATATACATGTGAAAGCTTATGCATTTGCCTCACAGACACTCGACGTGATATACCCCCCTCGTGATTATCATTCAGAAATATGGAATGAACAGTATCTTCAAAAGGGTTGGAAGATTGGTTTGAATAATTTATGCAATCTTGAAAAGCGCCGGACACCCGCTGGCGAGGAGATTCGTGTTAGTGCAGAATTAAACGCCTTATATACGATCTCTCCTTTCCTTGTACAGAGATCCTCTGCCTATTTCAACGCTTGTATCAGATGCCTTCTTACATCAAAGACAAAGACTCATATAACTTGAAATTATCTTCAATGATGCCAAGACACTTTCTCGATCTACGAGGAAATTATTCGTTCAACATTTTTGCTTAAGTAATAAAAAAAAAAAAAACCACGAATGACCCTACCGCGATGTCAGAAGCAGTTTAACTCCGAAGATGAACGAGTGATTGATTGAACAGCCCATCCATTTAAATCAACGGACATCTCTTCGATCGAGAACTATTGGCCTGGGCTAAGAGCAGCCTTCTATTATCGGTTATTTATTCAGTTGGGTATCCTGGAATTATCTCTAGATTCACATGTAGGATTGAATTCTAAAATTTCGTGGTGGATGATTTAAACTGAAATTTAATTTCGAGGTAAAAAATCTTCCAAGCTTTCTAAAAAGTATATAGACGCCTTCGTGACGGAAAGGTAGTTTTAATATTTTAGGAGACAGTCGTCTATTCAGTGAATCATTGTCAAACTATGTGCTCCAAAAAATCAGACAAGTCACACGAACGCCCCAAGCTCTGTAATAATAATATGCATACAGATAATAACGACATATATAAATTATATCTGTGTGTTCATATGTGCAATCTATGTAGGCATACGTGTTCACCCATATATTGTACAGACATAGTCGGGCACATTTATACTCACTGTATACACAATCCGTCAAATATTTAGAATTTAGATCTGAAGGCATTTGCGATCATTCAAACATTCGCCAAATACAAATATTATCTTTTCAACTTTTTATCAACTTTCCAGGGTCACGTCCCATTCAAGTGTTCAAATTTACATAGTACGCCCATAAAGGCATAATATAGGCCTCATCCCGCACCATCCTACTACGTTGGAAATTAGAAATAGATAATAGATAAAGTTCATGAATTATAACTGGATGTTAATTTTTTTTGATTAATAATTAAAAATCGTGAATTCTGCATGTAAATATCGTCAGATAAAGTCTAGATTTCTGAAAAGATTGTCATAGCTGCATGGCAGCGAGTATAAAGTCCAAAAATCAAGAAGGGTTGAAAAAACTGACTAAGAAGTAAAAAAAGGTGTTAAAAAAAAAAAAACTTATGCATGATAAAAATGTAAATAAGACCACCCTTAACACGATCGCTGTAGAAGTGTGTCAAGCGATACACCCTCTGTGCGGCCACATCCTGCTCGTCCAAGAGACAGACTTCGTCATGAATAATGGAGACAAGGAACGCGGAGACGCGCTCGTGCACCTAAGAGTATGTATAATATGTACGCAAACATATATATTATATATATATATATATATATATATATATATGCATGCAGTGTGTAGGTATAAGCATATCCAAACATACTTATATGTTACACGTGGGTGAAGGTATAGATGCGTGGAAGAGCCTTGGTCCCCTGGGTACCATCCGGCAAACCGATTTACTCAATCTTTTTGAACGACCGGAAGTCTGCGCTTGGTTTTACTGGTTTAACGTCATTTCCTCGGTACTCGGTAGATCAGCTCACCTTATTTCATTTGAAAATCTCATTTGACGCCAGAGTCTCTCTTGGGAATGGAATATACGTGATGGTTGAACTTTGTTCCACTTTCGCGGCTGCAGGGTCTTTCAGAATAAAGAAACATGTACCTACTACCCCGACATATATATATTCTCGTGATAACTCGTATTTTACATAGGTATTGCCCGGCTGAAGTCTTAACATTGATAGTTAATTTTCTCTTGCAATCAACTATTTTCATTACGAATAAGCTAATTGCTTCGTCTTGAGCACTCGTATCACAATTTATAGTTTTACTGCAAGAAGGATCGTCGCAACATCGCGAGATAATACGATTCCTGCGGTCCTGGGAAAAGTGGGACTTGTTATTTTAACGACTGGAGTTATACGAGCGTATATTATATCCAGGTATAGGTATATTAGGGCCTAGACCAGCTCAAAGCACAGGAACAAATAACAGATGCCCGACTCTTGCATTGCCAGAATTATTCGAAGCACGTAGGTTCGGTTTATGTGAACTCATGACTTTGGCAGTTGTAGTAAAGAAGGCCTTGATTCATTTCTCAAGTCCCGAGGCAGACGGGTTGAACATAAAAATAAATTGACGGAGAATTGCGTCGGGCAATGCAATTGCGTCGATTAGCTGATCAGTTTTTTTTTTTGTCCCTATTTTCTTTCATATTTTCGAATTACAGATACTAACCTTTCAGAATAAAACCGTTATTTGCGTCACTCTACTGTCAAGTGTAGATGAAGACACATACTTGTATCATTTTTGAAAAACCATGTACCCACATCAACGTTTTTTATTTTTCATTAGCAACAGCCCTTCTAGTCTGCTCAATGCAAATAATCTCCTTATACTTTCCGTTAGCGGGACCTACGGATAGCCGCAGATTAATTGTAAGGCTGAACACGTCACAATTCAATATATTCGCAATAAGATTACGTGCCATTCTCCACGATGCTTCCTGTTACTAAACATCACGTTACGGCTGACACAAGTACGTGGAGAGAAGCAGAAAAAAAAAAAAATTGAGAAAAAATATCACGCGACATTGATCATGAAGAGTGGTAAGATAATATTCGTGAGAGATGATCAGATGAATGTAACCCTTTGTAGCTGTTAGGTCCGAAAAAAATTGGCACATGATTTGAGCAAGAAAATCTCAAATCTGTACTTCTCAAAGCAGACTGTATTCCAGTCAGAGTAATCAGACTTCAAATCATTTGAATAATCGTTTTGACAGATTAGGATACGAGTATTGCAATGTTTGATTAATGAATGAAACCTAGACTGACTTTGAGTCTGAAGTCTTCGTACATCAAAAGAAGCAATGTGTATACAATATACATACTTCATAATTATGGACTTGATTCACTCTCACAGCTCTGACAAATTATCAACAGCATTCGCAGATATTCTGATATATATCAGAAGCTAACAGATAGTACGACAAAACTTATAGTATAACTCATTAGAAAATAAATTAACATTTTGATTTAATGATCGAGGTTGAAAAGACATATTTATGAGTTTGTTCAGCTGTGATCCTTGTACTTGTCGTAGGATGGTGATCCCTCTTATGAGATCTAGCAAGCGAACGGGGAATTCCCCTATTTGGTTGTTTGTGGATTCACTGATCATGTCTACTGTAGCCTGGCCGGGTGTGTATACAAGTCTCGTCTTACCTAGACTATCGAATTACGAAACTGGCCATCCGTTGACCGTATATGATAAAGGCTATCGTGGGACGCGTGTCACCTGGTGGTCTGCTTTTCTGGTTTTCCTAGGACCTAGGGTAAGGTCAGCTAGAAGATCTTTACTTTTTGTGGTAGGATCAGACCAGGGAAGTTTTGAAGAGATTTTTGAGTCAACCTGATTAAGGTGCTCTGTGATCTGCGGTAGAGAAATAATATCTACAGGAGAATATGGGATGGAGTCAACTTCGTTCAAAGAATGAAAAATTTTCTGAAAAATGATTTACACCATATTTCTACACACTCAACTCCACTGGCTCGTAAATTTATCACTTCATCCTCGCATACCTCTCGTTTGATATATATTTCTACAGTATTACCTGAGTGATTGAAGGATCGATAATTATAATCCATTCGATAGCAGTCCTTATAATTACTCGGTGGGATTGGACAGAAGCATTTACGTTACTTAATTAGTTCGAAACTTCACGTGTAGAATATTGCCATTTATAAGCTCATGCATATAGTGGCAAATTAGTTTTGAGCCAATCATTATTAAATCACTGAGAGAATATCGAGGGCACTGTCGGACTTGTAGGTATATTGACCATTGAACGTGGCGAGACTGTTTATACTGGGGTGTTATATACCGGTCATTTATGACGACACCTAATTCCCGTCGTGTTAAACTCTCATTTCTTGAACAAAATGCTCTACAGATTTCGATAACGATGTTAAAATTGAACTGATAACGAGTTTGTTACCACGATTGTAAAATGGTTTAGGTACCCATAGATCACTACTCTCGAATGCCTATTGATTTATAACTCAACAAAAAACTCATTGATGTGCATTTATATATTTCACGCCACGATATATAGCTGAAACATTACATAAATGAATGTACAAAAGGATTTATATCTCAACGCGTTTATTCAACGGTGTACTTCGCCTAATGAGGCTTCACCGCGCGAGGATCAAGGCTCGTTTAAAACCCGACTGTAATTATAAAATGTAGACTTTCGACAAAATTAATCAAATAACAATTTTGTTCTGTGCAAAACCGTTTCCAGTCTGATTTTGTCCAGTCAGCATGAAATATTGGTCATACTGCAGGACGAGTACCAAATAACGCGATGGCTAAACAATCTGGACTATTACGTGACTAGATTTCAAGGAACTAGTGAACAGGGTTAAGGAAAAGTTCTTTTTTTGACACATTTACCCTTAGAAAATACATCTTTTTAAGGTGTGTGCCTACCCCCTTGAGTATGTAAACTAGCATGCATCCAAGTCCCACACTCGAAATTCGACCCTTGAAGTGAAGCCTGTCGCCGTAGTATACGGCACGACAAAAATCACCACGTCTACCAGCCACCCCCCTAATCGTCATCAAGTGGATACCGCAGGACAGTGAAAAAAAAAGTTGGACTCACATAGGTGTCTGATATCTCGAGATTGTCCGACCAGGAATTATGAGTCAACCCATTCAGCTGAACCGTATTCCCCATAATTCTGCTTGCACTGCACTTTACCCTGCACAGATCTCTTTCACGAGTATAGGAGTCCGGCTTGATCAGTCTTCTACCTTCCATCTCCTTTTCTTTAAAATTTTCAGTCCAAATTTGTTTATGAATTCATTTTTCATACCTAATTACCTGTGACTGTATGTACTTTCGTAGTGGAAACCTGATTGAAGACTTATCAAATCCGAGCCGATAGAATCAACCTAATGCAAAAAATGTCTGGGTATTGGACCGAGGTAACGGTCATGAGAAAAACTTGATCCAGGTCCTTTATCTTTGAGGTAGGAAAAGCATTGTAGCAGGAGATCCGAGTCCAGTTGCTTGTACCTACCTATACCCACACTTCAGTCGAAAGTTTTGCTGTTTCTTTGGAAATGAGATGGTGTTGGTCGAGTAGCCGATTCGGGACAGTATGCTAGCTCTTCGACTCAAGGCACTCGTCTTTTTGTCTGCCTGCCTGCCTGCCTGCTTGCTTGCCTGCCAGCCTGCCCCGTCGTTTAATGCTGAATCAGCTGACAAGCAATCGTTTGCGGACCACCTAGACTCTGGAGTTTTAGACGTGGATGTTGTCAGGCAATGCTTTAGGGTTATACAAAGCGAAAACCGATTCAATCCTACACGAGTAAATTTCAACTGAAATATATTATATAATTGAAAATACTTGGGGAATACTTGGGAAATAGGCATGATGAAGTATAATGCAAAAGCACTTGTTCAATATCTGTAGAATTGCACGTAGAAGAACCGTGCTGATAGAATATTGCTATACTCATACATAGCTATAGTTCACCAGATTATGGTAGTGGAAGATATTTATTCTAGGTTTTCGTCAACGGCAATGCAACGACCATGAAATTTGTAAAACTGTAGATTTCTGGTCCCAGAGGGTTGCATTTGTTCATGTAATTAAATTTTGGGGTAGGTATTCAGAATCCAGTGTAAAGATGATTCCACCAAGCTGTTATCTTTCATTGGGTTTATGAACCGTGCGATGTCTATAGAAATTATGTCGTCAAGTGATAAATTATATTCAACGACTGAGCAGACCTGCCGGTGGATCCCGCACAATGCAGTAAAGAGGACCACAGGTAGACGGAATGCAATTAAAATACAGTATATAGACAAAAATGTTTTGGTATATAGGTAGGTATGCACAATTTAGTACGAAACTGCCGACGGATATTTCGAACTTTTCACAGTCGTTAATGATGTCGCCTTTCCAAATAACGCAGGATGCTGTAAAAAGTGTAAATGCACCAAAGGTGAAGTCTTCGTCCAGGTTCACGGTTTCGTCTTGAATTCTTATGCATTCAATCTTTTTCACAAGTACTTGCCAACCATTCAGACGAACCCTCGGAAGATGTAAGTACAAATTATTTCAATAGTATAAAGAATATTTCTTAGACCGAATTAATATGAAATCAAATTGCATGAAGCTATACAGCGTTTCTCACATTTATGACTTACGTTTATAAATTTAAAGCTACGATCTTCGTATCAGATATTTCGATGAAAATAATGCCATGATACCTTTTTCATGAATATATCTTAGCAAAAGTACCATATAGTAGTATATATACAAGACTAAATTCCCTTGATACAATACGACCTATGAAGTATACATACGTGGGATGGGGCGGATGAATTGACAATGAGACAGTAAATATTTTACCGAGACGCCATGTTTCACCAGAACTACACTGAGGCAACATTCACGATTAAATTAATAAATACAGATACACATATTTCATAGGTTTGTACCTACGTGTATTTTCAGCCACCTTGGACGCCATATCCTCAGATTACTTCCTTGTCGCCTTATGATTCGTATATTAGAATTTTTGTGAAAATTCCTGTCCCGGGGAAATTTTTTCACATACCTCCATAAAAAATTGCTCACAATTTGTCTAACTTTTAGAACTTCGTTATGAGAAATTTCTGAACAATTATAAGAAACATTTGAGAAGCTCTGGAACAAAGTTTAACCATTTATCTTTTAGGTATGTGTAGTGGAGTGTCGTAAATTTGATTTTCATTATTTGAGGCAATCAGGTATTTTGGATTGCAGGTGTCACCGTAGATGTAGAAGAATTGAGTGATGTTTCATATCTGTAGCTGTTTCAGGACTCAGACTGTTAATGCTGCAGTTAATTAGATTCTGTGTTCTCAATTCGCATCACTGATGAAATAGTCTTTGAAGTAGATATATTTTCATCACAGGATTACATTCATAACGTAGGCAACCACTACGAGTTCAAAGTACCAAAATAAAGTAGAGCCAGCGTTATGCCTTAAGCCTCAATTAAATGAGCTCGCATTTCCCACATAGAGAATCTCACGGCCCAGAGTTCTCATCACTATACCTACATTCACTCGCACTTAAAACATATATTTCATTTACCTTAGAATCATATTTTTCATCTAGGAATCTAGCGATATGTAATTCAATACCTATTCCAGGGTCCTAACACAGGCTTAAAGCGTCAACGTTATTACCCGTCGCCAAAGTGCATATCATATGCATGTGCAATGTGCATACTACTATATCGATATATATGCTACATGATACTATTCTGACAAACATATACATACACATTCGTCGGATTAATTTTCGTAAAGCACCATATCTATGGGTGAAATATTTGTCCCGGGTTAACAGCCGGGGGATGAGGCATACCTGTTTAATCAAGACCGAACCAGTGGCCTATGCTGTTCGATATACCATATAGAAATGCAGCAGGGAGTGATTAGTCCAGCGTAAACAAATTGCTGGGTTATTTTGGTGAAAAAACTATCTAAGATATTAAGAATTCCAGTAGTTTTTTCATTTTTTTTTTTCGTAATCTTTAATCTTACTCCAAAATGTATAAATAAATCGAGTGTATATTTTGGAGTAGATGAATGAAAATGTAAAATGCACAATACCTAAACGTTTGGGAGAGATTTATAGATCGGGTATTCGAAGAACATTCTTCCAATCGCCAGAAAGTTTTTCAAAGATTCAATAAGTGAGATGTCACGACTCACGTCGTTTTAAAGGAATCGTAAGAGTATTATAATATTGTAGAACATTTTTCGTATAAAACATTGAAAACATTTCAATTCGAAGATATTCTATTCCAGCTCCTTCGGAAAGAAAAATTTCAGATTACTTTCGGTTCAAATCTTCACATACCTATAAGCTCGACGTATTCAATCCGCAATCGCAGAGAATCAATGTGAGATATTGGTCGGGAAAGTTCTGAATTCAACGAAAAAAATAAACCATTCGACAATTAGATAATACAGAGCATGCGTATGACACATTTCATCGAAAATGCTTTAACTATTTCGATTTGAAATGAAAATTTCTATCAATAATTGTAAGTTTCAGAGTTATCGCAACCGCAGAAGCGATTCTCAAGCAAGCTATTTGTGTTTCAAATATCATCCGGTTCAAATGTCATCGATTTTTGATTACCAACCGAATGCCAAATAGCACGATCACAGTGAGGTAAATACCTGCAAGTGAATATACGAATACATAATATACATATAAGCTTCATATGTACGATAAATAAATGTACGAATACCAAAGCCCCTAGTGTTTGCCAAGAACTTGCCTCACTCGTTTACCTGACAAATATATATTGTATGCTACCAGCGTTTGAATACGACCAAACTAACAGACAACCAACTGCATCCTTTTCCTTTATTCTTATAGTTATATATTTTCTCACGATGATGTCTGATGCTGGAACTTAAGCCCACGAAAAAAGGAATACATGCAACGGGTGTCCCATTTGGTAACTGAGAAAAAAATAAGCTTTGCATGAAAGTTTAGGCCTTATTTTAAATTTATGAGAGTCGTCTACTCTAAACTATACAATGGACGATTTTCTTTTAGCACGTACTGTCAGTTTCCAGCATCAACATCAATTCATTCGACATAACCTGAATTTTTTTTTTCAAAATCAATCAGTAATCCTGATTTATTACAACTGCGATTGGTTTGTAAAAAATTGAGTATTAAAAAATTGGCGAAATTGTCTCGACGTCGGTACTGATGTGTTGAAAAAAGCAATAAGGTTTTTTTTTTTTTTTTGTTGAAAATAAAACAGAACCGAATCATTTGAGGGAAGATTATATTTCAGATAAAATATAAATAAATTATTCGTTCGCTCTCAGTTTGCCGAACTATTATATATAGAGTGTAAACGCCGTCAACGAATCAATAAATCATCGGCAATTAGCAATCACGTACATTAATCCTTGTGTCAGGTAAATCAATCCTACATAATATAATTGCTGACGATATATTGCACGTTGAATACCACTTGTCTCAAGTACTTACACCAAAGGCGCGACGATAAGTAATGAATAACTATAACCAGACAAGAATTTTAAATTGTAAATTATGCGTGGAGTCGATACTTGCAAATCGTTAAAACGAATATCAGTATCATCGATCATTTGAAATATCTCTCATATCCGCACGAAGTCATCTTGGAATTACCGAAGATGGTTGTTGATATTAAAAAAAAAAAAAAATTGAATTTTCAATAAAATTAAACCTGTATGATTATAATATGTTGCTATATTTTAATTTATTTTGCTATATCCCAAGAGAAAATAAGCCTAAAAGGATCAGCAAACGCGCTTTTCAATTTATTAGAAAATCTGCATATATGTGTGAAATATTTAAGGAACAGATTGCAAACGATTTCATAAATTGAATTCTTTTTATATAATAGATTAAGGAGATTAGATCATCTCCGGCGACGCTGTGGTATCTTCATCGTGATAGCAATGGCGAAGGCGCAGTATCCCGGATGCACTGATTATCGTTAGAAACGATGCCGGGGTCTTATTCAACAAGGCGACGACCACGCGCGCCCTGTCAAGTCCCACGCGTCACCCATTACATTCAATCTCCCCCATTTTAAATAAGTCGGTGTCTCTCGCCCGACACCGACATCAACTGATCATACGCTCAATTCTTCAATTTGTATAACCATCCGCGCAAGAATGCAGGATGCACATTGTATTTCATACGATCGCGCCAGCACAGGTGGCAACCCGCATCGCGTTACCTATCACACGACTCAAACAGAGCTTTTCATTCTCATTACCTACCTGCAGTAACAGTTGGGATCTGCCAAATTTTCTCGTTTCATTCAATATTACCGATTTTGCGAGTTTTGATATTTTGAAAATTAGTTATTTCGAAAACTTTTTTTCTTTATTTGTTCGCACCAACTCTGGAAGGGTTGTAAATTGTTTGTTTGAATTTTTAGTTTTAGGATAAATATTATGAGTAATTTAAATATAATACAAGGAATTAAATATACCTGCCGATATTTATTACACAACGTATACAATACACAATATATTACAAGTCTTGGTTTTGTTTTTTTTTTTTCATTTTTATTCAATATCTATAAATTTTACTTAAAATTATATATTTACGTATATTTTCACGTATAATATAAGCAGAATAAAACAAAAACATAAACGAAGTAAACAACGCTCCAACAACACTCACGATGCAATTTATATACTATAGGATAGAATATCACAAAAATGTAAACCTTCGCCCGAAGATCAATAACGCAATATCATACACCTAACACCTAATTTACGGTAAAATCGTTCTTCGGATAAACGTATAGTTAGAAAAATTGTTAAAATTATTCAAATCCTCTGAGATATCTAATAATATTCCGAGCGCCAAACCCTCTCTCATTTTAATAAGATATTAAATTTTCATGCTTTGTGGGTCGAATTGTTTACACGAAAATAAAATTAAAAAAACGCGTACATTGGACGGAGGATTGTTTGGCACATAACGGTTCGACCATAAAAACCAAAAATTGCGAATTGCGAATTGATAACTACAATTGTTCGATAATATCGTGATCATTTTTCAATGATATTTTAGGCTTAGTCTCAAAACTGTCTGTTTGTGAGTGTTTAGTCCTTTGTAATTCTTTCCTAAAGTAGGCTACAGTCTGCTTTAGACCTTCAGATAATGGGATCTTAGGCTCCCAATTCAAATACTTTTTTGCTCTTGTAATATCAGGCTTTCTTCTCTGAGGATCATCCTCCACGGCTGCAAGTTCCACAATTTTACTAGTACCACCAACAAGGTCTTTTATTATAGATGCGAACTCTGTAATCAGAAGATATACACAATTTACAAAATGATTACACCTTCAAATCTATTTCTATATATATACACAGCTTCATTTAAACTCATATTATGGAAGAAGAATCTTCAATTCATCTCCAATTAATGTTCACTTTAGTGTATTCACTGCAAATGTTTACTTGCCTTCAATTGTATGTTCAACAGGATTTCCTATGTTTACTGGCAGAGTATAATTGGATGCCATTAGAGCCACAAGTCCGTCGACTAAGTCTGAGACGTACTGAAAAGATCTCGTTTGTTTTCCATTGCCATAAATGGTGATAGAATCATTCTGTAAAGCTTGTAAAATGAAGTTTGATACTACTCTGCCATCATTCATGTGCATTCTTGGACCAAATGTGTTAAAAATTCTGGCTACACGAACCGAAACTCCTTCCTGTTTCATATAAGCATAGCTCAATGTTTCAGCTACACGTTTACCCTCGTCGTAACAGGCTCTTGGTCCTAGATGCAAAAAAATTGTTTAAAATATGAGTGAATTATTAAAGCAGATATCTGAAAAGGAATTTTTCAGCGCAAATCTCTCCTTTGCTTGTCTTCTCATCATCGCTGCAGTTCTTACCAATTGGATTAACGTGTCCCCAGTACGTTTCTGACTGAGGATGTTCGTCGGGATCTCCATAAACTTCTGATGTACTAGCAATCAGGACTCTGGCGCCGACTCTTTTTGCAAGACCTGTAAAATCAGATAAGTTACTTGAAATAAAACAATTTTCAAGGTATAAAATTGGTGCGAATATCTTCTAAAAGAGGTTTCAATACCCAGCATGTTTATCGCCCCGATAGTGTTGGTTTTAATAGTCTTCACTGGATTATGCATATAATGCGGTGGGCTTGCAGGACTGGCTAAATGGTAAATTTCGTCCACCTCAAGATAAAGAGGTCTAACAATGTCATGATGTACTAGTTCGAAATTCTCATGTCCGACCCAGTGTTCAACGTTTCGTTTTCTACCGGTGAAAAAATTGTCCGCTACGATGACCTCGTGACCAGCTAACATGAGCCTATCCACAAGATGTGAGCCGACAAATCCAGCTCCGCCAGTAACTAAAATCCTCTTTCTGTTTTTGTAGTTCAAAAACTTAACAGTGGGAAAGTTTTTAGGTACTCTATTCTCTATTTTAACTGCTATTTGCTGCAATTTATCCTCCAGTTCTCTAATCCTTATGTTTGCTTCCTGAAGATCATTTATCTCTACGTAAGGTACTTCGTTTTCCATATCTATTAGCTTATCGACTGTTGATTCTTTGACAAGATTAACTCGTTTGTTATGCGACGATTGTTCCTCTTCAGTTTTTGCCCAACCTTTATAAAAACCTAGAACTATGGATTTCATTTAAGCATTGTTGTATAGCCACATATCAATTACATGATATATCTGTGCTATGGCCTCATATCTCAAAGATAAAAGGGCAATATTAATTCATGATAAAATTATTTTAATAGTCTTATCATCATTTGCTTCAGATGTTGACATCGAATATCGTAATACACGAACATTATAATATGGTTGTATTACCGAAAGAGATTAGAAATGAGTTAAGTAATAAAGCATATCGTTTCAAATCTGTTTTAAACATCTAGATTATATAATAGGTGGTAAAAAAAAAATGGTATTGAAGAGTACGAAGATTCCTGCGGTGTCGCAGCAACAGGTAAGATAAGTTTTTAATTCTGTTTTTTTTTTGCTTTTTTTTGTTTTTTTCTCAAAACGTAGAAATAAATGAATAAATAATTGAATAAGAAAAGTAAAGAAAAACATTGTCTGGCAGAATTATTGACGTCTTAAATTTTGTTTTTTTACGCGATAATAATAAAAATTCGATATCTTATGAGTATTCATAAACAGCTGTTTAAGTATAAAATATACCGAAGGACTAAAAATAACACTGACTTTGTTGTACAATTAGGATCGATTGTTATTGTCAAATTATATTATCGAGTGTTGAAAATAATTGAATGAGAAAAGAAATGATAAAATTGATGATAATAATAATATTTGAAATGTGAAATTTTTGATAAATATATATTTACTTCTATTTAATATGATGCAATGGTCAACGTGATACAACAGAAAAGTATGATTATTTTTTATTTTTTGTTAATCCTAACCTCTAAAAACTTACCCAATATCACAGAGATGATGGAAAATACAGCTTGTTTCATCTTTCGTTGAGTAATGATCATTCTTTCGAAAATTCACATGTTTTATACAACTTTATTCAGGTCATAATACAATTAATTACGGCTTTGAGAACCGTATGTACATTTTATTGAGAATTTCGTAGTATTGCACACTGTTGTAGGTACAGCGTGGTGGGAATAAGACAGCTGTTCTCGTGTTGGTGGTGGGAGACTGGAAGTATGGTGTTGTATGGCTCGTGGGTAGTAGTGTGAACGCTGGTCTAATCACACACATCGTACCAATTAAATAACATCACTTTAATATGCCACCAATTATAAACCGAGGCGTTATTTCCCGTCTCAAATATCCAAGGCTATAATAGATCTGATAGCGTATTCTTCGTTATTCGCCACAATTATTGTTATATATAGAATTTATCAAATAAAGAAGTTTAAAAACAGGTTGAACTTGAAAGCAGACAGAACATAACATAACATAACATGACATAACCCTTTTTTCAACCATAAATAGAAATTAAAACGAGACCTTTAGGAAGTGAGTTGCTGTTTACCATCGGAATAGTATCGTCATAGTACGTCATCTTACGAACGAATTGACGAACTACTTTTACCGCAACACAAGTACGCCTTATTATACGCAACTCACATGCTATTTTTGTAATTTTAATTTCTTTTCGTAGAACTAGATAGGAGTAATTAATGAAATTGGCAGAGCATTTTAGAGCGAAAAAAGAGCAATTATTCGGTAAATAAATCATTGAAAAATCATAAAAGTTGTCTCATTTAATGACATCGGTATTGCCGCTCACTGTTTGCGGCATAAGTAGTTCGTCAATTTGACCGCGAGATGGCGATACGATTTGTGACCCCGCTGGCGTCACTAACCGCCTAGGTCAAGGAGGAGTACTGACTTAAGGTGAAGTGAAACGTTTGTCAGAACCTCGAAAACGGGAATCGTGAATTCTCCGAAACTACTGAATCAATCGCGATGAAACTTTGAGGGATTACACATAATTGTGGCAGAAAGTGGCTGATTATTTCACTTTTCCAAAATTTGATAAAAATTTTTACAGATTGACGTACCGACCACATAAATCGCGAGATTATTCACTGTTGCCGTAGATAATCGTATTTTCCCGATAATTAGCCACTCCGCAATTAAAAACCACACACTTTGAGCCTAATCCCATGTCATTTAATGGAGAAATGGCTGAGAATTGACGATTCTCCGTTGCTCATAACTAAAAAACCGATATTCAGTTGAGATCACAACCCTTATCTACATTTAGTCGAGATCAGCCAGTATATTTGCAAATAATCTAGCGGTGGACAGAGGTACCAAACGTTCGGTAGTTCTGTTTTACCGCGGTGCAAGGCACCCGGCCGTGGCCTTGAAACGTTTCACTTCACCTTAAGGATAGAGGTACCTGTCGCGGGGTCAATGGCCCCTGAAGCGTCGAAAAATTTCATAGGAGAGGGGGGGGGGGGGGGGGGGGGAGAGCCCCCCATGACTGCCTTAACAGAATATGACATCTGAATAGAAATACTCTAAACGTAGAGGAGTTGTCGGAAAATGGTACTTTTCGATACTAGTGCGAAAGTTTTGATTCTCGGACGGGTGTGAAGTTTTTCAACCGAGCGAAGCGAGGGTGACAATCACGCGAGTCGAGAATCATCTTTCGCACGTGTATCAAACTTAGTTTTTTAAGACAACGCGCGTTAAGTTGAATTTTATGCACGCGAGGCGTGCGGAAAATCGAACTTTACGCACAGCGTGTTGAAACGATCCTTCTTGTGTAGTTTTCTGAATGACAGTGATATTATAACACTCGTCCATCCGTTACAGCCGAATAAACTTCTAACAGAGTCCAAATATCTCCGTTCAGCAAGGATTCTGTTCTAATTAAATCGAACATGAGCTTTTTTTTTTAATTCGAATTAGTTTTCCTAGATATCATTTTATCATAACGCAAATATAATTTGTACTTCACTCCCTTGTTCCGCAACGCGAAACGAGAAGCTCCATCAATTGCTATGGACGTTTATTTCCAAGAAATACAACTATAAATGCATATAAACTACATCAGTTAAAATTGCATGGAAACTTTAGCAAAAAATGTTATCAATAAACTAGATACTTGTATATAATAAATTGCTCCATTATTCTGCTCCTTATTGTTCCTGCGTATACAGTAATGTTCATTAATGGCTTCGCGGTGGCTAACTGTTTTTTCGGACTTTTTCGGATAGAATCGAATAAAATAATATTATATTATTTAAAAAAACAGTTAGCCACTGAGAAACCATTAATGAACATTACTGTACATGAGTAAAAATGATGAAAATTGTATGCATGTTCGATATAGTAAGAGCTACTAGTCCAATGACAATCTTTTGCCCAATTCTGACAAACGAATAATTCCTGGCAACGCAGGGGACCCGGACGATGAAAACGACAAAAGCTCGCGCTAGTCCTACCATAGTCATATATGAGCTACGTAATATTGGTCAATTTGGACCTTTTGTAAATCAAAAACTGTGTAACAGTCCCTTAGATTTTTGGTAAAGGAGTAATTTGGTCCAAGATTTTCATAAATAAACCGTCTTGAAATTATGGCTCAGTCGCACTGAACCATCCTGTATAACATTATATTCAATTATAATATTAAATTCTACTTTTTCTCTGTAAAAGAAACGAAGTCCATTAGGTATAAATAACCGTTACCGTTAATTAGGTATAAATAACGATAAACGACGAATTATATTAACGATTTTGATCTGTTGTTATGTATAGAATACGATTTTATTGTTAATACAGGATTATATAGCCCTTCCTCCATTACGAGCCATAGTAGTATTAATATACATATACGTCTACCCATACGAAATATCAATAAATATCAATGTATTCATATCATCAAAGTTTTCAACCATATCGGCGATCGCGGATATTATACATATAGGTATATATGTACATATTAATTGTTCACGGATAGTTTTCAAATGCGTTTTAATCTCGATCATGACTTTTTTAAATTACAAATTAAGTCTTCGCCAAGTTCCCCGTCAATAGCTGCAGCGCAAAGGTCGTCATCCAGCATCGTCACATGGTTACCTTCCACGTAGTGTACTTCTACCTTCTCTCGAGTGATCTATGAGAGGAATATAAATGAGTAACGTGAACCATTGATCGTCGATGTTAATTCTTTTTAACTAACGCATTCATGTGATGCTATAAAGTTGATGTAGAATAATGAGTACCTTTCATCGAGGTCAAAGTCCAGATAATACGTGCGAATAACTTTATACTTTATAATCTTTTTACATGACGATTAATATTTTGTGAAAACTTACCAATCCCAGACCATAGTCTTCTGACATCGAGCGTATAGACTGGATCTTGGGTCTGAGTAAAATTATCGGAGTTCTGAGAGGTGATAGTGCTGAGTTGTCATAAGACTGCACAGCTCTCATGCGATGATAAACGGATGAACACAAGAGCTTTTGATCGTCTGTAGTGAAATTCCAATTTCCATTTTCAGAGACGATTTTTATAGACGCTGCTAACTTCTTTTCCCAAGTATCATAGTTTTGTAATTCCGTAGCAAGCTAAAACCAGCAAATTTTGGTTTTCAAATTGATGATGCAGACTACAATCTATTCGAAAGGATAATGAAACATTGTTAATGATTTACCTTTGCACTGACGTTTGGCATAAGAAGATCCATGATTCCCAATAAAAGATTAGATTGCAGCTTCTCATCAGTCGTTGCATTCAATTGCTGGTTGATTAACGCCTTCAGGTATTGAGGTGAACCATCAAGTAACACAAGACGACCGCTATGGCCTTCGGACTCCAAACGTCTGACAAGCTCTATGGCCACCAAAGTTCCGAAGGAATATCCAACTATCACGAAGTCTTTGCGAGCCTTGTTTCTCGCTTTGATATGCTGTCAGTTTTTGAACGCGTTTTCTGATGTAAATACATATGGTAATGATTGCTAACTCGTATATTAAATGATACTTACAGGAATCAAGTAGTCTGCCACATCATTGATCGACGTTGAATTTATAGAAGTTGTTCCGAGCTGTAGACAGGTAGTTGGAGATTTCAGTTTACTGGCTAAACACTGAAATACAGTATAAGTTCCTTCAATTCCTGGTACCATGAAAACTTCACTTTGTCCAGTCTCTGTTGCTGTTACCAGTGGCACACAAATATCTTTATTCAGCTGATCCGAGCCAAGGGTTCTAATGAGCAATTTAATGCCGTTCCAATCATCTCCTTCATCCACGATCTTCTTCTCGCAATTTTCGCCCTCTCCGGCATGTTTCAATGATATTTTTTCGAGTTCAATGAAATTAAGACCACGAATATCTTCTGCGGTCAGAAATACTTCGAATTCACGCTCCAAGGTCTGTTTTATTTCAACTACCATCATAGAGTCGAGTCCTAATTCCGTCAGAGGTGTGTGCAGACTGACAGTTTTTAGGCTTTTAAGTCCTATCGAAGATGACATATACTAAAGATACATGTATGCTTTGAATCCGAGTAACTTATTTTAACTTAATTTCCGTTTGAGTCTAATCCATGCAAATACAAAAATCAAATGAAATTTCAACACATCGTTTTCCGTACCCATTATATTTATGACTGCATCGACAATATTTGCCGCCCCATCACGTCCAGCTATTTTTTCAGCAACAACCATGCTCGACACCACCGGCGAATTTTGTTGTAGGAAACCATCGAGCTCTTGTAGGCAAGAATATATCTTTTGCTGTAAGGTACCACCGATTACAACCTCTTTGTTATCTTCTTGCATTTCCGCGACCAGACCGACGTCACCGACGGCTCCCCATTGAACAGCTAACCCTGGCAGGTTTTCTGCAGCTCGTGTTTCGCAAATTCTTTCCATTACAGAATTCGACATTCCGTAATTAGTTTGTCCTGCGTTACCTCTACCACAAGATACTGATGAAAATACCACGAATTGCCTAAGATGAGGACACAACGTTCGCGACAGTTTGTCTAACTGCTTCGTGGCCCAAGCCTTCGGTCTGAAAGACTCTTCGAATGTCTCGACTGTTTGATTTTCACAGAGACTATCTTTTAGTACTACAGCCAAGTTGAATATTGCATCCACTGGGCCAAGTGCCACCGCTTCTTTCAAAATATATTCACAGCCCTCGTGCGTTGAAGCGTCTTTTCCAACGATAATGACAACTTTAACGCCATAGCTCTTCCAAATATTAATACGCAAACGTTGATATCCAGTAACAATTCCTCGTCGGGAAGTCAGGACTAGTTTTTTAGCCCCACGAAGTACGAGCCAATCGGCAAGTTCGAGACCAAAACCGCCCAAACCGCCAAGAATAAGATTACTGCCATTTTCCAAGCAATGATAACGAGGAAGTGCGCGAGGAAGCGAAAAATAATTTGAGTCATCTTCATCGCGAATCTTTAAGACAACCTAAAAAAAAACCACTGGTTAGCAAGTTTGGGATCGATAACATGTGCATAATGGCTCATTTTTTAGATGAGTAATTTAGATAGCGAGTAAAAAACTATCAAACCTTGCCAATATGTTTTCCAGCTGCCATGTATCTAAAAGCCTGTTCGGCCTGGTCCATCAAGAATACTGATCTTACGAGTGGTTTAACTGCACCACTTTTTAATCCTTCAGCAAGCATCGTAACTAACTGTGTTTTTCTGTCCGAGGTAGTAGTAAATAAATTGTCCAGGTAAACTCCATGAAAGGTAATTCCCTTCAGGAAGACTTCCATTCCAAGGGGATTGTTTGCTGCAAGATCAAATTTCCCAATCTCCAGGAATCGTCCACCTTTACACAAGCAACGAATCGAGGCTTGTAACTTCTCTTCTGCTAAAGAATTCAATACAATATTCACTCCTCGGCCTTGGGTTTTGCGAAGAACCAAATGCTCGAAACTTGTATCTCGAGAATTCCCAATATGATCATCGTCGATTTGTGGGAATTGATTCTTAATAAATTGTCGTTTTTCTGGTGTTCCTACAGTTGTAAAAACTTCGCAACCCTCGTGAAGAGCTAAAGTTATAGCTGCTTGTCCTACCCCACCGCTTCCAGCATGTATCAAAACCTTGTCTCCCTTTTTCATTTTACCATTCATCATTAGGGCATAGTACGCCGTGCCATAAACAACTGGAACCGTTGCTGCATCTTCTAATGTCCAGTTATCCGGAACTGACCAGAGTAGCTTGCTGTCACAGACACATAAATTTGAAAAAGCTCCAGATAAAATCATTCCCATTACTGCACGACCGTTTACATCTCTTCCGGAAAATTCAATTCCAATAATATTTTCTTGCGACTGTCTTGTCGTCGCGTAAACTTCAACTGCTAATTTTCCGGTGCTTATCATCACATCGCGAAAGTTTATCGATGAATAATGAACCTCGATGATTTCCCTGTTCCTGACACTAGGCTGAATTTTACCTTCTACCCATTTGAGCGAGCTCAAATCGCCACGTGTAAGTTGACCTATCCGAATGTGATGAACAGGTCTCAATGGTAATGAATCTATCGCAAAAAAGCGATAAGAGCCCCACAATTCTCCAGGGCGTAGAACGTTTAGTGCTAAACCCAAATCCAATTGTTTAGAGTAAAATGGATTTTCCAAAGAGAATTTTGGAGCTTGCTGATCTTGAATTAAGAGTCCCTGTATAACTTGGCCGCCTGGTTCTTTTCGGAGACAGTTTACCAATCCCAGCAGCCCGCTTTCGGAATCCCTCTCGCTAACAAGGAGTATTCGATTACTCATTCCACTTTTATTTTCATTTTCTGCTTTCAGAGCAACTTGCACTGTAGAGAGCCATGTGAACTCGTAATTGTCGATTTGTATAACTGTAACCCGTCCTGATAGCTCTGGTCTCTTTCGAAGTAAGAATACTAGTTCTTTTTCCGTACGTTTTTCTAAAATGATATCAAGGCCTTCACCTTTTATAGTCGAGAAGATATCAGCATTAGCATTCAAGGGTTCTCTGGCTAACAAAAAACCTGAATTCTTCATTGCTGTTAGTAATTGTTTCAGTGTACCGATATCTTTCCTTGTAAGAATTCCATGACTAACAACTAGTAAAGCATCTGATTCAGTTGCCAATTTACTCGGCTCAGAGACTTGAATAGTGGAAGGTAATGCATCGACCGAAAATGCACGGATGGGCGCAATGACATTCACGTTTGCTTGAAGTAAGGGCAAATCACTTAAAACTTCCTGAATTAGTGGAGATGTCAAATTTTCAGGTGACCTATCGTCAGCTTCATTGACTAGCTCGAGTATTTTTATCTTCACACCAATATGATTTTCCAGAACAATATGTGTTGCAATGCGAGTTACCACGCTCAGTTCCGTTTCAACACGATCTCGATGTGCTACAAATTTGAAGTTCTCAAGAACGGGATCTCCCGCGGGTTTTTTCCGAGCAATGGCACTCGCTTTCAAACCTCGTATTTCCACTCCACCAGATGCAATGATCTCCAAATCTTTATGTACCCTTACTGTAAAAGCTATGAACAAGAAAAAAATGATTAGAAATTGTGTTAAAGCCTAAAAATTTCATTGCCATTTCACAATTCGCATATTTTATGCGTACCATGTAACTTGTACCTTTATCATCGTCAGGCATATCTCTAACTTCATTCAAATGGATCTTAGGGTTTATCGCCAGCTTCTGAATACCCGTAGGTACAAAAAGTCCGCGAGTGTCCATTCCAAGAATTTCCATTTGGAGCATGTTATCCATAAAAGCTACCCAATTTTTTTCCCAGGCTATGGATCCCTTAGTTCCATCTAACGATGCTCCTTTGAGCCCACGGAATAATCCCGTATAGTGATAGCCTCGAAGGCGTAACTCTTTGTAAATATCCCTATCAGTCATATCAAGTGGCTCGTCATTCTCGGTTATTATGTCAGTAGCGATGCGTTCTTGAGCTCGATTTGAACCAACATGAATGAATCCAGTTACGACAGAGGTATTACCTTCAGTGACTTCGAATCTGCCGGATCCTAACATAGGGTGAATTTCCGTTAACAGGTGATTGGAAAGTTGTCAAGGATTCGGAAGAAAATTCCGGAAGAAAATTTCGTCTTACCTTTTTGAACCATAATCATCAGCTTAACACTATCCTGTTTTGGAATTGCAGTTGCTCGGTGAAATCTAACATCCCGAAATACGACCGAGACTTCATCATACAATTCACCTCGCATCAGTGCCACGGTCTCCCAAACTAATACCAAATAACCAGTTGCAGGCAGTAAATTTCTTCCATCAATCACGTGCCCAGCCATCCATTCGAATGTATCGTCGGTTAGTGTAATTTGAACAACTCTCTCGCCCTTAGATAATCTTTTTGTCGTCGTATGCCTTTGGACAAACCAGTTGTCAGAGTGATCCCATCGTACAAGAGGAGAAATCATCGGAGTTCCACGGCTGACTGGATGTTCAATATCCGGGTATAAATTGCTCAATTGTGGATGTAAACCAGCTTCATACAATTTCCCAATTGCTTCGAGTAAGAATTTTAAGGGATCCTCATTCTCGTAATTAGCTAAATCATCACTAGTAACTTTTCCATTGGAAGATCTTCGTAATATGGTTCGCATCAAACCATGCGGTGCTATTTCAATAGCTATAGTATTATTTGGTATATGGTCAGATATTTCTTCAAATGAAACTGGACTAAGTAAATTGTTTATACATGATTCGGAAGAAAACAGTTCTGCCGAGATTGTTTTCCACTTATCAAGTGGGTCGGAGATATTCTTTGTCACCCATTTCTTACTGCGAGGTTTAGGGTTTAAAATTACCTTCTGCAAGCACGTTAATAATTTAGGGCCTGCCGTTTTAATATGGCGACTGTCGCATGAAATTTTACGGCATGGTTCCTCTTTACCGGAAATATCATTAGCCTGTAGAAAAAGTAGAGATAATTATAACAATCAAATATTCACGACTGTGATGTGTGTTTTGGCTGTGCGTTCTTCAAAGAAAAGATTTAATTTTTATGTTGACAATATTGTCTTTAATTTACCAGCAGTTTGGAGACGAATTCATTTTCAGAGTCGGATGGGCTGATTTTTGGACTCCCTGAACCGTTGTGACGCTTGATCTTTATATCAGAAGAGCATAGACTCTTGAATTCTCCTTTTCCGGGTCCAAGAGCTATCTCAATTTCAGGAATCATTATAGTTCCTATCAGAGCCAGACCTTGGAAATATGCTGTCAAGACCATCTGTTCGGCCGTCAAGCAACCATCAGCGTATGCACATCCTAGCTCGCTTATTGAATGCCCAATAATATTGTCTGGCACGATTCCTATGGATGCTAGTACGTCTATTAAGCCAATCTACCAAAAGAAGCGTGCAAATCCATAAGCATCGTATTTATACCTTAAATACATTACGAAAATTGAGTTTTCGTAATTGGCGGAATTGTTAAAAATCATGTTCGTTTCGATGCACTCACTGGCCTTATAGTAACCGAAAATTCCCAGTCTTCTTTGATCACGAGATCGAAAATAATCGCACATCGCATAATTAGAAATTTGGTAATCGGCTACTCAATTATACAATACTTTCTCAATAGCTTCTCGATTTTATAAATAGAAATTGTATACTTTACCTGAATTGCAGCACTTCCAACGAGTAAGTTTAAAATATTTTTTAGTATCTTTGGATCTTTTGTCGTCAAAACATTGATAATATCCACACCATGAGGCTTCAGAGCTGCATTACATTTTTCAATTGCTTTGGCAAATGCAGGGATTTCTAATAAAGATTCACCTGTTGAACCCAAATATTTCATTCATTTCTTTCCAACTTTTAGTTTCAATAGTGAAAATAATTATATATGAGAGTCAATGTAGTATTCCAGAACAGTTAGATCTTCTTATTACTAACCTATCCCAGTCAACGGAGTTCCTATTCCAGAAAACACAAACCACACTGGTCGTTTGGCATGTTGATATTGCTGTACATCTCGTACGCTGTTCTCTTGCAAACCTCGGGATGGCAGAATCGTATATCCGCGATATATATGGCCTGGAATCTCTTCCGCATGTATATTGTGGAATAGGGATACGTATTCCGCGTCAACCGGTTTGCTTTCAAGCTATTGAGATGGTCAAATTGATTCGTTTAAACAGGTGATCAATTGAATGATGAAACATTTAATTGAGCTGGCGATCTCTGCTACGAATCTTTGATTGTACATACGTCATCCAACAAAGTTGTGACAGCCTCCTGTGTTCGCCCAGATACGACCACAAGTCTTGGTAAATTGTCGTCTGGTGCACCATCATTGACTTTCTCCTTCGGATTCGATTTTAAAAGAACGTGTGCATTGGCACCCCCAAAACCAAAAGAGTTTACGCCAACGTAACCGCCATCCCACGGCGTTAATTCGGTAATCACTTCTATACGACCATCTACCACTGCTTTGATATCTTCACGCGGACGATTATAATGTAGATTTGGTGGAATGAACCCACTTTCCATTGCCACTACAACCTTTTAATGAAATATCATTTATCACTACATAAAGCACTAATGGGTGATCATTGCTCAGCCATCTTCTATCGTATATGTTGTGCATTATTTATGCACAAGTAGCACGAAGAAATTCAATATTTTGTTCAAATGAAACCGATTTCATGATTATAGTATGTGTTGTGTTGTTCATATATATATATATATATATAATGTGAATTTGCATTGTACATCAAGCTCAACATACCTTGGCGATGGAACAAGCGCCACTTGCTGGTTCTGAATGCCCTAAATTTGTCTTAATGCTGCCAATTCGAAGCGGAGTGGTTCGACCAGGGCAGAATACTTTTTCAATAGCATTCAATTCAACTGGATCGCCCACTCTGGTTCCAGTACCATGTGCTTCAAGATAAGCTAAACTAGTTAGTGGAACTCCGCACTCTTCGTAAAATTGTTCGAGTAAATTGCCTTGCATTATGCTTGATGGAAAGGTAATGCCTTGTTCTTTAAAGCCGTCACAATTTGTTTTCGTATAAACAACATTAGCGTAAATACGTTTGGCATCCTTTGCTTTTTGAAGATATATCACACACATAGCTTCACTGCGAGTGTAGCCATTAGCATCAGCATCAAAAGTTTTGCAACGTCCATCAGGGGAAAGTACTCCTGATGAACCAATAGTGAAATGTAAACATTTGTTTATGTGTCATAGGTCCGAAAAACCGCGATTATAACCTCGCTTCGCTCGGTTTGAACGGGGTTTTTGGCCTGGATACATAAAATTGTATATGCCATACGGCCCATAAAGTATTCTCTGCCGATTTCATCATAATCTTCACCTTCGGCTCGGATTATAAACTCAAATTCGTCGAAAAATACTTAATCGGCCTAGTGACATAATGTACTATTACCATTCAGTAAAATATGAATATTGGAATCATGCAAGTGAGATAGGTACATATGGTCTATTGTTCAACCATGTCAATAATTATGAACTTATTCAAATTTCTCGAACGCTTATAATTGTTTCAACTATTGCTACATTTGATTGCATTGTTCATGGGGTCGTTGCATGAGTATAATGATATAATTTACTTGGTTTACCACCCAGTAGTGGTGTAATTTGTGAAACAGCACAATCTTTATACGTATCCATGTACCTTATAGTCTATTTATGCCTATGATTAATAAAAACTATTCGTACCAAGCATTGAGAATTGCATAGACATGAACGGATTGAGACACAACTGAGCCCCTGCAACGAGAGCAGCTTCACACTGTCCACTTCTAATTGCTCGGTATGCATGATCCATCGCAAACAGACTAGAACTGCATGCTGTATCAACATTATAGCTTGGTCCAGTTGTCCCCAAATAGTAAGAGATTCTATTAGCTAACATGCTACGACTGCAGCCTAGCACACCGGATCTGTCTCCCTGAATAATTGTCGGATTCTGATAAATAAATCTGTCGCAAAATGTTGTATAAAACAAATTGTCATCAAGGTCGCTTAAAATCGTTCTACAGCATGACGATTTTTTGAGTGTTATAAATCAATCAAAATTCGCAAGTTTGCGAACGTTTTAGCGCAAGATTGAATGAGCTTTTTGCTTGTGTGTCGATTTGAGGCAGCTCAAGGCCTGATTTGTAACTCTTTGACTGTGTGTTACACGGTTCTGAAGCTTTTTTCCCCATTGGAAAAATGTATTAAATTCTACCATACGGCGTATCCTTACCTGATTCGATCCATACATCAATTCTTGTTCTGATTCAGAGAAAGAGCTACTGACAAAGACACCAGTGTTAGTTCCAAAAAGTTGTCGTGGGTTAATACCAGCATCAATGATAGCTTCATAGGCATGCTCCAACAGTATTCTACCCGTAGGATCCATGGCCTGTGCGTCCTTAGAGTTTACTCGAAAAAATCGTGAATCAAACTTTTCGAGATTGTTTATCTTTCCAGTTCGTTGAGGTATATCAGGGTGATCTGAAATTATAATAGCAGTCTTGAATTTTAATAGTCAAATTGCCAACAAATTATTATAGGTTCAATGTACGTAGATCGATTACCAATTTGAATAGAATCGATTATATCAAATGATCATTATTCACCCGATTTCCAACGGCGATCGTCATCGGTGATTAGGTCTCGTTTGTTGAAAAGATTTTCTTTCAAATGCGTTAAATTATCAGACTCCGGAAATCTTCCGGCGATTCCAGAAATCACCACTTCGTCACCCTGCTTTGGAAACGGCAAACTCTTAGCCGCATCGGCTTCCGTACTATTCGATGCCATATTACTTTTAAGGTATTGCAAGCAGTTCGCAAATGTGTCTCGATCCCATATGGCCCTACATTTATAACAGCGGTCCCTGTGGCTATTCCCCTAGTTATTAATGCATTATTCTTCCGTACGAATAATTTTGTACAGAATAATTATCAATCCGCTATTGTATTCGATTCTGCTTCATTATGTCACAACTATATACGTAATGTATGTGAACCATTCAAATCATCACTCACGCATACAGTTAAGTATGTTAGCATAAATAGGTACGTAGATACATTAGGTTAAATAAAATGTGATGGAGATTTATGTGCTGAAATTCTGGAGTAACACAATGCAATAATTGGTTCCTCTTCTGCTGATTTTCCTTGGTTTTAAGCATATACAATGAAAATAAACAAGGAAATGAATAATGCGATTGTTCGTAAAGGTGATTTCCGGACTATTACCGTATGTAATGTGTAAACAAAATTCCGTACAAACAGCGACGAAGTGTATGCCTTCATTCTTCCGTGTGTAAAAATTAGCATGTACAAAAAAAAATCTAAAGCACAATTTGGTAAAGACGACGGCGATGTTATTTAGGAAATTTTTGAAGCCTCCTCATGAATAGAACACGTTGTGGTATGAAAACGGCGTTCAATTTAATACCACGTTATTGACAGTGTAGTTTGTTTTCATTTTCCAATTGCAAGTGCTTTAAATTCGTAGGGTGTGGATTGAAGAAATTCAGCTTTCTTAGATTGAGCACTTTCTTTTCTTAACGAGTGATTGGCAGATACATTTGCAATGAAAAATGGTGGACTAGTCGTAAAGAAGTGTAAAGGCCAACGCGCACTATGCGGAAGCGAAGCGATCGGAAATTTGCATTAACATGATTTTTTAGGAGTGTGCGTGCATACTTTCATAAAAAACATAAGAAAAGCATGTTAATGAAAACTTCCGATCATTTCGCTTCCGCGTAGTGCGCGTTGGCCTTGATGAAGCACGTTTCAAAATCTAAAAGTCTGACAAGGTGTTATTGATTCATTTGAATAAATCAACAAGTTTTGTCAATTATTCACGGATGACTGATTTATATCTTCGACGTACGGGAAATCGTCTAATTTTCCCGAATAAACAGTTTGATACCCCGTTATGAACATTCGATAAAGTTATCGGTGCCGGGAGCTATAAAAGGACATCATTTTTACCGCCTATGTAGAATTTTTCTCGATTTTAAGATTTCTTGGAGATTACATTCCACGTCTGGACCAATCCTATCCTTACTCTGAACAATTGAACACCTTTAATAACCCGGGCGTTAATGGAATCAGGAAAGCTTCTACATTGCAGCAGAGTCAATAGAAAGTGACCGACTTGAATGACATACTGTTTTAATATCGCTTTCAGGTCACTTGATTGAATAAGTATATAATATACCTCCGTATATAATGTATATAATACACACTATGTATACTGATATCATACTCTCTAAATTCGAATCAGTGGAAAGTCACTGATGGCAGTGATAAGTATACCAGAATCACTGATAATCAGTGAAAATGTTACTGATTGTCAGTGATTCTGGTATACTTATCACTGCCATCAGTGACTTTCCACTGATTCGAATTTAGAGAGTAAACACTTAACATATCGTTATTTCGATAGGTACATTTCCAAGCTCGTCTGTTCAGAAGTGAATACCTATCTAACTCATATTTATGAAGACACCCTAATAGACTTACATATTGTTTCCATAGAAACGCGAATTATCGTTGCTTTATCCAAAATTTGCCGGAATATGAGTTCTTCGTTCCACATTTTCTTTTTCATGAAGGCACGAACAGTCGATTCGAATTCCGTATATAACTCCAGAGAGAGATTCGATCCAATCCGGTGTACCGAGTCGATGGTAACATACGCATTTTTCGAAGGAGAATCTTTTTTTGCTCTACACCGAAAAACCCACATACCTGCAGTCTTTAGTATATATTTCCATACTGATGCGTTTCTCTAATACAATCATTCAATTATTTGAGTATGTTTTCCTCCTCCGATCATAATCGCATAGGTGTCCCCTAAACTTCAGTACATCTCCTAATAATTATTATACAGTACGCTTTGTTCAGCATGCCACATGTTTTTTGTCGTAGCATTCTACCAACACGGGTTCCAGATACGGTGGTCGAGCGTTTGTGTAATTATGTGACATTGCCGGTCTGTGTTATATCTTGTTGGAAAGTGATAATGAATAATGAGGTGCGACAGTGGCTTGTAAGAATACGAGCTGGAAAAATTATATGAAACATTCACATGTAAGTACAACAGGCTTAGACAAGAGACATTTCATAGTATCAGAATATATTCAAGTGATGATATTGGAGGATATTCATTATGATTGGAGAAAAATACACTGAATGCCACGGGTACGAGGATGAGATATATAATTAATGTTTTAGAGGAAAGCATACTAAAATTGTCAGATTAGAGGAATTTCACCAGGCCTCGTATTTTATATGAAAATATATAGAAGATAAGTACTATGAGGGTCTTTGGGTGTACGGATAAATTTATTTTCTTCATACCTGCTCGGAAAATGCCTCTTTGCGCCCGCTTACTCGGTCTCAACCGAGGCATTTATGTAGAGCAGGTGTTAAGAAAAAATATCGTGTGCATCACGGGCACAAGGCTATTTTGGCGAGTGTGCATGCAGTATACTCGCCTTCGGCTCGTGCCGCATATTGCACACTCGCAATGTACTATTTCTACGCAATCTTCGTTCCGCAACTTTGGAATTTATTCCATAAATTGAGAAAAAAAAATCCTAATGATTTTTCACAAAATTTAGGGTGATTTACCAGAGAAGGTGACATCGCTATGGGCTTCTGCAATGACAATAATCAGGCTAATCGACATAGTTCGTCGATATTGAATCATAAGGTGTCGGTATGGATAGCCAACTTAAAGCTTCCAAGTTCCAAATATGTTTCCCATGTCGAGTCGCTCCCTGGCATCAATAGTTTTCAGTGTTTTCTTTTATTCTTAAAGTTATCAGGGTAAATGAAAATCAAATAATTAAACACAGAAGAACATACGTTTTCTTTATTCATAAAAAAGCTCCGAATTATCGGTCTGTTGGTACAAATCGAATTGATGCTTCTGCAGAGTGCCAGAACACCGAGTCTCTCGGTCATGTCCTTATACAAACATATCCTACTGCAGTTTAATCGAGTACGGTCGAGTATATAAAGGTGACAATAATGACAATGTCATATAATATTAGATTAAAACATATTGATTACGTAGTACGAAGTTCGGTGACCCCGTTATTCGAGCAAAGAATATAAAAAGTGAAAAAGCGAAAATAAGAAAGAAAATCAAAGAGAGTAAAGCAAATCAAGGAGAGTTTATTACAGAAGTCCTACGACCGGAAAGGATGGAAAAATGACATTCTTTCTCAATTCGTCAACTTCACAGTTATACCAAGAGCAAGCACGCGTACTTATATCCCATTTAGGATCCTTCACTAACTTCCCACAAATTTTATAGTTGGCATTAATGGGATTCAGGTACGGATTGTTAATTTCAACGAATGCAATTCCACGCTGTGAACGTTCATTGTAAATTACTTTCCAGAAGAACCGTGGCACTGGTATCGTACGTATGTTATTCGGAGAGATACGCAAAAATAGATCCTGCCATACTTTATTCTTATCCGGTAGCTGTGCGATTTGGTGTACTCCAGTATAAACGATCAAATCTTCATGATGAGAACTCGCGAATTTCCGTACAGCGTCTTCAAGAGGGTACCAGCTGTAAGCGTTACAACGCTGCCATTGTGGTGCCTGATTAATGTAATAGAACGTAGCTCGTTGCTGAGAATTGTACATAAAGTCTTTATTGGCAGTGAGATGACCGCGTGCAAGATAGTTCGGACTTCCGAGTTGTATGTATTTCTGTGCTTCGGCACTTGATCCCAGTATTACTGAGAGCGTATTTATTTCTACAGTATGATTGTATTGTATGTTGTAACATTCAGTGTGATCGGGGCACTCTTTGAATGGTGGGCGAGCTGCTGATACTCGTGCGCCAACTATTTCTTTCACCATTTTGAACTTGGTATAAAGTGTCGATATCATTATCGGATCATGACAGACCTCAATGAGATTTATAAACTCGTTAGCGATCTTAAATCCGATTATATAGTTCTTGTACGATGAAAAACATGTAGTACCTATTGATCTCTGCTCGACTGCTGGCCAAGACTTGCATCCTAAATCTTTTGCGTCTATCCTGCGACCTGAGACTATCAGCTTGGTTTTACCTTCGCATTCTGCGATTGTGTCGCTGATTGGGTTCTTTTTATTGCCAAGTTTCACAAAATGATTGTTACGACCATTGCACACGATTCGAATTTTCTCTTTGCTCGCAAGCTTCAATATTCCCACATCATTCGGATACCGAAATCCTGCTCCTTTCGTAGGGCCCAGTATCAACGGCTCGATTTTCGGCATATCTCTGCTCATTGAAATCGAGCATTGCCCTGAAACGAAAATAACATCAGACACACTCATTTTCAAATCATTTGTCGTCGAAGAAAACTGATCGAGCGTGTAGGAAGCGAGATTTGCGAATCTAGGAACTATCAATTCCTAACTGTAATGATAGGAATCCATGAGTATTTGTCTAGCGATAACGATATGAATCATTGTCAATATATCTACATCCGTATCATCCAGAGGAATCACTCAGTCAGCTAGTAAGCTAGATCTTATTTATTTGTAGCTAAAAGATCAAATTCAAAAATTCATAAAAAAATTGTAGATTTGTTGGCCCACTATGATATCAAGGTGTACATTAAAAAAAAAAAAAAAAAAAAATTTAATAGTATCCATTTTCCGAATCACTTAAAATTTTCATGGCTTCTACGAAACCAATAATAATTGATCTCAATATATATTATTTCTAACAATAATTGATCTCAAAGTATTACTTGGAGTTATTGCGATATAAAAAAACTATATAAATTTATGTTTATCGTTCAATTTGAGTTTAATTTATGTACTACAAATAATACTTTTAGTTACTGGGATATCTTCAAACGTTGCAAATGGAAAGTTTCGTAGAAAACGTAAATGAGGTATAGGACATTCATGGTTACCGAATTGTTTCATAAATGTTAGCGAGACTTTGTGGTAAATGTCACATTGCCGAGATGCGATGTTACAGAAATATCGCGGCAACACAATTTTGTTTAGCGGGATAAATTTCATATAAAACAATTTTTTTTTTTTTAATGAAATATACCCACAATAAATCTTGTAAGAACTTGCCCCCAGCTCATACACAACTATAGCCCCGAATCGGGGCAAACTGTTACTTTCCGTTTTGTTGCAAAAAAAAAAAAAAAAAATATCATATCAAAAAAACTTATGCAAATATATTCCAAAACGGTTAGGCATACTAAAGTAGAATATATTTGCCAAATTGTAGAACAATGTTATTAATATTTTACAAATTTTTTTCAATCAATTTTTTAAGTCATTTAAAAAGTGTAACTTTTAGCCCCGCTCTCCCCTATATTTCTGCATTATGATTTTTCTACACACCTTTGGCTACAGCGACCCATGCTGAAAGGGCAAGCAGACACTGTATTACCCACATGTGGCGAAGTAATTTCGATGAAATGGAAGACTCAAGGTTTCAAATCACAGGACTAAGATTGGAGTTGTTCCGTCAATTGCGAGACGACGACTGTAATAATATTAAGGTTCACTCCGTCAATTGCGAGACGATGATTATAATAATAATAATAATAATGTTCACTCCTAGGATACATATACCAAGCCATATAATATGCAATCATAATCCGACCAAGCCATGTATGTAATCATAATCGGAGATATGTCCTGAACGTCGTCCGACGGACGTTCTGAACCGCAATACAGTATCGTATAAATATGTGTATGGGGAATTCCATGCCAACTCGACCATCGTCTGGCCTTCATCATTTTCTATTGGATTTATACTTTCTCTCGAGATTTTTTATTTTTCGCAAAGTTGAACCATTTCGATTTTTCTGAAAAAAAATCTAAAAAAAATCTACTCTGAAAGACAAAATTTTCAAACCCAAGCCCAGCGTGGCTCGAATATTCCTCGACTTTTTACGGAATTTCGAAGTTCGTAACAATTTTCTTCAGGGCAATGGTATAAAAGGAATGTATTGGTAGGGGCACTGGGTAATTCCAACTATATCAACGATGATCTCATCCTTTACATGTCCTGTCTTTGATTTATAATAACGGACTTTCCTGGGGCAATGGAGGATTCGAAAAAAAGATTGCTGGGCTGGGACAGAATTCGATTCCACTCCCTTCCGTTCCTCGGACGATTGCTCATAGACTATTGGCTCCGTGCACGAAAATACTAATAATATTCAACTACCAGTGTGTAACATATTCATGCATACTGTCAGCGCCATCTAAAATCATGCTCAGCATTTTTCCATGCTTAACGTATACACAATACACACTTATTTTTAAAGTAGCATATGTGCGTACACCCAGCCAATAAGTTTCATGGCCGGTGCTGCGATCCCTTTGGTCCCAGCTATAGCCATCGAAAGTGCAAGAGTTTACGACCTGCTTCTGAAAATATTTGCGGGATGTGGAAGTTAGAAAAAACCGATTAGCTATGATAAAATTGTAGAAATAGATTAATGAACATCAACCCAACCGACCAAGCAGTTGCTGCTACGGATAATGGTATAACCATTGCTTTTCTCTTAGTTTACAGTTCCCTACTGAAAATTGCCAGATGGATTCATCTGGTCGTTCGAAATTCCTATGGATTCCATCTGAAATCTAGTGGATTCCTAGCAGGATCCAACGAATTCCATCTGAAACCTGCTGGATTTCCAGCAAATTCCATAGGAACGACCAGATAAATCCATCTGGAAATTTTCAGTAGGGTTAGGTATACAGGGTGATTCACAATTCGTGACAAATCTCTTGAGGGGTTAATCCTTGTCAAAATTGGGATCGAAAGTTCCTTACTCGTGTGAAGGCGCCTCACTCGCTACCTTCGGCTCGCCTTCGGGCTCGTTCGGGCCTTCACACTCGTGCGCGAATTGCTGCTTCGCGCTCTTGTATCGAAAAACACTAATTTATATTGACGATCGGTTATATACCTACCATTCCCCTGGATAAAATTCTAATCAACTTTGAAATTCTGTAAAAAAATGAAGGAAAATTCAAGCCACGCGAGGTTGGGCTTGAAAGTTTTGTCTTTCAGAGTAGATTTTTTGAGATTTTTTTTCAGAAAAATCAAAATGGTCCAAGGTTGCGAAATTTCGATTTTTCCACTTTGGCGTTGAAAATATCGTTTACCGAGGGGTCGAAAATTTTTATCAATATTTGCACAGGAAAGTACGTCTCGAGACAAAAAATTTGTTATGCTCTTTTTTGTGATACGATGCATGCATGGAAAGGTTACAATCCTTTGAAGATTCTTTGGAATTATAAGACAGCAAATTCTTCAAAATTCATCAGGCAATGACGAATACATATGAAATTCTAAAATAATCCAGGGGTACTTCAAGGGGTGGGGTCAATCTCGGAAAAAAATATAAACGGATAGAAAATGGTGAGGGTCAAACGCAGGTCGAGTTGTGGTGGAATTCCCCATATCCATATATGTAATCATAATCGGAGGTAAGGATGTGGTGATAATCTCAAAATCCTGAACCGCACTGCATCCTTGAAATTGTTGTGAATTCATGAAAACATTCATGAAATACATATCGCAACACATCAAGTTTTATAGCAACTATCTCAACTATTTTGCAATTTATATTCTATTCTTCTACTCTTCAATATTTCAACTATGTCGTCAATTTAGGATCCTTTAAGAAGAAGAAAAAGAAAATTCAATTTCGAGGGAGTGGGACTTGGTGGGCTTTAGAATACTTTTTTACTTTTATATACGTTTCTTTTTTTGCCCATTTCGCCCATCTCTCCCTAAGTTGTTACGATATGTATATCTGTCACGGGATTTCCCATAACGGATATATACTCGGGCATGCGAAATGGGCGGCTTCGTCTTTCTCCTTATGAGTGACGTGTGTTTTGTATCTGCCAAGTTGTCACGTGCGCATGATGTGCACTTGATGGAACACTGCTCTTACGACCAGAATAAACGCTCACTACTCTGAATGGCAAAAATTATTCTATTTTATGAAATATATTTTTCAACATACCTGCCTCAGTCTTATGAGTATAAATCAGTCTTCATCGTTTTACTTACAACGCAGCGCCAATCGCTTTCTTGAGATCTTTGGCTCGTAACGACAGTTGCAGGCAATGTTACGTACAGAGATAAAAAAATGAGAAATAAAATATTAAAAAAAAAGCGTCGTTAAATTCTTCCACAGATATTCAGAAACTTGTCGGAAAATCACCGTATACTTTGCTATTACAATCCTCGTGTGACGGTGGATATAATGATTACAACTGAGGGTATCACTTGCATGTTTTTGATGGCATCAATATACGGCCCCTTTTTTTATTATTTTATTGCTAAGAACAACATGTTTTTACATCATTTTTATACAATGGATCGCAATTTCGTATAGCCGATCAAGGTTACAATAATTGGGCTGGTCCATTTCCAGATTACAATGATTTGATTACGTAGTACAAGACTTTTCAACGATAGGTTTCCAGTGATAGATTCGACAATGGAAATAAGAGGACAGAGAATGAATTGACGATATTTTAAAACAGAGGTCCTACGACCCTGAACTGTGTAAAATTGACATGCATTCTCAATTGATCGACTTCGCAGTTATACGATAAGCATGTGCGGTCCCGGGCTATTTCCCAATTAGGATGGTGATACACCTTGCCACAAATCATATATTTGGCGGGAATTGGCTGCGTTGGCAGGTATGGATCGTTTACTTCAACGAATGCAGTACCACGTTGCGTTAATTCGTTGTAAATTACTTTCCAAAAGAACCTTGGCACTGGTATCGAACCTGTACCATCGGGGGCTACATGCAAATATAGATTCTGGTCTACGTTGCTCGTACTCGGTAGCTGTGCGATTTCGTGTACTCCCGTATACACGGTCAAATCTTGATTAGTAGCACTCACGAATGTACGTATAGCAGCTTCAAGGGGGAACCAACTGAAAGCATTGCACCTTTGCCACTGTGGTGCTTGATTACTGAAGTAGTACGTTGCGCGTTTTTGAGCATCGTATACCCAGTCTGCATTGGAAACTAAATGACCATAGGCAAAATAATACACAGATTGCGGTCCGCTCTTCTCGTCCTTAATGTATTTCTTTGCCTGGGCAACTGATCCCAGAATTCCACCGATCGTTTCAATCTGTGTATCCCGACGGTATTGAGCTTCGTAACATATATCGTGATCGGGGCACTCGAATCTTTTACGCGGTTGTCCCTTTCTTGCACCAGCAATTTCTTTAACTAATGTGAATTTAGTGTAGAGTGTCGTCTTCAGTGTCGGATTGAAGCAGACGTCAATTAGTTTTATGAATTCGTTGTTATCAAGCTCGAATCCGATTTCGTAGTCTACGTATGATCTAAAAATGCTACTGGGGCCTATTCTTCTCTCCACGGTTTTCGGCCAAGTTTTGCACCCTAAGTTTTTAAATTCTATCAAGACACCTGAAACTTTAAATTTTTGATTATTTTCGCACTTTGCGATTGTTTCAATAATTCTCTTCGTTGGATCCCCAAGATTCTCGAAGTAATTGCCTTTCCCGTTGCACACGAGTCGAACTTCCTCATTTTTCTTAAACTCCAATTGTCCGAGCCTGGTGGGATACCGAAATCCTGATCCTGCGCCGGGTTTCAATATCAATGGTTCAAATTTTGGGAATGCTGTTGTATTTGGAGCTCGGTTATTCATTGGAATCGAGCATTGCCCTGAAACGAAAACAATTCCTGGCTGTTGTGATGAGAATTTATGAGTATTTATTCAGCAGTAATTAGAATCCACTTTGCCCAAGACGATGCAATAGTCTAACCTCATGCTGTCCGTTCAACGCAACAGTGATCAAAATATTGCAAATTATATTTCTGCGTTATGACTTGTCTACAGACCTTTGGCTACAGCGACCCATGTTAGAATGGCAAGAAGAGACTGGATCATCCACATTTCGCGAGGGTATATCAATAAAATTAACGGACTTAATAAGTTCCGAATCACAGTAAGGATTGGAGTTGTTCCGTCAAATGCAAAACAATAACTATAATTGATAGAAATGTACTTTTTCGGGCCTGTATTTATAGACTCAACCGAGCTTAGAGGTGGAAATGATGCAACGATGATATCGCATGTAAATAAAAAAATAAGCTAACACGCCTGTTCCTAATAATATGATTAAGTTATCATTCCCGCACCGAAAATAGCGATATATTGATACGCCCCTATAAAATCGTATGAAATTACTTAAACCTACAGGAAAAATTCGGAAATATTTTTTCGCTTATCTATAGTATTGATAGAAACACGATTTTAAGATAAGCTACTCATCCATATATGCGACAATTTTTAGTACTGCCTCATCGATGATGAAATCGGAGCTGCATGGTCACTTTCGGCTACATATTTCTACGTCCGAGTATTCGACTGTTCATCGAGACACGTGTTTCTTTCCTTAGAAGAGCGAAGGTTTTGTAGAACCAAATATCAGTGGAATAATATTCAGTACTGCATCCTCGAAGTTGAAATTTTTTGTTTGATCACTAATCAAATGTTGAGCGATTACTGTATAGCACCGTATAATGTCTCATTTCGATTTAAATTCACTCGCCTATAGCACACGGAACGTACCTAGTCCCGGTGACTAAATTAACTTCATTTAACAGAGTCAATTACAAAGGAAATAGAATAAAGGGCTCCTAATTTCATACAAATATAATTCACTATTGTTGTTCAATTTAAGCAATAAATTTAATTAACAATAGAGACATCGACTATAAATTGCGTTAGTACTCAAATTACGATACAACGAAGCTCAAAGATTCAAATCTCGAAAGCCTATGAAATAAAATGATTTTAGATAAATGTAAAACAACCAATTTTCATATTATTCAATATATGCTTGATTAATAAGTAAATTCAACTTTCATACTGGTTTATCTGAATTTTTTTTCCTATCAAGGCCTGCTAAAAATCAAAACGGTACAATTCAGATACACAAAATATTTATTTCTTATTTTGAGATATGTAGAAATAAAAATCATCATTCTTTCAAAATCTCGATAATTTTTCATACCTGTTTGTTGGAACATCTACTATGTGCGTCTGCAACACGTGACATTATTACCGGCGCCACCGGCTGCAGCCACCGGTTGGTATAAACTCACAATGTAGTTTCTAGACGCTTACGAACTTCTTGAACGGCGCCACCTGACCACGTGCTGCAAAATTCAGCTTACGTCCAATTCACCCAATAATTTCTACATGAATAGCTAACTGTTTATAAACGTGGCATTAGGATGAGATCATCGAGTATATTTCAGGGTCATATTCCATAGATCATCGATGACGTCATAATAAAAAAAAAAAAAAAATTCTTCTGACCCATCGTTTCTAAGTTCTATGACTCACGAATGAGGATAAATTTACTTTCACAAGCTTGTCCTTCCGGTATAGAGCCTCTCAATGTGCTCTGAGCGCTGTTGTCATATCAAAAATAGATTCAGAACGAAAAACATCAGTCCTCGTTTTATATGGTCTAAGTCAATTCGACACCATAAATATTTTCCGAACTGGTACTAAAGCGGGACATCTTAGGATACTGGTTCTAATTGTCGTAATAGTTCGCTGTTCTACATTCTACAATATTCTATATAATCACAAAGTCACACGTTGGTACCTAACATAACTTTGAATGTACAGCCGGTTACTCAAAGGGTATAATACAACATAATACAGTATACGTATGATATACGTAATATCTTATCGGTTTTATCTCGAAATTGTACAAACGTGTTGGAAACAGCTGTCAATTACCGCCTTGAAATCGCTGACGTAACCGTCATAACAATAGTGTCGTGCCACAGTTTGTCAGACGTCGCACAACAGGATGGAGGTGTTTGAAGGTAGATTTACTGAATAATTATACAATAGGAAATATTGAAGAGAAAAATCGGCTTTTGTTAATAATTTTCACGTATTATTTCTCAATGCATTTCATCGTACATAATGGCCGGATTCGATATGTGTCACTCCGATGATAAGTATAATCAAAATACGCTGCAGACCTGCTGTTGGGAAACTAAATGATATGACTTTTGAAAAATTCTATTACAATCGTACGGTTATAACTTCTATCGTACATTTTATGTGACAGAATACGTTATTTGACGCTATCGTAGTTACAGTATGTACAAAATGTTACGACCGGTGTTTTTCCGAAATATCGAGTGCGTTTTTATCATCAAATTTTATCGCGCGCGATATACTTACCGAAGGTTCCATCGGTACGCCTCATGTACGAACTTTTTCGATTTTTTTTTGTCTTTTTTTTCGAAAACGAAGCCGTGCGCATTTTTCAAATTGATTTAAATTTTTGAAAGCATAGAACCATGACTCGGTAAGTAAAGAAGAGATCTTTCTTATTTGTTGCAGTCCACAACGAGAACATTGCTCAGGCCTTGAAATGGACCAAGGATACAATCGAGGAAATGATAACAAGGGTATTTCATGTTTTCGTTTAAAACAGCGAAGTTTTTCTTTTTTGTTTTTTTTTTTTTGTTTTTTTTTTTTTGTTTTTTCCTTAGACCTAAAGTAAAAATGTAAGAATTCGTTAGCTTAATTAAACTTTATTTCAATTAATTCAGTCGTTCACGAACGCTGCTGTACGCAGATCAATATGGAGCGGCCTCCCAGTTAAACAGCACCCCGTCGAGAACGTATTCTTCAATTTGAAAGACGATACGCACGTGTGAGTTTTACTGTTCAAATAATTACCTCATATCATTTTCACTTTAGTACTTTATCTCGTTCATTGAAGAAAATAAAAAAGATTTCGTTTCATTGTCATAGATATATATGATGCGACAGATTTAATTTATAATAACTCTATAGTCTTCCTCACACCTTTATACATCTTATACACACAATAGGAAATTCAATATATCATTTAATTGCTCAATTCTTTTTATTTTTAAAATTTTTTTTTCTTATTTAGGGAATTAACTAATCTGAAGCTCATTCGTGAACCAGACTTTCGTTTCACCGAAGTAGCTTCATGCCTCGAATACCTCTACTTGGAAGCACACATTGACCTCGGCGATTTGGAAGTGACCGGAGACTTCTTCGTCAGTAATAACGCCCTGAATGCTCTTTTGCCGCTTCCTGCCTCTGCAGGTCAAATTTCGTACGTATGAATCACTATTTATTTTAAAAATCGAACGTAATATCGCGAGGTTCGAGGAAATAATCGGCATTTTTTTAATTTTTTTCAACTAGTTTGTCACGTATTTTTTTTTTTGTCTTGAATTTTCCTCTAGAAATAGCAAAAAAAAAGTTTCAAATTTAATTGTTTTTTCATCAAGAGACTTTAAACTATTCTTCGTAATTTTTGTAGATTTTATTGAGCTCGTCAATACAAAGAAATACGCGTCTAGCATAAATGAAAAAATTGCATTAAAAACGGAATGAAGAGCTTTACTCATTCGCGTTTCGTACCATCCTAGTATATAATACGGTTTGAATTAGTAATCGATTAGCCTAATTTTTCGCGCAGAATAACGTTCAAAAATGTCAAGGCAAAGGGTCCAATCGGAGTTTATCCAGTAGAGGACTGTTTCCTGACGACCAATTACGCGCTAGAATATACACCAGAAAAAGTTATTGTGAAGACAACGTATAAGGACGGTGAAGATACGGTAAACGGTGAACTTGAAGGAGATTACCTTGGTAAGCTGAGCCATGTTCGATAACTCTGATCAAAATATTGACAGACAACAGTTCGATGCTTCAAAATCTGATAATCATTAAATTGACGCTGCATGCTTACGGAGACTAGCAATTTACCACGAAGACTAGCTCGTTTCGGATTTCGCCCGATTTCAGAGAATCCTCATTACAATAAACGAAGCCTGATATTTTTCGCGGGGATAACTGAAACGTGCTTGTCTTCATGGTAAATATCGAAATGTGCTATAGTCTTCGCGGCGAAATCCAAAACGTGCTAGTTTTCGCGGCGAAAGCCGAAAGATGCTAGTCTTCTGCAAAGCCGAAACGTAGCTAGTTTTCGTAAGCAGCGTCGAAATATAGTCGATTTTTGCTTGATAATGTTTGGTCAACAAGTTACAATTCTATTTTCACTTTTTAGAGACCAGCCAACTATTTATCTAAATATTCGCGTTTGTACTTCATGCTAAAAGCGTACTTTTGTCACGTGTAAAGATATAGCTACCTCACATCTATTCCTATACTCTTCACAATTTTTTTTATCCCAAGATGAAACTTTGGGTGCTCATTTGTGGGTGAATCTGACCCATATTTTGACTGGGGTGCTTAAAATGGAACTTGACGAAGTGATCCTAGAATTTTCCGCCTGCGATCTTCTCCAAGGCGATTCAACCTACGTCGACGGCGCAATGTGAGTTATTATATTATAGAGTTGTGAAATTTTCAGGTGAATCGTTAATCATGAAATTTCCATAGATTTGTCGTATGAAATGAATGAGATGACGCGGAATTTCAGTGACGCGTATATCACTTAATCTTGATATGAATTTAGAAATGATTCATTGTATAATCTGCATAATTATTTGTAGTCAAGATGCGAAGCAAACTACCAATACAGTAATTATTTTCATATCCGAAACGATTGACATCAATTTTTTAAATCTTTTTATTTTTTCACAATATCGTATATAGAACAAAATTATTCTCGAGAAAAAATTTCACCTACTTATTATTATTTTTCTGTAAATCCTCCGTTAGAGAACACAGCAATGCGCTTAACGTCGTGACCAACGATATATTCGACAAAATAATCGCCAACGCCAATAATAGAATCAACGAACTCAATCTAGCGACGATTCCAACGCCAGATATCGACGCATCGTTTACAAAAAAATTGGCGAGCGTTGTAACCACTGGCCGTTTCACAGCGAGAAATGGCACCTTCCAAAATTTGGCCACCCTGATCAGGAAAGGTGATCTTAGCATCGCTATGGAGTCAGGAAAAATTATAATCTTCGGTGCAGTCGGGCTAACCGAACTCAAGGTTTGTGCTTTTTTTAAAATATGGAATATAAAAAATGATGAATGAATTCGCGTGCGATTTGCAGCAATTTTTTTGAAGATATTTTCGTAATTTTTTTCAACGATTGTTCATCATTCTGTTTTCAGATCGCCTATGGCAATTATACAGCGAAATTAATGGACATTGGACCAACAGGAAAAATCGAGACAACCGTCGGTCGTAACGAAGCTCTTCTGAAATTTGTGCTGGACAAAACAGACCAGGGCGTAAAGATCCGTTTAGCAGATTTCAAGATCACGGATATCAGGTAGAGATGAGCGCGTTTATCATGTTTCCATGAAGTTCAATTTTGGCTGCTGGCTTCTTCTCATTTTTTAACTTCATTTCAGTGACATTGAGGCCCACGTTACGGGATTGGGAGGTTTAAATTGGTTGGCTTCGAAGATCACATCTTGGATATCGAGTACCTTACGGTGGAAAGTGGCGCCAGTTATTGAACAAAATGTTAAAGAAAATGTTAACAAGGTGCTTGAAAATTTCGACGTTTATTCTCTGTTGAAAAAATGACTCTTTGTGTACCACGGCGTTGAGACACCCGATCTTGATGCCGATAACATGCCAAATGTTGTATCGAGAAACCGTACTAACTTTATGAACGACATTTTCAATATGAATTTTTTTCTTTAAACATATTTTGCGGTATAAAAATATTAGCTTATTAAATTCGACTTGAAATATGCTTTCGAATTTAAATTTACATGCATTTTAAGGTACTTAACAACTAATTTAAATCGCAGGATTTAGATTTCCGTAATTATGGAAACGAAATGAAAAACATATCGTTAATTTACGATTTATTATCTCTGTTAATCCTTGTAATCGATAAGATGAAGTTTGTTGCTTTTATTATTATTAATCATTTTTTCTTGTCATTATGATTAATTCAACTTTGTATTATATCTTGTTTCATAACGAATTAGTCATTCATTTTTTTATTTCTCTAATCAGATTTTTGCCAATACTATTATAAATATTTTCAAATTTTGCAGCTTTTATCCTACTTCAAAAAATAGTATACTCAGTACATTCTCTTCCAGTATATCACTACATACTCAATTGCTGTACGATATTTGTGTACGTTTAAACTTTATCGGAAACAATTTTTCCTGAATCTCTTTGAAAATTGGAAATTTTTGTCTCAATTTTCTTCATAAAAAAATCTTTGAAAATTTGTGCAAATTCGAATTTTTTCATTTCATTAAAAATAAATACCAAGAATATCGTCTGAGATGATATAAATAATGAAATGAAAATATATCCTATATATTTTTAAATAGTTTCACGAACTCTACTTCAAAATTTTAATTTGTCATTGGTGCATTGAGTGGTTTTTTATAAATTCTTGATGAAAAACATTTATAGAGCGTAATAATATAAATTAGCAATAACTACATAATAAATAGACAACGATGAGCAGTTGTGATTAAAATATCGTTGTCGTTAAGGAATCGAACACGTTTATAAAGTAATATATTATCTTACTTCTTATTCTCAGGGAATGAGTCTATTATGATATGTAATCAATTATTACAATGTCAATATTTAATAAATGAATATATCTTTCGTATAATTTTGTCGATATTTATACTCCTGCATACCTATGACAATAATAATGGTTAGAAGAAACTGCAAAATTCAGTATAGACGATTTTTATTTTTATTTTTTATATACCTATACCAGTTGTGTCGTGATTTCAAGAATTTTTGTCACGTTCGAGACAACTTCTACATTCATATCTAAAAATCTCAGCTTTTTCCTGATTTTTGGGATTAAAAGACGACGAATCCCATCGAATTCGACATTAGAATTACGACACGTAATATTCAAGAATTACCCGCAGGTCTGAGTGGATAATTTTTCTTTCAATTCATCTGGTTCAGGGAAATCCAATATATTGGATAATTATATATCCCAGGCGGATTCTGCAGTGACTAACATTATAGGGAGGGTTGATCAGAATTTTTTTTACGTGTTACTCGCTGTTTCTATTCCAACTAATGTTCAAACTTAGTGAAAAATAATACTTCTGTTATACTGATAAGCGCGAAAGTATACGTAAAATTGCCTTCATACTACAACGTGCGACTGTGCGTCACAATGTGATTTTGTTTGTATTGAAAAATAATTCCAATCGCGTTATCGTGCGGATCGAACGTACATATTACAATGATTATTTTTCCCATCCGAATTTCAGCCAATAGAATTGCACCATTCGATGTTATTTTGCATAGCCTACACGATATTTAACTGATAATTTTGACAATTCCACTGGTAATTTCACGTGTGCTTTCACCGCGGTAATTTTTCATGTTAGCTATATATAAAAGAACAAAAGATTTTCCAATACAGTTAACGCTCCATCGAATCTGACAGATTAAATTATAATTATGATTCTGTGACCTTTAAATTTTGATTTTTAACTGTGGGTTTTGTCTCATGATGCAATTCTATGGGCCGAAATTCGGATGGAAAAATAATCCCCCGAATACCACTCGTGCTTCAAAATTAATCGGGTATTTCCCTCAAGGTTCCCTGCAATCAAACGAACTCGTCAAGTTTTTCAGAAAAATCACTCGCGCTTCGCGCTCGTGATTTTGTAAACTGAAAAACTTGACTCCTTCGTTTGTTTGCAACGAACCTATCGGGAAATACCCGATAATTTTGAAGCTCTTGTGGTATTATATGTGATTATTTTTAGCACTCGGATTCTGGCCAATCAGAGCGCGGTATTTGATGATGTGAAGGACATCCCAATTCGTTATTATACTGATAATTTACCCATAGCTTTTGATAATTTACCTCTAGCTTTGCAAATGTTTTTATAACTGTCAAATACCGTGATAAAAGTCAGAGAACTGCGTGAATAATTTTTAATTTTTTCTAACCTGCCGCTCTCTGCTTGGCCAAATCCGAATGCGAAAAATAATCCGTCGAATACCACTTGACCTTCAAAATGAATCGGTTATTTCCCTCATGTTTTGATCCTGCGTGGCAACGAACGGGCCAAGTTTTGCACGAAAATCCCTCGCGCTGCGCGCTCGTGATTTTAGATCTGCAAAACTTAGCCCTCTCGATGCCACGCAGCAAAACAATCGGGAAATATCCGATAATTTTGAAGGTCTTGTGATATTACTACTGATAATTCAAAAATTTTGACTAGTAGTAAAATTAGTAAATATGTCTTTACTCATTTTCAGAAATGAATTTTTCTTTCCAGAAACTAAAATTATCAGTTCTATAGCTGAGGTATAGACAAATCCTATAACGATAGAAGTTTGAGGCAAATGGTCGCGAGAAGTTTGCAAAAAATATTTATTTAAGTTGGAATAAATCCGAATTAGAAAAAACGACCCGAACGAGTCTTCAAACATAAATTTATCATCCGTTTACTTTCTTCTTTCGAATACTTTTTTTGTAACTATAATCGATACAGCGAGTTCGATCAAAATCAGAGACATAAAATTAAATTTCAAAATCGGCAATATTTCCTAGAGTCGGAAGTGAGCTGAAATGATCGTTTGACGTCGTAGAAGGAAAGTTCGCAGGTGCTTTTAATCAAACGATACACCAGGTGCCACTCAGGTGGCTTGTTAAGTGGCTAATTGTAGATACGACTGAAATAATTACACAAAGTTTCGATCAGATTTCAGATCAAGGAATTTTTTTTTCTCTATTGATAACCCAAGATCGATACGGTCGGCGATTCTGCAATATCAGGTTTCTATTTTCGCCAATTATCCCACCGTACGATTCAATGGTTGTAATCATCTAATTATTTTATTTTTAACAGAAAGTGTGGAACCTGATTATATGGCCATACGATAACTGCATATTCCGGTTATGTTATCCTTCTTAATTTCTTATCAAAGTAAAAATCACAAATAGGTACGTGAGTATCGGTTCGTTAAAATATACCAGAGACACGATTTTGCCTCGACAAATGGCGACACAAATTGTCATCAAAGATAGATTTTATCCAGACAATTGTTATCACCGGTTAACACGTGAAAGACATACCCCACAATAAAATACAAACTTTGTATTTTTCAATCATTATCTTGCTCAGATAATCTCTACGATTTTAGCAACAAATCTATAAAATGTCGTATACAGCTATAGAAATAAATTCAGTGTAACATCATCATGAAGACCTTTCTGATACTGCTAGTCGTCTTCGCCGTGGCTTCTGCTGCCACGACTCGCGGGTAAATTTAATTTAAGAGTAAAAAAATTATTCAAGAATTATACCAAGTAGTGAAGATTTCTGAAAAAGAAGTTCCTGCGTGCTCCCTGAATTTGAAAGTTTCATTTTTTGGTACCGCAATAAAATTGATAATTCATACAATTTATCGTCGCAAATTTTTAGCTTTGAGTTAATTTTTTACGTTTATTTTCACGCCGATTATTATCAATGAATAAGTAATAACGATATAACGTATTCATTACAGAGAACATGCGACGTATGAAGCAAGTTTGAACGACTATGTTGACAAAGTTGTTAGTAACTTGCAGGCTTTCGTAGCGAATAACGATTTCAACTCAATATCTATTCCAAATGTTACCCAAACCTTTTCCGTGGTAAGTATCATTGAAATTATTATATCTTTTGTTGAAATTATGCAGGTTTGTGGTTTTAGGGTGGGAAAATAAAATGAGAAAATTATCATTATGAAAAACGAGCTGTATATTATGTAGGTCCTTGAGAAAGTTTTATAATATCGTGTAAATTATATACAGATGATAAATTTCGATAAATCTGAAAATGTTCGGCGATCGTTTTGACTAAATGGTATATTAATCGATGAATTCAGGTGTTCGTAATCTTTGGGAAAAGCAATTAATGTGCCTCACGTGTGATCTCAATACAAGTAAATGAGACCGAGGCGAAAAATCGGTTAATTTTATCGGCTTAATTATAATCATTGATAAGTCGCGTCGATCGTCCAGACCCGATTTTGCGATATTAATCTCGAAGCGTAGATAATTATTATTGGCGCAATGTCGTGATTTTAATCAGCGCACTTATTATTTATCGTATGAAAAATTTATTCGGACACATACAAGCGAGAAACGATCTTAATTCGATACCCTCGGTGTGTACGACGACATTAATCCACGCAGAGAACGAAATTGCCATAATTACACGCCTTGTAATTACACGCGAACCGACATTTTTCGATCATTTCATCAAAACAAAATTCACAGAATTAATTACTGATCGACTTTCACAAGAAAAATTTTACCCTAATACCACAGAAGAAAAAAGTAGAAGAAAAAAAAAATCCATTTTATATATCGAATACAGAAGTCCTTATATAATTAAGATGCAATAATATTGCAAAAATATTTCTCAAAAGTTTAATTTGAACTGCAATTTTGAAGTATCAATTATGTGCTGTAGCTGATACGTATGTATATATGTATGGCTAAAGAAAGGAAAAGTGTTCGTTGGTCTGATGACTTAGCTCGTGATAATGACCTCGATACAACCCCTTTTGATGGTGAAGTAGGATTCTGGTTTACTAGAGTACTGACCCAAAAGCAGTAAGGGGAAAGTGGGCTTCGAGGGCGCGAGGAAAATGAAAGTTTTGGGTCACTAGGGCGAGTCCGCGGCCAGGGTGAAAGCTGGCGAGAACCGAGGTCTACGAAAGTGATTTCTAGATTTGAAAACCTCCGATGAGAGCGAGAGTGAAATCTATGGCCTGTCACTGACCCGACTTGGTTCTCGGCGAAAGTGAGGTCACTGAATGAAAACAAGTACCTATGTATGTAATAAGTACACGTATGTATGTCGGGAGAAAAACGAGACCATAAATACATGAAACAGACGTATAGAGAGCAGCTTTTGATAAAACCAAGAACAAATTTACCATCAGGATTTTGGTTACCAAAAAACTCGATCTGTGAATTCAAATTATTGCGAATGGATCGTCGGTTTACAGAATGCAAAATTTCGATACTACGATTGCTTGGTTTTTCAAAATAATTATAGTATTGAAGAGATTTTTGTCGACCAGAGACACCCATGTCTATCGGAAGGTTCAAGGAGTTGCAAAGTAGAATTTGAATCATGTAATATTGAGAGAAGGAGGTAAAGAGGCCACCCAGTGAACATCCAAGTCTTTTTCAAGGCGATAGAAAGTTAAGTGATAATTCCAGAAAGATTTGGAACTCGGCTGAAAGTGAGAGTGCCATGGATAACTGTCGCTCAATGGAATTACTGACCTTCCTTAACAGAGGATTATTAACTTAGGTCAAGAAAAAGTGAAACTAACTACCCAACTAGAAACTAACGATTGTACCTATTCTGAAAAGACACTCATTGTTGCACATCGTTCAAAATGCTCTTTCGATTTATGAACGAACGTATAGGTGTTAAAAGCGGACAAATTGCTTTGGTGATCGCATTTTAGAATTGCGGATAGAACTCCTCACGAAATTTTCTTCCACTCATATAAGTTATTCGATAAGATCAATCAAAATCATTATTTTTCTATTGGGGCGGATATGGAGACTTCTAGTATAATCAGTCGATGATAAGTAATGTAGTATTTTGATTTAACTATTAGCGCAAATAATGATAATGGTAATTTTCAATTGACGTAACTTCAATGTGATTATTGTAGAAACCGCTGTGGATCACCTACAGTGGACGTCTCTCGCTTTATGATGGAATACTGAGCAACCTGGCTTCACTAAGACGATATGGTGACGTGAAAGTCACATACGAAGGAAATACTTTAGGGATCTCAGCTAATTTAGGAATCGACCGTGTTGATGTAAGTATTTTCAACGAAATGGGTAGAAATAATCTCATCTGTATTACTATATCAGCCATAATCAGCAAATCGAGATTCATAAAAGTTCATTCATTTTTGTTCTCTTGATTTCTTAGGTCGACTACACCTACAAAGCCAAACTTTTAGGAATTTCGGCCAGTGGAACAGCTGATGGAACTGCAACTAAGATCGACACTACTACATCTATGTCTGTCAACTTGGAGACATACACAACAGCTCTGGGTGCGTTCACAGTCAACGGTGTTGGGTAAGTTGCACAATTTCATTGAAAATAAACAGAAAAAAAAAAAAAAACTAAACAAAAGACTCATAACTAACACATCATGTAAAAAATTGATCATTCGATTCAATTTTTACCTGAAATCGTTTTAAATTAATTTAAGTCCATATTTGGAATAATATCAAAATTGAATGAATACGTTTGTGTTTGAATCATTTTTTGTTATATTTTATTACAGATCGGTCAGCGCCAAGCTCCACGGTAATTGGGCCACTGATTGGTTCGCCAATGCCGTTCTTAATATCGTAATTGCCACCGTCAAGGAGGATGTTACTACCGAACTTCAGGGCATCGTGTCTTCAGCCCTCACGAATGGATTGGAGGGAGTGAATTCCATAATTGCTGCACTACTGGAGTCTTGAAAATATTTTCAAACATATTTTCGAGTTTTATTTGTTTGAAATTGTACATGTAAAATCGTCACGATGATTCCCACCTGAAATACACTATCTACTCAACGGTGAAAAATCTCCGTCTCATTGCCATAATTACGTTACCTTTTTCGTTATTTTTATCAAATATGCGAGATATTGAAATAATACAGCTTCGATATTAACCCATATGTAATATAGGAAAGAAGGATTGGATTCAAGGTGTCATGATTGAGTTTGAAAAGCTCGCTGTTGTTGTAAACTGTTAGCTTTTGGCTAAAGCTTCGATCAATATTTTTCCTATAATATCACCATTCTTTGATAATTGTGAAAAAAATATTTTACACAGTTTTCCATTATTATCACTTTAATTGGGTAATTGAAATTTGTATCAATTATCGTGAAATCAATTAACGATTTTAATCATATGTTGAAACTAATGAACGCAACCTCAATCTGCCAGACTCCGATTTCAACGAGTATATAAAATAATATAATTGATGTAATATGGTCAGCCGCGGTATTTAACGAGCTGACTATAACAGTGACTATCCATATTTTATTTCGAATAATAAAAGTTTAATTTTTAATTGTACCAATCAGATTCAATGATTCGGAAAATAAACAGCTATGTAGTTATTAATTCTGTGAGTGTACAAAAATGGAAATGATTTGAAAAGTTTTAGAAATAATTATTATATAAGAAAAAAATTAGTTACTTTTTTGAACGAGCTGTACAGCCTATTTTATTTTTATTTCTTCTCTTTTAATCGAAATACGTATACCTATATATGACAGATAAGCTGGCTAGAGGCATTTTCCCTGTTGTTCCTCGAGTTTCATTTTCCAACATTGCCAGGTAATCCTGAAAAGAGAAATAGAGAGAGATTGGAAAAAGGAGTAATTTGTATTCACGTATGCATTGAGTTCTTCAGGGGCTCTAGCTGAGGCAGACGCTTCCATACCTATCTAGCATATTGTATACTGTATAGTACAGATGTAGTTCCCAAGCGTTGGTGCGGATACTGCATTTGATGGTAATTACACAATCTGCATGCAGATAGCTCGGCAGAAATCTATAGATGGAACTTCGGGGATGCTATCATCCCCCTGATCAGGGCCGGCGGAATTTGTGGCCAAACTAAAATCGCCTATTTTATCGAAACCCGATGATAATATATAATATAGGTACGAAAATTGTTATTCACACAGATTATAAACGCAGTTGTAAAAATGACGGAATCAAATGAAATATCTCAGTAAACATATTATGAAATGAATACCGAATCGATATCACCGATTAATTTATTGATTTGATTTTAGATAATATGTCAAATGCATTCAATTTTATTTCCTGCAATCAAAAAATTTGAAAATATTGACGCGACCGATTCGTATACTAATTATTTAATTCGGACCTCAAATCCCTGTTTGCATGTAGGGTCCTTACTTATGGAAAGCCAGCCCTGTGTCTGCAACTAGCGAATGGCCATAGTCTGTAATCTAGTTTGTCAGTAATGAAGTTAGTGTCACTGAATAGTCTGCATTTTGAGCAGCGAGCAGCTCAATTGCACCAAGTATTCAAGTCTTTGATTTGATTTGTCAAACTAGATGCGTTACGCCTGCGTCAAGTGAGTTGCACGACCGCAGGCGCCTGGCTGTATAATATAAATTACAGACACTAACTGTGAGCCAGACTCAACTATAGTTTCTTTTTTATATTATGAGAAAAAAGGTGAAATACGAACTTCTGCATAAAATGCAGTGAAAAAAAAAAAAAAATTAACATTCTATTAATCATTCGACAGGATATTAGTCCCACGTAGTTATTTGTATTAAATCGTAAAGCCTTATTGATTCTAAACACAAAAAAAAAAAATGGTAGTAATTTGATTAACCCTCCTTAATCCTTATCACCGCGGTGATCACTTACCCGAAAAAAAAGGAGCAGGACTTTCCACGATATTTGAAATTAATCAAATGAAATTCCATATTAGAGTCGAAATTTCGATTCAGGTTTGTAAACAGTTCACCTCTGATTCAGGCAAAGTGCTAATGCTAATTAAGATATTCACGATAATCGCTGCAGTCGCGACAGTCGCTGTTGACAAACGACAACATCTGGACACTTCGGTTAATTTCTGCTGTATCGTGTGCAGACGTCGTGACCAAAATTCCAAATCTATATGTGTTATATAAGAATGTACCTGTATTACATTTACAAAAGCTTTTATAATCTTATCAAATACTTGGCAATCTCAGTCCTAAACAGCCGTGATCAAATGGCTATCGATCGAGGGCTCGACCCTGTCTGCATTCTAATTACTTTATAATGCAGCCTTCCACTCTGTACTTGTGTGAAATGGTTTGTAGATACATATACTATAGGTACACGGGGTAAAATAGAACTTAACGCTGTTTGTACAGGTCTTAAAGCACAGCTATAACAGCACGAGAATAAATGCGTTAAACAGTAAGGTAATTTAAAGTTTAAATCGGATGTTTCTCACTTTTCAAACGCCCTGATATAGGAATAGGAAATTTCTTGGCAGAATTTCATATGAGATAAAGGAACAGCTTTGCTAGTTGGCAATAATATAATATAATACATTGAGGATTTCCTGTCATTCAAGTCCGAGGATATGACTATTGGAAAATGTAAATGTTTCTATTCATGTGGCATCGATTTTATCATATCACAAAAAAAAAAAAAAAATAAGGTTGAATTCTGCAGATGACGGTGCCGTACCGTTGCATACTATTATGGATAGGTATGTAAATTGAACTACATCCAGTTGAACTCTATCGAGTTATTCATCGCCATATCGTAGCGAGAGTTCATTTTTTTCTCTATTGTGCCAAACGAAGATCTTATTGTACCATATTAACCCCTTGCAAACTCATATTTGCTACATTTTATTGGATCAAATTTTGGGTAACAATTTTACTCACACTGATCTAAACCAAGACACTTATTCATGTCACAATAATCCAAGTGATGCGATGGTTCAAATTTTTGATTTGAGCTTTTTTTTTTTTACATTTTCAGACAAAAATGTGTACCTATTTTATATGCAGAATCTATAGTCCGCTCGTTGGTAACAGTATTGAAATTGAAAGGACATTCAATCGCACGCCATTCAACCAATTCAGTTACTTCGACTGATCTGAGCAGAATATATAGTCCTGGACTAGACCGTCGTATTGGGTCGATCCGTTGAATGATAACCACCGTTATATACGAAGATATCAAGCAGCTGCTGGTAATTGTCGTGAATAACTTTATACTGATAATATCGTGAAGATAGTAGAAGAAGAAAAACTACCACATGCCACAAGGTTCCCTTCAAACTATTCCGATGACCTATTGAGATGATTATCGAATTATCAGTCTAAAAAATTGTTTTGGCATTCGTTCATCCTTTCGAAAGTAATTTTACTGGATTACGTATTCTTGCTGATGCATTGAAAATTCTACTTCCACGTAGTACTGTCTTTTGAAAAAGGTAAAGCCTGCTAGAATCGGGTTCAAAAATTTGGGGAAAGAGTTTCTATGAGTATTCTAAGCTCTGTTATTTATAAGCATATAGACTTGACTAGCAATTTCTATGACTCTTGGAATATGTGGATTCGATAACAGCTTGGACGTTGCTTGAAGTTTTGTTATTGCGCAAATTCCATTACCTGCTGCATATATGCGTATACCAACACTGGTATGTAGCTCTAAGTTTTCATTCGTTTCGTTCGCGTCAAGATTACTGAACCACTTATGATAACATCGACTTTAGTATTTCCTCATTTCGTTGCGATTCGCAAGCTGTAAACTGAGATGCAAATATGCGATTGGGAAGCCAGTATCGACATTCTGGGTACGTAGTATACTCGCATTCGAGGGAAAATTCTGATCGTGTAAATGGAAACCACTAGAACATTCCCGGATGTGATACAAACACACTGACAACACATTCAAGGCTGAGAATACCGCGTTGAAGGAAACCGCAGATAACGTTGTTGCGAGAGTTTGCACCAGTTTCGCTGGTTTGTTGGCTGTCCAGAATCCGTTGACAGCACTGTTATATGTAGAATGTCAAAGATCTAGGCTTCTGATCATAATGTTTCCATATAATAGAATGAAATTCAATTGTAAGCTAACTTAGGTGTACGGTACGGTATCGATTATACTTCGATTTGTTCGTGAAACAATTTCTATACTATGCCAGTAGTACCACATCTGTATCGTAATATTGATACAGGTACAAACTTCGGAGCTGAGTCAGGTAGAGTCCATTGAATCTCTAATAATTTTTTTAATTATGTCTCGAAATATGATGTGAAATAACTGATTCGACGTGATATTTCTTCGAAGCATACCTGATAAGTGATAAGATATTGGTTTGAGTATCAGTGAAATGTTGGATTAATCGAGAAAATAAATAAATATCAAGCATATTCATGGTGTATAGGTAACATCGATATAATCAGTTCTATAAATAGCCATGTGATTATCGAATAACAATAGGTATTTAATAACAATGGGGTAGCATTGTTGTTCCTACTCGTTTAGAATCGAATGGATCAGTTATTGTGTAACATCGTAGTCTATAATTATTACGATTGTTTAGTCACGTTGGATAGCCATGGGCTACTGCTGGTGCGTTGTTATGTGGTCGCAGGTCTCTTATGATAATCAATCGAATCTTCATTCGAAGTGGTCGATAGTTACATACTACTTCACCCTCCCGCTGGCATTGTTCATCAATCTATATTAACCGTAACTGAATCGAGTGTGAGGTCTTATTCGACTTTGCTGACATGAAATTTGATTATTTGACACACATAACTTGGAAAAGGGTGCATCTTAATCTCAAGATATGCAAAAGTTCATGAGAAATCATGGATGAAACAAATTGATAAGATAGCATTTGAACGAAAATTTGAAATGAAGATTCATAATCCATATGATTTTTCTTTTTAAGCAAATTTTTTTGACGAATTTGAGTCAAATGATTATTCACGTTTTTTACTTACACAATTCGAAGATCGCTAATCACTTGGTCCAAAATTTTGAGCGTATAATATCGAATAGATATTATATCGTCCGATTCATCGTTTTTAACTTCCTGTCTAGACACCGACTACTATAGGCAGTAGATATAATATAAAAGTTCAAAAGTCACATCATTATTTCAATTCCTCCTTACTAGTCTAGGCTAACTACTGGCTATGCCGCATATAACAGTATAGTAGCTGTAACTACTCATCCGGAAAAATCAACTTGAGATAATAATGAATCTAGTTGGGTTCTGATATTTCTCATTGTATACAATAGCGTGGGTGCAGGATGGAAAACTGTACAAAGGTATCAAGTTTCTGCGTAATTAACAAAGTTTTAGCTCGCTTTTGATCAAAATAAATATAAATAATAATTCCAGACAACAGAATGGCTATCGAGATCAGGTCTTGGTTTTCCTATACAAGTGCGTAGCTTATTTAATTCTTCAATTATCTTGTTTACCGTGAAGGCGATAATTCCGGCTCTATAGGTCTCAAGATATACCTGCGCGGGGATGAATGCTGGAAACTTAAAGCTCCGAGCTCCATCCTACGACTTCTCATTATATCAGGAGAGGTAATAGAGTAAAATCGATTCTCTTATATATCACAAAAGTTGAGTAGAAACCATTCTCGAAATTGTATTGATTCGGGGTAGCTGCACAAGCAGAGATAATTTCTGTTCATTGAAGGGGAAAAAATCGCACAGCGATAAGAGTCTCTCTGTATAGTATAACTATAAGTAACGAGAAAATCTCAGCTTCGGAAATGGTGAGAAAGCGACAGCTGAGGAAGTTGTAGAGGTGCACGTTATATAGATTCTGGGATTACCTATTTATCTCACTATACTAGCTCACGATTTTGCGTCTGCATATATATAGATGCGAAATATCATATTCGAGATAATTTTAATTAATTAGGTGTTTATGCAAAGATTATCTACAAATTTTATATCCCACACGCTAAAATAACAAATTCGCGAAAGCTATAATTTCTACGAGACTTCTTTCCCCCCAATTTCTCATTATCTTGTAATCCAGAGGCACAAGATTTTGGATGAAATATATTCTACCTAATTGATATGAAAAATTTTTTCAAAAATTAATAGAAATGATTTGACGGATCGTATAGATCCTTGAAAGTATAAATTCTTCGTACTTCGTGGGGTGTCACTGAGAAAACATAGCTCTAGGGATTCTTACGTGCTCTCTAAATTTGAATTAGTGACATTAGTGAATAGTCACTAATTCACTAATGTCACTAATTCAAATTTTAGAGAGTGGCAGCTGAATATAAACGCAAGAATTTCTATGTTTTACTCAAATATGTGAAACACTACGGAGTTCGCCGATTCTCATAAAGTAGAGATAATGAATAGGTGAAACGTTCAATTCGGAGATTTAAGCGATTAAGCGATTAAAGGTATATACCTACTATTTACGGCTATATCGAAGACCTGCAAGTTGACTCACGAACATAGGTATAGTTTGGCGTGTCGTTAAATTTTGAGCAACGGTGCTGTGGCTGCGGAAAACTCGTTAAAAATCGTTTTGCTTTTCTCTTTTTCGTTGCAAGTAAACCTGAATTACTCGAAACAAGTGCGCTCGCACAACTTCAGTCAGTAATCCAGACTCTATTCAAATGCACTTGTTCGGTCTACCATTACAGCTACTACGAATAGTGAGAAAATTAAGGAACAATTCAACCTGCGAGTATGTCTCAGACTAGCATTCAACGGTTTTAAATTATGGAAAAAATTGGCGAAATTAAAATTCGTTTAAAAAGTGTTCGTGGCTCTGTTTTTCCATCGATTCAGGCTTGTTTGTGGATTTGATGATTTCCACAAAATTTAATTACATTGCAGAAGAAATTCGAATCTGTAGAATAATCGAGGAGGCAGGTGAGTCCTGAATCTAAAAATTGTGATAATCATTACGTTGGCAGATCATTTATCAAAAATGATGTATCTTTTCAAATTGTGAATTTTTCCCTCGACGAAATATACGGGGGATTATCAGAAGTTAATAAACTCTGTAGTTGCGTATTGTATTAAACTGTTGTAATTTTATAGCAATTATTACTGTGTTTATTGTACAGCTGTAGTAATTGCTATCAAATACTGAAAACGTATAGAATCTTCGTCCGTGCGTATCGCGACTCCGCTGAGAGTATAGAATGTCGTTAAGTCGCTAAAAAGTGGTTTCCTCCAACGCAATGCGAAGAAACGTAGCTCGCTGAAAAACCTGCTCGATTCGAGCACGGGCGGAATCATTTATTGTCTCTTAGCAAGTATTTCATCCTGGTGGCGCCTTGCTTTCGAGACAGTCACGTAAATAGAATTGCACTCGCAGAAAAGTTCGGTGAAATTTAATTAGGCATTTGGAAATTTGAGAATTTCAAAATCCTCCAAATTCCGATAGTTGATTAGTGAAACGAAGATATAGATACAAGAGCTAAACCAGCGAAATATAATTATAGACTCATTCATTTTTCGAATCTATATGAAATTTTTAGATCAATGCATTTTATAATTAGACTCTTGTATTTGCATCAAACTCGATTTGTAAAACTGTTTTGAAGAATTCGAGTTGACCGCGTATCTTCATCAGCTGTACTATGTTACATCTGATGATAGTCAACCAAATTTGGAGTTACTCACTGGACATTATACATATTTGAGACCGAGACGAGACAGCGAATCGCGACGTGTAATTTATTTCTGCACTTAATGAATTTTTTTAATTTTTTCGTTTTTTTCTGTCATTTTTTTTTTTTTTTTTTTTTTTTTTGCCATTTGCCGACAACAATGCGGGTTTTAGTTTGACATGGCAGTAGGACAAGGTATGAGTAATGCCTGCAGAAGCAGCAAACACAAACTCTTCGCCTTCGAGGTAGTAATGCAAACCTTACCCATGTTTGTGTTTACCCAACCTATACCTATGTATAATTATTATACTTCGTGTGTACCGTCACGTCGCATCGTGTCGGGGTAAGGCGGGTTACAATATAGCTAGTTTCCAAACTAGATAAAAAAAATAATAATATTAATAATAATAACAATCTCTAGTGTTTCGTTGTAATATTAAAATGATATCAATAAAAAGATCGAAGGACCCCTTATTCAAATCACACTATCAAAATTATACCAAAACTATCCAAATTGAGTCGATATGTGATTCTGGATCTAACGGAGTATCAAATTTCCTAACATCCACAACCTCGGTGCAAAAGAAAAAAAAAAAAACAACAACGTAAAAAAAAAAAAAAAAGAACAAACCTGCGAGAGATTACGCGAAATAAATCAGGCATGGCATACAGCGTTCTTCGTAGCTGCAAAATTCGGGACTGTATCTCGCCGTATAAGGATTGAGGCTTTCTATAGAGTTTTATTTTTTATATTTTAACTGTTTCATTTCAGTTTTATTTTTTATTTATTAACTTTTTTTTTTTTTTTTTTTTTTTTTATGGTTGTTCTGAACGCGTGACTCAAGCAACGTTATATACACACACCTATAGTTAGGTAAAGTGGTGGTGTTGAGTTGAGGTCAGCGTGCCAAATGCTTCGCAAAGTTTCCTCAAAGCACAGCTGCTGCTGCTGCTGCTTGTGTCTGGAAATAAATTATGTAATTTCCTTGCGAATTAATATCAGCTCTTCAAATCTCGTGTACATTAATCACAGCGAACAATTAATCGGTAGGGTGTTTCTGTTTATATTCAGTAACGAATTCTCTCGATCCAGTCGACAACATTAATCTTTCAAAATTAGATCTCATTTAAGAGAACTTTCATTTATTGATTAATAATTAGAAGATTATGACTCATGTTGAAATTAGTTCTATGTTCATTTTTCATTAGCTAAGATGTGGCCTATTCTGGAAGCTAAATATTTAGTCATTCAATGTCCAGAAATGAGTAAAATTTTGCGATTTTTTTTTTTTTTTTGGTAATTAAATAAATAAACTAACGTGTCAAAGAACCTTAAGCTTAGAAATTTTTCTTTCTTTCTTTCTTTTTTTTTTTTTTTTTTGTATACAAGAGAAGGTGGTCCGTTTGGTTCTTCTGAAATGTTGGTTAAACTCGTTTTCACGACCATATATATGCAGTAGGTATAGGTACAAGCCCTGTATAAAAGCCTCGCGGCAAGCAAGTCGGCAGGCCAGCAGACAGATTACGACCGATACTGAGATTTTCAGATTAAAAGATATAAACAAAGAAATAAAAATGAGCCAGGCTGTTAGTCGACGAAAATGACCGTGCTACCATCCTGTAATCGGATGTAATATTACACCCAAAGCCCCGGAGCAGAGCAGAGCAGAGCAGAGCGAATTTCACGGCTATAACAGACACCGTAATAAAACCGTCTCTATATACCTAAATGTATACAGTTATATGTATAAATATCTCAATAGCTCAACGATCTCGAGGTGAGTATAACAGCTCGCAATTAGCCATCCATAAATATCAGAATATAAAAACCGATATCGAACTACATACAACTCGAGAATTACTCAAGACCGTGATATCCGATCCAAATCTGATAAATGCAAAAGCTTAGTTTAATACCATTACAGATTATATGAATATATTCTCCTGATGTGGAAATCAGAAGTTACAAAAAATGTTCTTCAAATTTTTTCCAATTTTTTCAAATCAAAATTTCACTATTTCGTCATAAGAGTGACGTGCTACAGATTTTTTCTCCAAAAAGCTCGCAGATAGATATATTAGATGCAATTTTCGATTTATTTTGTTCAACATCATTTTTAGAGCCAGCGTATGTATATGGGTGCAGCAGAAATTTAAAGCCACCTGAACGACGTGAGGCTTTAAAAACTGATATTGAGAACCTTGCATGATATTATGATATATGCGCGGGCATAAAAACGAGTACATATAATTATAATATCCATTCTGCATTGTGGTAGATTGTATAATAAACAGTTAACGTTTAACGTAGTATTGGTGACGGGCGACGAAGTTGGGTCCGTCTGATGCCAGCGATACATCGCAGCCTGAACGAATAGATATCCAGACACTTCACCATCAACCTGCCTTTTGGATGGATGTTACACGAAGTCATGGGACGGTCACGAGTCAGTTACGCGAGTGTCAACAAAAAAATTTATTAAAATTTTGTGCCGGTCATTAACCATTTTTGCATATATATTTAAGAGTTGGTGCGCGTGCGATTCATTGAAACCTTGCGAAATTTATCGCATGAACGGAAGGACTTTCATGGTGAATCAATCATTTCGTAGGACTTGTGAATGATAGTCCTTGTGCGGTGGTGCGATTTCGTCACTTTCGATGTGGAACATTTTATATAGATTTTATGTTTGCGGTGCAGAGAACGTGATCGCCAATCCTTGGAGTATTGTAATCGAGCTGAGTGGCTTAAACCGATATCACTGCAGCAGAGGTGAGTTATAGACCTTTGACATTAATCGTCTTTGAATTGAACGGCTTATTGCAGATTCGAAGAACATAAGTGACTGTATTTTGACAGTTTTTAGTTAACAGCAAATCATCGAAATTGTACTTGTGCAAATTCGAGTTCAGATGTTGTAACAGGAAAAGTTTTTACGTATCCTGATGGCATCGATTTAGAGTCTAAGGCAATAGAACGACTCTGCAAATTGAAGGAAACCCTTGATTATTGTCACATTAAATTTGATAAAAATGACACAATTATTTCATTACGACTTGATCTTGTCGTTTATTCTACAAGTAATACCAGATTCCCTTTTTATTACAGAAAGAAACTTAAGTTACCAAATTTCTACTTTTATTTTTGAATCATAGTATAATTTCTTTAAAAATCTATGACTAATGTCCCTTTCTGCAATCAGCTTTTCGATTTGTAAATCTGTAACTGGGATAACAGGAGAAACTGTTCTGGGGATCAGACATTTCGATTTATACTTTGAATACGATAAATATGTATACAATGGGTATATAGATCTCGTCACGCAAGTATAGCCTAGGAATGAATCATTTAATTGTGAAGAAGATATGGTAGTACATTATTTTTTTCTGAGTATCGTCAGCTTTGGATATAATAATTGTTCGTGCGGATTGTTGTTGGCTTTTTCAGATTTTTTTTTTTTTTTTTTTTTTTCTATGCAATTTAATTCAGTTGTTCAAATAACCAAGCGTTGCGTCACACATCTATGACACGAGTATGTATATCACCGATGGCATGCCCTTCTTGAGATCGTTCAAGAGAGCTACGTTTAAGGTTCGTTTCGCATGTCCCGATAGATTTAGGTCAACGAATCTGATCTGCATAGAAAACAGAAATTCAAGAGGCAATTTATCCATGCTCATTCGGACAGAGGTGAATGAATAAATTGATCGATGAGACTATGCGCATCGCTTCTTGTTTATCATTTATATAGTATAAGTTCAAAACGTGTTGCCGATTATCTTTCAATCAAATGGCTAATTTATATTCAAATGATTTATCGAAATGATGAATCGAGTTTTATTATAATCTTGCACTACATATATATTTCATTGAATATTTATCCATACCAACTATTTTTAATCGTGGAATAAATTATCTACAGTCTTATGTATACACATATATACTGAAGTTATTTTTATCGACAAGATTATACCTATACTGCTGCAGTATAATATCGGTCATCGTCAAATATAAGTTCAATGTTATCTCAGTATTCATTTACAGTGTAAATAAATATACGAGTATGAATCAAGTCACGCTTCTTATCTGCGTTTCTTCACAAACGCATTCTTTGTTACATGATATTGGTATCTTACTATCTGTGTCTGAAAATGCGTCAAAATTCACGTGTGCTGCTGCAGTTCTTAACTTTATATCAAAGTATACAGTTGAATATCGTCTGCGGTTATCACCTGCGGCTACCAATTGGTTAAATCAATATTCCGAATCTCAGACTGTAATTCATTCAGCAAATGCAATTTAAATTAAGATCTTTATCTTCATTTACACTTTTTTCTTTAATCTTATTATGCACTCGTGGGCCTTTGGCAAGGTAACATCTACTTCTTTAATTCCAATCGCGAAGTTAATCACCACTTTCGTCTTCCACTTCAAGATATTGAAGTGAATTATAACGTTCTTTCCAAATATGATATCGATAATATTAAAAATAATCAGAATTCTTAGTGCACTCGAAAATGATCGAAGAATTATAGTAATAATATCTTTGGCGAATTTCAATCCCTCAAATTTGGTCAATAAATGAAATCGAGGCTTCATGATCAATGAATATTCATTATGACCAGACTGATACGTGCTTTACATATGTCTTTACGACATTGCAATTATTTTTTCTCCTTTTAATTCTCCTGTTTATTGCCTGTCCCACTATCCCGGCAGAATATAATGTGTCGTTCTTTTTTCGCTCACGCACCACCTGCACACCTCGCATGTTCGAAGTAATTATTTAAGCACTTTTGAGACTGGTTCTTTCGCAGATAAACCAACCCGTAGAATCGTTGCATAGGTATATATATACTGACGTGAGAAATGACCGAATAATTTCCAAATGTACCTACTATACGCGATAACACACTGGTTAATGGTAAAGGGGAGGCCTTTCTTCATTTGAAATACTCTGCAGCTGATAAGCCATGCGGTATTGAGCCTTTATCGTTTACATCAAACTCGTAAAGAATTCAACCGCGTTGAGTTCTTTTTGTTTTCCTCATAATGTTTAAAAATTGAGCAGACCGGCATCACGTTTTTATAACAGTCCACACGCGAGCATTTTCGACTACAAAGCAGCAAACCTGCTATATCAAACCTCACAAACCTTTGCAGACATTCGAGACTACCTTTCAAGATTTAGATCTAACGATTTTCGGGAATAGGAAACAGAGGAAAAGTCTTACGAAATAAATGACACTTTCATGTAAATTTGGATCGATTTTTTATGAATTACGTTAGAATTAGAAAAACTATTTCCAGGTATTAGGTAGTGGTTCGAATCATTGAATGGAAGCAGAATTTCTAGTGATATGAGCAATTTTTTCGTTCATTCGATTTTTTACAATGTCAGTTTTATCCTGGACTGAGAAAATTACCTTTCAGTTCAGTTCTTCGGCCGTATAAATGAATTCTGTGAAAAAAAAAGTCACTACAGTCGTTTTCGGAAGCGTCAAGTTAATTGACAGTGACTGCATTCCGGTAGCTCGCGTGACCAGACACCGTCACTGTTATAGGAAACGAAACTCTAACACAAACACATGCAGGTATAAGGATCTCGCGATATCAAGGCAGTGGCATTTTTAATTAATTAGATGATTAAGTCTAAGTCTTCACTATTTTTATACCTGGAACTGTAATGCGTGCCCAGTATCCACCTCCAACGTTATTATTAATCTTGGATCACTTACGCGATCATCACGTGCTGGAATAACCCCATTTTATCGGATCAAAAATTACGTATGCGCACAGTATCAACGGGTTCAATTATATCGAAGAAACGCTTAAATCTGATTATGATATGTATGTGTCGAAACGAGGTAATTTTACTCATCAAGATATTTCATCAAAAGATTTGGAAGCATGGACAGAGAGAAAGGGCTCGTTGAATTGTTAGGAAATCAGTTATACGTCGAAGTATCGAATCTCCTTTGATTTGAATGAGTTGCGTTAAACTTAAGACCATCAATCAATTGCATACTCCGTACATCTAATCGACTTTAAGTTTATTGGATGAAGTTATTGAAGTTAGGTAGTGATATTTGCACGCCTGATTTTTTTCAGTGAGATAGATTTCGTCTGATTAAACAAATCCCGCGTATCCTTCCTGAAGATCGATATATGCTTCTCGCAAGTTCTAAGCTTCCCAAAGTCGACTGAGAATGAAGTTGAAGTACGTAACGTTAACGTAACAGAATTTTCAGAAAAATTCACTATTTCATGGCTCAAAAGTCAAATGTTATTAAAGTTGCTAGATAGACGAGGTATAAGGGGTGGTTTTACTCAACCCGGGAAATGATGCACGTATTTTGCTATTTTTTTTAATTATTCAAGTCATGAAATCAAGAATTTTGTCCCATTAGTTTGTTGCGTTAATGTTACGAACTTCAACCTCAGGAGGACTGAGAGGAGAAAATAAAAAACGTCAATTTATTTTGCTGATAAAAAACGCGTGAGAAGTACTCGTCCATCTAACCGTTTCATTAAGTCTTATCGATATCTTAATTTTTTCTGTATAATATAACAATTTACCAATTAAAAGCCAGGGCTTTACTAATGGCGGGCTAAACTTAGTGACCTAAGAAATTTATGACTATTTTCATTGTCCATTTACTATTTTGGTTACTAGACTGCATAAAGTCTTGCAATTACGTAGCATTTAGGTCATATGGGTTACAAATGGAACAGTTTGGAGTGGTTATTGTGGGTTAGAGCTAATTCAGCGCATTGTTAACTGCAGCTTATTAGACAGAATGCACATATATGCATAGCACGTACCTTTCTTCAAGTCATAAACAGCTCTAGGGCTGAGAAATGAATAATTCTCTGGTTATGCCATGCACACGAGTCACGTTGCAAGTGTATTAATTTCTGTAAAGAGAACATGATAGCTATGGAATGTAATTATCGTTGGTTAGCAAGAATCTAATTGTGATTAGCTGAAGCCTGAGACGAAAGTCTCATTTCTCGATCGTTGAATACAGGTGTTAATTATCTTAGTTCGTTTCGCTTCAGGTCTTTGACACCTATGTAATTTACCATCATCAACAACTGTCATTTGCTGGATAGAAGTCCAGAATTCAGACGCAGCTAGGGCGTACATACGATTCTTGATTGCAATAATCTGAAAAATAAATCACACGAAAGCCTATATCAGTAACCTTATCTACGAAATCAAAGAGCACCCCAGCATATCGTATCAATTCTACCGATAATTTTATCTTCAACGATATAATTGCAATCCCATGATACGAAAGATGAAGGAAAGAGTTACACCTCAATTCTTTCAGGGGAAATTTTTTCATCAATTAAGTATATCTGGATGTGTAAAAAAAAATAATCCGAACCTTATAAGTCGATGAATTTAAATTCAAGAACGGAAGGAAGGGCTGTTGCATACGCAGATACAATGAGTTCACTTTCGTTTGCATCGTTCCCATCCCTCGTCTAAATTTAAAACTGGCTTCTATCTCGTCGCGCATCGCAGACCAACGGCACCACATCCAATGCACATTGTGTTAAGGCGCACGTCCTTTTGTGGCTATGAGTACGACGCATGCACACACACCGAGTGCACTGAGGTCGTGTATTTGCGCGACATAATTGCATCAACGTTCCATTAGGTATCTACAAGCTCCAACCTCGCACGAATCATTTCGATAAATATTTAAGATGAATCATTATATAAGTTTCGCTGAATTTAAATCAGGTACAATAATCATCCTCGAATCAATAATTTCGGAACACTTTTTGGTAATTTATTCTGGAAATTTTTAAAACTGATAGGAATTGACTGTCATTTCGTAATCATAATCGTGATTAACATTGGTCAACCTTTTAATTTTTCATCAGCTAGAAAGTTTTATTAAAAATCATCATCCCTATTCAAACACCATTGCTATCGGCAGTCCCTACAGTTATTATTCGAGGGTCAAGGGACTAGCTGACAGAAGGTGTTCTGTTGTAAATTCGGTAAAGGGACATCAGTGACTAACCGGCGAATTTGAATATTCCGCTTGAGCGAGTCGGAGAGAAGGGGTTGGAACAAAAAAATGTGTGTAAAACATATGTCCGAATTGTTTCGGACGAGTAGCAATTGCGAAGAAAAGGCGTGGTGTCATCTATTCTAACTACGTTGACAGTTGACAGTCCGCGTCTGTTCTTCTTGGAAAGAAATCTGCCGCTCCCGTTTTTCAACTCTCCTCCTTGCTTTACTCTTTATGTCGTTTACCTTTTTTCAGTTTTATTTATAGTACACTCGTGGCGGTTTTACGTGGCATTAAGGCATAGCCATATAGTATAAACTCCTTACAATTAGACAAAAATAAGCAACGATCATCATCGCGATAATAAAAATGTAATATCATTCTTTTATCTCTATTTTACGTTTTTTTTTTGGTTTTTTTTCAGATAGTCGAAATGTTGCTTAATGAACAATCGAAATCTCAAGTTGCAACTGTGCTTCTGGTAAGAAGTGATCGCCAAATTCTGCATTATACCTTAGATTAAGTAATTAAATATCTTCTAATTAAAAGTGCAATTGATTCTAATGCATAATGCAGCAATCCATGTAGTCATATTCGATGGATTTATTTTTATGAGATTTTGGTAACGTATTTTTGAGTATTATTATAATAGGTAGGTACTAATACGAAAAAATATGCAGTTATGTCTTAGCATAAGGTTTAAAAATCAGTATGAAAAATTCATGAACTTACTGACGCTTACTGTGCGGTTATCAAAAAACTCAGGGTGAACTGTAGCTGCAATTGTGGTTTCAAATGCCAAAAATGGTAAGAGATTAACTCCCGCAAATGCCTTTCTTTTTCAAAACCTTGACACAAAGTCGATAAAATGGGACGCACGCGCCTACGCCATTCTTTGCTGCAGTCTGGATTTGGTAAAACTTCATTCCACAAGTGCATAATTATCCTATTGTTGATCATTTTCATCTAACTAACGCAATCATAATTAACTTATAATACCCGCGATCTTATGGTCGTCAAATTACGACCTATTAATTATTATACGATCTATAATAACCAGATTCATCATCATATTATTTCAGCACTTGTGAGGGCTGATTCGCCCCCAGTTCAACCTACAAGATCATTTTTTCCCGACATCAGAAACATTCTGATTAACTCAAGAATTTCATAGCCAAATTTTTAGTAACATAATCGTATAGTTGATGTAAGAATAATTATTCGAAATTTGATTCGTGATTTTTGTAGGTGCAGATCCACGAAAATACTGCATGCGATTTTAATCACGTTGTACTAAATAACTACACCAAGAATTGTACAAATAATTCATTTCAATTCTGTCGTAGGTATATTGTAATATTATATAGACAGACTTATACGCTGTAGATCGTATACAGAACAATCACTCTTCTGGCATTAAAATCAGTTTCCGGTAAGTAGATACAGAGCGGATACAGAGTGTATTATTCTCTCAATCAATCGACTGTACCTTATACATCGTGCGTGAATAATTTATCATATACCTTTGTCTATAAACTTGAATTGACTTCATCACAAAATAACATCGTCGCAGCCACAAGTACTATTTCTTCGTCTTGAAAATAATCTTGACAATGAGTATCACCTACACCGATATATGCACATTACATCTGTAAATGATCAGATTAAGTATAATGGATATTGTTATCTGTACTGCACTAACCGCAACTCTCAGCTCGTTAAGCTGTTATTATAAATATTTGAACAAATTTGGACACCAGTTTCCATGCCTTGTTTTTAAAGTGTCTGCGCCAGTCTACGTGCTTGTAATTATTATCGTCCTGTTAAACCAAGTCATAATTCAATGTCTCACGATCCGTATAGCTAGTGTCTAGTGAACCATTAAGCAGACATTTACAACGTGTAAACATTACTTGTTCAAAAGTCAAACAGCTGTAAAACACCTGTAACTACTTATACCTACTGATTTCGTTTGAAATATAATGACAATGAAAACCACAGCTTGTGAAATAAGATTTATTCGAGTCTATCTGTTCGATGATAAAAAAAAAAATCATGAGAATTATTTTACTTCAGAATTTTCACTCTTCATTCATGCATTCATTTATTTTTTTATTTATTTTATTCATCGATCTAGATAGGCAGGTATGCATTACGTGCATACATATACGGGGATAAAAAACATGTTTCTAAATCGGGGCATAAGGTGGAATATATTTAATAAAACAGGTTGAGAAATACTGTGGCGCCAGTGTCAACCGCTGTATGGCGCCGCCGCAGCATCTCTCCGTATTCCGTATAAGTATTACTGTATACGTCGAACAGTCGAGAATACATACGTATACACGTATGTTCATATATACCTGTCCTAGGACATATGTAGTACGTATGTCTGATACAATACTTTACCGCAATTTATATACCAGGTGAAAGTATATATGCCAACCACTGTTACGCTTACCTGACACTACTAAAGTATTAGTTTAAAACCGGATGATCATTGGATTAGAAGAATTTTCTAAACGATTTATTATAGACCTGATATTAATTACTGCGGATCAGGTTTACCTTATAGCACGACGAAAAATCGCCTTTCGCTTGAAATCTCTTAGCAAAAATTTCTGCAAAAACGGTCACTCGTGTCCGAGAATTATTCACTGGCATCCGCGTACCACCGTTCATCATCTTACTGTTCAAACACCGTGGGTTTTCAGGCTTTATGTCAAAGAAAAATCTAGCAGGTATTTTCATCAAAGGTGTAAGTGTGGTGGGTAGTCTTAGCTGGTCCATGTCTAGGTTGGGACCAGTCTATTACCGCGCTCATGAAAGTATCATCCGCAGCTTCGACTTAGCTTCTTTCTTATTTCGCGAACAAAGTCACGAAGTAATTACTTCTATGTGTATAACGGTGCGTAAGTGTGGATGAAATAGCTTTGAAGATTCGTTATTCAAGGTATTTTAAGTTACAAGGTACAATAATTATCGCTGTAATAAATTTTTTCATATACAGATGTGTTATAAAAATAAATTAAAATTAAAGAGGAATAAAGAAAGAAGGCTGGCGATGAAAATGAAGAAATCTGATTTTTATCACACCGTTTGCCGTGCAGTTTGCGTAATTTAACAACTACAGAATATGCAGCTGTCACGCAAACTACACCGGGTCGTTTAATACGGTGCAATAAATTTTACCTTTACGTTACGCGCGCTGGTCCGAAACGTAAGATGCAGAATGCCTTCATACTGAATAAATTTATGCACGGAGGCTATCAATAATTAAAACTCGACTTGTCCTTATATTTATATTCATGGATTTCAGAAATGTTATAACCAAAGACGATTTCACCCTGTACTCAAGTTTACGGGGACAGAAACCATCGAGGTCGAATGTCACTCGGTTTTATCATTTCGAGTAATCGCTGTATACTTTGCGATGCAATGATAATTTATAGTCGAGGAGTTCCGATGACAAGGCTGTACATAATTGTTCCTGATATTAAAAAGTTCATCGGTTTACACAATACTTCGAAAATCCTGAAATCCTGAAATCTTGGAGATTTTTATTCGTCTTCTGATTGGTATAAGTTTATTTTTTTTTTTTTTTGATAGTGGAGCGTGTGTCGATCTGAATGTGTCTGTCTCATTCATGTAGCACATAAGATGTAAGAATTACGGTATCTGGTATCAAATAAGCGATTCTTCGCCCCAAAAACTGAATACCGATAAGATATGAGGAAATCAACTTTTGAAATAATCTAGCGATCGCTTCAGTGAAGAATGAATTTCAAGAATGAGAGTCGAGGTGAAATACAGGATTTGGGGGAAAATATAAACGATTCTTATTCCTCGATACTGGAAAACTGACGGGGTATCAGAAAATCGACTTTTGAATACGTAAACTGGAGACTCCGAACGCGTTTGGAAAGAATCTAAGGGTTGTGCCAGTGAAGACTGAATTTTAAAAACAAGGGTCATGGGTGAAATAAAGGATTTGGGGTCGAATAATCGATTCCTCGTCACGAAAGTGTACTAAAATTGATTGTAGGGGTGGATTTTTCCTTACATTTGCAATAAAGTCGAATATTAGCTTGTGCGCGCGTGCAGTGACGCTAGTAATTTAAAAAACGGTACGTTTAGTCGTCTGCTCTATATATATATGCCTCATATAAATTAGAGTCTTTAATTAAAATGAACCCGTGAATAATTCGGTGCCGGACGGTTTTAATTGTGCGAAACATTTTTTATTCAGTAGGTACTTAAACTTTATATATACCTACACGAACGTTTTTACGAGCTAGATTGAAAACGTCGTTTACCTTACCAAAATGACAAACAAATCGATTTACAATGTGTTTTACTATATACTCAAATACAAATCAAGCTCAGCTCGTAAATTCTGATCACTCGCTTTACCGTTCAATTTATTTACGATTGGATTCTATATCAGAGTACCTATTTTTGGTTTCGTAAAAGCACCAATAAATGAATTTATTGGCTAAACTTAAAAATCTACGTACTTAGTTCACTTCACAATTCGGACTAAAATGCTTAGCTCAAATAGGATTACGTATTTCTATCATCTCAAAACTTTTTTGTAATCTATGAAAGGCATCGTAATCTAATTCTTAAACCATGCTAAAACTTTCTTCAACTAATGTAAGAATAATCAAAATTTATGTTCAGTATTTAATTAAGTTTACGATCAATTATGAATATTTTCTTGAAATTTTATCATTTTAAAAACGGGAATTTCCTGGCTGCTAAATATGGTAAGCTGCGCATAGTCAGTATACCTACTTTACATATTATAATATGCCTGTATCTCTCAACGCTTGTCGTATTTTTCTGATCGTAAAATATCGATCGAGTAGCTTCTCACGTGTTTAACCACACCTGTATCTGGTATATCGGGTAACTTTGTAACAGCCGGTCAATTTACCTCGTAATTTGTTTAATAATGGATGTTTTACTATGATGGAAATTGCTGGTTACACGTGCTGGCTACACGTCGTAGTACCTGTACTGCAAGTTTCACGAGCCAACAAGATTTTGAAATTATTTTTTTCTTCTATTATAACTCGGCTCCGTATACGTGAATACATAAATTACTGGGTACACCTAATGGGGATCATCGAGAAATTGATCTACGGCATATTACATGGATCGAAAGAAGAAGAACATATGAAAATCATGAGCACACAGCAGAATTATTATTAAAAATCTTTTCGTTGCTCAAACCATTCATAATGTTCACTTGTATACTTGTATTGATTGTTTGTTATAGATGTGTCGTTATTTTTCGAACGATGAAATTCTGCACAACGATATTTTTATTGGAAAGTGTGAAATTAGTCCGCGAATTTTGTTATCGAGAAAGTAATCATCAGATCGAGGATAAACTGTATTAATTACGTAAAGTAGTACAAACACTAATATAATTCCGTCGTGTTTTAATTGGCAACTTTCCAAATCGTAACAATATATTTGCTCGATAAAAATCGATCAGTCGTATGCCTCGACTCACATGTAACATGTCACTGATTCCCAGATCGTATGGCGACTAAATCAGTATCAAAAAGGCTATCATCATATGCATGAATGCAATAGAGACTTGCGTATCAAGATAGACCTTGCATGGTTTTAAATTTTCTGGAATATTAATTAGGACTCATTTCCGGGTTCCCAAAGATACGCGATTAACTGTCCACGTGGTTTGATGAACACGTGTCGCCTCGGAGGCTGTATCATCGACACGATTATCGTCTATTCACTAAAATACATCGTAATGACAATTATGTAAAAAATCTGTCATTCGTGATCAACTCTCTTTTAGAACTGAAAAAGTCAATTTCATCTGTGGCTAGTAAAAACCACAATTGAAATAAACTCTTCATTCATATTCCTTCATACGCACATCCGCAATATTGAGTTACATTATCTTACTATCATTCTCTATAGAAACTCATCAGCTAACACAAGTGATAGTTATACTTTCTAGCGATATTTTTTTCACGTGATATAAATTTTGTAAATTAGATTTTCACCTCGTCTCAGGAAAGAGTGCATGTATTGATCTAATTGTGAAAAGAAGTGCCCAGGTATGTGTACGTCAATGTCAAGTACAAGTATAGATGTCTCGATGAAAGATTTACGGTTATTACCGTCTACGAGATCACTTTATCTTAATTGGTTATCTAAATTCATATTTACTAGGTCGTTTATTGTATTCTACTGGAAGTGAACGTAATTTTGATCGATTGACAGCCTTGGCGACCGCCTTTTCAAAGGCAAGATCCACAAATGGCTCAAGATGTAATTCACGTAGCGCATCGTGAGCCAAGTTACAAGTAGTTTGAAAAGAGCTTAAAAGGTCAAGAGGAATAATTGACTTCGATTAATGAGCCATAGCGATCGATTTTTTCTTCATCCTACTGCTATATGATTTATATATGCATACGAAGGCCCGAAGATCTATCCATGCTTTCTTTTCCATACCTCATATATATGTATGTCTGTACTGTATGTCGTAACAATTCAAGTCAAATAGAGAACAGGGAACCGGTATTCAATAAGCCTCTACCAAACTAAATTCTACGAAATAACGGTCTATTAATTAACATCATAATACATTACCTACTTCCTTAATTAACGATCTTCATCGCGTATCATAAAAGCCCAATCAAATATTTATAATACAGATAATTGTTCGCTTATGGGTTCATTGGTTTTGGGTATTTTTTGATCAGCTTCTTTCTCAGATTTCCACAAAATATACTAAATTATTGCTGTAAGTAATTTCGCGATTTTACATTGAGCGAGAGATGTTAAATTATTGTTTTTTAATATAAAAAAAAAAAAAAAAACAGAAAATGCGATTCCCATGGAAATACGTGATATCTTTGATATCGTATTTCGACCATAATGAGTATTTGCGTGTTCGAAACGATCCTTCTTAATTACATTCATACCCTTCGGCCACTCTGTAATTACCAAAGTCTTGAGGATCGATAACAAAGGCTTAAATTTGGCTGGTAAAAGCCGTCGTCACCTCGTCCCCATAATTCATAAGACAAAGTTAAACCTCGGCCATGTGATTCCCACATAAATTCAGAGCATAATCGAGAGGTTCGAACCGGTAATTTAACCGTCATCAGATACAATTACAAGAAGATACATGAATATTGAGTCCTGCATGGCTGACCGTTCCGCCTGCCGATGCTATCAATCCTTCCTCTTTGCATCATGGTTACGCTATGTCGATCGACGAAAAAGGATACTCATGAAGATACTCTTAGCTTCTGAATGCTTGACCATAATTTTCAATTTTTCTGTATCATTGCGTTGTATCAGAAGATAAATGATGAAAATTTTAGAAGATTGAGATTTCGGTGTCGATTTTTGCAAACTATAATAATTTCAGTATACTAACTAGCTTACTTCTGCGTAATACTCGTCAAAGGTATGACTAACGTGACGTTGAATCGATAAATCGTTATAATATCGACGATAAATTACATGTCTGGTAGCTCTTTTGAACTCCCTGACAACCCTCTGTGTGCTAAGTCGTGCCTTTGGTACGGGGTACGCTACACCAAAGGGAATAGTGCTCAAAGGCTGAAGATTAGACGGACTCTTTCACGGTTCCACATCCTATGCGCTAAGAGTATTCGCCATCACTTGCAACTATTTAGGCATCGATAAGCTCTTTGCATACCCAACTATACATACCTTCATGCATGAAGATTGCAAGTTTCAAGTTATCTGTGTGTCTATTACGTGGGTATTAGATGTCTGCTATTTTCATCTAATCTTCGGTTTAGGTTTGTTACTTCGTGACTGTTGATTATAAAGATCGATGATTGTACGCATGATAATCTACGATCTCCATTTTTCTAAAATACATTGAACTATACATCCGTAGATATAGTTTCGTTCAATTTGCTCTCGGATTATACCTGGTCTGGTTACAATTGGATTTCGCATGACCTTAACACCCGAGTATCTTTTCAGGGCTTCGTTCATCGATCGATATGAAAAGTGCCTAGTGTGGTTCTTTCAGTGGTAGAAACTAGCAAGACCACATTTTTTCGTCAAGATTTAAACAAAAAACTATGAAATTCGATTAAACACAAATTCCTATCGACTTTTGACATTCTGTAGAGTGGCTGGCCGTAATTAAAATGTTTCCATTTAGAAATCGAAGGCACTGATGATGTTCACGACACGGAATATAGAAAGCAGCGTTCTTCCCGCATCTGATAAGCCCTTCGCTATCATTTATCAATCTTTTCTTGAAAGCTGAAAGAAATTGGCAAACTCCTTGCATACTCAGGTTTGAGGACTTCTCGGAGCCACATGAGTTTTAGTTCAGCAAAGTCATTCTTGAAAACAACCTTGCATAGTTATCTAGACGCGGCATCTCCTTCGAGGAGTTCGTCTAGCGGTAAATTCACCCTTACTAAAGAGGAGAAGAAGGGTCGATAGTGCTCGGATGCAACCAAGTCCCTATTATACAGCTATTTGACTTCGTCCGCCTGTCAGCATATATAACGATGGGGTTCCCTGGCTCCAAGTAACGGAAGGGATACATAGACGTATGTAATATATGCATGCATGTAGTATACATGCTGGGTATATATACAAATGACCAAATGTAATATAAGCAAGAAGTCAGCTAGGGGTTGCATTATTAAAAGTGGACATTACGGTATAGAGAGTCGATGTATACGTCGTGGATCTTTCAGGCGATTAACAAAGGCATGGGGTTAAATATTTGATGATTAAACTCTGTACTAGTTTACTTTCTCTGAGTAGATTTTTTTGTTGATTCATTATTCTGTCGTGACTGTAGTGAATCGTTAAAATAATTGCGAAAAAGTAAAAAAAAAAAAAAAAAAATTACTGGGTGCACGTCATAGATGATCAATCTAACGTTCCAGAAGATTAGAATGTCTGTTGAAAACTGTATGGACATACAAAAAACAAGATTCCACAATTCTTTATTCAAAAATGCGTTCGAACCCTGTGCCATAGTTTATAATTCTCGTTTATCGTTGTCTTATAAACTAAATTGACCAGAGAAGAAGCTATGTAAGCTTGAAATTTACATGTTTATGTGTGTAGTACATGAATGTTTGATGTTTTGAGAAATTTATTAGTGTTAGCATGAATCGAGACTGTATAATACGTGTAGCTAATAGAAATTATTCTCGCGTGTGATATGACCGTAATATATCATTATAATCGGTAGAATTATCGTAGTGATATTCACGCTGTTCCACTTCTCGACAATCATACGAGATACAGAGAAAACATGAGGCTAGAGTTGTACGGGCTGGGTGCATGATTGCGATAACAGGTTGAACTGTGAACATAAAATATATATATATATGAACTGGCTGAAGTCCAAACCAAGTGCCACTTGTGAACCTGCACATATCTACCACCTACTTGGGAATAACAAAATTACCTTATGCACAACCGCGAGACTCGTTATTCAAATTTTTTAATTCCGTAAAATTCTAAGGGCTGGGTTGAAGTTGAATAAGTGATTTCGAATTTTCAGAAACGTTTAAATTTATAAGAATAAAATTTCGAAAGATTGGAATGCGAACATCTAGAAACTCCGAAAGCCAAAAAATCCGAAAATTTTTATCTATTTCTCAAGATGTGAAGGTGAGAAATAGTTCATTCTAATCAATACTCTCTTTATGGAAACCCATTTTATCTTCTTCAATCGATTTCCTAATTTCAAAGTTTCTAGAATTGGCTATGTAGACTTTCGGGGAAATGCCCTTTCCAAAAACTAGGAGTCGGTAATATTAAAATTCGGAATTCTGATCATTCGGGACTTTCAAAATTCGAAACTTCAACCCAGTCCAAATTCTAAAGCCCCTTGATTATGTACTGACAAAACAGTACTGGGAAAGCTACTCAATCTATCAATCAACTTGCCTGGAATCCACTAACAATAAACATGGTTCTGTGTCAGTCCGCCCAAGGCCCTCGGTCAGACGCTTCTAATATACCGAGCAACGAGTTGGTGTATTTCATCGTTGGTATTTTATGTTGAAAATCCCTAAAGAACTTCATGTTTGTTTGTTAAAAAGTGAAGAGCCTATTGAAAAACAATTCTACATCGCTTCAGAAAATTTCTTAACGTTTGAAAGCTTTTAACTTTTCTCTAGGGCGAATTAACTCGGAAAAATTAACACGTCTTTGAGAAATGAACAGTCGCTTTTCTACCGGGAAATGAAATTTTCCAACAGTTTTTTGCTGAAAAATTCATCATGTATAAAGGCCCTGTTTCTCAGCATTTAGGAATCGTGTTATCTCACTCTTCCATATAATTTTTTGCAAACATAATCGGGATCGTACTATGAGCAGATGGCAGCCCACAATTATCTGGCTTTTACTTTATCCGTGTAAAATAAAGTTTTCAAAATCACATCACCCCCGCTCGTCGTTACTGGAGTCATAGCGAGTCATTTGCGCTGGGTTTAAAAATAATGAGGCTCGAGAAAAAGTCGTTTTGACTGGTGGAAATAGCGCTGTAACCGGGATGAATACGTGTTTGTATGTACACCATACCTACGGATGTATAAAACCTCTTCCCATTCTATTATTCCGTCTCATAGTTGGAACTTGAAGCTTGTACTAAAAGTATTCTTGGCCCCAAGATGGTGATAACCTAATTTTGGCCTTAATTTAAGGAAAGAAAGACTGAAGGGAAGGGATTGTAGCGAACCAAGTTCAGAAGACTGTTTACAGATTCTAGTTACAGAAGAAAATATTTCATCATTGATGAAATAATTAATCGAGGCGTCCTGATGATCAATTTTATTACATTTTTCCTTAGAATAAAATTCTGGATTTTTCGTACTACATTCTATTAATTCACCATTCGGGACTTCTATACATTCGCCTCCCTCAACTTCCGCTTTCATACTCGTTGACGAAGTTCATCAGAACATCTCGGAGACGTGCCAGCTGAGTTGCATCCTCTCAGATGAGACAAGCGTCAGAAAAGTCTTGAAAAAAAAACAAAAAAAGGTGCACATCTTTCTGATTCCTCCTTCGTCTCGATCTCCGAATTGGATTACAGTTTCATTCTGTGTGTTTCAGTTTTTCGTTATTTCAAGGAAATGACAAACACTTTGTTTTTTCTTTTTTTTTTTGTTCAGACGATGCTTTTGATGGAATAGTTTCTTTGAAAGTGCAGACGATAATGGGATTACAAATGTGATCGAAAATAGAGCATATGACGAAAAGTAAATAAGGGTGCGTCGAGAGATCATTATACTTAACGTCTGTCTGTCTCAAAGACTTCAGATGAAAGTGATGGAAGGATTAAACGAACCATGCTACGTACCCTAGTACTATAACGTATAGCTTAAGTACGCACTTTCTCACGAAATCCTTTTTAACAGTCAAAGTTTTGCAATACGAAAAGCGGCTTATAACTTTTGTTTTATTATTTTAGCTAATCCTAGTCGACTACCATCACGCGGACATACAAACTCCAACTTCTAAAGAAGATTACAAGCTTTCTTCAGCGTCAATTCTACCTTCGTACATATTATGCTATTCTTCAGTAAAATATTTATGCGAGTCTCATAACCGCAGATTGCATTTGAATAATCATTTTGCAAATATAATATAAAGCTTTTGACTATAAGTCTAGTTTGAGGAACAATTGTTCAGAATTTAATTTCCGTAATTATAGGTAAAATCATAGTATATGTATTGAAAATTCATATTTGAAGTTGAAAATATCCACAAAGCTTACCAGAAATGAAATCAGCAATGACAAAAATGCACAATACGAGAAACAGCAAATACCCCATCGTATCTCGTGCTGGCTGCAGGATTTAATCTCGGAGTCTCCGAAGTAGAAACTCAGGTTTATACGGTTTATATGGCCCAGGCCTATCCGCTACGCCATTGTATTAGTCAAGAAATAATCCCGCGATTACGACCCTCGCAAAACAGTGGCGTCAACCATTTTGGATATCTAATTTTCACGCAACGATGCTTGCGGCTGTTGAATGATTGAAGGCCGATTGCTTTTTAAATGGCATGCCATCTCGGAATTGGTTGAGCCAAAATTCGTTTAGTGTTATGCGTTCATTCCATAATTCTACGATCAGTCAAACGGACTGAATTAAACGACAAGTTCCAAGCCCCACGTCTATGCGTCAATCATCCTAAATTGGGAGACAGGAAATCCAAAAGCGATTAACTCAAGCCTAGCTTATTGCTCCAGTAACTCAAAACCCAAATCGAAGAAATCCAACTCTACTATACATCAGATAAATGGTGAAATAACCGAGAACAACGTGTCTGAATAAATAAATTTTTAACGAAAAGCCATTATTCCAATCATTTTCGGATTACAAAATGTTCGATGAAAAGCTGACGACGAACTATCATTGTCTCTTCATTTTATCTTTTCATGGAGACGTTCTACTTCAGTTTCTTCTTCTTGTTTTTTTTTTAATATTTTTGAAAAAATACTTCGAAGTGTCCAATGAGTTGGTCTTTACATTGATAAATCGATAAATTCATTAATACGATTGGTGGGATTGTCGTGAGCGTAGCAGAGGCCGGAAGGGGTACTTAGATTTGGAGTACTATACGCATCACGGTGATTGGAAACTCTTTTGGAACAATCGTCAATAAAGTGCAATAAAAGTAAACATTATCAGCTGTAATAAATTGGCACGAAGTATCGCGCCCAGTAGTACGTCATGTATCGCTCGCGTGTCTTCAACGTTATTAACGGTATGGCGATAACTGTCGTTGTTAAAACCGCAGCCTCGAGATCAAAGGATATTTACTCAAACCAGAGATCTTTTTTTATCAAGCCAGATAGAAATTTTCGAAACTGTGGGGTCACCACGCATAAGATACCAGAGATGCAATGGTTAGAAATTTACTCAATTGTGACTGTAGCTAGTCCCAATGTATGCTTTTTGTTTGATCGTGAAATCAAGCTGCTGAAATCAGAAGAATCAATCACAGATGAAAATTATAGATTAAATATATAGTTCAACCAGAAATTTATTCAACCTGCAGTATAACTCGTTTCAGCTTCTGGATTAAAACCATTGATCGGCATACAAACCGAAGATTCATGGCTCAAAGATGATGCCAATCTTTTATTTCATTATATTCGAATGAATTAATGATCGCAAGCGATACTCGAGTGAAATTATATGGTATCAAAGAGTGCAAATTTTCCGCTCAATAAATCAACAGCATACATTACCAGTACTAGTCGCAGTCATCATCTGTATAATCAACGCGATAAAACGGAGTGTAATATGCACATTGCACATGCAACCACGTTACACGCAGACAAAGTTACTAATCGTTGGAACTAATTACAATTTTTTTTCATTTTTTCTTTTATGGCTTTGATTATCATATTTCATCAGACTACTGGTCAACTTTATAACTTCCGTTTACAATATCGCACCCGTTGCAGATACGCTACTCGAAATAACTACAATAACGACTGTTCAATATTTTCTGAGTCTTGACCTCGATTCTTCACTGAATCATAAATAGAGTTAATGATCAGCTCAAATATCCCGCAATGTTAGATTAGACGTTATAGACGAGCTAATTGGAAATGAGTATATTATCGTTCGAGAGTTCACTGCAAGTTGAATACATTCTGAGCCAAAGATCTGAGCCGATATCAGAATGAATATAACATTACTGGAATCTTGAATGGAACTATGTTAACCTTGTAGATTATCCTCGAGGTTATCGTGAGATAATTGGAATACCGTGTGCGCTATTCAAGCCTTCATCATTAGGAATGCTCGAGCTAACGAAGCCATTATTGCCTCCTCAGGCTCCTGACGCTCAACCTAACATGGATCATGGCATGATAAATCAACATTTTGGTGGCTACGCTCGTAGGTACTACGTTTCTTATAAATCAATCCACGAATAGCCAGAAAACGTCTTGATTATTTTCAGTAATCAAAAACTTGCAATTCATTCTGTTCGTGAAAAGACACGATTTTGAACAACGAGAAGCCATAGTAATGAATTGATATTTTCATAGCAAACCGCAATAACTGTAAACGGACGCTAGAACTCGGTTGCTATTTAAGAACCATCAACTTTCTGCTGACAAACTTTTACATAGCTATTTAGATACCGTTGAAATATACAACCCTATGCAAAACTTCTCGTTCGTAATAGCTTTGGCAACAAGAACAGCTTTCTCACTTTTTTCGTATTTTTTGTGGCTGTCACAAGGTTCCAGCTACACCAGGAGATCTCCTAAGGCAAAACATAGCACTCAACTCTATTTTCTTTACGTCTGAAACACCAAGGCGACGAGATAAACCAAATGATATAACTGCAGCTAAAGCATTTCTTGAATATCACTATATCACAAATCACGATAGACATTACTGCCAAGTGGTACACAGGATCTTAAGGAATCTCAAGAAAATTCGGTCCAGAATTTCATCAATTTTGTAAAATTGTATAGATTTAGTTCTATTTCTACTACTACTACTAACTACTACTACTACTAACTACTACTACTACTACTACTAGTGTAAACACGATCAAAGATGTGTTCAAATTTGAAATTGATTACTTTAATACATTATGCGTAAGCTTATCCTTCGTCAGCACTTTCTGCTGTAACATATCCCACCTAGAGATGCGTAATATATAGATTATCGAACAGCGTATAACATTTATCATATCGATTGACGCAACAGATTTGCGAACGAGATGTCATCGACCGAAAAAGCGTATGAAGCTGTCCCTAGAGCACAATCTCGCGACCGTGTCCAGCCTCTGAGAAGATCGATGGAATTACCTGCGATGCGTACGGAGCCACAGATCACTAGGGAGCCAAACGAGAGGAGGGTCAAAAACCTTTTACCACTCATGTTCACGTTGGCGAATGAGATCGATAAGCTCGATTCAGAAATTGGTAGAGTGAGTGGCAGAGCTGAAGACCAGACTGAATACGATCATCAGCATCGCACAGGTCTATAGCCATATACCGAAAGTCTTAGCCGAAAATTTGATCAATGCAGGCTCGACGAGGAATATGACCAGAAAGAAGTCCTTGGATGGGATTGATTTTCTGGACAGTCGAGGACCAGTGAGTGCTTTAAAATCTGATATGAAATCCCTGTTTCCGGTACCGAACGTAAAGGATAACCGAAATCATATCGCGTCCCTAATGCCATAAAGGCATATAGCGTATGCTTTTAGCATAGGTTATATGCCTTTATGGCATTAGGGACGCGATATGAGAAACTTCTCGAGAGTGGGGCTGAATGAATCAGCAGCTCCAGCACTGAGTTCAGCGGCTGTTAACTCGTTCATTAAAAGCTCTAGTGAATCTTCAGAAAACTTTGCCGACTTGATACTGAAACAGAGAGCTTTCAGGACTGTCACACTTGCCGGGAAACCGGTAAACGAAGAGGCTAACACATTAATGAATATGTCAAGCCCAGAACCGAGACTGCGGAGTGAATTTCGGCTTTTCCAACAGCTTGTTACTGTTGGATGCTGAGTCGGAGGTGACTTTCAGAAATGATAAGAGAAGTCAGTCACCTATTATAGACGAAATGACTTTCATCTTCAAGATTCTTGACTGCAGTAAACATCCATGTATGAAAATTAAATGTTTTAATCTGCAATGAAAGTGTCGATTATTTCATACCCACTTACATTATTTATTGCCTTTTTAATTTTCGATCTGACAATGTGTTTAAGTATAAGAATTACTTCAAAGTGTAACCGCAGTATAGACATATCGTTGTATGTTTACACAGCTGTTTGAAACGTCTTATTATAGCGATATTGACATACGTCTTAGTGTTCAAACAAGACGGAGAGACGAGAAGATAGAAGCCAGATTATACTCACCCATGTGTCTAATACGAACTGACGTCTGTTATTAGTGAACGACTTGTAGATACAACTCAAGCTTATATCTAAACACAATATATTTTTGCTTATCACGTATGAGAATAATCGTTTATATAGCTGTTGCAGTATTTCAATTGCATCATTCTTCATGCAATTATCAATCGATGCTCCGTTGCTATCGTTGAACCAATAGATAACATAAATATAGAAATGGAAATGATTCATCATTTACATTATGAGCTGAATAAGACTAATTTCATATCGCAAAATAAAAGAAGGATACATGTTGTGTCACAATTTGCAGGAAAACATTTATAAATATGTGTGACATTGTGAAGAGTTGAAATTTTCATATATAATATAATACGTTCCTTATCCATCACATTATTTCAAAGGTCCATTTGTATCAATTAACGAATGATTTGCAATTTTTTACCGCCTATGAATCGGCACGCAATATCGTATAGCACCTACCTAATATTGTGAAGATTATACATCACATCTACGTGATGAACAGCTATTCCTTCGGTGGTACGTGCGGATATTAAAAGAAAGGAAGAAACTAAAAAACGAAACCATTTCACACGCAATAAAGTCGTTACCTATGAGCCCAATTCATTTGTCGTTATACATTAAATTGTACCGAATTGTTACCAATGCAGGGCATCTATATTAAAGATCAGAAAAAGGTTTGAAATGATAAACTGTAAGTTGTATTCAGCTCATTATTTCAGTTTTAAGTTAAATTTTGAGTTGTCAGGAATAGAAAAACGAATCTCTGTGACTTTGAAGAAGCAGAGATATAAAATACGAATATGAGCTTCTCAGCATAGCCACCATGTCATCATGCTTTACAATTAACGAGTATTTGTGATATGCAGCCACGATATCAAAGCAGGGTTTTAAACTGGCATAATCTTCAGTGACGACAACATCGCAAACAATCGTCAATTGCGAAGTATATTAAAGAGGTGGTTCAGAACCGCAGTTCGGAAGTACGGTCGCCATTTTGAAAATTGTGCAAAGAAGAAGACGAGGTGGCCGAGAGGTTAAGGCGTTGGACTGCTAATCCAATGTGCTCTGCACGCGTGGGTTCGAATCCCATCCTCGTCGAAATGTTTTTAACAATTTATGACAAATTTTTTTTTATTCTCATTTCTTTCAATATCATATCGGCTCGTCTGCTTCATCATTTTATTATTCTCTAAAGTTTAGAGTCTAAACAATGTCCAATAATACATCATATCGAACAACCAGTCGTTGCGTAGTGGTCATTATTTGTACAGCTCTCTGTGACGTTCTTTTTTTTTAATATCAACCAGGCACTTAAATATTCACCGGAGATTCTCGAAATTGAAATGACAAAAATAGCACAAATACCCATAACCTCTGAATTTTTTTTTATAAATAGGACTTATCCCTGAACGAAAACATCTGCCCGGCTAGCTCAGTCGGTAGAGCATGAGACTCAACAATTAACAATCTTCCACAGACTACAGAGAACAGACCCAACTATAAGAAAGACAGAAACCCGACAAGCACAAAAAACGCTGACAGACACAAAAGATACACTCAGATCAGAATTCAAGAAAGCGGTAACCAAATACTGGGAAACCCAACTAAGGCAAATAAATCACAAAAACCCAGATGCGTTTTTCCCTAAAATAAACAAGCTATTAAGATCCAAACTACCGAACAAAATACATGATATCGAAATAAAACAAGACAACATACACATACTTTCCCGTAGCAACGCCAACATCAACGCGGCACTAAAAATTGACGACAAATACATGTTCACAGAACCGATACACAAATTAAACATAATAGGTGCCCAGTACGAGCAAATTAACACACCCAGACCCTATACTGAGAACACAAGACTGAAAGAAATCATCGAAACACAAGCAAACTCCTTTATATCAGCCCATCAAGATATAATAAATAAGCAAACAACATACACACAATTTACCACAACTAACAACTCCACAAACCCCACTACAACCCAAGAAGCTACAAATTTCTTCAGCACTCCTAAAAAAGTCGAATTAATACTACGTAAACTACCGAATAAATCGTCATCAGGACTGGACAACATCCCCCCTATCGTTTTAAAGCACCTACCACCTAAGCTGATACATGCTTACACAATCATTTTTAATAACGCATTAAACAACTATTACTTCCCATCTCCTTGGAAATGTGCCAAAGTACTACCAATCCTAAAAAAAGACAAAAATCCAAACTCGGCAAACAACTACCGCCCAATAAGCCTAACACCTGCCATAAGCAAAGTATACGAAGCAATTATTAATAATCTAATAACGGAAACATGCAATACCAACAACATCATCCCCGATTACCAATACGGCTTCCGTAGAAAACACTCGACAACGCATGCAATTCATAAACTGATCTCCGACACAAACCTATACTTAGACAACACCAGGCACGTAGGCGCAATCCTCATAGACCTCGAGAAAGCGTTTGATTCGGTATGGCTAGAGGGCCTAATATTCAAACTCATAAGAAAAAATTTCCCTCCCTGGCTAATTCATATAATATGGGATATGATCTCCCTAAAAACTTTCGTAGTCTGGGACGGAACTAATACATCCACTGAAGTATTTAAAATCAAAAAAGGATTACAGCAAGGTACGGTTAATTCCCCTATACTGTTTAACATTTTCACTGCAGATATACTAAACGCATTTGATCTGAACTCTAAGAACGGCACTCACGCCATTGCATACGCTGACGACCTCATCGTCTACACCGCAGGCACCAACGTCCTGAACACCCAAAAAACCCTAAACAACCTTCTAAACAAAATAAATAGCTACTACTCAACTTGGTATCTAAAAACAAACCCAGAAAAGTGTGAAACCATACTATTCCGCAAACCAATTGATTACTATTCCACGGCAAACAAAAATTCAATCAGACAGTTCCAACTCACATCCAAAAAACCAGGCACTAACGAAATAATATCCATACCCCACAATAAGACGGTCAAATATTTAGGATATAATATAGACCACCTACTAAGAGGTAACACTCACATCACTACACAACTGAACAAAGCAAAAAAAGCATTTAAGGCTAATAGCCAACTTTTTTACTGCAAGTATCTCGAACCCAAGGCCAAGATAATTTGCTATCAGCTCCTTATCAGACCCATATTAACATATGCGGCCCCAATCGCATGGAATATGGGCGCAGCCCTCATGGAAACCATCCGAATGTTCGAACGAGCCTGCTTAAGAATCTGCCTAAAAACATACAGGTCAAGACACTCCGACTATCAGCACAACACAAGTAACGCTACCTTATATCAACTAGCAAACATTCCCCGCATAGACAACTTTATACTTACACTAACCAGAAATTACCTCAGCCAACTTCCTAAATCCTCAAATAATTCAATAAAGACTTTAGGCATCATAAATACACAGAACACCAACAGACTAAGACAAACAGAATACCTTCAACCACAAGCTTTCTTATACTTCGACAGCACTGGACATATACAAGACGCATTTAATACTCCACTTATATATCACTGGAAACGAAACCGAGCGAACAAACGCATAGCATGGAACAACAATGACGACCCAACTAACAACAATAACTATACATACTCAACGGCTATACCACCGACAGATCTTAATAACTTTTCCAGATTAAATTACAAAAGATATTGGTGGACCAACTCCAAAACCCCACATCACAATCTACTTAAACAACGACGCAACAGACTTTTAAACAATACCTAAGCTACCGATAACCTAAGAGAAATATATATATACCTAAATATAATATATGCTTAAAAATAAAAAATGTAAATAATGTAAATAATGTATATAGTAAATAAGAAATCTAGATATAAGTACACCTCCCCTCATAAGCCGATGTTATGGTTTAACCCAAGACTAAGCTTGGGTTTTTCTTCCATAAAACAAACAAAAAAACTCCCACAATACTAAAGAGCCAACACGAAATACTCTCAAAAAGGGACCCACCATCCCTTAAACCACAGCATACAAAAAGAAAACATACAACTCAAAGACTAGACGGAGGGCGAGTGCTTGAAAACATAAGCCACCCCTCCCCCCATCACCCCATATAGTTAAGGTTTTATTTCATAATTTGTTAACCTACCCAATGTATATTGCACTCTTTATAATAAACAAACCTTTTAAAAAAAAAAAAAAAAAGTAGAGCATGAGACTCTTAATCTCAGGGTCGTGGGTTCGAGCCCCACGTTGGGCGACTTTAATTTTTACTTTCTATTCTCGTGATTCGTGAAAAATTTGATTCATCCAGTTATAAAAGCGAACTAGCGATAACTGGTTGCATAATACTAGCCAAGGGTAGAATAGCTTTGAACGTGTAGAGCGTCGATAGTTATTTTGCTTTTTGAATATATCATTGTTAAAAATTTCTGCATTGAACTTCCAACACAAATGTCCGAATAAAACTTCCAATACATGCACTCAGAAAAAAGTCTTGTTGACACAACCAAAATTTGGGTTCATACCATATGTGAATTTATCGGACCAGTCGAACCAAATTTTTAAGTCTTCTAACTGAAGCTCACCTCTATATAGAGCGTGCAATCTCCAGATAGACCGAAAAAAACGGAAGTGCATCATAATTATTTTTTCAAGTGAAAATTCCTTCAGCCCGGGTTTGAACCGGGACCTCCGCATTTGTACTGCGACGCCTTGTCCAATTAGACCACGGAATTTTTACTTGAAAAAATAATTATGATGCACTTCCGTTTTTTTCGGTCTATCTGGAGATTGCACGCTCTATATAGAGGTGAGCTTCAGTTAGAAGACTTAAAAATTTGGTTCGACTGGTCCGATAAATTCACATATGGTATGAATTAATAGGTTTCGAACGATAGAGTCACTACACAACAAAATTTGGGTTATTATATGCACAATCACATTTTTTGTTCAGCCAACCAAAAATTTTGTTGGAATAGCCAAAATTTTGGTTGTCCCAACGAAATTTTCGGTTGACTGAACAAAAAATTTGATTGACTGAACAAAAAATGTGATTGTGCATATAATAACCAAATTTTGGTTGTTATTTTTCTGAGTGTGAGTAGTAAATTTACAAGACATTTCTTTAAAATTAATTTACAAATATTCGAATTTACTGAACAATTTAGCGAATTCACATACAATTTTGTGTTTTTCCTATGAAAGTTCAGTAAAATCAAGAATTTATTTGTAAACTTATAGAACAAGCTTAGCAGTTTACTTTGCTACGCCACATTTGTAATTTTGCAAAACTTTTCTGTCGTAAATGTGTTGTAAATTCACAATCAGTTTTAACAGTGTAGGTTTACGTCAGATTTCCGCATTAATAAATCGAAAAAATAAACAAACTAGTAGATTCGGCTCTTCAAATGGTCGACGACTATTTTTGAAATTGTCTATTGCTGGTATTCAAATTTGCAAAAATAGACGCCCCCGGGTGGGCTCGAACCACCAACCTTTCGGTTAACAGCCGAACGCGCTGCCAATTGCGCCACGGAGGCTGTGAAAATGAGATGAGTTACGGATGTATCAGAATCTGCATACAATAAATGTCTATTAAAATTTACCGCAATATTATAAACGTATGTTGTATAGCGGTGGAACATTACTCCGAGATCCTAGTTGCTTAGTTCATTCATATTATTGCAGGTCCGGGTTCAACTTCCGAATTGGAATACTACCGACTCACAGTTTTCAGACAGGGTATTACTCCGAAAGTCTATATGGCCGATTGAAAAAACTTTGAAATGAAGAACACCGGAGATTCAAAATTCCGAAAGGCCAAAACTCCGGAACTTGCAGAAATTCACGCATGTATTCATTCAATGTTCAATAACTCGGGCTGTATTGATCGAATCGAAACGAATAAGGGGTCAAATTTCAGTCCGACCTCTCAATAAGAACGTAAAAGCCCCCAAGGGGAAGAGTTTTTCCAAGAATCGAGTACCCCCACCATGTGTGCGCTCTTCACTGACTCACTCTCTCTGTCTCTCTCTCTCTCTCTCATTCGCACGTAAGTGCAATTTGACCTTGGAGTGGGGGTAGTGCTCGAGCGAAAAATTGGGGAAGTGTTCTTATTGCGGGCGTGCTCATTGAGAGGTCGGACTGTAATTGTCGCGAGATGTACTTCACGAAAGAAGAAAAAGTTTCGAAATTCTATTAATTATTTATGACATTGAAATAAATAAAATGAGTTTCCTTAAAGAGGGTTTCGATGAGATTGACGCATTTTTTGTCTTCACGTCCTGACGAATAACCGAAATTTTTGGATTTCTTGTTTTCGAGGCACTGGACTTTCGGAGTTTTTAACTGCCTGCATTCCGACGTTTCGGAACTTTTGAAATTCGGAACTTCGACCCGCTTTCATCACGTATATACGGGTAATTCTCATTTTCGACAAAAATCTGCGTGCACCCCATTTTTTACACTTTAGTACTCAATTATGGGATTGGTTATTTATTTTAGTAAAATATAGATGAAATACTATCCTTTCAAGCTAAATTTATGTAAATAAGCCTCACAGTTAATTCTTTATTAAGTGTCAAAGCATCAAAAATGTCACTTCCATGGGTGTGATTTCCCCGCTTTCGTGAAGAAAAAAAATCAAAAGTCTTTATTTCTTCATAATATTCACTTCAAAAGTGAGGCCAATATCAACTACGATAAATAACTCATTAAATGAAACAATATAATGTCTAAAGTTACAGAGATTTTAATATGAACCGTCATATCAAAGTTTGTGATCAATTTTTTTGTCACTTCCATGGACCTATGTCACACCCCTCTTATTTGAAAAAAATATTGCGTGGGGAACCTAACCCAAATGGCCATAGACACAGTACCGACCCGCCATCTTAAGCCAATGGTCAATTTATACCGACGTCGTAATCACAAGAAGAAAATTTGACTTGAATTTTTATTCTCACAACTCGTCGAGCATAACTGTCACTTCCGTGGCAGCTGTTTTAAGATATGTAATTTTCATTAATCAAACTTTGAATATGTGCAAATAGGAGAATTCAATTAGGTTACAATTTATTAAAAATGCTGTACAAACTCTTCTAGTATGCCGGTATTTTTATTTTTTTGCACACTATCGGGATATAATAGATCAGAGATTCTATATTGTAATAGAGCAGCTGATAATTAACTAACCACGCTATAAGCCGCATAGTGGGTTATTAATTAGTATATACCTAGAATCCATTAGAAATGAAAATTTTCCACTGGCAGAAGATCGTGCATTTGAATCTACATTTGAGAATCCTGAATTCTGCGGCTTTCACAGAATAATGTGTAAATACTCACGATCGACTGCATTTGACAATGCGAGCGAAAAAGGAAAAAATATTCAAGAATGCTGCTAGTCGTATAACGAAATTGATTTTATCCATCAGTCTGAGGACTATCCGGTTCAGTGAATCCTCGATTCAAGCCTCGTCGAGTCTACGAAGCTGCTGCAGGGTCTATCAGAGGAATGGTAAAATCAACAATCGTTTTCGTTCGAATGCTTTTCACGAAATCCTTTCTTCACTGAAACAACAATAGATGGGGTTTTTTCGGGTAGGGTGGGGCACTGTACAACTTATCCCGAGGTATATTTTCAACGCTCTCATTCTCGAGAAAATGCCGCAACTTCATAGTTCATACCCATATTATAGTATTTCAAACGAATAAATATAAGTATTGGAAATTGTGAGATGTGAACTCTAGAGAAGCATAAAATTTTTTCCACAACTTTAGCAGAAAAATAATCATGCAGAACTATACACATAATTTAATTTCACAATTTCGGACCAGTTCGCCGAGATTGAGAATCGTTAGTTAGTGGGTTCCGTTCATTCCACGTGATCATCATTTATCACGAATGGAACTGCGAATTTGGGATCAGCAATGGAACTTGTGTTTGAATTAAATTATTGCCCTAGCTTACGCCAGGGACAGCAAAAAATTGGTCTTATAGACTCATCAAGTTGTTCCCCTCCACGGAAATCTTTAGTAAAAGGCGAAAGATTTATTCGTATATTGAAGGGAAACCAGAGTAATGAATACCGCTGCAAGCTCGAGTAGTATCCAAATCGTTGAGTCAGTTTTATAACGAGAAAAAAATATCGTTTTCACCATCTGGTGGCAGATAATGGTATTAGTGTTTGATGACTTCTATTTTCTCGCCGTAGCGCCAAATATTACCCACCACACCGAGGGGTTACTTATCTATTGACGATACGGCAGATTCCAAATACTATGCTAAATTACATGTCAGAATAAATTTTTTTTTTTTTTAATTTTGTTATTACTGTAGAAGCAACAAAGATGAAACCGTAATTATAACTATTCTTGAAAAGAAAATTCATCACTTATTCTAATTCATCTGCGATCAATAATATAAATGCGAGAAGATAATAAGTAGTTTGGAATTTGGTGGAAATCGATAGATATATTTTTGGATAGTTTCGGCTTTCGACTTAAATAACTGATATTTCATTCAGTTGAATAATTTAGTTGAAACTTTTTCTAGTAATATCATTTTACAATTCAAGGCTACATCAGATCATTTGTAGATTTCATTTTCCTTGACGTCAAATACAGTAGCAAGTCATGCGAAATTCCGCCAGTTGAAATGGATAATATGCTGCTGAACTAAATTTGAAGAATTCGGATGTTACTTCGAACAGAGAAAACTGTCTGCTTTCGAGACATTGAGACAGAGCTTGAACCGAATTTTGTTTGGTATAAATTATGGTCCCAGTTTTCACCGGGACATAAAAAAATTTGAGTTATAGACTCATCAAATTGTTCCTCTCCACGGAAATCTTTAGTAAAAGGCGAAAGATTTATTCGTATATTGAAGAGAAACCAGAGTAATTTGAAGAGCTGTAACGATCAGTACTAGGCTGAAGCGGGCCATTACTTTGAAGGCGAGAAAATATAGTGGAAAACATCACCTGGTGGCAATGAATCGTACCAGCCTGTGTCACGCAGACTTTTGTGTCCGTATTTCAGGAGTGGTCTGTACTACTACTATTACAATTGCCATTTCCATGTTGAATACATAAAAGTATATTGCCTGAAAAAATTCACGCCTTAATGCTGAAGATATTAAAGATCAACTCTTAAAATAACAAACTGGGATGTGGAACTGACCTAAAAATTTGTGAACTCAAATTTCTTTCATTTGCCAGACAGGGACTATCGCTTGCTTGAAAGGCTGTTTTGTAAGGGTCGTACTAAAGGGTTAATCGATATGTTAGCGTTTTAAAAATTTGAATAATTCTGTAGCTATCTCATTCTACGTAGAATCTCCAGAGAATTCTACATTATTCACAATCTCACAACGCTGGAGATCTCCCGAACAAAATCCCTCATCAGACTTTGAACACGACTAGCCGAAATTGTTGAACCGCCAATCAATGTCAACGAACCAGAGAATCATGTTCAGTAGTCATAATTTCTAAGTTTTCTCATTCACAAGAAAACTACTTGTGTAACATACCTCTAGCCACACATCGAACCGGCGATGGTGAGAAATAATTGTGTTTTATTTGATTTATAGTCCCAGTTTTCACCGGGACACCAAAAAATTCGAGTTATAGACTCATCAAGTTGTTCCTCTCCACGGAAATCTTTAGTAAAAGGCGAAAGATTTATTCGATTGTTGAAGAGAAACCAGAGTAACTACCCATTGGTGTTTCGCCGTAGTAGCCAACCATCGGGATATTTTTTCTTGCGAGAATTTCAACCACCATGGAACGCCTGGTGGCCAAAATGAAAATCAAAAGTAAGGGCTGAGCTCACCCTCTGGGCCTGAAAATTACCTGAAGTACAGCTACTCCGCTACTACGGGTATTCCACGTCCTTTTTCTCTTCGAAAATTTCTCAAGCAAATGCGATCAAGAATATCTGAATATTTAAATGAAGTTTTCTAAAATCGATGTCAACGAACTAGAAAATCGTTTTCAGTGATGAAAATCCTCAAGTTCCATATAAGTTATGAAAAAAACTACCTGTATACCGAGGGGTTACGTGGAAAGAGCTGGTTCTAAGCACGCGATTTCAGACTTGCCACGAACATCCCTATAGAGTCCGTCTGCTATTTGTTTCCGATTGTTGTCAAATACAAATGGCGGCAGACCGTGGCAGGAATAGGTTATGTTTGTTGTGAATCTAGCAGACGATGGAACTAGGGATATTACTGAAAAGTTGGTGGCGTTGCTAGCGCGATTATGCTGGCCAACGATATTCGAATAAATCAGCGCCTGCGCGCTTAGAACCAGCTCTTTCCACTTAACCTTCGGTATAGCATACAGCCCCACAGTGATCCAGGCAGTGGTGACAAATATTTGTGTTTTATATTATTTGTAGTCCCAGTTTTCACCGGGACATTGAAAAATTCGAGTTATAGACTCATCAAATTGTTCCTCTCCACGGAAATCTTTAGTAAAAGGCGAAAGATTTATTCGTTTGTTGAAGAGAAACCAGAGTACCTACCTCTCGGTGTTCCACCGTAGTACCCAACCATCGGGTTATTTTTTCTTGCGAGAATTCCAACCATCATGGAACGCCTGGTGGACAAAATGAAAATCAAAAATAAGGGGCCAAACTCATCCTCTGGGTCAGCGCCGTGCAAAGAAAAATCTGCGCCCGGTGCTGAACCTGAATTTGGCGCCCCTTTCCCACACAAAAAAAACTCGGAATCCAGCAATTACCTTGCTTGAACTAATGGCCCCCGGGGCGAGCACCCCCTTCGTCCCCCTTCGCACGGTGCGGCTCTGGGTCTCAAAATTACCTGTGGTTCAACTGCTCGCCTACTATGAGTATTCCAACTCCTTTTTTTCCTCGAAAATTTCACAAGCAAATGTGATCAATAATATCTGCCGCAAATTGGAATGAGGTTTTCTAAAATTCATGTGAACGAACCAGAAAATTATTTTCAGTAATCACAATAACCAAATTCCGTGAGTTATAAAAAAAAATACTTGTTTTACAGCCACACAGCGAACTATGCATTGGTGAGGAATGATTGTGTTTTATTTGATTTATAGTCCCAGTTTTCACCGGGACACCAAAAAATTCGAGTTATAGACTCATCAAGTTGTTCCTCTCCACGGAAATCTTTAGTAAAAGGCGAAAGATTTATTCGTTTGTTGAAGAGAAACCAGAGTACCTACCCTTCGGTATTTCACCGTAGTAACCAACCATCGGGTTATTTTTTCTTGCGAGAATTCCAACCATCATGAAACGCCTGGTGGGCAAAATGAAAATCAAAAATAAGGGCTGAACTCATCCTCTGTGCCTCACAATTACCTGTGGTTCAATTGCTGCCCCTCTACTATATGAGTATTATACCACCTTTTTTTCCTCGAAAATTTCACAAGCAAATGTGATCAATAATATCTGCCGCAAATTGGAATGAGGTTTTCTAAAATTCATGTGCATCAACCAGAAAATTATTTTCAGTAATCACAATAACCAAATTCCATGAGTCATAAAAAAAACTACTTGTATTACAGCCACACAGCGAACTATGCCTTGGTGAGGAATGATTGTGTTTTATTTGATTTATAGTCCCAGTTTTCACTGGGACACCAAAAAATTCGAGTTATAGACTCATCAAGTTGTTCCTCTCCACGGAAATCTTTAGTAAAAGGCGAAAGATTTATTCGTTTGTTGAAGAGAAACCAGAGTACCTACCCTTCGGTATTTCACCGTAGTAACCAACCATCGGGTCATTTATCCTTGCGAGAATTTCAACCACCATAGAACGCCTAGTGAGTAAAATGGAAACCAAAAACAGGGGTTTAACTCACCCTCTAGGCCGCACAATTATCTGTGGTTCAACTGCTCCCCTACTATGAGTATTCCATGTCCTTTTTTTCCTCGAAAAGTTCACATACAAATCTCATCAAAAATGTCTTCTGCAAATTAAAATGAAATTTTCCGAAGTGGCAATTTGAAGAATCACTGATAATTGATTGATAATTTATAGGTGTGGGCTTAACTGTGAACTGAATCGAAAGGTCTTTGTCGACCATAGTCGGCGATTATCTAAAAGGATTAGTTTTCTACAGAAAAATTGCTAACGCAACAATTTGCAATGAATTGCAATGGATGCAATCGTTCGTAGACTTTGGTTTAGCTTTCCGTTTACCGCACCGCATAGTAAACCAGAGCCTTTGAGGGTGACAAAACGTATAAAATATAATTACCGACGCACCCCACGAGTTGAAAATTATTGAATTTTATCTCGCACCGTGCGTCGATGGTGCAGACTAGTGCGCTCAAAGGTTTGTGAAACGTATTTTACGACGAGTGTTCAATTCGCGATGAATTCATCAAATCTGTCTGATCAAATTCCTGCAATCGCCATGACCAACGTCCACGTCGTAGCTCTGAATAATTCGAGAGAATTGATGAACGACAAATTCCATTGTTTGACATCAAAATCGAACCTTTTATTGACTCAGCGAATAGTTGGCCAGAAAAATCGTTGCATAATCGGTGTGAATAATTCTAATCTACTTTTCTACTCAATAACGAATTCAGAAACATCTTCTCAACCCATGGCGAGAAATATGTTGTAAAATGAACCTTTCGCGAGATTACACCTACTGCATGAACCCTTTGATCTAAATCACTTTACGTTTTCACACTCCCTCACACCTGCCTCTCACCAGCTCGTCTTTGAACACCTCATTTGTTCAGACCGCCGCAAGAGGTGCATACGAAGCTTCCATATATTATATTAGGGTGCAGCCTTGTCTCAGTTTGCTAATGATAAGCCCTGCAGCCATATTTAAGTCTTTGAGGGACGTGAATTAAAAATCCAATGAATTCTCTAAAATTTCAATTTTCTGCGAAATAAACCTCAGGAACTTTACCCTGTATGTATATTGCGATTGGTAGACACTCGGTGCCAACAGGGAGCCGGAGGTCGGACTTTGAATAAAATGTAGCGTAGATACGTATGTAGTACCTACTAGTGCAGGTTATTATGCTGATATGCGAGGGTGCAGGGCGATTCAGGTATATGTATACCTAGTTTATCACCCAGCCTTCTACACCGATTTGTCTGATAAATGCGCCAGACGTGGATCCGCACGTAGTACAACGGAGCCCTTCGCGTTTAATACGCGTGTGCATACACGCATCATCTCATACTCTAGGCTCCTCTTTACATCTCCAACGAGCCTTGAATTTTCAGCAAAAAATGTTTCCGCATAACGCTAACGGCAGAGACATACATACATATAGTTATGTATACATACGTATATACCCACATGCCTGCCTCGGTAGGTTTCAGGTTTCGTTGCCTATGCAGCTCAAATGTTCAATTAACGAGTGCGATTCTTGCGGGGTGCGAAATATGTTCAAATTCATTTGACAGGAAATTTAACGCTCTGATGGTAAAATTCGAAATGCTATGTTGGAGCGTGGCGAATTTAGATTAGATATAGATGATGAGATATTCCCGAAATTTGCATTTTCGTCCGAGGGAATTTGCCAAAACTATAACAGGGGTTGAAACTTTTCCCTCCCAGCTTCCGTTAGAGTATACGAGTGCTTTTGGGATCACTTCTGCACCGGCGCGGCGCGGGCGTTGAATCTTCTGAATCGATGAAAAGCCCCCTTTTCTTTATCTTATTGCCCTCGAAGAGTAACGCACCGATATTATATATAAATCGAAAGTGGAGAGCGTGATCGCCTTTTATTGTTAAAAATATTTTGTGAACTGATAAGTGGATTTGGGACCTTGACTCATTAATCTGCGCATCGAATATCGTAACATTGCACGATATTATTGAAATACTCATAAATTTCCAGTGGTGAGAATGAGCAAAGTGATTCAAGGGATAATTAACGGTCGCAATTTTACACCGAGAATCCAACAACCCGGGATAGGTACATTGAAATAACCATATAATAATTATGTGAATCTTTTTACAACAGATGAGAAAACAATGCCACAAATTTTCATCTCGAGTTATGAATAATTTAAAAAGTAATAACATTATAATTTATCAGCGTGAATTATTACCGCACAGGGAGACGGAATATGATTATACTGAACTCAGTGAGCCATTGAATGTGTAAACGTAGAGTATGAAAATTTAACCAAGTTTTGAGATAATAATTCTCATCCGGTATACTTTGTTATGGATTCAAGTAGGTCGTGATTTGTTGATTCAGAATTTTGTATATACATTGCGTAGTATAATTCAAAAGATTTTCGAACTCATCTTGATTTAGAAATATTTTAGAAGTTTCATATAGTTTCATAAGGAAGATTCATCGATTTGGGAATAACCATGTGGGTGAGGTACATATTTTTTTATAAAATTCGTCCATCAATTTTTAGATAGAATACCACCCCGAAGAACAAACAAACTTTTCTCTTTGAGGTTTACAGACATCGCGAGAATTTCCCAAAGGCAAATGTTCATACATCAAATTTTCTAGTCCAAAAAGGGGTAGGAAATTTGCGAATTTTATTTCCACCCCATTTCCAATGCCTCCTACATTTGAAATATTTCAAAAAAAGCTTATGGCTGATCAATACAACAAGAAAAAAAGATAAAAGTATAAATCAGATATTATAGTTCCTTTCTCAAAAATTTATTTGGTATTAAAATTTCCGATAGAAGAACGGACGTACAAACGGGTGCGAACAAACATGTCCTTGTGGTTGAACCCGGTAGGGTCGCTTTGGGTCTGGACTTTAGCAGGGTTGAGCCATAGAAGAGAAAGGGAATAAATATCCTCCCCTTCTATTTGTTATCAGTCGGAGACTAAAGCTCCAAGGTTCGGTTGCAGGGGTTGCATTCTGAACCGGCTTCCGTTTTCACCCCGGTATTATTCGGGATCGTTTTATCCGTGGCTCAGGTCGCCTTGAATCTCTCTGTTGTAATGAATATATATTTATTCTTCCACTTTCTTTTCCCTTTAAATTTGTCTTCCCGTTAAAAAACAAAAAAAAAAAAAACAAAAACGGGGAGTAAGGTTCTGCAGATTCCCACAAACGTAGTGTAGTATAAGATAAGATAAGATAAGATAACAATCATTCGACAAAAGCGTTTTACTCCGTATACCTTAAATTCAAACGATGCAAATTAACGAATGCAATAAAATATAAATCCTGAATAGAGTAGCGTGAAACTACAACAGATATCCGACGTCACTTATATCCTAGTCTTATTACGTGGCCAATAAAACCCCAGAACGGACGCAAGTGGTTCTAGCCTCGAGGTATAACAAAACCATTCAGCTTCTGGTCATAAATTTTCGTACCTATAACCCATAGCCGGACGGGGAACGTTCAGGTCCGCCAAACAGTGCTGGGGGAAGAGGTCACGGTCGCTACTCGAGCATGTAGCCGACCTGATATAACGTCTATTCCAATTATTCCATCCACCGGAGTAACCAGACTTCTTGAAACTAAAATGCTGTCATGTGACCAGCATGGGTTTTCATTTTCAGAAATTCCCCCGATTTTGCCTGACCATATAAAGGCGATTCGAAATTTCAAACACACCTGCTGTACAGAGGAGAAAACAAAGAGAACGCAGATGGAAATTAGGCATTATACAATTCTGAAAAAGGCAGTCGGACAAAGGGTACCTTAAACTAATTCCAAATCGGACATTGTGCACAATTTTTGCCTCTCCCTATACATATGCGATCGGCTTTGGGGCCAATTGAATGTTGTTATAGGCGCCTCGTTAGAGGCGAGTATCTTCAAAGGGTTGGTTTCGCCCTCTACTGATGTCCAAACAAAACGTGAACTCGTATGTATCAACTGTATGTAATTAATTGAACGTAACGCGTAATTGGTGCGGTAATTTTGTGCACGTAATTATGGTTATTTATCCAAGACTGATAAATTCTGTCGGAACAAAATGAGTAATTAGACATTTTTCAGTAGGTATAGAGGTAGAATCGAAGGATTCAACCTTGATGGACGTCATTCAATTGCCGATTCTTCCATAGATTTAAAAAAATCGGTACAATTAAGTGCGAAATCTTTAGTCGATTCATCGCAAGGGATTAGTCCAATAAACCGAATTTCGCAAAACCCCCAACCCTAAATTCCCAATTCTTTTCCCCGCAGAAATGCGTTCGGCTAAGTAATGCGTGGGAGAATGTCTACTCTTCGGGGAGTCAAGGGTTCGCGCGTGCGGCCTATACGATACCTTCGCTGAATTTCAAGCCCCAGCTAGCTTGCAAAATTTACTTATTTACCTATATATACATATGAGTATATAATACTTATGTAAAAGGTACGCATATAGATGTGTCTACGCTGTATGTGAAGAGAGGACAGCAATCACCTCACAATCAGCTGCGGATGAATCGACGCGTGCTTTTTCTTTGGTTTACAATAATATCTATACACCCTGCAGAAGCATTGATGCAGGGGTAGTTTGCAACTTTTCAGAACTTCGAATCTATGTTCCAGCTTTTATGAGCACGAAACTTACAGTTTTTGGTAGTTCATTTCAAGCTAAGGGCTTCGACAGCGTTCTGTTCGATTTTATTCCCAAAAATTCTCTTCCGTTTAGGGAAACTTCTGTAAAGTAAAAGATATGCGGAGTTAACGGTGTTTAATTCAGGGATTCGAATATTTCGAATATATCCGCTTTACCTGTTTCGTAAAATTCCTCATGCAGGTAGTAAAATCGGTGTTGAATTAAGAGCCTAGATTTCCTATATTTACTGACTTCCTTTTTTTATTTACGCACACCCTCGTTCGAATGTTATGCTCCAATTATTCCGCGCCCACGCATTTCACGTCGTAAAATACAAAAAGAGCATGTGGGGAGAGCAGGTACGGTCCGAATAGTGCAGCAACGAACACCTCGACTCATCCAGAAGGCAGCTATAGGCTAAATCGCCGTTTGCTCACAAACGGCTGAAATACGACTGCCATTAAATGGTCGTGAACAAGCAAATAATAATTCGCTCACAGCGTGTACCACGCTTTTAGAATCGTCCTATCCTCCTAAATCGCGAATATACGTACGATAGTATGATTTAAACAGTTCAAACTCGTACAGGATCCAAAATTAATCCTGAAAAAGGTTCCTATCCAGAGGGAAAAAGGGAGTGTATTAATTTCTAGAAAATACAAACCCCAAATGGAAGTGCGATACTCCATTCTGATGAATTGAGAACAGGGAGAGACCCTCACCAACAACCCTATACACAATATTTCGTCTTATATGGTAATTTTTGACATACAAATTTTCAACATAGGTATACCTATATGAAAATGAGTAACTTTTAGATGCTATGCGTGAGATGGAATATGTACTAGTCAAAGCTACGACAAGGTCTAGTCAGTTCCCTAATATGACGAAGTAGGTACATACATATATGCAGAATTATTCCAAAAGTTAGAAAGCACTCTTGGAGTGAGAAACAATATGAATTTATAACGATAAAGTATTGAAGCCCTCGTTAGGACAGACAATGGAATTCTCTTTAGTTGTACGAACGGCGTGATAATTATTCTGGAAATTGAAATATCGATACTTTCATGGCCGTTGATAAGACAGTTCGTAACCATTGTGGCGTAAGCTGATAGCTCAGGGGGTTGATGAATAAAACAGCTTCGAAATAATTGACGCGAAAATACGGTTTGAAGAAAAAGTAATGTTTTAAACAAAACGTAGTACGTAAAGGGTGGATATGAAGCCTTTTGGCGTAAGGTATGAATAGAGTTGACCTGTTTACCGACTACCCCCGTCCCTTTTTCTGTCTCGTTACAATTTCGACGCTCGGAAGCTATCAGCCGAACTGCCAAGACAAATAGAAGAGCTTCGAATCGTCATAAAGTTGATATTTGTTTTGGCGACAATCCAAAGCTCGGCTCGACGAGCTAGTTCTGCGCCAACAGCTTCCTTTCAAAGTATGCAATTACTGGTTTAGATTGACGATTTTTCAACCCCCAAACGCTTTGTAGTCTCACGAGGCTGGCTGATCTCCTACACCATCGATATTTGAAATAATTGCGAATTTCAATTTCAATCAATAATATTATAATCGATATATAATTATCATCTGTTTACATTTATGCCTGCGGTATGGCTAGACAATTTTCGTTTTATAGACGTATGGGCAAATATTGATAAGCGATACACGTATAAAACTAACGGTATAACATTAACACTAATATGTGATACAAAATACGACGTTACGGTGTGATTTTATTATCTCAACCGTAATAATCGTCGTTTTCACCTTCGTTAATTTATTCACGTTATTATTAACGACAAATCTGAACCATGCGGCTATGAAAGTTAATTTATGTTATAGCTATATACGTAAATTAATTAAATTAATTTGCGGATAGAATTGAGCGAAATGATTCAACATCATTTCTCTGAGCACCTTAGAAATCCTATTTCGAACCTGATTCTTTAACACATATATAGATAATGAAAGAGAACATCGACGTTACATTTCGTTTTTTTTTCAGTTTCATTTGCACTATATTATCGCGTGCTTAAGAGTTACGGAATTGGTGGCAAACACATTTCATTTAAATCCCATGACCCGTTGTGATACATACATTTTTTTTTTTTCAAACAACTTTTATCTAAAGGGTTTGCCGTGTTCGTACACCCCTCGAAAATTCGTTAAAATAACCCCTGTTTTATGTACAATTCGTTCATACATCAACATTTTAAAGGTGACAACCTAGAGCAGCGCACGTTTCTGCACCAGATTGTTACACCGAATATTTAAACCGTCAGCTCTTCTCAAGGGAGACTTTTTCCTCTTCTCAAGGGAGACTTTTGCTACCCGAAACTCTGTTGTAATTAGAATTTTATTCGCATTAATCGTTGAGTATTGATCGCGAAGAATCTTACATTTCGTGACGATATCACAATCTGTGTACCTCCCACGCTGGCTCATCATTCATTCGGGCATCACGATGTATGTCTCACGTTTCCAGTTCAATATTTTACTCGCTTCCGGTTCACAATAAAACCAAGGAACGGGGGTATCTCCTCCGAGAACTTGGTAAGAAAGTATTGTTTAAATTCGCGTCAGCGTGCCGGTGTGCCATCGATATATTATCGCATGTCGATAGAATCGTTCGAACCTTAGCTTTAGGTTGTGGGTATATACGAAATGGAATATTTTATGAAGAGATATCCAATACCCACGTACGTCACACAAATGAATATATTCATCCGCATTCGTATAATGTCTAAGTGCGAGTATATGTTTCCCGTTTTTATATTTTTATTAGAAAAAAACTATGGAATCAATATATAAACCGAAATGAAACAGGCATCATCATCACCTCAATCGGATCAAATTGAAATTGAGCTTTCCCATGAATTCTTAAACGTCGATATGTCACTGTCTAAGCTCTGAAAGCCTTTCATTGTCTTCGCGGACTTATCTATACGGTTAATTACGTCTGTTGTATATAAATGCAATCATCGATATCGCACGGTTCGTTACGGAATCGGCGATTTTCTGTTCTAAGAGTTTGATTGGCAGTATTTGCGATCACTTCAGCACTATATGGTTCATAACGCACATATATATATGTAAAAATATTTCAGGGTGGAGAGGAATTCAGCGAAGATCAATTTGCCCACTGTTTGTTCAAATCCCTTATAACAGGGCAGCACGAGTCGCGATATACCTACACCGTAAAGGTCTTGCTGTGCTACAGCTCTCGCGCTCGGCATTTTCTACGTACGAGAAACCCTCTTCGCTCTTCTCACTGCCTAATACACATGTATATATATAAATACATATGTTTATATATGTAATACCTGTAAATTCGCGTAACACATATGGTATACATATTTCTACATATACACATTCAAACTTGTACTACCTCATACCTGGATCGAGAGATTTCATACATTCGTACCTACATTTGCCATTCGTACGAAGAATTTATTACGTTAATTGGGTTCGTTGGAAAACAGTAATTAAAACGATATTTACATTTCTCTGTATGCGATGAGTAGAAAGAATTTTAAAAAGCGAAAAAAAAAAAAAAAAAAAAAAAAACTAATTTTGATTCATTTTTTATAGTCTTTCGCGATAAGGACGTGTATATTCTTACTGCGAGAAAAGAGAAAAGAAAAAAAAAAAAAGAAGAAAATAACGCTGGAATCGAAAGATCCTTATTCATTTCTAGATTTATTCAGCTTTGTACAACCACCCGTGGATATAGGTACATAAATATAGCTAATTTATTGATGACTGCACGATTGAATAGGCAGATATAGATACCTACACCTTGTGCATTCGTTACCTTTCGTTATATTTTATATTAAGGTAGTCCTTAATTTCATCATTTTTGAATTTCAATGCTTCCATGGGCCAGGACATCTCAAAATATGTACAAAAAAAAATGTAGTCAAAAACTCAGGTTCCTATCTCACTTCTAAGTACCGCTCCAAAACCTTCGAATTTTCTCATTTGAATAAAACACGATTTGTGACATTTCGGGGTTAATTTATTTTTCCTTCCCATTGCAGTAAATCTCAAACTTGGTACACTCCTTACCTAGAGTAGCATTTATTTTATGAAAATTAGACAGATTTTCAACGATATAATTTTCGAAGCTACGGTGCAACAAAAAAAAATTTCTCATCTCCAAATTGTGATAAATAAAATTTTGTCGTTATGAATCTGTAAATTTTTCGCGGATACCTATACTACTGTAGGTAAGAAGTGTACGCAGTTTTAGATTATTCGAAGCGATAATGCGTAGGAAGTAAGAAATAACCCCTGCGGAGTAATAAAAATCGTGTGTTATTTAGATGGAAAAGTTCAAAGGCTTTGTAGCAGTTCTTAGAATTGAGATACGAACCTGGGATATTGACCACATTTTTTTGTGTATATTTGGAGACGTTCTGACCCATGCGAGCATTGAAATTCGAATATGACTGGATTAAGAACCACCCTAATATATGTATAATGTGTGTGATATTGATTTATCGGTTGACATACTCAGAATCGCTGAGATTTTACTAACGACCAATTGTGATACTATAAGTGATTTATTTTCAAAGCTGCAGTAGGTCGAGTGCGATTAATTCAGCTCTGAGTGGATTCATAAAAGTTTAATACAAATCTTCGTGAATTTATATATTTCTTATTTCCGTGGCACCGCATGTGGATGCAGTCATGCATATCGTTAGCTGATTTTCAAAATCGCAGACTTCGGAGAAAGTTATTTGGCATCTTTGCATGTTTCGCTAATTAATACGAGCCCTTAACTACATCAGAGTGTTTCAAGCCCACTTCAACTTCATATTACCGCATATTTATTAACTCTCGGTATAAATTCGTTAACGTTAATTACTAGATCTTCAGTTTTCTCAAAACTTTTAGAGTTTCAGTTCGCAAATACAACTGCAGTAATTAAGGCTGGTATGTCAAATCAATATTTTCCTCCAATACTTTGCTATAGGATTAACACATTGCTTTCAAAATTATGAAATAAGTGAAAAGAAAGTGATAATTGGCAACTCCACTGCAGTTGCTACATTTCTAATTGCAGTAATATCCTTGTAGTAGTATTATAGTAGGTATAGATATACAACCTACATTCGCTCAATACGATATTAATAATTGCAATAAAACCATCGTTGGCTAATAAACGAAAAGTATAATGGATTCAATTTTGACTATTCACATAAACTAGAATAATTTATTATCATTTAAATTATATTTTCACCTGTAATGAGGGAAATTTTTTTTTTTTTTTTTTTCCAATTTCTAATTTTTTATATCAAACTTATACATCAACTCTCTCGTGGAAATTCAAACACACGTATTATATATATTAGTCTGTTTTGATGCTGATTAAGACTAATGATAAGTTTTTCCAGTCATAAAATTATTTTTTTTTTTTTTTTTTTTCGCAAATTAAAAATAATTCCTATGTATCATTTGATTTCGGTTTGTAAGACAGAATATCGAATAGGTATTACAATCCTTGTGATTATCATAAAATTATATTATACACAGAAAGAAAGGGTAACTTGATTCAAGAAAATTTTGCGGTCCAAAAATGAAGACCGAAATTTTCTCGGATCAAATCAAAAATTTTCTCGAACCAAGAAAATTGTCCCAATTTTCTTGGTTCGAGAAAATTTTTGATTTGATCCGAGAAAATTTCGGTCTTCATTTTTGGACCGCAAAATTTTCTTGAATCAAGTTACCCTTTCTTTCTGTGTACTCATTGTTTTCTGCATAATATAGTATATTCGCAAAAGTTTGAAAAAATCACATAGGTATATGCGGTTTAACCGCGAGCGACGTCAGGGCGACGATGACAGATATTATACTGCGGGCTATCGTATTAATTAGTGTTAAATGACGCGTGTGTAAGCAGTTAATTATAACGTTATACGTATGTATATAGGTAGTACATATACATACATGTATGTATAGGTATATATTTATATGTATATGCGTGACTAACATAAGCTCAAAGGTTCGTCGTCCCGGACGTCCGTAGAATGTAACCCTCTTCGCCCTTCTTCACCCCCTTTGTCGTAAGTATATTGATAAGCAACGGAGCAGCGAAGCAAGCTCGCAAGCTCGCAAGCCCGGCGCGGATCGGCGCGGCGACAGGAGCGTTACCCAGATACGCAAAAGGGCTCCCTCTACTCCGTCGACCCTGACTCCTGGAGTACAGAGCCCCTCCCCGTGGAAAGCTCAGGTTCGTCGCGACCTCCGATTGGCCCTAGGTAGCCCCGTCGAAACGGGGAAACTCTGGCACTTGCCAAGACGGGCTCAGTCTGCTTTGAGCGTCCGCGACGTTCGCAAGGTTGCGGAGTCGGTGGATTATAAGGGTATGCATGTGCGTTGTGTCATTTTACCCGATATATTTTATCGTTTTTAATCAAAACTACAAATTTATCATTCATTGATACAAGAAGAGAAAAAAAGAAAAAAGAGGAAAAAAAAAAAAAAAAAAATCAAAAAAAGAAAAAAAAAAAAAAAAAAAAAGGAAAGAAGATATAAAATATTACGTATCGTTGATGATACAATTTTACTACCCCAGTTTTAATTACACAATTCGTACATTAAGCTAAGAAGTTTGTGAGACTTTTAATCAAATTGTGTGAAAAACCAATCGTTATTTTTTGTTGATTATCATCATCATTTAATAATGATCATGTTCGACGATGATAACGGTAGGTTGAATTTATTACTAATTAATATATTATATATTCAACGTAACACATATCGCGTCACTAATGCCATAAGGACGTAAGCGCCAAAAAATTATTTTTTTTGCGGATATGCCCAAACGATGTTATATGGCACGAAAAAGATTTTGCCACCAAAAATACGAAATTTTTTTTTTTTTGGCACTTACGACCTTATGGTATTAGTGACGCGATATATATGTAATGTGTATCATTTTCTGTTTCAATAGGGGTGCGTTTTTTATATGCGCTCAGAAAAAGAATTCTACGATAGAATAATACGATAACTTGTGATGTGATAATTTCATGTTTGAATAAAATTTTCCAATCAATCAATATTGTATTGAAATGAAAAGTTTTTGATCAAACTATTAATCTACCCTCTTGGTGTATTGAAATCGATATACTAATTCGATAAGAAATAAAGAGAAACAGAAAAAATTGCTATATTCTATCACGAATGATAAGGTATTATCGCGTATAGGTACGGTATTTACGCTCGTATTCAGTCCGAGGCACTAGTCAGCATGAGCAAACTGATTATGTTCATTCTTCCACCCGCGTATTTGGATATCGTTATTTTTTCACTCGAGTAATTCACTCGTACATACATTATATATAGAATCGTAACAGAGTGCTCATTAATTATCAGCACAGAATATGAAGAAAGAAAAATTGAACTGATAATCGTTTTGTGGATTCAAATCCCTCTAGGTTCCCCATATAATATAAAAAAATTCACGATAAGTCGTGTTAATTGATCAGTTTATTCATATTTTTGCACACAGTTGAGGAAAACTGTTTTAGTTTCTGATATTTCGAAGCTTGTATCAGTTTCTTCCTCATATCCGAGATATACATATATAATTATATATGTAAATATCTTGAACAATAGCTTGATCAAGAAAGTTTTATATCGATATTTAATCATCGCAGAACAATGTGCTGATTAAAGTCTGTACCAAGTAGTCTCTGGTAGTCACTGCAGAAACTTACGTTACAAAATTTTATAGAAATTTAACAATATAGACTAATATAATTGTCTCTTGATCGAAATAAAATCGTTAGTACACTCAGAAAAATAACAACCAAAATTTGGTTATTATATGCACAATCACATTTTTTGTTCAGTCAATCAAATTTTTTGTTCAGTCAACCAAAAATTTCGTTGGGTTAACCAAAATTTTGTTGGGAAAACCAAATTTTTGGCTGTTCCAACAAAATTTTTGGTTGACTGAACAAAAAATGTGATTGTGCATATAATAACCCAAATTTTGGCTGTGTCAACAAGACTTTTTTCTGAGTGTAGAGATCTATAATCATAATTATAAAACTTGATCGTAGATTGCTGTTCCGAAAAATTACCGAAAAATTGTTTTTTATTTTTATTTTTTATTTATTAATAATTTATTACATCCGTGTTATAATTCCATCGTTTCAAATTTTTAATTACAATTTCGCATATATATACCTTCAATTCCATCGTTGGAATGAAATATTGTGTTATATGCGAACTGCGATTGTAAAATGAAAAACAAATCCTCTGCAATAGATCCCAATTCGCAAATGAAGTACATCCATATACTATGTGGGTATATGTCCGCAGATATGCTGGGTACGCTTATTTGTTAATTTAACAAGGTCAAACTTCCACGGTGAAACAAGCACTTTAATTAAAACAATTACCGAACTAAACAGTGTAAATAATTCACTGGCTGATGTTTTCCCTAATAACTTTCTCATATTCAGAGTTTTCGTTAATTGGTCGGAAAACCTACGAAATGTAGATATATGAAATCTGTATATGAAAGTTTATTCCGTAACAGGGAAATATTAAATTGATTATAAATTGTTAATATCATTATTATTACAAGGGTAGATACATCCTAAATTGAAATTCTTAACGAGAATGCGGAAGAAGAAGAAGAAGAAGAATAACATCATCCCCTTTTGAAGGCGAGATTGGACGATATTTGCTTGTACCTTTAATGTTTCGTTGCCTTAAAACGTAATGTTTTAAATTAAAAGTGATTAATCTCAGAATTGTAATGATCAGGATTAATGATGTCATATCGCAAAAGGCAGACTACTGTCTGGCACTAACGTAATTCCCAAGGGCTGCTGCTTATTGTTAGAGGCAGGGGCAGAGAAAGAGGAAATTTAAGGGTCTTGGGGGTAGTTTAATTGTAGCGTAGGGTGCTGGCGGTGCAGAATTTTGGAAGCGTCAAAAACTTCGGTAAAAATGATCGACCAGCTTGTTATACGAGATGAATAAATCACACATTCATTGTGGGTATCTACAACACACATACATACACACGTGAGAATATATATATAAAAAAAAAAAAAATAAGAAGTACATGAACGAAGAACTAAAGTTTGACGCGTATTCTTAAATCTGAAGATGTGTGAAATTGGATTCTAAAGCGAGGGAAGGCAAAGGTTGAGGAGCAAGTAATGAGCTAGTCTTATATCCGCAAACTGCATTGCGCTAAATTAGAACATAGGTATTGATCTCACCGCGCGGTGGGTTGTTATATACATATGTATATAATTCTGAAAAAATATCCATAATAATACTACAAAAGAATAAGAGAGAAAATTGGTTACGGGGGAAAGGCCAGAGCGAAATAAACGATTAAGTTAACAAGAGGAAGTGGGAAAAGCGAATTCGTGTTATAAATTATTCGAAAGTACCTGAAAAACTTTTATTAAATAAACGATAAATCATTTTCTCTGAAGATCTTTGTTGGTACAGAATTTTGGACCTGTGACCACCGCACCGCATCGTACTAGCCCTTTTTCCCTCTTTCTGGTGTATAGAATTGTATACGAGCTGCTGGCCTGAGGGCCGAAAGAAATATCGCATCTGGTACATAAGCGTGTTATAGTGTAAAATTCGCTCGACGGGGCATAAACACGCTCTAGTGAAACAGGATTGCATGTGAATTCAAGCTTACACACGTTTTTACTATGTAAAAATCATCCGGGTGTGGGTGAAGTAACATTTTTCAACCGCTTTAACATTTTCCAAATCCGCGAATTATCGACGCGTATAATATTGTATATAGTAGCTAATTCCGAGATCGATTATTCGCACTGTAAAATAGAATAAAATTTTTTACGATCTGACTTCTGCACGCAAAAAACAGTGCTGTCGAATTTACTCTATGAGCAGTGAATATATGGACAGCACTTTTTTTGCAGTAGAAATTATCACAATTCTAGTATTGGGTACTTTCTTTGAAGCAAGTTGCATTCAATGTCTATACGAGTGAATGTTACCACAATTGTGATACCTAATTGCTACTGCAAAAAAGTGCTGTCCATATATTTACTGCTCACACCGTTAGAAATAAAATGTTCCAGGAGGTCCACTATAATTTTTATGTTGATTTGAACACTACTTTCCGTTGAAACAACAGAAGAATTTGTCGTTTAAGTGAAAATAATGTTGTTTCAACTAAAAAAGTGTTGAAATTGACATAAAATGATAGTGGACCTCCTGGGACATTATTTTTTCTTCAATTTTTCCAACAGTGCACAGAATAAATTCGACAGCACTGTTTTTTGCGTGTGCCCTCGGATACATTAAATGCAATTGCTGAATATTATAAGCGTTTACAGATTGAAGAATTTACCTTCCCGTGTAAAACAAAAAAACTAAAAAAAAAAAAGGGGGGAGAGTTGGAAAGGAAGCGATTGGAACAATTAAAAACGTACCGAGGACCGGAATTCAAGATTCTCTTCATCTCTGGTCCCTCTGAGATTTTATTCTGAAGAAATATCGATTCTTGAACTAAGGTAGAGCTCGGATTTGTTCATTTATTCAGAAACTGCGGGTTTTTAGAAAGGAAGTAACAGTTAACGTCGAGCATTGTATTCTCCCTCGCCAAGTTCTCACCCGTGATACTCTTGCTTCACTCACCTCGCTCTTGGGCCAAAAAAATAACTAAAACAGAATCTGAATCATATTTTTCGTCTTACGTTAGAACAAAAACTGGTGACGAATAATAGCGACCCCGTACTCACATATTTATGCTCGTAATTCTCGTCACTCATCTTCTCCGAGTCATTATACGTGATATAAGACATCGCAAATATCCTACGTGAAACTGGCTTCATTTTCTTGCACACGACTCAAAGTCAGGTTTAATTACCCAAATTATTTTTGGCACTATTCAAAATTTGTCTAATCATTAGATAGACGCTTGTTCTCTCAACGATTATAGAGACCAGGAAAATCTTTAATCCAAATTTCAAGAGAACTGCTCAATCTTCGATCACATCCGACTGTGAGAGACGATAGTTATCAAATCCTGATTTTCACCTTATCATACTTCGAAATATTTTTTTGGGAACTCAAGGCTGGTCCTCGAAAAATATCCTTTTGAAAATCAGCAATAACCCGAATGGATGGCGTTCTTAATCAAAAATTACGTGAATAAATTCTCTACCAGAAGACAATGTAATCTGAAAAAGTACGGAGGTACCATCAAGGGTGCACAATTCGCTTAGAAGTCGTAAAGAGACGAGAACCATGCTCCTGCGCTTACGCAGTACGAGGGTAGGTATCACCTAAGCATGCAAGGGCGCATTTAAGGCCACAGCCCTGTGGCTGGGTGAATTCTACGTGGTATGCAGGCAGGCAGGCAGGCAGGCAGGCAAAATCATCCCTGTACCCCTCGAAGTGCATCAAGCAGGCACAGGGGATCTGCCACCCCACTTTATAGTGCTGAGCTGTCGCGATTTAGTGCGTTAGGTCGACCCACCCTTCTGCAAGCTGCGTTTTCAACCCTCAAGGTTTTTGGCATGGAGTAGGGGGCACGTGTACGTATTTATCTCTATATATACATGTACATGCATGCATTCTGCAGTATGTGTTTACACCGAATAGCTAATGCCGGAAAATACCATCGCTAGAAGTCGTCATCTATCTCTCTCTCTCTTTAATTTTAATACTGTTAAAGAAACCTATGAAATTTATTTCGTATACGATGTTATTTCGAATGAGCAAAGCTCGGATGGATATTAAAATTCGTTATGAAACCTCACCGCGGAAGTTTCGAGTTACTCATAAATAAATATTAGACGAAAATAAATTGGTCCAGATACATATCTTAGTTAGACTGAATTTTACACATAACGTTGAATGTCGGGGGAAATTTTTATCGATTTACATTTTTTCGGGCTAATATTTTAGTTGGACATTGAAACATCTCTCATTGACCGCAGAACTCAGCAAAAAATTATATGCAAATAAGACGTAGCTTTTTTTGGGAATTCTAGTTTCAAAGATTCAGTTTTGACTAAAAATCAGTGAATTTCTTGTGAAACTTTGGCGTGAATAGTTTTTCACATTTCATACTGGGTTTTAGGAAACCTTTCAAAAGCTTTCAGAAACTAAAGTATAAAACAAAACGCAAATCGATATTTTGGCATATTAAACTTGCAAGTGTCTACTTGAGTTCAAGTTGTCGACACGAGACTGACAAACGTGATATTCTTATGTCGTGAATTTCAGTTTCGCAATTCTCGGTTTTGTGCTGATCCGTGGGGAAATAACCTCGGTATATTTTTCTTCTACTAGGTATACTGGTCCGTTTTTAGACTGCACAAGGCTGTCGTGACATAAATTCCCCACATTCGTGCATCTGCAGCAGACTAGGCTGCACACTGAAATATACCTAGATGTAGGTACCGTATGAATTCCTAACTTCTCTGAAATTTTATTCATAAATTGAAACTGTATAAATCTTCGAGCTTAACCGAACAGTTTCAAAATTATTCCTTACTAAAAATTACCTCATCTAATTTCTAACGAATGCTACGCATCCGTGATTGAAAAGACTTCAATTCAATCGTATCAGACGAAAGTAAGTGAATTGAATCGATCGAGGAAGAAAAAAGATACTGCAGCAAATACAGGAGAAAGAAAAATATCTGTAGATATACTATATCTCCGTTTAAGTAGCACATCAAGTCAGCAACGATCAGTGCCTTATAAGGATCAAACCCATTTCATAATCCAAACATATATATAAATTTTACGAGACACCCGCGTTCGTTTATTAAGAATTATTAAGGGCGAACTATTGAGTGAGTGATGAATGTTGTGTAATTCAGTGATGGCCGTGTTGATTGACGATAAAACGTCGACGATTATATAATTACGTTGATTACATCTACTCAAAGTCTGCCTTATATGTATCCCACTCGCTCACTTCTCAAGATTGGTTTAATTACGCATCTAAAATCGTCTTATACTTGTGAACCTTGCGCAGAATGGTTTCATCGGATAATTTTCACGTATCAATAACGACGATAATAATAACACATAATTAGACTCACAAGTTTTCAAAAACGGTATTTCCCAGAAGGTTTACATAGCTGATTTCAAAAACTTCGAAACGAAGAAGACCGAGGGTTCAAAATTCCGAAAGCTAAAGATCCGAAAGGCCAAAACTCCGAAACTTGAAATTCACGAGTGTATTCATCCAGTGTTCAATAACTCGGGCTGTAATGATCGTATCGAAACGAATAAGGGGTCAAATAAATTGTCTTGAGATGTACTTTTCGTAAAAAAAAAAGTTTCGAGAATCCTATCAATTATTTATGACATCATATGAAGTTATCGATTGAAGTAGATGAAATGAAATTCCGTAAAGAGGGTCTAGATCAGAATGAATTTTTATTTGTTTTCACATCCCGAGAAATGGACTAGAATTTTCGGATTGTTTGGCTTCCGGAAATCTGGATCTTCGGAGTTTTCAACTGTCTGCATAATTCCGACTATCCGGAATTTCAATGTTCTGAATTTTAACGTTTCTGAAAAATTCGGAATCGTCTTATTAGTTAAACGAATTCGGAATATTTAACGTCTCAGAACTTCAACCCAGTCCGATTATTGTAAGTGAAGTAGATGTGATATTTTAATAAATCCGAACCCGCAGCTCTTTTCTGTACATAAGAATAACGAGTAGTCTGCTCAAAGCCGTGACATTGATGATATTTGAAATAGTATGAAACATTAATCAGGATGTGTCAGAGACATTACAAAAGCATCCGTGCAGAAGAGCAGTCTTAGAATCCTTGCGACAGCCTCGAGGTCTAATTCTGACCCTGTCCTGAAATCAGAAGAGCGCTATGGAGTGCTCACCTAATCCATTTGTGACGTAGCTACGACATAACTTTTGATTACTTCTATTTAGGAATAACACCCCCTACGTATAGGAGCTTAATAAGTCGTCGGTGGTAATCTCGGTGGAATAGTTCGCCATAGGATTGAACGACTCGATGAAATATTTGGCGAGTCTTTCAGCAATCCGTTGGATGTAATAACTTATAAAAATTCCCATGAGATAATGGGAGGAAAAAGAAATACGAAACCTGTGATATGTTGCACAGGGTCAGAAAAAAGAAAAGATATTAACGAATAATCACAATCTGCAAAGGATGAATGAATAATGAATAATAATTATTACGCCGAAAGGAATATGAATCATTTTTCTCTCTCTCTCTCTCTCTCTTTTTTTTTCTCTCCAAATAACGAATTCCATCACCATTGAAAAGGTCTTAACCAACAATGGGGAGTGTCGCAATTGTAATTTGGCAGGACGATGAGAAGATTTATCGTAAAAAGATGGATCTATCATAAAGACGGTTATCGTTAGCTACATCTGTATCGCTGTATATATATATATATATATATATATATACTTAGATTTGTATAGAAATCTGATTTCGATCACAGGTAAACGGGGCACGTGCAGATACAAATCTACATTTCTTTCTTATACTGCACACAAGTGTGAATAAGGGATCCAGGCACAGATCTACATACACACTTGTTTATTATACGTATTTTACACGCATGTATTGACGACGTTAATGCAAGATGGATGAGAAGCATTAAGTAGAGTTTGAGGAGCAACTCTGGATTGGTATATAAGAAGCGCGGGGGGATGTCATGACAAGAAAAGATTGATCGTCGCCATTGGCGCGCGAAGAAAATTTCGTGTTATTCTATCTCGATCAGATCATCTATCGCACATATTATTCCTAATTGATTTCCCGTTTTCACTCGTTCATACATACCGGCCTACATGCAATTTAATCTAATGAGAAAATTCCCCTTGTCTTTGACAGATTCACGCGAATATCCTGCAGCATCTAGCTGCAGATATACAATTTACGTTCTGATTTGTCGATAAAAGAATTCGATCCACTTCGACCCTTTTCAAAGTTTAGGGTTCGGAGTTTCGAGTTCCGAGTCTCCTGTTCCGTTTATCTTGCTTTGAGCTTGGATTCGGATGGTCCAACTGATTTATGCGACTTCCTGAAATCACTAGTGTCGAAAAAGCCACTGAGCCTATCTCCAATAACCAATTTTAGAGAGTTTCGACTCGTGGCTGCAACAGTCAGAGACGCGGTGCCGATGCTGTAGATAAAATCGCGGGCAATAACTCCACTGAGATGTCGTTTTCGACCCTTAAGAGATTTCGTGGCTTTCGCGTCTTCGCGGTTATCTTCTTTCACGCACAATATATACTACATATGTGCGTCTACAATCCCTAGACATGGCGTCTGTCAGTAATCGTGATATTCGTGATATTCGGTGACATTCGTGACACGTTCCCATATATATACTAAGCACGTGACACTCGCCACTTACGCTTTGCTCATTTACATTCAGTCGTAGAAATTCTATTTTTAAATCAAGAAAAAAAAAAAAAAAAAAAAAATACACATGTATACAATGTGATCAAATGAAACGACGCCTTTCACATATAATACGTTCATTACCCATGAGACAGGTGAATCGAACCGTAGATATCCTACTGCGCCTACAATACAATACATGCTACTTCGCGATGGGACGAGTTTGGTTTAATAATAACAACCCGATAACATGTTGACAATATTATCACGCGGTAAGCAAAGCGATAGGACAGGTGTTGATACCTCGGTAGCAGTTGCTACTGTTTGGAATCAATATCTGTACCTCAGCGGAGAGAAAAATCGACATTTTTTTGAGATTGCATCTCTCATTGAAAGTTTTTATGCACAGTTCGATGGATATGTTGATCTATGCTTTTTGAATGTCAAAGAGATTGAAATTTTTTTCAACTAGTTAATCTACATTTTTATTATCACATTATACTGTATTTACAGCATATGTGGTAGAATCACGCAAAAGTTGGTTAAGGGACGAGATGTGATAAGACATCATACAGGGCAGTGGAATACCACAGGCGATAAGAAATCTCCAAAATAGGTATACCCGTATATATACTATCTATATATCCTTCGTAGGTATCCTTCGTCCGCCTTGGAAACTATACGAGAATGAGATCGGTGTTTTTCCGCCTTAGTATAAGGGTTCCTCGAAATCTTTATCGCACCATTTTGTATAATATATTGAAGCTGCAGATGCGAAACTGAATTTCCTTCATCCACTTTTTCCGCAAACTGAATAGGGCTATATTTTATGATATTATTCATATCGCTATATAGGTACAAGCTTCGAATTAAGTCACACATTACTTCAGCTTACTTTGGAGTACGTATATCAATTCGAGCGATACTTTAATCAATTATTTCTCTACCTGGTATCATCCTCAAGCTACTGCAGTAGGTCGTCGCCTATATTTAGCATCAACTGTTTCATACGATTTTCTACAATCACTTAACACCAGCCCAGAACCCTTCTTACGATAGCGATGTGGTATACTGCAATAAGTGTTAAGGTATACATACACATATATACCCCAAGGTTTCCATTAGCAGATTGAGCTCTCAGATGAGATTTAGAAAAAACATATTTTCGTTACCCGGAAAATCTTGCATATCATGATGGAAAAAGACGCCCACCACATTTCAAGATGCAAATATGGATCAGGGTTTTAGGTGTTGTTGGTCTAAAAGGAGAACGAAAAATTATACAGCGGTAAAAATCGGTCATAGTATCGTTAAAATAACGTTAAAATCCATGGAGTTCCGGGCACTTTATAGGACTGACACGTATCCATGATCAAATACTTTTGCTGTAGATTTTTTTAAACGGTAAAAAATGATTGAAAAATCGGGGTACAATATTGAATTTGGCAATCACGTTTAACGGACTTTGTAACTAACTCGTATCTCTATTCATCCGTAATCGAATGAGCAATTTCAATAGAGCATTATATATGTGTAGAAGAGATCTGCGGAGGCTGGATATCACAGCGTGCAATATACCTCGTATTGGTTGCCGTAGGCAGTCATTCGAACTCGCCAATTTTACACCAGTTAGTCATCAGATTGATGCCACAACACTGTTCCGAAACCGTAGTTTACTGTTCTGTTTATTTTTGGTCAGCTTATATTTGGCTACGGCCCAGATTGGAACACACGCCAACGTCGTGGCGCTAATTCGCATCTAAATGAATACCGAACATTTGGTTCCTATTGCTATACAACAGTTGAATCTTTGCTATTAGTCGAATATGAGGATAAAAGCACGTTTATTTTATCGTTTAGGAAAAACAGACCCATACGGAATTCGATTAGATTTATCATAAAATATACGATAGAATCATTGATATATTCTTATTTATTTCGGTAAGGGATGGTATTAGCATATTTTTGGTTCATCTTTTTCGTGTTCGTTGACATATCGGAATAAATATCTAAGTTTTATGGTGTCTAGCACGAACTACAAATGTATCATGTCAAGCTTGAGATATAAGCGTCAAAACACATCGTCAATCTTTGCGATGGCGTTTTTAAACTTATCAATTAGATCCCGCTCTGTGATGTTTGATCCAACAGCTATTTCCTTTCGAAGATATTTTTAAGAAATGTCTACTTTCTCATTTTGTAACGGGATATTTTCAACACTTTTAGAACACCGCCAATGCGTTCTATGTGACAGTTTTGGCCCGAATAGATCCGGGCCAAACTTATGACCGAACACTAAAAAGTTCAGAGAAAACTTGTCTGACAATTTTTCTTTCTTTATCGTGATTAGTTTTTCCCAAATTTTCATCCAATATATCCGTGAATAGTTTTGAAATCTTTACACTCCATACTTTCAGCTTGAGTTCGACGCTGTGGAAAAAAAAAAAGTCTAGGTCAAACTTTACGCCAAAGTTCTAACCGAATTCCGGGTCTAATTACGTGCTTCATTAACCTAAAGTTAATCCTCGACCCAAGACTTAACGCTCCGGCGTATGTAGGGGCACAGATTTTATCCCTCGTAAAAAGAAATTCTCACCATTTACGAAATTACACTCAAAATTCGCGCAAAGTCTTTGATATTCGTTAGTCGGCGATGCGATGTCATGCGGTGTCAGCAAACTTCCTATTACCCTAAATCAAATTTGGTTTAAGTCAAACTATCCTACGTATTACGTGGACGTGACTGTGAAAGAGACGAAGTCGTTTGGCGATATATTAGCAACTGAATTAGATAACTACGTTATCTTAAAAAAAGAACAGAAGCAACTTGCTGCAATAATTTCCGCACGTCAAAACTACGCGATAAATGGTTTTTTCTTCGAGAACCTTTTTCATCGATATTTGCAAACTGTAATCAGCTGAGAGTGAACTTTTCGAATAAAATTAATGCAGTGCGATGATGCGGATTTGGATTTGATTGGGAGCCGATAAAATCAGTCGAATTCAAAGCACCGTGACTACATTTATACGGATTAACTGAATCGCCCAAGAGCCACGTGCCGAACTAACGCAGGTCCTCCCCATTCAGGAAACGCATTTCAAACCCGGTTCAAATAATTCATCGAACACATTTTGGGCGTTTGTTGGCGGTCCTAATAGGCTAGGACTGCACCTCGGACGCCGCATGAGTGTCATTATTTTATCGTCGTCCGTGAGAGGAACCTTACGCTTGGGTTCGAGCCCTCAGCCACTAGGGAATACTATACTTATACCCGAGCCCAAAGTTTCTACAAGTTTCATGACCCAAGATATAGAAATTCCCATTTTGCCAAAACCCCGAATGATCTTTTGGCCATCCGCAGTAGCTGCTCAATTATTGTGAACGATAATGCCCGCCAGCATTGCCATTCGATTTTATTTTATTTCCTATTTTATTTTATACTAGAAAGCACTTTGGTACCGTGAAAATTGATCCAATGAAAACCGGCTTGATAACGTCACTGGATTTAATCCCATCAAAGAAATTCTAGAATGAAAAATTACGTTGCAATAAAATTGCGGGCGATGTAGTATAAATATCCGGAAAATTCACGAACAGTTTCTCATCTATTTTCTCATTTTTCCAAATGATCTCAAGCCATGGATCCGTAAATTAGGAGAGTATTTTTCACCGCCGTTAAGGTATGACGAACAACTGGAAAAACGATCCTGAGAGCAGGGGAAGTCCCCTCGGCTGTTTACATGGTCGAAGTATAAAATAACTCAATCCACAAGATCGAAATATAATCCGTTCGAATCACATTACTCGGTATAGGTCCGAGATCACACAAGACCCAAGAAAACATAAAAGAACCTCTTCGCGGATGGTACTTACTGCGGCAACACGCGGTATTCACTCACAATCAGTTTCTTTCGGAACTTAATATATACGTACGTGCTTATAGATCCTTCCTCATCCCTTGAATTCTAGAACCTAGTAGGGTACCCTAAAGTCCCGTGAATTCTAAATGGTGAATGGTGAATTATGGCATCGATGACGTCACTCTACCCGACCCACTCACGACCCACTCAAGACCCATTCCTGGCGATGGAGGGTCGTAAATAATCACAGAAGGCACCTCGAACTACTCGCACATATATGCATTTCCTACTCTTAGAAATTTAGCGACATTATGAGATAAAGACTCATTTCCAGATTGCACTCACTCAAACCCACGCGACTTTACACGCAATGAAATTCTATCCATATAGATATTTTCTAATATTGCGATATCATTGAATAGAGTAGAACTGGAGTTTTTTGATAAAAAGTCCAATCTAAAGAAATATTACGGTAGTTCCTGAAACTCCTGGCAGACCTTGTGCCCCATATGTTTCAATTCTTCGTAAAATAGACAGAGGAACTTCATGTGATTGCAATTTATTTCGCCTACCTACTTTAAGTAATACCGAATGATAGCTCGGATGTTCTCGATAAACGTATATTAATTGACCGATCGCTATTAGCGAGCTGAATAAACAATCTGTAAATTGACGTGGAAGAAACGTGAAACGGTATATCATATTGTCACGCATTGATCAGACCAGAAAAAAAGGAGGATAAAAAAAGGAAGAGGAAAACGAACTCTCGATTCTATAACAACCTAAGTTTCAGCAAGAGAGAAATAGCCTCCGAGGGTATATTATATTGCCTTTCCCTCCCTTCTACTTCGTTCGTATATCCTCTCTCAACTGACACCCTGCAGGAAACGTGAAATGTATACCATTAGCTGGGACGTGGACACCCTGGAGGCGCTTAGGTATAGGTATATATGAGCTCGTATATGTAGATGTTCGTGCTTATACACTGCATGTAATACCGTGTATACATGGTTGAGTTGCACTACCGGAAGTGACCTCGTCGCTTTCACCCATCGTCCCCCATCCTTTGATTCAGCTACTAGCCTAAACAGCTCCTATGGTATGCATATGACAGAAGAAAGAAAAGAAAGAAAAATAAAAAGAAAAATAAAAAGACGAACTTGTCACTTCGAGAGGTAAAATAGGAGGGGGCTGCAAGTATCAAAACGTGTTACGTCGAAGAATCGGTGTAAACTGTAAAGTTTTATGATGCATTTTAGTTAGCTGTCCGAAAGTTGAACATTTTATCACTAGCACTGCACTACAGAATCGATATATATCGTGGTTAGTTCCCAAACTTGAACCCGCATGCATAGGGAATATGTCCCTGAGGAAACGTACAGCCGCGGTTTTCAAGGTATTAGAATTACGTTCAGAATGAATTATAAGAATTGAACCCCTTCAGCGATAAAATGTACCTGCAATATAGGGTGCCGAAGCCTTTTTCGTAACATGGCAAAATCAAATCAAAGATTTCGGCAAAAAATGGTTTCCTATAAAGTCGGACAAACGAAGTCGAACCATTCATCTCAGGAAGAGCCACTCGTAAACGTGATGAAATGAAGCGGATCATTTCCTCATCGATCTGAATGGGATTAATGCAGTAAAGCCTCGAGGATCGAAAAAGCCCTCGACAACTATAAGATGCAAGGTATGAAGCTGAGCGATGGGGTCTAGGACGTCGTCTTCAGAAATAACCGAATTAGATTCGCAATACTACATCACTTATACTTTATTTAAGTCATCGGTCGTTTCTAGCTATTATTCCCATATGGCTTACATTAGTAAACGGTAATTGCAACGTACGTTCTATAGTTCCCGTTGGTATCTCTCTACTAGTTTGAACATCGCAGTTAAGAATAAAGTTATCTCGAAATCGTAAAAGTCATAAAAATAGAACGAAAGAATTTTTCCCAATGGGCAGCCTCTGGACATAGTAGATATAATGTTATTTCTACTCTTAAATAGGATTCCGTTCCCAAGGTAATACGGAACTTCGGAGGGCTCGCGAATCGTCGTTATAACTGTAGATAATCGATCAAGATTAAGAATCCATGAAAAAATGTGATACGATATATTGGCAAAGAATCCTCCAATTGATAGCTGCATGCGAGTTAGCCCCAATATATGGTCCCTCGTATTCGATCAGCTTTTATATTTCGTTTAGAAATCTTTCTATCTTGGTGAATAAATATATTAAAAAATATTTATAAAGATCCAAGGCATCTGGAATGAATTCATTTTCTACTGACTATGAAACTACTTCTTGCGCCATAGCCACATTTTGAGTGAAACTGAACAGATGGATTAACGTATACCCATATAATATATATATATATATATATATATATATATTACTATATAGCTTCTCAATATTTGTTCGGATAGATAAATCTTTATCTAAAAATATATCACTACGACGACACAACTACTATAATATTTAATCCAAGATCTGCATTATTTACGATCACATCCTACCGCGCGCTCAAGCTACTTTATAGCTTCCTATCGGAGGTACTTCGCGCTCTGATCTTATATGACAGCCATAAAACATCTCACTTAGAAGTCAAAAAAAAAAAAAAAAAATTAATTCAGTATCGAATTAGAATTTGAATCTGTTTTAATTATTTCATTAATTATTATATACGTATATAGCTTTAATTATCTAGCAGACAAATCTGCTCGAGTTTCTATCTGAGTTAATTATTAGCAAGCGGGTTGTTTCACCGTCAGGTTACGAAGGTTAACCACAAGACCTTAAGCATATTAGATCTGAGTAATGTTTCCTAAATGGATAATTGAAATATTCAGGATTATCGAGCAATTAAGGGTTAGTCTAATGCGGGAAAGTGTTAACGCTCGACAAATCTTCAGCTACATGTGTAATAACCCCGATTTAAAAATAGCTAGCTATATAGAAAGTGAGTTTTAATGGTTTTACGATTTTCATCCCCTAAAGGCACGAGCTCGAAGAATTCGTAAAAGAAAAAGTTTATTCGACGGATTATTTAAGGAGTGACTCGACGAGTTAGCGCGCAAAGGGTCTTCCTCACCCTGTGCGAAAAGGGACGTCGACGGTTGTAGGAAATCCTGGAGAATTGAATTGGATTTAGAGAGTTAAGTCCTCCGGTTCCAGGATTCTCCTTGTCCCGTCAAATATTTATTAAATTCGTTCTTCTTATATCCACGTATATATAATATAGCATTCGACTTTTGCGTTATGCCAAATAACTACGACGTATACCTATACTTATGGTATATCTATATCGCAGAATAGACTTTAGTGTACATTTTTAGTTGGAAAATATTCCCCCATTTCATTGATGTAACGATGTAATTAATATCCTTTTTTTTTTCTTTTATTTATTTCTTTTTTTTTATTTTCTTTATCGCTAAGCTCATTTGGGCAGGATATAAAGCCGCTTTCGTTATCAAGGACCGTAATCTCGTTTAAAACTCCTTATTATTTTCGTTAGATCGATGATTAGCTATAAGGGAGAAGACGATGGCAGGTTTGAGAGGCAATTTATCAGCCGAGCAATTTCAAGCTTTGACCAAACTTCGCTCGAACTTCAACCTTTTGACAATGTAATGAATGGCGAGTGAACCAAACCACTGAACGTGGCAGGTCTACCCATGTACTTACCCTTATGTTACATGTATACGAAGAAATTTTCGTGATCCAATATCCCGAACTGATCGTACCTATATATTATGTACAATATAAGTACAACACGGTGTGTATACACTATACATATTTACTGATATCCACAGCTGGTTAGGGCTTAACTTGGGTCGTTAGCACCTGAGCTTACATCAATCAACGATATTAATTAATGTCAAAACATACCATCATCAAATGCTCGGGCTTCTTTTGTTTCGGTCGCAGTTTCGGAGTTTCGTAGTTCCCTAATTGTTTTTTGATTTTTTTTTTTTTTTCCTTTTTGCTTTTTTAATAGCATTGTCATTTGTATTCGAAAAAAAAAAAGAAAAAAACTGGGAAAATTAATATTGAAGGAAACGAAAGGCAGACGATTTTTAATTGTCACGAAATCCGGTGCAGTGGGCTTCAGTAAAAGATACAGAATAATAAGTAGAACGGGAATATACCTCATTTGAATCAGTCGTAATTTTTATCACCGTTAGTATTAATTATAAATTATGCAACAACCAATTATAGAGAACATAAAATTTCCTAATACTGAACCACACGTCAAAATAGTAGTCACGTTGAACGGCACTAATTGCTAGTGTCTAATTAGAATAACTTGTTTCGAAAAACACTTTCGTCGAAAGGTAAACGAGATTTCATCGAATATTACATCGATTAGTCCTTCACAGGATTGTATCCATCACCGATAAAATAAGTACTCTATTGTGATTCGCAAAGCCTTTACTGTAACGGATATATATATCTGTTTTGCAATTGAATATGAAGTATGAGTATTCTGTGGAAATTAATATCGAGATAATTGCAGCTAATGAATTGTGGTTCTAAAGGAAGAGAAATGATCTCTCGAGATTCGAGAGATCCTTACTCATCAAACTTACCAAAATTTTTAATTACTAAAAATAAGGTAAAATCGAAGACAGTAATTTCAAGTAATTTTAATACCAAGTACCACATCAAAGTGATTTTATTATTATTTTTTTCATTTATTTTAAACATCAGCTTCACGAATTGAAATTCCGCTTCGGTTTGTGGCTACGAATTGAAAGACCTGCTCTTTTTATTAGTTCTTTGTATACAATTATATGGAATTATTCATTCGGATTGAATGTGCTCGTTATTGCTAAAATTCGGTGATTTGTCTCACGTATACAAATTTGTATATTCTAATTAAAAATTATTGCGGAATAGAGTAGTAGACTGCTAACTCCACATACGAATTAAGATCATATCAACGTATCTTTAAAACATGTTCCAAAAATCATGGTGCATGCTTGACGTAAACCGCCCTCGCATACATGCGTGAAATAGCTGTTACATATCACCAGGTCATAAGGCGATTGCTTGCGGGGGACTGGGGATGAAACGACCCTGTACTCACTCGTCGCAGAGTCTCAAGGTCCAGAGTAGCGATATACATATAACTTAAAAGCGCAAGGTCGATCCATACAGGGCTGTTCGCTCCGGGTTAAGCTCGAAGAACAGTATAGTTATTAACACCATTCATCATACACGTAGACAAATTTTGTCCAGATAATTGCAGCTAAAAATGAATTCGGGATTATTCAAACGAAATGAAAATCTTCCATCGATCTTCGACGATTTTTAAATGGCAAAACCCACATGGATATGATTCTCATTTTTGCACACGTTATCCATTCAACCATGCGCTATACGTTCTCTAATACACGTTTTATCCACAATGACCAATCCGTGTGCAATTCTCTGTAGGAATATTCAACTGGAATTGGTTATTTAGCGAAAAAATAGACAAAAAAAAAAAAAAAAAAAAAAATGAACATGTATGTACTTTGTTCCATATTGCAGGAATAGAACCGTGTAGAGTTTCATTTAGAGGATTCAGCGGCTAACAATAACAGTTCTCTGAGCTTATGGTCTCATATCCTTGTCGATATTTGACTTCATTCATATACCATGGGGGTGTATTATATTTTTTTTTAATGAATGTATACGAAAATCGATAACTTCGACGGCGGCCGGGAGGCTTATCACTGACGAAATTAACGAGGCGGCTTTTAATATTGATGAATGTGGATTGGAATTTGAATCTTTGGACAACCAGTCAGTCTATCGTTTGTGGGGCATAGACTGAAGGATCCTGTATACCCGGGGCTGCCTGGGGTGAGCTGACGAGTTACCATGACAACCATCGCTGCCCTGCCATCGACAGAGATGCTCAACCATGTGCTATGACTTTGATCAAAAAGCTCTATGCTCTGTATAAAGTACAAGTTCGGATTTGATTTTTTTCGAAAAACGAGAGATTTTTTTTTTTTTTATTTTGTATTAAAATTTTCAATTTTTTTCTACCAAACTGTCGAATTTACTTAGCAAAATGCGTCGACGACATTTGGGAAATTTCTGCGAAATAAACGTCGCGAAAAATTGGTCCTGGCGGATGAGAGGGTAGCCGCTGTCTGCCACCCCCAAGGAATGACATAAAAGACAAATGCCTTCGAAAACTCGTGGGCGAGCTTTAGTTCGAAGATCATGTTACGGCGTCGTATTTCGTTAAAATTTCAAACACTTATCGATGGTTAGTGTTAATCCCTGCAGGGTGATGAAAGCTAATCAATCGCAACTTCGATACCTATTCGGAAATTCAAATCGCTGGTTTGCATCGGACAGTTTCATTGGTATGTAGTAGTTTGCGTAATTATAGAACTGTAATTACATAACCGTATTGTTACTAATTAACAAACAACAACCAACAATACAGGCGTTAATTACAAATAATGATAATTAACTCCCTTCATTCGATTGGTGGAATTATAAATATACATATATACGCTTCCATACATTTTCATTCTACTAATTATACATCGTAATGAACGGAATAAGGGTCAGCGAATTGTGAATATACCTATTGAAAATTCTGATTCGTGTTGAAATTTGAATCATCAATTATTCCAATTGGTTCTACGTTTAATTATACTTGATGGCTTAATCAATTGATGGTCATCAGAAATTCGAGTTTTTATATCACCAAGAAAAGCTGCGTGTATGTTATCTGGTCTTGATGTATCACACACGTTCTATTCCAAAGTCAGGAGGGATTATAAGAGCAAATGAAATCATAGAATTACGTCAATCTCAAAGCTGCAGTAAGTACGTTATTTATGTTACAGATGAAACTATCCGAGGTCCAGCGATGGCTAATGTAATTACGTTCAGAGCTTCGATACACGTAAGTCTTTAAATACATAGTTCCATGTTTGAGAGTACCTATATATAGTCTGTCTTAAGAAATCAGAAAACTTTTTTATACAATGAAAAAAAAGATCGGTGCATCGTAGTTTGTAGAAATGACTGCATGCATGGTTTTTCGAAATTTCAGAAGCTTCGTATTCTCAAAAAATTGACCATTTATGAACCGTTCTGAAGCACACTGACGTGGATATTAGGGTGGTTCTCAATTTCATCATTTTCGAATTTGAATAAAAGCAAAAGTTCGAAGGCTTTGGGACAGTACTCAAAATTGATATAAGAACCTGGGGTTTTGACTACATTTTTTTTTTTTTTGTATATATTTGGAGACGTTCTGACCCATGGGAGCATTGAAATTCGAATATGACTGAATTGAGGACCACTATGGTGAATATATTGGATCGTTTTGTACCCTCATACTGAAGTGAAGTGGCAAAATATTTGTCCCAATATCTAAGAAGAGATTATTTTATACTTCGTATAGTATAATATACTTCATTTATTTTACTACCCCTCAGTGATATTATTGGGTTCGACAATTCTGAGATTCTATGGATCTTGGTATGGCACTCTAAGTGATTGATACATTTTATTACCCCGGCTAACGGGTCTTCAACGTCCGAATTATACGTATAAACATACATACATGTATATAGTTTTCTCTTGGCTATTCTTCATGAATCCCTGTGTTAAGCCAGAAGCTTTGCCAAAATAGAGCTTCTATTGGATCAGTATTACAGTCGAAATGAAAATTTAGCAAATTGGGTTGGACTCACGTTTCGATTATCCAATATAATCCGCGATTGCTTTTACGGATATAATATGTACCTATACCTATACCTACCTATGTAGTACCTATATCAGTAATGAATCGTCGAAGCCATTCGAAGCGTATTAATCCAAATTTCAATTAAATTCTCTCGTACGTTATGGAATAATTGGTCAAGGAATCAGTCGCATAACTGCAATGTAACATTTGAGCTAAATACCGGCACCAACCAAATGATACAAGACCTATGTAATTAAGTTTGAATTTACTATGCTTCGAATTTCGGTTTATTTTACTCAAAAGCTGAGTGTAGCTACACTTTGATTACAATTTTCACATGATTTAGGAGCTACAGCGTACACTCGCTGGTAATTAATAAAACTGGCTTTCGCACGCCAATTGACCCTCAGTGGAATTGTAACAAATACTTTTTTTTAAGTCACATGGCGAATTTTTTTTTATTTTCAGTGTAATAAAGATAAATTATTTGATAAACAGTAGACCGACGAATTATACTCACTGTTTATTTCATACATTTTTTTTTTTTTTCGTCAATTTCTAAACAGTCAGTTCAGTTTCACTGCCAGTTTTACACTGCTCCAAGACAAATTACAGGATTTCGAGCTTCTATACACGGTTCAAGGGACTTGAAATCATTTCTGATTGTTTAGTCCTTCAAAGTTCGTACTACTACAATTATTAGCAGCACCGAAATACCCACTCAGCGTGCCTTACAATGCCAAAGGGTTTCCACTCACAGAATTCTAACTCCATTTCTAACTCCGTGAATCTCTGAGGGAAAATTTCAAGTCCGCGGTATACGCTTCGTTGTTGAGTATGATAAAATATGTACATACAGTTGCTTATTGTACTTCGGGACAAGTGTCTCATGCAAGTTTCTATCAGACAATACACCATGCGTGACATGAGTTTATCAAATTATATAATTATCAACAGCTACTATACGAAATACATCGAAATTTGGATAAAAATAAAAAATTAACATCTTTATTTACGGTACAAAAAATTTCTAACACAAGATATCCTTGAGAAGGTTTTCTTCAAAAACGTATCAGCTATCGAAGAATGACAATTTTATTTTATTCAATAATTTGGCAAGGATTTCATTCGCTGAGTGTTTAATTAATTCTGACAGCTTTACGCCAGTCAATATAATTATGAATCGACATTTTACGACTAAATGAGCAAGTGTACTGCAGGACATTAGTTCAACCCCAATTATCAATAATTAACTAAGCATACTCTTTATTGTTGAAATAATCTACTAAAGTTTCCTAATTTGAGATTAAACATATAACGTTTTGCTTGTTAGTTGAACATCCGAACGTTTCCCTATTACCTCTATTTATTTTTATGACCATTTCCTCCTCGTTTAAGAGGCGTTACACCATAAGCTTTTATGCTGTTACCGCAAAGTGCAGACGGTGGCTGGCTATCTGGTAGTTATGTGTAAAGAGTGCAAGCATGAGAGAAAACAAAAAAGAATAAAATAACGTAAAATTGACCGTCACTTAATCTACTCCACCTATTTCATATATACCTTCTTCCACCTTTATGTTCAGTGGCTGCGTGGGTGTGACGTTCAATCTTTACCACATCCAGTCGAGATCGGAGCATATTGTCTTTTCCCCATCCCTGAACGACCCACAGACTCACTAAGGCCTTCCCAACCTTATATCTAATCTTGATTTTAAGACCTGGAGGGGTTGAGTTGGTATATAGTAGGTAATCCTTTGGGATACTCTAGTATGGGGTTACGGAGTGTCTGGGATAATACATGAAACGTAAAAGATTATCGTTCGCGTTTCCCTGCAGAATATAAGACCAGAGGTTACGAGAACGTGCAGAGAATCTGCAACCGTGCAATATATAGGTACTATATGTCTATATGGTATATATACGGGTATATATATATACTCGCCTGCATATAACAGGCTTTATTTCGAGTTCCCATTAATTTCACTCAGGCCTCAAGATAGTTTTGGGAACAGAGATTAGGATGGCTTCTATTATACCACCCTCGAGGTCAAGGCAGGTTCACCACCTACCAAAACCATGGAAAATTGCAGTTTATGGTTAGATTGATATCATGCTCCATCGTAATCGCTGTTGTAGGGGTCTGATGGTTAATTGTGATGAACAAGATAATTAGAGATTGTGATTGATATGCCGTGACTATATGAACCTACGAGATGATGATGGTATGTGAATATTACTTCCTCCTGGTATTTGAAATATAAATTCAAGGGTCAGATGGAACAAGAGTATCAAGTTGAAAGTGGCAGTTTTCCAAGAAAAGTGAAAAAGGAAAATGTGAAAAAGCTTTCGTCGCGTCCTATGCATTTCCTCGATGGAACTATGCGGTAAACTCCTTGAGAGGTTCTGAAACAATATGTGAAAGTTCGATTTCAACGCCTCTATAGCTCGTATATTCTACACATCTCATGGTTTTCGGATTGGAGTGAGAAAATGATTTCATTTTTTTTTTTTTTTTTTTTTATTACAAAAGTGTTTTACAGAGGCAAACCGCAAACGGCATTAGTTCGCAGCTTATTCTCATCTCAGGTAACTCATAGTGCTTAAACTTTTGCCACGTCTGCAGGAAGGACCGAATCCTTCGCTTCAGTATTCGCTTTTTTTAAATGAAATTGAAACAGTTCGTAAAGAAGAAGGAACTCCTCGACTGGCTATCAACAATCGCCGAATCCTACTGAAGGGATCTATTGTCTTCACAGATCGTAATATCCAGAAGAATCCTACCCACTTTTTCCCTACTCGATGCTACATCCCAACCAATACAAGGACTTCTCTAAATCTACGAAGAATTCTCTCAAATTCTTTTTATTTTCTCGTTTATCCGTCTTCTCCCTCCAAGTTATTTCACGTTCACCGGGCTCTGACAGGGTCGTGCGTTGCGGATCTCCACGGCTATGGGATTTGCCAACGTCATCCAATCTCTAAACGTTTTTTTTTTTCCTTCCTTTTCCTTTTCTTCTTCTTTTTTTTTTTTTTTTTTTTTTTTTCGTTTCTTTTCCCGAACATCTCTCCCAGAAGACACCTAAATAATCTTCAGGTTACTTTCACATAGGTACGAATATATAACTTAGACCCTGCACATATACACGTAAACGTATATAATTATATACAGGACTCCGCACCGTTTGGGAATAAAAAAATGCAAATTAATTTCATACATACGAAGAAATACTTCCGTATTGAAAAATGTGTAATATATTTATGAGAAAGATCCAAAATATTGCATTCGGTGAATATTTTTTTAAATTATTGCCGAAAAATTGAAACAAACGTTTTCCATGATTTGAATGAAAATTAATTTCATTTATAGTTAGATTTTGAAACTAAATCGATTACGCTGGTTCCTATGTAGGTATGTTTGATTTTTTCATTTTGAACTTTTTTATCAGTCCCTCCGAAGTACCAATATTGTTTTTAATCTAGTTAGCTACGCACGAACAACGTTACGTAGCTTTAATTAATAATTGAAATTAAATGAGCTCGAAAACGTGTGGATTTTGATAACGCCATTGAAAGCTTGCGCTACCTTGCCAAGCGCATCGAAATTATGAAATATTGCGTATGAGAATGTTCACGATCAGTGGTTATTTGGCTGTAGAATTTATTGTGCTACAAAGAAGTTGAAAAGTTGAAAGTTTAAGTTTTAATTTTAACCAACAAAGCTCTATCGTCAAGTTCCCCAGCGAGTTACAGAAGCGAGTGCGGAATAGCGAAGAGAAAATGAAATATTCAGGAAGTTTGCAAGTCCCTCCTGTCTTTGTATACCCATCTTAGTGTTCATATAACTTGTACTAGAATGTATTTCTTCAGACCTCCGAGACATACTCAACGCGAATCTCTGCATTGTGATACTTATTTACCATTAAAATATCATTCTCACTATAAATATTTTTCTCGCGTTTCCAAAGTGCAGAAAAATGTTTCAGATTAAGGTTGTATATGGTTGGGAGAAAGACGTGTTGAACGTTATATGAGAACCTGTTGAAATATTCATTCTTCAACACGTCTCGTTTTGCAAATTCTCTGAATCCAAAAATTCTAAAGTATCCAAATATTGCAAAGAAAAAAAAGAAAAGTGTAAGCAAAAGTTTTCCTCGTATTTTTGACCACGAAACTTGGTAAACTAAGGAGAACTTCGGTGAATTTTACAAAGTCAAATTGAAGCGGTAATTGAAAAGATGAAATTAATTGCACCACCGTGTTTCTCTTTCAAATGGTGGAAACTGAAAGTAGGTAGTACAACTAAAGCCGCTCATTCGAGCGAAATAAAAGAAGCAGTAACTCCTTGTCTTTGGCGATGTTGAATGCTACACCACTTTCGTATTCCCCTGAGCTTTACCCCCATCACCCTTAAAACTGAAAGTTTTTTACCGTCATTGCGCTGCTTCGTTGATTGCACTCCGTTAAGCAAAACGCGCGGTGATACTTTTCCTCTTAAAATCTTAACTCCAATTGTTAAGGTTGAATGCTACTTTATGGAAAGCTCTAATTTTTTAATCTCAAGACTTAACTCACTCGGATTTTTACTTTCAAACCAAATTTGCTACAAACCGCGAGTATTAAAATTGCATATTAATTATTGCTCGTCGCGTAATGCGTTCGTCACCATTATAGAATGAAATTTAATCAGCGACAAATGAGGCGAATTTTCATAATCTCTATTCGCTCTATAAGTAAGTTATGTCCTAATGGCGTTAAAGGATCTTAACACAATATACCTACGAGCTTTCCCAAGTGCTTTTTTGAGTCAAGATCATCTCCTGGGAACATGGTTCCTATATTATTCAAAAGTCAGGTAGTATTACGTATATATCTACAGAATGTTGAGCTTTCGCATAGATCCGTCATGTTTACAAAGCGCCTGAAAGGATCACGGTGGTTTGACTCTGCAGGCCTGACCAAACACGACAAATCATAAAATATTCATGACGAATTCAGTGAAACCTTGGTTTACCCATCGGCAGTGTTAACTGTCGTAAAGGAATTCACCCTAGCAGTAGCTTTTCGGTATATCCGAGGGAAATACGAGCCTGTAGAGAGGAGCAGTTTGTTTTTACGAGAAGTTCATCCTTAACGCCGATGTTTACACATGACGGATTGCTACGGAGCAAACTTGCGGTAGCAACTTACCCGGAAAACTTTCTGCGCAATTTCTTATCACACTACGTTGGGTATTTGTGGCAACAATACCTTTTCGCGTTTCGTCAAAGTTCTTAGAAAAATCTATACAAGAAATGTGATACGAATCGTTGACGAGTCAAAATGAAAAGCTCAAAAGCACACTTGACGTAGTAAAAGTTTGAATTTTACTTTTCAACCCATCTAGAGTTTTATTCTAGCTCTGAATGAGTTTGAATAAAATCTCTTAATATTTCGGGCGATTATAAGACAGTTTTTTAGATCCTTTTATTGCAGAACTTCGACAAAAATAATTTCACGGTTGTAGAAACCCTGTAGGGATGATTTTTCACGAACTATAGAAAATCCTAGCTTCCACCCGGCACAAATGCCCCGAAATACTCTACAACTGGGAATTAGCGATTGGCTTAGACAGTTGGTAATTAGTAGTTGGTACAGCGGGTTGAACCGTGATATTTCTAGGGTCCTGTTCCAAAAGGATTAAACTGGTAGGGTTACGTTCAGAAGTAGGGTGTAGGCGGTCGAATAAATTCTCTGAATTCCTAAACACGTCAGATTCCGATGTTCCTCATTAATCATGAAAACTTAAGCCAACATTATACTACAGAGTATAATTTACGTACAGAAGCTATAAAGATTAAGTAACATATAAGTAACAAAAGAAATCATTATTTTCACATCAATCACGAATTTATAAAGCAGTATTTTTCAAATAAAATGACTATAGAGAAAAATGTTGCAACTCAACAGCATACGCAGAATTACCGCTGCTTCCATTCGGCTGAACACAGGGTGAAAAGTAATCGATTTATTAAATTAATCGCAGGCACCATGCGGCTGACAAAATATAATTTATTACCAATGCAATTAAGCGGGGGTAGGTAGGTACACATTGTAAAGGGGACAAAGGTAGACCTTTTTCAAACGGTCCAGTTTAAAAATGTGTCAAAAAATGTTATCGCAATATTTATTGATACTAAGGGTGGTAGGAAAAGCTGTTTCGACTAGAGCACTGGTAAAAGTCCAGACCGTTATATACCTCAGATCGTTACGGTTGGACAAGAGTCTATGTGATGATATCTATTTGACGCATTTTCGGACTGACCAAATTCGGACGTAGTCCTGTAACCGATGAGGGTGCTGCAGATAGTAACAATTCAAACAGAAGTGGAAAGCTGGCCTTAGAGCAATGAGCAAAGGGAATTTCGATCAGTATTCAGCACGTACCACCACAGGGGTAAAAGAGAGGGACCAAGTCCCATGATCTACCCCCTGGAGAAATGTCCTAGACTTCCCCCAACAAATTATAACTTCTCACTTGCCTGGCAAAGCTATTAGTTGCTCACAGTTTGGCAAAGGGTATATAATTGAATACACCCCCTCTTCCCTCTTTCCTCTTTTCCCTCTCTCTCTCTCTCTCTCTCTCTTTCCCCCTTTTATTCCCTCTTGCTCAAAACGTAGCTGGCCATCTTTCTCTTCTTCCGGACCCTCATCGGCATGCCTACGTTATGTGTATTCCATCCCCATATACAAAACCCTAAGCCAGTTTTGGTGCCCGTCAACCTACCGAGCTTGGTTACTCCCCTATTTCCAGGACTCGACTTATTTCCTGTACACCACCGGAAACGTACTTGGAGAAACCAAGATTATTTCCGGAAATTTTTAAACCCACCAAAATCGTCGAAGATATGATTTTTCCGCGAGTTTGTAAATCAGTTTTTCGTTTTTTTTTTTTTTCTTTTCATTTTTTTTATTTATTCAATTTTTTGTTTTCTTGCAACTAGGGGAATATCATTTTTAGCAGGATATGAAATCCTCGATTGCGCATGTGGTTGGTTTTCTACCAAGTTTGCAAGATTTTTTTTCACGATTAAAATTCATTGATTTGTGGTGAAAAATGGAGTACCTATAGAAATTCGGAGATTCGTTGGAAATTGAAGAGTGGAATACAAAACCGTATAGATATACCTATAACTGTGATAATTTCACTCTTTTGAATAAACTCTCTTTATCACAGAAATAAATTCTAAAATCTCTTTATTTATACGATATATATATTTGGTTTCATCTGTGGTGAACATACTGTATGGCATTTGATAGGCAGTATACGATACGCCGGGAGAATATAATACCCGAAAGAGTTGGTATAGACGTCGAGGGTTTTGGTCGAGTAAAAAAAGAAAGAAAAAAAGAAGAAGGATAATAATATATAGATATAACACGTATTTAAAAGGCAAACGAAATGTAGTATAAATGGAATAATTCACCGGAGCTTGCAAGCCAGTTTGGACTCCGGATGTGGGTGCAGAAAATAGATGAAAAAAATTAAAAAAATAAAATAACTGGCAACCGACGAAGTGTAAAGTAAAATCTGCTTCCCGATGAAACGAGGAAAATGTTGTATCAAATTTTTCGGTAGTTAGTGCATAGACTAGTGAAAAACTTTTTTTAAGATAGAAAATTTCCAACTTTCACAGAACGATCACTAATTTTTTTGGCAATTTTATATGAAATTTAATTTAATTTTATGATCATGAAAATCGTTTTGAAGAATCAATATATATCTGTTGGAAAGTACGGTGGGAAAATAAGAAATTCTAACCACCTGATAAATTCGTAATAGTTTTTGAAAAAGTAATTCAGGAAAACCCCTCCGGGCTGGAGGAGCTGAAGCTATCAATCTTTCGAAGGAACTACTTGACAGGTTACCCTGAAAGTTATTGTTGCCGTAAAAATAGAAAACCACCTACCGAAACTATCGAGGGTCTTGCCTTCGTTCTACCTTCACATCAGTCGCCTGTTTGTTGTAGAATAAGGAATTGGCTTCGGAGAAGTTAGATACAAAGTTTTTAAATTACTTTTTGGAATGAGGATTTCAATTTCGAAAGAATTTTTGCGAAAGGGTTGAGCTTGCTTACCGCGATTACGCAGCTATATACGCGTTGTTACAGTAAAGTTTAATCATCTTTAGGCAAATCGATTCTTACCTCGGTGTAGTGGAATTTAATTAAATCTCAAATGAATGAACGAGTCTTTGAAATGCAGCTTGTAAATGGCTGTCAGGTTGAGGTAAAGTAAGGCAAAAAGCTTGAACCTATAGTCTATAGAAAAAGTTGCCAGGCAATTTAACGGCGCAGAATTTTTTTTTTTGCATTTCAGCGATGTATAAAAGCTTGATGGAAAGACTGCAGGGACAAGGCAATATTTTCTGTTCGTCGAAGAAGAAATTTCGCGATGTTACTTCGGCACGTAAATTGCTCGGAAAAATATGTACTTAGTACACTTCGACGATGATAAAATCTAGAACATTCACAAGCTTCGAGCGAGGAGCAGAAACTTTCCTCGAACGAATCGTTGAACCAGAAAATCATTTCTAAAGTAGAAAAATTCGATCTCTTCGTTAAAAAAAAAAAAAAAAATCATTCAATATCATGGATAGTTATGATCCCGATTAATTTTGACCGAAATTTTCAAGGATTAAATTTTGATGAAGCGAAAAGTTTTTCGCGATTTGCTTTTTTTTTTTTCTTTCTTTTTCTATATCTGGCGACTAATTAGCAATTCTGAAGAAAATCATCGAACGAAAAATTCATTACGATGATACTTATATACCTAGTGGTTTATCTCCGTGTTTCAAAGCGGTATAGCTTTTGAAGCCACGCTGTAGAAACACGGACGATTCACGTAGCTGTATAAAATTCATATCTGGTGATACTTGGTGCAGCGTACGATACACCACCTTCTTGAAAGCACTTCAGACCAAGTGGCGCCAACATTGTCGCTGAAAATTTATGAGATACTCTGGAGTAGGTGCCTAGTACATTGCACCGGAACGCAAATTTCTGACTCCGTGGTTTTTCCTGCGGTTTATCAGATTCTCCTTGGTCATATCTCGTTGATTAAACTCACCAACAAGTTACCTTTGTCATTAAAAATTTTACCCACTTTTTAATCACAATATAAATTCCAATATCCGGGTCATTTGAAAACCTAGAACTACGATTTAACTCAAAACTATATACCAGAAACGGAATTTATAGTAGTCTTATTCAACATTTGTGGAAACAGTTGGCACAGCAGCTTCAGGATGTTGAAATTGAAGTACAGTATCAAATTTTCCACGATTCCATACAACCGTTGTAACTATATAGGTACCGTTTTCTTTTGTTGTTCAAATTTTCATTAGACAGAATCCGGAGTATTCTTAAAGCCGCAACTTTAGCTGAATTGATTCACAATTTTTTGGGAATTTTTATAAACTAATTGACGTTTAAATTTTTTTTTCTATTTTTAACAATATCGAGCCAAAAAAGCAGTTACAAAACCTTTCTAAAATCATCCTCCAGACATCTCGGAAAGTAGAAATACATCTATCGATTGGAAAAACTCTGGGCACGCTACTCCTGACTATAGGCTACCGCAGCTGCATTCAGGCTGATCAGGACACGGGTTTTCCACTCACATTTGTAGCAATGAGGATATGGAGTCTAGATATTTGAGGGTATCGATTGTATCAGGCAGAAAAATTGCGGATAAAGTGTTTTTTTTTTTTTTTTTTTTTTTACAATATATATAATAATATATTTTCCAGGGAATGTGGGGTAAAATTCGACAGCAATCCATTGCATTTAAATGGAGCGTGATTCGGGCATTAATTTATATTATACGTTCATACCTATATACCTATATGCTCGGTTTACCACATATGTGTATGATCGTTATGAAATTCTGCTGATACTCGGTACGTGACAAAATTTGCCAGGTCGAATATGTACGTATACATAAATTAGGCATAATCTAACCGCCTCGATGGATGAATTATATTACGATGGTAAACAATTTCTTTTTTTTTTTTTTTTTTACATCTGCACGTCAGGATTAACAATTTATTATCGATTTATGCTGCAGAACAATTTTGCATCCTTTTTATTTTCAATTTGGTAAAATTTTCTCGCGATTTTGATACCCTCTGAATTTCGAGAGAGGAAGACATTTTTTTTTCTCTATTAATCCTAATATCTTGAAAAAAATTTCAGTTTCATATTAGACAAACAGATTTCAGTTATTTGGAACGAGCTTTCATATTTAGCTGAATAATTGAAGGGCCGGATCGAATAACGACTTCCACGCTCGTGCCAGTCGGACAAGCCCCTGAATGTATGCAATCCCTGCTGAGCGTGGAGCCAACTTTTAGGATTAAAAAGACATTAACAAATCTTATACTTAAACAAAACTGTCAGCGAGAAAGTTGTTCATAATGGTTCGAAGTATATGTTTGGTAAGTTACAATAATTTTCATACTATATCTTCGGAAATATGAGAAGTTATAGTGCCGGCTTCGTTTGTGCCGACTATGGACCAGTCACTTTATGCAATTTTAGGGTTTCAAATTACACTAATTGTGGAAGGCATGAAAAAAATACTCCAATGTAGCGATAAATGAGAATAATATACCCTACCGTTTGTGACATCTAATTTTCACTCGTTTTTGAATAAAAAAATTAAAAATCCGAAAAAATCTCGAACCAAACATGTTTCTGTACCTTTCGCGTCGAACGCTACTTAAACGAAGGCAGATAGACCATAAGTTGACTGGACCTTTTTTGTAGAGCGTTAAATTCTATACAAAAAAGTCCACGACGGCATATATCTATAGTTGATATCCGATGCGTTTGAGGCGATGCAAGACGCACCTATGAAACTACGCTTTTCCGTTGACTGACAGCAACATGGCAGCCGTTGCCATGGCCATGGCCTGTAACTTCTCATATTTCCGAAAATATAGTATGAAAATTATTGTAACTTACCGAACATATACTTCGAACCATTATGAACAACTTTCTCGCCGACAGTTTTGTACAAATATAAGATTTGTTGATGTTTTTTTAATCCTAAAAGTATGCTTGACGCTCAGCGACGATTGCATACTTTCAGGGGCTTGTCCGACTGGCAGGAGCGCGGAAGTCGTTATTCGATCCGGCCCTTCAATTTTGATGCTGTTTAATTTTCCTAAATTGTGCAAATTAAATCAAAACTTGTAGACCAAACAAAGTATGGGTACTGCTAAGTTTAGTTCTCACTCGTCAACAAATTTACATAGATAATTTGATTTTGGGAGATACCCACTCCCGACTAACCGTTACCCATTCTAAGCCGCAGATTTTAAGCAAATAGAACTAACGACGCACCTAGAATTCTGTGGTTTTTGAAATTCTGTAGTTATCTTTAATTAATTGCGTTTAACTGTTTGATATTCTCAAACGCAGAGTGATATTTTTTTTTTTTTAACAGACAGACTGGCATGCAGATGTAAAAATTAGCGAGACCCTTCTCCTTCGGTCGGTATAGACAATAAATTTCAATTTCATAAGATCCCCCTCGTCTACAGAGTTTAATAACCTCCATCCCCTGATAATGTTGAAAACTTCCCCTAAAAATCGTATAAAAAAAGTTCGCCATTCTTCCTTGTTTTCGTCGCTTCACCAAGAGTATCGATATTTTTTTCCTGAAAAATTTACTGACGCGTAAATATATACGAACAGCATTATATACCCGCTCATAATCCAATATGCCGTAGAATCGAATCACCTGATGATCAAACCCCGCTTGTTTCTCGTATAAATTGTAAAAATTTATTAAATTAATTGAAAATTGGTTCGACATTCTCGATTGCAAATTTGTTCAGCAAATTATACGATTTGATGTGGAAAAAATAAAATAAAAATTGATACCATCGACCAACTATAATCCGTTTAGCCAGTTGCCTATACGTCACGATCATGTGCCATTAGTAAGATATCATTATAATTATCATACAAGCGGGTGTGAGGGCAAGCTAAGATAAACTCATAGCTCTTCGTTGTATCACTATGGACGTATTCATACAGGCAATTATATTTCGGACGCAATTATATTGCAGTGTGTAAAGTTTCATTTGCGTTCAGATCATTCTTATATCTATAATTAAATATCCGTGATCCCTGCAGGGATGATATAGTACCTACGGATTTTTTTCTAGATTTATAGAAATTTTGCAATTCATTTTTACGACGAAATTCAATTCAACTGTATGTATCGCGATTCAAGCGTATCACGTCAGTGCAGTTATCAGCAATGTCAAATGGTTAGTGGATGTGTTGAAAATAGTAGTATTGCACACTGCAGCAGTGATATAAGTTTAATTTTTAACCGGGGGTGGATTAATTTTGAAGTTAAATTTAGCTTTATTATTTAACGAATACATCTCGTTGTGTATGTAATTGCAAATATAATGGTGTAAAAACCGATTAACATTTCCCCAGTTGGTATATAAAGTATAATGAATCGTTTCCTCATCCCTCTTCATTGTTCCCTCATAAATTCAGCCTGCATTTCCCATGCCCACACTGCACTGATCTCAGCTCTTTATCACTTTTAAAAAATTTTTACCCCGAGGGAATGTCGTGCCTTCTTATATTCTCCCCATGTTGATATTCCTTTTGTCAGTTAGAGTGAATTGCATGAAACAATATATAGGTATGTAATGTGTGTGTGTGTGTGCATTCATGATGCATGTGCACCTAATGAATGTGATTCAACTAGACCCCAGAGTATAACGAATTTTGTTTTTTTATTCTTTTTTTTTTTTTTTGTTTCTCTGTTGTAGATCCTGGGCTGTATATCGTCGAAATATACTGATGTGAAATACAGAAAGCCAAAGACCAAGGTTGCGACTCATTGAGAATAAAGAACCTCAAGGAAGAAATATGAGCAGAAATAATGGAGCCGCTTAGTATGCTAATAATAACCGGGGACGGTTTTATAAAAAAAAAAAACTCTAATGAACAAAATACAAAGAAGTAACAAAAATTCATGTATATATTTTGCCCGGAATTAGAGAGCAAGCGAGACGGTAAAACTGAATATAAATAGAGAATTTAACCGGAGTAACGCTATTTCAGTTTCGAATGGGATTTTTGTAGCGCGTAACGTACAAACGCGAGTGCAATAATATTTAATGAAATTTCACTCGGTTCGGAACGAGAATAGGTAATGTTATTAAATAATGACATTTGATTGATAAAGAATTCGAAAATTAAAAATCGATAGACTTTCAATTGAACAAAAATTCGGAGATGAACGAGTGTTAAATAATGTAAAACGGTGCTTATTATAGATATTTGATTGAATTTAAAACTATCTAACGGAATCAATCGGTATAATTATAAATCAGAGTGGAATATGTTATTCAATTTTATATAATAAATTTCTAGTTATTGATTAAAATAATTTCTACTATAACGAGTGCAAAGTGTTGATAAAACAAAATAAAAAAGAAAAGAAAAGAGATCTAATTTACTTATTACTAGCTGAATTAAATATTAATAAATGTTGAGTTAAATTTTCTCCGTAATATATTAAATATTAGCTAATTATTCGAAAATTATAATACATAATCGGCTAAAAAAAAGCACAAAATGTTTGGAACAAAGTTCCGATCGTGGATGGAAGCACACATAGTTCGACCCAGGAAGAAAAAAGATCGGAAAAAAGGGGACAAGGGATTTGACTCAAATTGCAATTCTCCGACTAGCCATAGCGCCAATAGATCTCCAGCTCCGCATCAGGTAAAGAAAATCTAATTATTTTATTTACGAGTAGTACGGAAATTTCGCAGAAATGGAATAGGACTTATATTCCTTCCGGAATATATATCTCTGATCCTCTTTCGAGCTCAGCAATTTCTTTTCTCTCGATCTCTTGATTTAATCTCATCCCAAATGAACTATTCAATTCAGTCTGTCGAACGGAATCTTCGGATTGGCAAAGATTACACTGCTCCGAGAGTCACGAGTCACGAACATGTATACATATATACTATATATGTATATAATATGTATAAATGTATACCTACATTTATTTCTACGTATAGAAACCCGAGGGAATTTATACAATTATCTTTTCTCTACTTGCGAGGTAGAAATATAATCTCACCCTCAGCTCAGTTTTACTCTCGTCGGCAATCAAATTAGACGCGCTGTACATAGTCGTGCCATTTCAATTTCTTCGGACTTTGACGCAATGAGATTTTCCATGACTATATGCAGCAGAACGTTCTTTCTTCATTTTTTTTAAATCTTTTCTTTTCTTTTTTTTTTTTTCCTTCAACGAGAAAATCGTGTCCAACAGAATACACATACCTATACTAGTCATGAAAAGAATATCCACTTCCGCGAAACATTTCGGTCACATAGCAATCAGAACTTGATTTTAATTCGAGGCACATTTTTTGATCCTATCATTGAATGAATAATTAATTCCACTTGTGTGATGCTAATAAGTTGTCGTTGGACATTTGAAACCATCTATAAAAATTTTCAAAAAATATAAAAAATTCTATCGATCGCTAACGGATTTTAGCACGTTTATGTCCCACCGTCATTTTCACGTGAAACCGCGGATTATCTAATGCTAGAATATTACAGAAAAGTAGAAAATTATTATTCGTACAATTAAGAGATGACAATATCGCCTCACAGCAAATGAATTTATTTAGTGTACGTAGTATAACAGCGATATTTAATATCCAGCAGAAAGTTTCGCTGTTCGCAACTTAATGGAGGACTCCCTGAATTAGACGTAAAACATTAATCATTGTTTGTTCGAAATTCTGCTACACTCTCTTTGTTTAATTAGTCTCTTCTCACGTATAGTGTAATATCTTTACACCTAGTCACGTACTTCTGACAAAACAGAACGTTTTTTAAGAAGAAAAGTACATTTTCTTATGTTTCTTTGTATAGTGTAGCCTCTTGGCCTTTTCTTATTACACGTAACATCTCTAATCTTATGAAATATTTTTTACGGAAACGAAAACGGCAAGGTAGCACCTATAGTCGTAAATCATTTCTCTCTACTTGCGCCTATTGCCTTCTATGAGTTTCCTCCATAATCCGTATCGCGCTAATTGAAATTCAACGTAACGTATAAAGTGCCACGAGGAAAGGGAAAATTATAGATCGTATTTAACCCCTTTCGTGAACCCATATTTTATTCGATCCCTTCGCAAATATAAATTAGTTATAAACAAATGCTCTTTTTGTTAAAAATTTTACCCAACCACGTGGCACATTTTAATTTTGGGTATTTTACTCTCAGACCGAATGTCACCTCGTTTCCCATGTATAGTTAACAGAAAATGGAAAGTTCCGCATAGTTCCTCCTCCATCGAGCATGGCTTTGTAAGCTTCGTTAGTCTCTCGAAATCTTCTTAGCCTACAGTGTAGAAGCTGGAGTTGCTTCTTGAAAGCCAAATACAGGGTGGTGGGGTCAGTGAGTTCCATTCCTCCTTGGCTATCACGCGTTCCTTGGACGTGCTTCACTGGACTAATAGTCTCTCGACTCTGTTGTGGACGCTTTTGTACAGTACTTTGCCACAGGCGGGGTAGTTCAGTCCCTGGGATTAACCGGAGGGTGGTTTAAGACGTCCTTTGGCAATGTTCGCGCAGAGGATTTTCACTCGACCCGTTTAAATTGTACATATTATTATACACGTTAGGGTGGCTCCTTAAGTCTGTCATATTCAAATTTCAATGCTCCTATATGGGCTGCGATCAAAAAGATGGTCTCAAATTCAAAAATGACAAAATTAAGGAACACCCTATTGCACATACCTACGTACCTATATAATAGGACCGAGCGCTCTTGGTCAGGGGTATCACCCACTTGCCCAATTAGGGATTCTCTCGCTTTACGAACTCCAAGAGGACGCGAGAATACGGCTCACTCCGGCTCATTCCGTATCCCAAATCTCGGTGTAGTATTTGCTCAACTTCGCGAATCCCTCATTAACGAACCAGCCCGAGAGTATACTGCAATTTAAAATTGTCTGCACGCTCGTTTTGCGCAGATTCCCCATCCTCTCCTTGCTTCCTCTTCATGCTTTTCCTCTTTTCTTTTTCTCCTTCAATTTACACCTCAGTAACTATCGACGATGTGTCTCATCCACTGTCTGCGTTGATACTTTAAGAGCACAGCCATTTCTTATTTCTCTGAAAGACTCGGTACACACACTTCGCTGTTTAACACCAGAAACGAAACTACCACGGCTTATTCCGACGGAATTTTCGCTCTACTAATTAAATCTCTGAAGCACAGTCAAGATTTTTCATTCCCAAAAGGGTATCTGAGCCATTCTCTTTCCTCATCATGATCAGGACCAATTTTAACCATTTGACGTTATTCTTCTTCCTTCAGGTTCATCCCGTGGATCCGCCGTCAAAAAACCTGGATACAATTCACCTTCACGCATCTGCATATACGACGGTGACAACATCGTCTGGGACTTCCGGTGGAACTGGTAGCGTCCATCTTTCATCACCAGAGAGTGCTTACAGCACGGGATATTCTACGGATGGAACATCACCTGGGGCCAGTTACCCGCCGGAGTATTACATAAACATTAGAACTGGGACACACTATTTTCAAAGCAGCAAAAGCGGGGTGAAAAAAGTTGGTGAGGACGTGCCCCCATCAGTTCAGAGTAAAGTAAACGAGAAATTAGTTGAACGGGGTGACGGAATGGACTCCTCTCCAAGGACTACAAGGGAGTATAACAGAGAAACGAGGACCAGCACCCCGAACAAAGTAAGTTGGACGAGGGAGTAGTTTTAGAAGACTTGAATTTTTTATCTCCGGTATTACATTGACTGTTCTTTTTACCTTCAACATCTAAAATCTGGGCTCCGGCCAAAAATTTCTAAGAGATCTCTGAGCGATGTATTGTTGTTCTATTCTTTACAACCCCCATAACTTTACGGGAAAAAAATGGTGCAGGTGTTTTAAAAAAAAATGAACTGAAAGCCCGAGATTTCATCTCTGAAATTTTTCACAATTAATCATTCTGAAAAAATGATAAAAAAACAAAAAGTTATGTACTGTTAAATTAAACGCATTTTTATTCGATAAATTCTCAAAAAATATTCGAAAGAAACTTTAAGAAAACATCGATTTGTGGAGAGGAAATTTCAGAACTCACAATGCTTCCTTTCCCATTTTTCATCGCGAGGTAACCTGAGATAGAAAAAAAGGGAAAAAGAAAAAAACCACCCTCTCGTTTCGTGTATCATATATATATATTTGAATGAAAAAACGATAAGTCGATTGAGGCATTTCGTTGAACCTTTTATCAGAGACTAGATTTAGGGATGTTCAATCTTCGATTCGAAACAACAGATTCCGGGGTGTACGACGGCAGAAAAAGGGATAGGGATGGTATTTTTCTTTTCTTTTCTTCAATACGCTGTCATGCATATATTTGGATTCGCTGAAAGTGGTTTGTTCCTGCAGTACGAGTCGTAGCTTGAAGATCTAAAAGAAAAACGTGGCACCTATTATAAGATCGAATTATTTTGTATAGTTGTTACAAATTTTCTGGCTTTTCTATGATTCTATGAGAAATCAAATCCATTATTTTTTTTTAGAATTTTCAGTTCTTTCGCGAACCTAAGAATTAGCGAATTCATTCGTCTCCCTTATTTTTGAATTCCCGGAGGCTGAGTCTTCCGTCTGACTGATATCTCAGTTCGTGAATTGACACGCGTCCACGTGGCTCAAGAGAGCAGAAATATAAAAGCGAAAGGGAAGGGAATCGGCTTTGAATATATCTCAAAGTTCCCCTCATCGTCAGTCGACCAAGTGAGCCACGCGAGCAATTTGTGCCGTGTAACAGGAGAGGAGGGCGCTGGGCGGCATTTGCAAACGGGATAGTATAAAAATGCGGAGAGCCTATCTTTGTTCGAGTATAATGGTACCGAATTCACGTATTTCGGGACACAGAAATCCACTCGAAGAACAGGGGGCGATTAATGGCACCGGTCGGTCGAGTCAATCGAAGATTTTTTTTTTTTTTTTAGGGGATGACATCAACGTCAGAAAATTTTTCTTTTTTACCTCAACAAATATCACCGCGTTCAGAATCTAAACCAAAAATATGAAAATCTATTCACCTGCTATTATTTGATGCAGATATCGCGGGACTGCCAACGTTCAGTTCGATTTTAAATTAATTTCCGATACCTCACTTCGAAAATTGTTCGAATAAAAACCGTAGCTAAATTTCCGATGAAAAAAATGCGATTATTGGTATAATAGAAGAAAATTTTGAATCGTATAATATATTTCATCCAGTTTTATATTCTATGGGCTAAAATGACTCCTTCATTACCCAGGATAATGGGAACTAATTTTTTTTCCTAATTTTCAGAACCCTGAAGGTCTGGTTAATCACCAGCACAGACAGCAGACCCAACAGAAACAGCTAACTCATCGAAGAACTGAGTCCTGTTCTGTGGACGCGTCGCGAATATCAAATTTCCTCCCTGTTCCAACATCCATACCACCACCCTTGGTTCCATCACCACCTATGCAATCACCCAGACAGCGTTCTCGTATCCGTACGAATCCGTGGCTATCTGCCAATTCCTCAGGCTCCAGTACGACGGGAGTTAAATCGCGACTTACAGTAGACGAATCCAGCAGTAGTTCCGGGTTGAAACTGACCGAATCTTCAGGGAGTGCTAGCGATGTTAACGTCAACCTTAATGTCACCAGAAATCCCGAATGTCGAACTGGGAGTTTGAGCGCTGGCCGAAGTCCGTAAGTTTCCCCTGCACATCCCCTATAGCCGTAAAATTTTCCCTTATCGTTCGAAAGGGAAGTTCGCACCTTTAATCCAAATTCAGCGCGTTGTTCAGTAATCGATTATGAATTTATGATTTTCTGTTTTTGTTTCGCTCTTTTCATCCCGCAAGGGAGTATGGCTTGAATATTTATTTAAAGGGAATATCGCGAGCCCCAACAGAGCCCGAATTCAAAAAAATAACGGTTTCTCGTTTTTGCTCTCAACCCAATAGGCTGTAATTGCTTATTTTTTGCTCGGAGAATTTCGGTATCTGTTTGATAATGATTCATGTTTCTTTCATCTCCATTTGCAAACGGATATCAAAGCTGATAGTTATTTCGGAAAACCCGCACTAGGGTGTCTCTTGGCTGAAGAAAATCATGCTAATCTTGTGCGCCCCTATATTTCAATCGATATACATATCCCTGTTCTTATATAGAATTCTTTGTTGTTTTTTTTTTTCTTTTTTTTTTTCTTTTTTCATGCGGAAAGCAAATACTGAACGACATAATTTCAACAAAAAGAACTTTAGCACCAAGTCGATAAAGAACAGTCAGTTTCTTAACGAGCGAACTTTTCGCAATCGGTTTTATCCGTTTTATCCATTTTACTTTAGTACTTTCAACACTTACCCTAACTTGTGCGATATCGAACGACGACGCGACGCCTCGACAAAGTTCAACTTGAATTATAATTTATTCTTGTATCATAAAGTTTTGACTTTAAGTAAAGATAATACCTAAACGTGCTTCGAGCTTGTTCGGGACGTAATCATTCATGTCTGTACGGAATTCTGAATAATGTTTTATTTCTGTCAAAGAAATTTCTAATTTTTTGAGCTTTTAATTTTACGTCAACGACTACTTGACACAGTTTATCCCGCAGCCTTTACGAGTCGTTAATAACAATCGCGTCTCGTTTCACAGGATCAATCAGAACTGGAGGATTTCACCTCGCATGGAAATTCGATCAAAGGTTCCCATCCCCGTGCCACGTTGTAGTAGCAGTTCGTCAGGTTCCTCTCTAACGCGTAGCGTTCGGTCTTCAGAAGACGATATTACCTTGAATGAAATGATGGGAAAATTCGATGAAAATTACGTATATGAAAAGGAGACTGATATACTGTCAGACAGCGATCCAACCGACTGTGAAGACTACATAGACTCTCTGTCTGACATTGACACTGGACAGGATGGTGGGGACGAAAATGAACCGTTCGAAAATGACGATTTTGATTTTATAGACAACGGGTCGCTCCTAGATATCGATAAACTCGATCCTCACGCAGCATTCCGAAACACAGGTCACTGTACCTATTTTACTTTCACAAGCGAGCTTAGCCGGAAAGGTACCAGACTTAGAGAGTCATTTTTGAAACGGAGGGCGAAGGAAGAGAACGGATCGCATAGATCCAGCGTTAGAACAGGGTCAAAACGGCAGAGTACGCGGTCGAGAAAGGCCGAAGAAAAACCAGGAGAAAAACGGAAAAAGCGAATTTCTCAGAGACGTAAACCACCGTTTGATAAATGCGACGATGAAACGGCTAATCTGAATCGTGTTTTGGTTGAGAGAATGTTGCTGAAAAATTCTGGCTTTAATCAAGGTAGTCGTAGCGTTGGCGGTACTCCGATATGCCTACGAAGAAAGAAGCTCCATGAAGTAAACAAGAATTTATCGCCACTTAAAATTCAGGATAGTTCATTGGTGCGATCTGTGATTACGGAAAACGAGATAATGAAACGTAGATCAAATTCTGTTAGCTACGTAAACGGGAATATGGTAAGGAGACATTTGGCCACTGGAAGTACGTACATGACTACATTTGCCTCGGAATTAGCTTTGATGGAAGCTGACAAGGAGGCGGACAAAAAGTACAAAGAATTGATACTGGAGGCGGAAAATATTCTGGTTAATATGAAGAATAATTCGTCGCCGGTTATGCCGTCGCCAAGAAAAATTCACAATGGTCTTGCCAACAAGAGAGTAGAGCTTATTAAAAATACCGAATTAAATATCGAACTCGCATTGTCGAAAAGCAGAAACTCACAACCCGAACTACAAAGTGGAAGTATCAAAGATTTGGAGCACACAAGCCCGAAGCGACAGTTCGCACAGCCTTGTTCACCAATTCGTAAATTTATGGAAAGAAACTCTCCCAGTGGTATGATAATAAAGGAAAATCTTTACAAACAAGAACTTACAAAATGCCCTAATTCACCTATGATGGGAAGAAGAACTCCGCAAAATTCACCTAGCAGAAGCGTTGTTCAAAGTAGACTTCAGATAACCGAGAGAGAGATAAGGGACGATAAAAGGGAACAACTTTTTTCTCGAAACGGAGTGATCGCACCACCGAGGTTCAAAGAAAGAACAATGGGTTCACCCCACGCGAGTAAAAACCATGCAATCTTGTTACAAAAGGAAAAATCATTGACAAATAGAAAAGAAATTCGTTCATCTAGGTCGTTGCTCAAAGATGAGGGAATCACATCAAGTTCGTCAGATTCTGACGATAGATGTGATGTCAGGCAAAAACCACCTCTGCTGACGTTTAGGTGAGAATTTTTCATCTATTTTCCTCAATGTTAATAAATTAATGGTAAATTTGATTAAAAATAAATTAATTTTTGAATAAAAAATTTGCACAACAAATGGCAAAAGATTTTTTTGATTTTTTTTATAGAAATTGTGTTGAGATTTGTGAATTTAGCTATTAATCAATTTTATAGAAGCATTGAAACGTATGTCTGTGATCAAAGAATGAAAAAATTGCGAAAATTTAAATGTAAATTTGTTCTCCTCGTCTCTGTAGATCAATTGACATCGGACCAACGCGCGAAGCTTCATCTTACTGTCCCCAAAGTGAACCAGTTAAACGAAAAGTATACGCAGGTAGCGCGACTTATGGACGAATACAAAAATCTTTGGGTGAACATAACGTTGCTTTCCGAAATTCAGATGGTGACACTGCAACCGATGATACTGGTACGTTTATGAAAAAATTATATACACTTATAATATTAGCAGTAGAAATACTTAAAAATTTGATTAGAGATCGATAATCCGGATCAATGTTCAATTTCGATTATAGTTGTTCTTATTACGTTTTTTTTTTTTTTATTCAATCATTAGTTTTCAGTTAAAAAGAATCTCTTCAATTTTACAGACGATTCGAAACGATCATTGAGAGAAAAAGTGGTACAACTTCGTCAGGAACGATTAGCAGCAGAAGCTAATATGAACGCTCAAGATACGCAACTATTTCAACATCAGTTATCTCAATTACGTAGACAGATGTTAGTGCAAACTATCGAAGGTCTCAAACGTAGTTTGGAAGATCAATCAGCAACGTTGAAACAAACTTGTCTGGAAACTGTTCTAGATAATAATATGAATTAATCGCGTATTGCGAAGGGGGGGGGGGGGGGGGGGGGGGGGGGGCTATAGCAAATGAAAAATAATAAACGAACGACAACGTGACTTGAGATTTAATTGTTGAAGAAAATTAAAGGGAATTCAAGTGAATTACTTCATGAATGGCGATTCGCGAAAGATGAATCTTCGATCTAAAATATAATCATTGTACCTACAACATATCACCCTAAATTCCCACGACACAACTTTTTTTTTTTTTTTTTTTTGCAATCACTTGACTGTACTGCGAAACTAATTTTCAGTTATCACAGGAAAGAAACTACGTGCCAGAAAAATTCTGTGCCATTCTGCGGAGAAAATAAGAATTGTATTTTTTTTTTTTTTTTTTCTTTCTTCTTACGATTTCTATTGAGATCGTGATTAATTTATGAATGATACCACATCCGATGGATTATATCGATTCTTATACTACCAGGAAAAAAATAAAAATGAAATAAAACCAGTTTAGAAGATCTGCATAGATTCGATGAAAACCAAACGTGCCTATTTGGTGACCTATATCTGATTCGGTAAACTTTTGCAACACGTGAAATTATTATTATTTATTTTTTTTTTTAAATTTAAAGAGTGAAATCGGTAAGTTTGTCAGTCTTCTATCGTATGATTATCCCACCTATCAGCGTCGATGCTTAACAACGAATCGAAAGATATCACCGTGTGAAATTCATATTCTGTATGAGAATGAAATAATTACGTTGGTTGGCATTCACCGATAAAAGAAAAAAAAAAAAAAAAAAAATCCATCAAAATCGATTGAAAAAAATCCTCTGTAATTTTAGATGTGAAAAAAGAAATTGAAGATGATAATACGCTCGTTAGACAGCCCAAGCGCTAAGAACTCATTATAAGAGATTAGAGAATGGTAATTAACCGAGGTAGAAATATATGATCGTATACTCAATTTACGACGATTGATCGGTTCTTAACTTCGTCATAAATATGTTTAACAAAACAATATACATTTCTCACAATTGCTATATATATAATGTACTATATATTTGAATGACAGATTTATAAATCTCTAATTTATCACACAGTAACTGATTGACAGTATAATGACAGTCTGATTACATATGAACACTAGTTCGGATCATACGTGAATTCGCCACTCGTTGGTATACATATTAATATTTATATTGGTATACTCATTGATAATACACTCATAGAAGTTACGTACATACCTATATAGATTATAGATATATGTAATTCATCTGTACAGTTTATTTGATAAGATTTATTTACATTTCAATCAAGATCTTCCTTAATTTTGTCGTTATTAATTGATTAATTAATTAATTAATATTACGATTACTTAAAAATATTGCATATTGATCCTACATATATATGGGCCTATTCGATGGTATTTTCATTTGAATTTAATGAAACAAAAAAAAAATAAATAAAGAGTTTAATCTCAAGCTGATATATGAATCGATATTATGATATACGATCTGTGACAACGATGGGTCTAGACTTTTAATCTATATATTCACATAGCGCTATAACTAAAATTAGCAATTATTATACAGTAGCTAATATATCTGCATGACAAAAAAAAAAAAAAAACGCAATCAATCGCTTCATATTATATCACATACTTGAAATCGAAAACTTGAGAATATGGCCCAGTTTTGAAAACGTTCAACTTATTAATATGCAAACTAATGTACGCAACATGAAAATATAACGTTTAGTGTAAGAAATAGTAATATATGTGGGCTTAACGTACGTTAACTTTACTCTAATTAAATTAAAAAACAAAAAAGGTAACAAAGTAATCAGTTGTTTCTGATATTATTGCACTTTAGGTGATTAATTATCAAAAGATGGAATATTGAAATATTTAATTAACCATCGATTTGCTTAGACTAAAAAAAAAAAAAATGTCCATGTTCGAAAACTTTCAACATCGATCTGATTCTATCAAATACTGATCGTCAGGGCTTTAGATTTCACGTGAAATATATTTTTAGTCTAAAAGGGTAAAATTGAATCAATGAGGAATTAAATATCCAAATAATTGTGTTCTGTTTTTTAATCACTTTGAAATTAGTGCACGTGTTATTTAAGAGCTATGATATAGTTCAAAATATATGCTATGCAAAAAGGAGTGCCTCTACGTACGTCTAATGATAAGTTCAATTCCCACAACTGATTCATACATGTACTATTTGTTGTATTGAATTATTTTTATCGTTAGTAACAAAACTTTCGTTACTAGTGGTGAATGATAATTAACAAGCTCTATAATAGTTTAGAATATTATTGCAGTTTATAGAAGAAAAATGATTTTTTTTCAAAACTACATACGTCAGATTTACATGTTGTGTTCATAAATTGACTATGTTACTATACTTCAAAAATTGAAGAAAATTTTGCAAAATCGTTTTAATACACGTATGCATGACAGTCTGTAATGTTATATCAAATTCACGATTAAATTAGAATGCAACTGCAGTTAGATCGAGATATATTATTAATTAAAGGCGAATATATTATCTCATATATTAATTTATACCAAAGATAAATGTGTAGAATAATAATGATAGAAAATTTAGACAGTTAAATAAAATTCAAACTACATATACCCGTATTAGTTAATAATAATATATTATTGTGTGACTAGGATATTCACGGTATATTAAATATTAGAAAATCTTTAGATTAGATCGTGTTATAATTGAAAATGATTTTTTTTTTTTCTTCTTTTTTTCTTCTTCATATCATTTAGCTAAATTATTATTGTCTTTATTTTAACAACATATTTAAATTTTACATGATCGAAGTAAAATATATCTGATAACCATAGCCATTTCTCTATCACGCAAAATGTTGTTTCTTTTTTTTTTTTTTTCGTCAAAAACTAATAATCTACAACGATTATCGATCGTCTGATAATGTTATAATTGATAATTTGAATACTAAATGATTCTCAAATTTGAAGTAATCTCATTATTGTTTGAATATTTGAAGAAAAAAAAATTTTTCTACTACAAATCTAATAATTTAAATAATTTTCAACTAATTCACTTTTCCCAATGAAAAAATAGTTTCTAGAGCATCTGGAACAGTAACTAATAATATATCATGTATTATACGTAATGCAAAATAACCAAACTAACTACATACCTACTCTTTATATTATCATGCCCCGAAAATAATAGCGGCGAGATATACCAATCGCAGTAATACCGCATATTCTGATAAAAGAAGAATAATTAATCTGGCTTGTAATGAATGATATTCATGTATGTGTATGTATATTTATGTATACACGCGTACGTATTATAAATAGTAATTTTCATTATTATTTATAGTTATATTTGATTGTCTAATTGATATTATAATACTATATAATATTTTTGGCTTTAAAGTACTTATACACTGTTATATCTCTAATACATTCAGCCATAGTGATATTTTTGTGAGAATAGACTGATAGAGTTATCGATTTTGTCGTTTAATTATTATTGGTTATCAGTTTTATTATGGTATATGTGATTTATTTATTTTAAGTAACACTATAATGCAGACGCGACTGAGAATATTATTAATATTAAATATGATTATACGATTACGATATTTATTCATGTTAGATTATTAGAAATCGTAGAATGTCCATATAGATAACAGTAAGCTAGGGTATATTATAGTTAAACTACAACTACGATCATTAGCGAATTAGCCATGAGATTATAGAACAAATCTTATGCTTTCAAAGTTTTGATGTTTTTTCTATAAAATGTAAATAATTAGTTTATCTACTATCAATGATTATAATTATAAGTTATCTAGTTTATTCTAACTTTAAGTTTAAACGTATGATAGAATTACTAAATAATTTACGATATTCTGTTTCGTAACATTCCAAAATGTTGAAAATATTTGGAAATTAACGTGCAACTGAGCAGTCTAAATACCTACAACCATATAATTATTTATTCTTATAAATACGATCGATAGCCTTATGCTTTGTCGAAAAATTATTTTTCACCGTAAAAATATCACAGATTAAATTTCACGAAATTGTTTTAAAAATTTCAATGGTTATTCGCCTATTGATATATTTCCACATTGAATAGTTTTTTTCGATACATGTGGGGATTCTTTCGATCTCGTAATATTTTACCAATTTATTAATTATGAAGGAATCAATTGGTGGGAAATAATTGAGGAATAAATAAAAAAAGAATAAGATAATTGAATATATTGTTGAAAACAGTATACACTATGTAAGGATCCATTTGTACACCTAAGTGAACAGTTTTTTTGTATATGATTATAAATAAATTATATTATGTCGTTGGATATATAATTATACGATTTTCATTTATCTTTTGATTCATCTCAAATTTTACTAGCGAAAATTTGAGCTCGAAAAAATGATTCTCAAAAACTCTATAATTTACTTTCGAGAAAAATAACTGAATGCAAGTTAATATAATATACCCTCATCGCACTACTGTGAATTCGGTTAAATTTTTGACGACACTTTTTGCAATTTTTTTAATTCTTTTCATTCTTGATGGCTCAGAGGTGTGTTCGTGACTTATTTAGATCTTTAATGATATCAAGACGAAAAAAATAGATTCTTCGTGATTTTTCAACGCTTATGGTATACGCTTTTAAAGACCCTATCCTTTTCGTTGGCATCAAGAGCAATCTGCTTTGTTTCGAATTTCGGTTTCAGAAAAAAGTCTGCAGCTTTACCAGATATGTTCAAATGCACAAAAATATTGGCAATGAAGTTTTAAAAAAAGTAGGACAGGATAGGGACTGATATGTTCCAATATAAATAACAATTCTCAATTACAATCGAAACTCAAATTTGAGATAAAGTATTTATTTAAAAAATGTTCAGCTTCTGAAAATTTGCTTTTAAAATCAAAAAATATTTAACAAATCAACAGCTTTAATTCATCTATCTACACATACAATTTTCGAGAAAACTTTATACACATAAAATACATGTCGTAGATAGTTTATCGTATTCACGGTTGTATTGACACGAGTTATCTGAATCGATGATGTGTCATATGAACCGATTTTACTTAGTCTTTTCGAACCTGTGTTCGATGTCATAAACGCCGACAGGATTAGCAATTTTTTCGCAATAATCCGCCCATTCTCCTTCGCTCAAATCAACGTTTCTGAATTCTTTTCCACCGTCTATTGTTTTGGCTATCCATCCATCTCTTGCGGAAAAATCTGTTGGTTCTATACCACGACAATCAAAAATAGCGAGAGTCTTGAAATTTCCTTGATCATCAGCGACGTAAGATTTCGTAGAATCTTCTATAATCGTCATTGTATTTTCTCGCATACATAATTTACACTTACTAACGAAGTGATTAACGGCATTGCCGCGTTTTGACGGCGTAGATTCTCCCTCTGATACGTAATTCCATTTATCTGATACTTCGCCACAGTTGCTACAAGTGAATTTTAAATACCACCGAAAATCTTCACCGGATGTTTTCAACTCTTCCAAATTTTCCAACGTTGCTTTTATCTGCAAAGCGACTTTAACCATTTTTTCTTTCACTTTAATCACTTGATTGTAAAAATAAACGATTTATTTAATATTATAGGTTATGTTATTCCTTCTTGTATATTGTGGACGTATTATAATCACTTATATTGCCAAATTCGTAACAAATAATTATAAAAATTCAAAGAATTTTACCAAACGTTTACTTCGATCATGTTACTTTTTTTTTTTTTTACATAATATTTGGCTCAAACGACGTGTTTTCACTACGGATTTGATAATTTTTGTTTTTAAATAATTTGGGACATACTTAGACCCAAGATCTGTTAACTGTATAGAAAGGTTCTCACGTCGGCAATTATTTTGGGTTAAAATTTGTGAAAGTGGGGGATACAGCGGACGTCATCAGATGTTGGTTCTTGTTTCGTACTTGTGCTGCCCTCAAGTCGGGTGCCCATTTGAACTAGGTGCATAATCGAGTGATAATAGTTTTATCACGAACTACTTTTTCACTTTTTTCACAAATTTTCTGTTTTACCGTATAACAAAGCGCCTTACACTCTGATGCAGAAATGCATCATTTAGAATAATAATAATTATAATAATAATAATAATAATAATAATTATTATTATTATTATAATAATTATAATAATATAATAATATAATAATATAATATTATAATATTATAATATTATAATTATAATAATTATTATGAATTTTGGCGTTTCTCTGCAGGCTAGTAATGTATTTGCTACATATGAACAAGAACAGTGCAGCAACATTGCCTGCCATAGAAGCCGCATTAAAATGGCAGGTACGGACGCAGTAGTTTATTGCCAGACAGTGATCTCTAACCCAAAGCCTTGTACTAAAGAATGACTGCGCACTTCTGTGTCACAAACGAAATGGTAAACTAGTCTAGGTCAATCATATTCGCCTGGATACCAGGCTAATAATATACCCAGTTTAGTATCGCACGAAGAAACTTCCTGCCGGATTGTTTCTGCGTGTGAGAAAGAACGTAAGCTCCTCACACTGGTTGAATAAATAAATGACTATAAATTAATTGAATTCAATATTTGTACATAGATGTGACGTGGTTGTATAATGATGCGCTTTGTTCTGAATGTATTATAATTTCTAAGTTTTTATTGAATTTTTGTGTTTTATAATAGCAACTAGAACATCTAAATTACTGAAGATAAAAGACTTCTTTATTTTACTGGTGCCCTGTTCTCTTACGGACTAAATTATTTTCAATAGTTTTTTTAGGTTTTTATCTTGATCACAAGTCTGTTGGCTGTATTAGAAATCCTGCGACTTTCGCTAAATTGCTCGTGCACCTCGAGAGTCCACTGGAATCCCCCACGCTTATAGGACCCTGGTGTGTGTCTATGCTAGCTGAGGTTCTTACTTATAAGCCTAACTGTCGTTACCCTAAAATATAAGCTTCGACCGTCTGCAGCCGTTTGAGTGGTAATAAAACATTTGGTCTGCAGCCGTTACTCCAAGGTCAATTCTTTAATTCTAATAATTATTACTATCGAAATGCCTCGGCGTTACCGAGGCTTCAAATATGTTATCTAAGCTTAAACAATAATTCTAATATTGCTGATGGTTAATTTAAATAGCGAAAGGCACCAGTGGGGCGAACAGCGATACCGAATAACGCAATGACTATATTGAAATGTTACCGCATCGTTTGCACAAGGAATTTTACGAAAGTCTCTGGAAAAGAACGTAACAATCAGAATATGATGGAGGTTGAGAAGTTATACTTCAAGCTATGGGGAAAATGTTTGCAGTTGGTTTACATCCAAGGCTGACCGTGGAACTCTTATGATTTCTCAACCTTGTAGGTACGGCGGAAACACTTAGAGGATCAGTGTGTAACAAACTTTGAAATGCAAGCTTCTATTGGTTCTGGGGAGAAAGTCGTACAACCGAAGCTGTCCAATGATGACTTTGTAAAGATGTCAGAGTATGTGATTAACGGAAGAAACTTGGTGACATCCACTGAATTCAAAGCATATGTGTCTACAAAGATTCGTCATAAGATGCTGATTTTTCTCTCATCGTTGGAAAAATTTCAAGATCCACCCTCAGATTGTCAGGATCATGTAACAATCAGTTATAAGTCAAGAATTATTTTCTTTTCGGAATTGTTTTTTCTTTAAAATGTATTTCCCTCTACAGTGTTCAATATTAAGAGCTGTGAATCTTCACACGGGGTCAGAATATTATTGTAAACAATTAATTTTATGGGACCCTGGCCACCTTGATTTTTTCGATAAAAAAAAATTCAAGCATATCCTGAAATTGTTTTTTGTTTTTTCCAATTTCACCCATTAAAGAGGTTATTTCTCGGAATAAAGAGTGTCACAAAATATTTCTACATTTCTTGATTACTCGTACCTTATTCGCTCCGTGCATACCTCGTGGCGATTTCTAGCGGTTTCCAGTAGAGAGTTTCTCCCGCAAAAAATTGCATTGGTTTATATGGAGAATCTTTTAATTATGGAAAATATTAAAAGGAAAAGCTTCATTTTCGGCTTATCTCTAGTATAATTGTATAAAATATTAACATACATCATTTAGTGAAGACAAACACGTAAGGACATGATAGTAAATATGTTTAATTTCATAAATACTATGCATTTTTACGTCATTTATGTATGTCTAGAATGCGTATAAACTGGGGTAGATCTGATTGCTATGTAAAACAAATCACCCTCAACCAATTGGAATAGCTAAAAATTCCGGGAGACGTTGCTTTCCGCCACCATGGGCGCTGCCTCCGATCTCTTTATCCTATATCGGTACGTGAGTCGAAGAGTATGGCACCTCAGATTAACGCCCAAAACTATGCCACCTCAAGTTAACGCCCGAAACTATGCCACCTCCATCTAATTTAACATGGAGGTGGCATAGTTTTGGGCGTTAATCTGAGGTGCCATACTCTTCGACTCACGTACCGATATGCTCTAAGCTTTATCCCCTCCCAGCGGACGCACGGAGCGAATAGAGTTGAACTTGCTTGTCCCGCTCCTCTCGCCAGGGCACAGCTGTAGTCACTGAGGTTCGAGCCTGAAAAATTACGTCCACCTTGCTATGTATTAAAACGTTAGAAAAATTTCTAAACGGAGTGACAAGAAATTTGCAAGGTCCTCAGGTTAATTATTTCGCTGACTATCTTCGTCTTTCCATCGAATAGCTTACCATCACTCAAGTTCTAACACCGCGTAAGTCTAACGAATTTAAAAATGTCCATTTCACACATCTATATATTCGAGTGGGAATTCAGTAAGCCATTCGGGAGTCCAATAATAACACTAGTCTGCAACGAAATCCTCCTTCAAAAAATTATGTTATAAATACAGAGATGTTCTGTGGAAACCGGTCAGTCTAATGGAGGTGCACTTACTTTTTTTTCGTCAATGACAACGCTGTCAAAGCGATCTACTGATTTTTCACATGCCTATGACTGATACCTTCAGTCGACTTAGCGGAAGCTGTCACGTCGTAGGTTATGAACTGTCATATTAGAATAATGTTTAATTGAATTATTATTAATAATAATAATTAATAATAATTATTAATAATTATTAATATTAATAATTATCAATATCAATAATTATTAATACTTATTATTAATAATATTAGGTTTAATTCTTATTAATAATAATTAACAATATTATTAGGTTATAAATAATTGTCTTGGTGAAATTTAATTATTAATAATTATTAATACTTGTTATTAATATTATTACGTTTGATTATTAATTATTATTAATAATAATTATCAATATTATTAGGTTATAAATAATTGTCTTGGTGAAATTGACACATCTGGTAGTCATAAATTTAATAAGTCAATAGCACAGGATATCTATTCGTTACGAATTCATTTCAGGCGTGAATTCCTGTTTATTTACCACATTAATTGCAATCGAGCATTTCTTCGGTGACTGACTGACCCGTTGCATCTCTTCGACAAGTAGGGTTACGAACATAGCGAGGTGAATATCTTCATCGAGCATACAATATGGTGTAATTAAATTGTGATATCGTTCCTAATACAACGGTTATCTATTTCTGATTGCAGATTTCAATTTCTGTTTATTTCAAACATTATTAGGTTATCAATAACTGTCTTGGTGAAATTCACACGTCTGGTAGTAATAAAGTTAATAAGGCAATAGCATACGATATTGATTCTTTATAAATTCGTTCCAGGTGTGAATTTCTCTTTATTTGCTGATAAGTACGAAAACAGTCCTGCATAAGTGATGTGTTGGTCCATCAATGCGTGTTCCAGTTTCATCGAGTGAAAAATGAATTTAAATTATTGTTCCTATCAGCTTGCTCCTCATCGTCTCACAGAATATTGAGCCACTCTCGACGCTGGCTTTTTCCCGTTTTCTTCGAGTACTCATAGTACTAATATGGGTTGTTACAATATTCCGCACGGTATCCATCGCTGGACGCGGTGGTCCCGGATTCTTCGCAAAACCATGTTCACCCTTTCTTCGACAGCGTTATTGAATTGTTATTTTTTTTTTTTCGTATTTCCTTCACATGTATTACGAATTATTGAATTTTATTGTTATAACTGAATAAACATAAAATTGTGTTGAATTTTAGAAAATTTACTTTATTACTACCAGATGTGTAAATTTCATCAAGACAGTTATTTTTAATCTAACAATGTTTGAAATAAACAGATATTGACATCTGCAATCAATTTAACACTACTAATCAATAATAATAATTTATCACTACTCATCTATGAAATACTATCGTATACTGTTGTATTATGAACTTATTACACAATATTGTATATTATATTGCTCGATGAATGGTATCCACATCACTATGTTCGTAACCCTACTTGTCGAAGAGATGCAACGCATCAGGTGAGCGCAGAAAACAACCCATATTAGTACTATGAGTACTCGAAGAAAACGGGAAAAAGCCAGCGTCGAGAGTGGCTCAATATTCTGTGAGACGATGAGGAGCAAGCTGATAGGAACAATAATTTAAATTCATTTTTCACTCGACGAAACTGGAACACGCATTGATGGACCAACACATCACTTATGCAGGACTGTTTTCGTACTTATCAGCAAATAAAGAGAAATTCACACCTGGAACGAATTTATAAAGAATCAATATCGTATGCTATTGCCTTATTAACTTTATTACTACCAGACGTGTGAATTTCACCAAGACAGTTATTGATAACCTAATAATGTTTGAAATAAACAGAAATTGAAATCTGCAATCAGAAATAGATAACCGTTGTATTAGGAACGATATCACAATTTAATTACACAATATTGTATGCTCGATGAAGATATTCACCTCGCTATGTTCGTAACCCTACTTGTCGAAGAGATGCAACGGGTCAGTCAGTCACCGAAGAAATGCTCGATTGCAATTAATGTGGTAAATAAACAGGAATTCACGCCTGAAATGAATTCGTAACGAATAGATATCCTGTGCTATTGACTTATTAAATTTATGACTACCAGATGTGTCAATTTCACCAAGATAATTATTTATAACCTAATAATATTGATAATTATTATTAATAAGAATTAAACCTAATATTATTAATAATAAGTATTAATAATTATTGATATTGATAATTATTAATATTAATAATTATTAATAATTATTATTAATTATTATTATTAATAATAATTCAATTAAACATTATTCTAATATGACAGTTCATAACCTACGACGTGACAGCTTCCGCTAAGTCGACTGAAGGTATCAGTCATAGGCATGTGAAAAATCAGTATATCGCTTTGACAGCGTTGTCATTGACGAAAAAAAAGTAAGTGCGCCTCCATTAGACTGACCGGTTTCCACAGAACATCTCTGTATGAAGATTTTGATACTCTGAATCTATTCCCGTTGGCCGATTTTTTCTATCACGTCTAGATTTTTCGATATGCATTTTTTTTAAATTTCATAAATTTAGGTTTTTTTGAATTTGTTTTGTGCTTCAACATAAAAAACAGTGTATATACATACAAAATAGGTTTTAGCACTGATCTCTATACTAACTGGATAGCTGACTCCTATGCCTCCAGCACAAAAAGCTTGTGCCAATTAGAAGAGCTGAAAAACGACATACGCGCCACAATAGCCAACCTGGAACTAAAATTTGAACGTAAAATTCGTACCTGTCAGTGTCGTCCGACGACACTGACAGCACGCTGAATTTGAAATCTTTATATTCGTGAATAATATTCTATATACATTTATAATAATAATTCATCGACAATATGGGGGGTTTTTGTATTTATTGCGAGAGAAAAGAAAATAAGCGTGATGTAGGACGAGAGGAGAACGTAATTCGCGGACGTCCTCAGGTTATTCTGGTGTTGCATTTTCGGACGTCCTGGAGACGGAACGCTGTACGCTATAAGGTGACCTCACGACGCATAGTAGACGTCCACAAGACATTTATTTTGAGAGGGAGGATATCCGTACGATATCTGTGTTCAAAGCGGGATGACACACATAGGATGTCGGTTACATGTCCTCAGGAAGAAATATCGTAATGTTGGGGTGTCTTAGGGATACACAGTCGACCGCAGGACATTCTTCAGGATATAACGAAGTCTGCAGGACATGTTATAGGATAAAGAGACGACTGCAGTCTGCAAGACATTTTCAAGGACGAAAGGGAGTCCGTGAGACCCTCGATAGGACGTAAAGACGTCCGCGAGACAATTTTCATATATTTTTCAGGACGGATTTATGTCCTGCGGGTTCATCACGGAAAGAAGAAAGAAGATAGAATTTTTATATTTATCATTTATTAGATTTCCGAAACAAGATTAGGAATGGGTCAGAAATATGGGTTAAAATATGGGTTAAATGTGGCATAAAATACAGATCATACTTCGGCCGTTGATGCTGTAACACAACGGAATTTTACAAAGCGTAAATTTAGAAATTAATAGCTACGGTCAACGCAAACTGCTCATTCCGTCATTTTCATCACAAGGTATACGCGTTAGTTGCAGGTTGGATATAATAGCGCTGGTGTCGGTTTCGTCTGCTTCTATTGGGCACAGCTCGAGTACGCTGATCAGCTATCCAGTTAGTATAGAGATCAGTGGGTTTTAGCGAGTTTTAAAGGCCGACGCCCACTAGTCCGCACCGATCGGCACCGAATTTTATTGTTTAAACAATGAAATTCGCTGCCGATCGGTGCGGTCTAGTGAGCATCGGCCTTAAGAGAAAGAAGGAAAGTGCCGAAAGTGATTTTTGTGGTAGTACATATGCGCACGCGCAGTATTCGCTACAAAGTAACTTGAATCTTATCACCATAATGAGATAATTTACTGATATTTTTATAACTTGTGACTGTAAAATTATCATTTTTCACTGTAAACCTTGGACCGTAATATTTTTTCACTTTTTTATAATTGTTGTTACTTTAATAATATCGTTTTTTAATTAAATGGACAATATATCGAAAATCTATGTGCTGTACTTATTTGCATGTTAAATTCCGTGTTTAGAGCACAAAATATGATCAACTTATGCATGAAAACAATAAGGAGAAAAAAAAATTATTTTTTTGCAGACCTGTGTAATCATTGATCGATCTATATGAATAATAATTCAGAATAAATACAATTCAAAATAACACGGTGGATGTCACGACATCTATTCTTTTTTGCAATCTCTCTTGAATAATTCACAAAATGTAACGTACGCGGTGTTAGAACCTAAACGAGGTCGCCTCATTGTCATCTAAGCCCCCGACTCCAATGTGCATATTTAATCACCTGTCTGAAGGTCATAGCTGTAGTTAGCTGACGAATCCTAAATAGGGGGGGAGGGGGGGCGGCACTGTTATAAATGATGCCACTCTGTCTCATTTGAACATGTTTGTTACGTAGCCTTTGAAACCCACACTTTCGAAAAAAAAACTTTCTTCCAAACGGCATACATAGCAATATGTCGACGAACAGTGAAATGGCTGATTGGATCAAGAGATTGCCTTTTCCAGAGCCGGGTGATGATGTGGTGATTTCTGGAATTGCCGGAAGATTTCCGTCGTCCGATACTATGACGCAATTACAAGAAAATCTTTTCAAAAAAGCAGACATTATCAGCAATACCGAGCCTCGTTGGGAATCAGGTGCATAAAGATGTTTATTCTCATAGCAGTCACAACCGATGAATTTGTTATTATTATTATTGTTATTATTTGTTACTTGTTTTATTTTTACGGCCTATGACACATAAACAAATTTACTCATATTTGATAACAGATTCTATTCAATTCGGTTAAAAAACATCCTCAATTTTCGAGGGAATATTGCATTTTCTCAATTCATTCATCGATGTTTATGTTCAGGCATAAGCTTCTCATGGTACATAATGCAATTCACAGAAAAGAGTCACTTATAAATTTCTCATTCTTCATAAGAACAAGCGATTTCTGCTACTATATTTGAATCAAATTTGATTTCCAGATGATCCAGACGTCCCTCGGCGAACCGGAAGAATAAGCCATGTAGAGAGGTTTGACGCGCAATTTTTTGGAGTAGGCTTTATAGAAGCGGACACGATGGACCCCATGGGTAGAATGCTTTTGGAACATGCCTACGAAGCCATTATAGATGCTGGTATCAATCCAAGAGAACTCCGTGGAACTAAGACTGGCGTCTTCATGGGAAGCTGCTATTGTGAATCGGAGAATACTTGGCTGTATGAAATACATCAGGTCAGGATAACTAACGCTAGCGAGTTAAAACTCCGCAGCCACAATAGATGATCATCCCATTTCCAGATATACCATTATATTATATGATTAAAACAAAACCCTAAAATACGCCCAACGCTAACGGGTCAAGCTCTGCAGCCACGGGTCTTAAATATTATAACCCTTAAGGCCCAACCCTAGTCGCCCACCTCCTTTTGGTCGAAATGTGTCACATTTCGATTATTATCCGAGCCCAGGCGTCAAAAACGCAGAAATGGGCCAACACTGCGCAAATCCAAATTCAATTCCGAACACATACGTCCAAAAAAATGTTCGTTTCGTGGGAAAATAGAGTCTACAGATGGTTTTTACATTATTCGCCGAGGAAATTGAAGTCGAGAAAACCATCTGTAGACTCTATTTTCGTACGAAACGAATATTTTTTTGGACGTATGTGTTCGGATTGAATTGAATTTGAATTCGCGCAGTGTTGGCCTTTTATGCGTTTTTGACGCCTGGGGTCGGATAATAATCGAAATGTGACACATTTCGACCAAAAGGAGGTAGGCGACTTGGGATGGGCCTTAAGGTTGCCAATCGACACGGGAGAACAAAGAAATTGAATCAAATCGAGATTAGATGCCCGTTGCTTAAGTAGCCCAGAGATTTTACTTCACGCAGTGTGATAATGGACGTTTTACCCACGCTTCGCGTGGGTAAGATCCCCATTTTCAGACCTCATGAAGTAAAATTTTGTACTGAAATCGACAGAAAAACTTCTTCTGATCTCGTGTGATTGCAACACTCACCTTCGGCTCGTGCTGCAACCTCACACTCGTCAGAAAAAGTTTTACCGCACTCGTATCGTAATGTACTATTATTATCAATAGTACATAAGAAACCCCGTACCAGAAGCTAGCAACAAGGGGAAAGGAAGAGAAAACGTTTCACGATGTGGTAAATAAAACGATGCATATCACACTAACTTGGATATACTATGACACCGCAAAGTAGCAATCCGCGCACGAGTGTGAAGGCCCGAACGAGCCCGAAGGTAGCGAGTGACGCGCCTTCACACAAAGTAAGGGATTGCTGCTTTGGGCTAGCGTATCGAACTTTATTTTTCGCGAACATCCGATGGCTAGGAATAAAATTCGACTCGCTATCCAACTATTTTCGTATATTGTTTTTCGTCGATCTTTGTCGTAGGCGCCTTGTTGTGAGATTTTATTTATGAAAAACAATGATAGAATATCGTCGGTGATAATGCAATACCGCGTAACTTACATTTGCAATACCGCGTAAGTACAAAAAAAAAAAAAAAACGAGATTTGGTGTGCATTCGATGTAGAAATAAAAATAAAGAATACATCGAATGCACACAATCTCATTTTTTTTTTTTTTTTTTTGTACTTACGCGGTATTGCAAATATTAGTTACGCGGTATTGCATTATCACCGACGATATCGCATTTGCTATCCTCTTATGTTGCGGTCCTTCAATAGGAGATAAGCCAAAGGTGTAAAAAAATCGCCAGTGTGTAAACTTGATTTTCAATTTTTACTTAATAATAAAATATTGTTAAAATTGTATGTAGTTTACTTTAATAGAATTTGAATCAGAACCGATTAGAGGTATCGACTAAAGGCGCTAAACGAGAATCTCGCTCCACCCTGAAGATAGGCTAGCGCCGGCACTGTGTGACAGTATGGCGGAGTCTCCAATGAAAATCGAGGAAGCTCCAATACTACTATTTAAACTTGCTATGAAGGTATAATTAAATTCAATAAGCATTACAGTAGGAACTGCTTTGCAAGATATTTTTCAATCGCCAACGCAGTCGCGCTTAATTTACCATATTGTTTGGGTGAAGCGTCCAATAATCATATAGTAGTGAGTTCGGAACAGAGTTCGATAAATTCGACGACACAAGGTAGTTCTGGTTCTCTATTGTTGCGCTGAACTTACAATACTGTATAAGAGCGACGACAAAAATATAGGTATAGCACTACGCACTGAACCGCACTGAACGGTACTACCTATCTTACTATAAGTAGAAGCTCTCATACTGTTATTGTGAATCCTACGATATTTTCGGTCTGTCTTCAAGCTACCATATTCTTATTGTGAAAGGAACACGAACTTTCTGGTTGGATTGAGCATAAATTTCTCTCCGTGCACTTTATGATCAGGTATATTTAAGAAATCTGTCAACTGATTGGTCACTTCTGTTCTGAAAATTCAGTGATTGGCTAAGAGCCCAAAATATACTCGATGATAAAGTGCGTGTGAAGACGCGGCATTATAGAGATAGATTGAACGCTCTTGTGAGCCGCTTCAAGCCAACATTTCAAGTAAAGAAGTACTCCGCTCTCTGTCTGGCCCTGAAATTTTACCATATTAGTCAATGATTTACTGACTCAACCAACGTCGCCCCGTTTTCATTGATGCAATAAGAATATCACAATAAGTACAATTATAATTCAGGTGGGCGGACTTGGGATACCGGGCTGCGGTCGTTATATGCGGGCCAACCGAATCTCTAACTGGTTGGGTATTAAGGGACCGAGCTATTCTGTAGACACAGCGTGTAGTTCTAGTATGTTTGCTCTGGATCACGCATACCGGGCAATCAGAAGTGGAGAATGTGACGCTGCTCTCGTTGGAGGAGCTAATCTGTGTCTTCATCCAAATGTGTCAAGGCAATTTTATCATCTTGGTAAGAATTGTTCTTCCTAATGTTTTACGAACGATCCAAGTACAAAGTATATAAGTACATAAGTACATAATTAAAGTCATTTGAGGGATCAAGAAGCGTTTCGCAGAAAACTTCCTGCGCAGCGCTGCCAAAAATTCGCTGTCCATACACTTTCATCTCAGAAGATTGGAATTTCTTTTCCATACATATACTTGTCAGATACGAGAATACGTCCAGGTCAAAATAGATATTTGTCAGGATCTAGGCACCCAAACGTATGTCAGGCACTCGATAATAGTTTGACAAATAATTATTGCACTGACCGCCGCACCCGAGTCGAAATTTAGCCCCTATTTTGATCCTTTCGGCATCTACCTCAACCTCCTTAGACTCACCTCAAGCGCTTATTTTGAACCCCCAAGCCCTCGATGGGGAAAATTCAGCGCCTACTTTAGTACTCATAGCGTACATATGAATCTCTTTGAACACTGATCGACCTCGAGCGCCCGCTTAGGACCTCGTGGTGAATCGCCGGGATAGGTTCTTTTCGAAACTAACTCAGTGAGTGTTATCTGTACTGCAACGATGCAGCCCGATCCCTTGCCACCTCGTACTTGAGGTTTAGGATCTCAATTTCCACGGCGACGCGACATACTACCATAATCCAAATCTTGGTGCAGGGAATTTTCACATATAATACCACAAGAGCTTAAAAATTATCGGTTATTTCCCGATAGGCTCGTTGCAAACAAATGAAGGAGTCAAGATTTTCAGGTTACAAAACAAGTTTTTCTGAAAAACTTGACGAGTATTCAGGGGACTATTTTTCCATCCGAATTTCGGCCCATAGAATTGCACCATGAGACAAAATCCACAGTTAAAAATCAAAATTTAAAGGTCACAGAATCATAATTAAAATTTAATCTGTCAGAATCGATGGAGCGTTAACGGGATGTGATAGGGTAAACGAGAGGGTGTTTTTACCATTTTTTTTGTTTTACTCTGCATTTCGCGACGAAGGCACAGAATGGATTTTTGCAAAGGGCATTCGACGTATTATATGGTGAAGTATTGCCGTAGACGTATAAACGTATTGAAATCGAAAAAAAGTTCGTTTTCGTAAATTACGATCTGTAAAATAGGGTAAAAAAATGGCCGCTCGGGGCTCGACTCTCATATGCTGACCTTATTATTCAAGTTCGCGTGGTATCCAGCACTGAAATGTATAGCTGCGTCAATTCTACGACCTCGCACAAAGCGAACGATCCGTTTATTTATGAGTATTCTGTGAAAATTAAAGAATGAGAAGTAATGCTGCATTTCGTCGACTCCGACCGAGTCAAAGCGGTTTTTGAGCGAAAATTTTTTTTCCGTTATCCTGAATAATATTTTCATGGTCACTAAGGAAATAAAAATTAGTCGTTTTTTTTTTTTGCCCACCTTAGTGTGCAGTTAGGGGGGGAAGGCCCATTTCTACCTCGGGTGAGTTTTTAGCACTCGTCTTCGTCTTGGGCGCCTTCGGTGCCCTCTCGTGCTGAACATTTCACCCTCGCTCGAAATGGCCATCTCCCCCCCCCCCCCCCCCCCCCCAGTTGCACAATATACTATTTTATCAAAATTTTACTGACATCCTCCGTCAATAGTAATATTTTCGTATTTCACTATTTATCAGGAGTACTTTCCTATGACGGACGTTGTAAATGCTTCGACGCTGACGGCGATGGGTACTGCCGCAGTGAAGCCGTGTCAGTTATTTATCTCCAAAGATCAAAGGACGCAAAACGTATTTACGCTCAAGTGGTTCATTCGAAGACTAATTGTGATGGTTACAAAGAAGAGGGTATAACCTTTCCATCAAGTGAAATACAACGTGATTTATTACAAACATTTTATGAAGAGTGCAAAGTTGAGCCGTCGAGTGTGGCTTATGTTGAAGCACATGGGACCGGAACCAAAGTGGGTGACCCTGTAGAAGTTGATACGCTTGAACGAATATTCTGTTCCGGCCGAACTACACCTCTACGAATTGGTTCAATCAAGTCAAATTTGGGACATACTGAACCAGTCAGTGGCCTCTGTTCCATCGCGAAGGTAGGAAGGGGATTGATTGCCATCCCTAAGTGTGATTGACATTGCATCACGAAGAATTCAACTTGAGGTTACGTCGACGAATTGGAAATTCTTCGACTCACCACTGAAACGGCCTTACGTCGTATTATAGACGTACGAGGTTTATTTCATTCCAGTGGATCTTTATCCACTATTCTTTCTGGATAGCATATCCGTAATATAGAAGATAGTAGTTAACCCTATTAATTTTTACCAAATTCTAGTTGAGTATTTGACCATACCATTCTAGCATTTTTATATTATAAAACTATTGCCGAAATAACAAGATATGAGTTGAACAAGTGCAAAGCGATGTTTTCCGATTATTGGCTTGGAGTAATCGGATACGATTTATTTGAAGGTCCTCATTTCGATGGAGAGTGGTTACATTCCACCAAATCTACATTACAATCGTCCACGTGAAGGAATGAAAGCACTGGAGGATGGTCGCATCCAAGTTATCACCGAACTCACGCCATGGGAAGGTGGTTACGTTGGCGTAAACTCTTTTGGTTTTGGAGGGGCAAACGCACATGTTTTATTGAAGTCGAATCCAAAAGAGAAACTGAACAATGGTGCACCGAACGACGATATCCAAAGACTTGTAGTCGTATCTGGACGAACGGAGAACGCTGTTACAACTTTATTAGATTATGTATGTACAACAAATAGGTTTAGTACTGCGTATTACATGAATGTCGGAATGTCGGCGAATCTGTTCACCTGGCTAGATATACTAACACCATATAATGATAGCTTGAAAGCCATCCGGTCGATGTGGAATTCGTAAGACTTCTCCATGATATACACGCTAAAGATATCAAAGGCCACACACATCGCGGGTACACCATTTTACCAGCTCAAGGTTTACCGGTGAACACTATACGAGATGTGCAGCGTTATTCGGAAGCGAAGCGACCGGTGTGGTTTGTCTTTTCTGGAATAGGAGCCCAATGGACTGAAATGGGTGAGTATACCCTGCTCGAAAGACCTTGCAGGGGACGACAAAGTGTGATTCGGATTGCATAGAATCGAAAAGCTATGTATCCAAACGATAACGAGTCACGACGAATCAGTTTTCGGAATCAGTAAAAAATATACCAATCTGGATTTTACCATTCAACAGGCGAAGACTTGTTAAAAGTTGATATATTCGGCAAGGCAATCCAAAAATGCGATGCTGCTCTGAAGCCTTATGGTGTGGACATTGTTCATATTTTGACCAACAGAGATAAGAAAGTATTTGACAACATTTTGAACTCGTTTGTTCGCCTTGCTGCAGTTCAGGTAAGGCATATGATTGCTTGAAATTCTGAATAGATAAACCATCAGGAAAGGGTTGTATTCCCTGCGTGCAAATCATCGAATTCTTGTTGATCTTTCGATTGCACGTTTTTTAAGGGGAGACTTCGGTGAAATTTTGAAAATCGCTATTAGAGGTTGTATAAAAAAATCCTTCCAGCAGTTTTTGAATAATGTCAGTATAGACTGTGAAAAAAAATTTCAGCCTCCTGCGATGAAAATGTAAGCGCAAGGAACCTTGCGAAGAAGATTTTTCTCACCGCTGTCAAAAATTCCTTGCGCTTACACTTTCATCGCAGGAGGCTGAAACTTCTTTTCACTATCTATACTGACATTATTCAAGAACTGCTGCAAGGATTTTTTTATACACGTCTTTTCAAAGTTTTAAGAATTAAAAAACCTGTTTTTGCCAAAAATTTCACCGAAGTCTCCCCTTAATTCACAGATCGGATTGGTAGATTTACTGACATCGATAGGAATCGTGCCGGATAATGTCATTGGGCAATCAATAGGAGAATTAGGTTGTGCATACGCTGATGGTTGTCTAACCGCGGAACAAATGATTCTGGTCGCGTACTTCCAAGGGTTGGCTGTAACAGAATCCGAGGCGATTCGTGGAACCACGGCAATTATTGGAATCGGTTTTGAAGAGTTGAAGGGCCTGTGCCCCCCAGGTATAGAGATTGTATGTCACAGTGGTCCGGGGAGCTCGATAATCAGCGGACCAGTGGATTCTATGAAAAAATACGCTGCTGAACTGCAGGTAAGTTATTTAATGAAACGAAATGATAAATGATAAATATATACCTACTAAATATTCCACGATGAAGTGAACACATATTCGTTTGAAGATCATACAACTCGTTAAATAGCCATAGTTCGTGTGAAAAAAAAAAATTTGTTTCTCACTTTTATTTTGTCATGCTCGTGGTAGGGGATATAAGGTCTATTCATGTGTCAATCGACAATATATCTCACTGAATTTGAAGTGCTTCGTAGTTGTGTCGGTAAAATTGAAGTCATGATATTAAAAACGGTGGTCCAGACCTAGACAGCGTCGTACTTGATTAGTTATGAGTCTGTTGCTGTTCGACATTGTACGAAATCGTCACAGGCGAAGTTGACTGATTTTGTATAATATCCCTTTTGCCTATGTTATGATACGTTTTTGTTTAACAACGGTGCACTCCACTTGATGGCGATCATTCACTGCCTCGAATCTTGATGGGTGATGAGTAGAGGCGTGAAGAATTTACTCTCACCAATGTTTGCAATTCTTTGCAGGGTAATGATGTATTCGCTATAGAAGAAACATACAGCACCATTCCATGCCACACAAGTCTTATTGCGAAGTCAGTGCCGAAATTATTAGCTCGTTTGCGGAAGGTTATTCCGGATCCAAAACCTCGTAGCCAAAAGTGGTTGAGCACGTCTGTGTCTTGTACAGAACGGAAGACCAGTCAGGCTCGATTATGTTCACCGGAATACTTCGCTAATAATATACATGGCCCAGTATTGTATGAAGAGACATCTTGCCTGATACCAAGCAATGCGATAACTATCGAAATAGCAGGGCATGGTTTGTTGCAAGAATATTTACGGCAATCTCTGCACAAGAACGTGATCAACATTGCTTTAGCCAAATGTGGCGATGAAAATGAGATAACGGTGTTACTTCAGGCTATCGGAACAATGTTTCAAGTGGGTTTATATCCAAAGCTGACCGGTTTGTACCCCGATGTTCCATACCCGATCAGCCGTGGAACTCCCATGATTTCTCCTCTGGTACGTTGGGAACACACAGACGAATGGTGCATGACAACTTCCAAGGTACTAGACCAGATCGACGAAGGTGAAAGAGTCGTTGAGCTACATCTCAACGACGAACAATTTGAATGGATGGCTGGACATGTGATTGACGGGAGATACTTGCTGCCAGCCACTGGTTATTTAGCATTGATTTGGGAAATCGTAGCACTCATGCGAGGTGAACTATATTCCGATGTTTCGGTTGTTTTTGAGGACGTTCGGTTTCATCGAGCGACCACAATAACAAAAAGCGGCGGCGTTCACCTGACGCTCATGGTTCAGAAAGGTAACGTCAAATCTTACGCAACTCCAGCTCAGAATGTGATGAGCTGTTTCGAAGCGTGGTCTCTGAAAAGATTGGCGAACGTCAATATACACCCTAACGTAAATACATTGATTTCTAGGATCGGGTAGATTTGAAGTTGTTGAAGGTGGTGCTGCTGTAGTGACCGGACTTATCCGTGCTCTGTCCAACCCGGCACAGCAATGCGTCAGTCCTGAAATGCTAACCGACAATCACGATGAACTAGACTTGACAAGCAAGGACATTTATAAAGAGTTCCGTCTCAGAGGCTATAAATATGGGGGACTATTTCGTGGGCTAAAAGAAGCCTCATCAAAAGGAACCATAGGTCGTATAGCCTGGGAACGAAATTGGGCTACTTTTATAGATAATATGCTACAAATTAGACTGCTTGGAATAGACACTCGAGGATTATTTGTACCTACTGGTATTGCGAAGTTGGTTATAGACACAAAGGCACATGCGAATCAGATTCGTGCTATGCACAAAGAGAACAGAGGTAAGAAGCTACGCTTTTCACATTAATAAGAACAGGATTGTTATAAAAATTTGCTCGACCGTTTTTTTTTTTTTCGCAGTATTCAGTGTACAAGTCTACAAAGATTTGGACGTAATCGTATCCGGCGGAATAGAGATACGAGGGCTGAAAGTCAATTCTATTGGTCGTAAAAAACCAATAGGAGATCCGGTTCTCGAGGATTTCAAATTTGTGACACATCGAGATGGAGCTGAAATAGGACTGGAAGAGGCAACTCGAATAGCTACACAAATAGCCCTGGAAAATCATTTTGGTATCAAAATAAAATCGATCGAATGGATCAGCGAAACTGATGACATTGCTCCGGAAAATCTGACATCCCCTCTAATTCAGAATTTCCTGAATGATTTGCCCTTGTTGCGACCGAATACCATCATCATCGCACCCAAAGCGAAATATTCCGACGATGGATTACCATCCACTGTTGCAGTCATCGAGCCGAAAACACTGAATACTGAATCCGATGCTCTGTTAGTGGTCAGTCATGGACTTTTGGCAAGTAAAAATAGCGATATCTTAGAAAAACTACGAAAAGCTGTGGCGAATGGTGGTTTTTTACTAGCCAGGGAGCCATTGAATGCGGACTCTGACGTATTCGCTACTGTCAAAAATGAAGGCTTCGATGTTGTTATGGAGAAACGTACCCACACGGAATTGATACTCTTACTCCGTCAACAGAGGAAGCGATCTGCAATAACTACAATTATACAGGTTAACAACAATGAATTCACTTGGGTTCCAACGCTACAAGCTGCTCTTAAAATCAAAAATGAGAGTAATGACAGCAGTCGAATACTTCTGATCAGCGAAGGCGATAGTGACAGTGGGCTCATGGGATTAGTTAACTGTCTGCGGAAAGAACCGGGCGGCGAATTCGTTCACGGACTGCTAATCCAAGACTTGCAGGCTCCGAAGTTCTCTTTGGAGAATCCTTTGTACTCCGAACAATTAGATTTAGGTTTAGCAATGAATGTTTTACGCCCTGGAAATGTGTGGGGCTCTTACCGGTTTTTCACGATAGATTCGTTACCAACAAAACCTGTACATCATGTTCGAATGAGTCAACTCACACGTGGCGATTTGAGCGCAATTCAGTGGGTAGAGGGTAGCATTCAGCCTAGTCTGCAACGGGCGGATATTATTCGGGTGTATTATTCGTCGTTGAACTTCCGCGATGTTATGGTAACCACAGGGAGATTAGCAGTCGACCTCCGTGGACTAATTAGACCGGAACAGGATGATGTGATTGGGTTCGAATACTCTGGAAGGGACGCGAATGGGCGTGCAGTTATGGGAATGACTCGTACTGGAGCATTTTCTAATCTATGTGTCTGCGATGAAGAATTTCTCTGGTCAGTACCAGATCACTGGACATTGGAAGAAGCAGCTACTGTTCCGGTTGTTTACGGCACAGCCTACTATGCCCTTATGATGTATGGCAGAATGAAGAAAGGAGATAAAGTTTTGATTCATGCTGGAAGTGGCGGGGTGGGTCAAGCAGCTATCACTCTAGCCCTTCACGAGGGATGCGAGGTTTTCACAACCGTAGGAACAGAGGAAAAACGAATATTCATCAAAAATCAATTTCCACAAATCGACGACGACCACATCGGAAATTCTCGAGACACAAGTTTCGAGCAGTTAATTCTCCGTAAAACTCGAGGAAAAGGCGTAGACATTGTGTTGAATTCCTTAGCAGAAGAGAAACTGCAAGCGTCGGTTCGCTGTTTGACAAAGGGTGGACGATTTCTAGAAATTGGCAAATTTGATCTTGCTGCAAACAATAGTCTTGGATTGGAAGCGTTCCTGAAGGGTATCACCTTTTTTGGAGTAATGTTGGACAATTTATTTCTTGGCCCTTCTATCAGAAAAACGGAGCTGGTCGTATTGCTTGCTGAAGGAGTGGAGAATGGTGCCGTTAAACCACTTTCCAGGACTGTTTTCCCAATGGACCAGGTCGAAGCGGCATTCAGATACATGGCAGCTGGAAAACACGTTGGAAAGGTTTATTATCTTTTTTCATATAGTGTGTATTATCTGATTGTAATTTAGGGAAATGCAATTCCGGGGCAAATGCATTGGCGGGCGGCTTGTAACTATTGTAATCACCTAGCAGTTTCCATACGAATAACCGGGAAAAAACGAAGATTTGTTTACAGTATTGATCAATGAATTTCTCCAGGTCCTCGTCAAAATCCGCGATGAAGAGGAAGTTTCCCAGTCTTGTCTTCCTGTCGCACTACCTCGGTACTATTGCTTGGTGGACAGCAGTTATCTCATTCTTGGGGGCTTAGGCGGCTTCGGCCTCGAACTCGCTGACTGGCTCGTCCTTCGTGGAGCTAAGAAACTGGTCTTGACGTCCAGAAGAGGAATCAGTACAGGGTATCAACGGATGCGCATCGATACTTGGAAGAGCTACGGGGTTGAAGTCGTCGTTGTAGTTGGAGAAGATCCCTCCACATACGAGGGATGCAAAGCTATTTTAAAAGAAGCTATAGCTATTGGTCCAGTGGATGCTATATTCAACTTGGCTGTAGTACTGAAGGACGCTCTTTATGCAAATCAAACGGTGGAGTTTTTCGAAGAGTCTTTCCGTGTCAAGGCTTGGGCCACGAAGCAGTTGGATAAACTGTCCAGAACGTTGTGTCCGCATCTCAGACAGTTCGTAGTATTTTCCTCCGTGTCTTGTGGCCGAGGAAATGCAGGGCAAACAAATTATGGAATGGCAAACTCCGTTATGGAAAGAATATGCGAGAGACGAGTAGCAGAGAACTTGCCAGGTTTAGCTGTTCAATGGGGAGCTGTTGGTGATGTTGGACTAGTGGCAGAGATGCAGGACGATAACCAGGAAATTGTGATCGCCGGCACTTTACTACAGGGAATATCGTCCTGCCTGCAAGAGCTCGAAGGTTTCTTACTTCGAAAGTCTCCGGTTGTGTCGAGTATGGTTGTTTCTGAAAAAGCGGCTGGTTTTTCCAGCGCTACAAATATTGTCGATGCAGTCCTAAATATCATGGGTACGATGAGAAATATATCTGTTCCGTTTGGATTTTTTGTTTCACGACCCAGTAGATGGACATGGCCCTAAAGATGGACGGTCGACTTTTGGATAGGAAATTCCATGAAGAAATACTGAAATGTAAACTGTTGCTTTGAATTTTCAATAGCTGTTATTATTTTCAATCCCCAAATGACAGTTTTTTGTTGATCGATTTCTTATTCCAATTGCTAAAAAAGAAACGTCCATCTACTGGGCCGTACTAAATTGTACTAAATTCAGGTCCCTGTGAAGAATATTATCTTTCTATGTTAAGTCTGACAAATCACAAACTGCACTCGCAATACAGTTCCGAAACAAACTGTCTTCAGTCTATATTACAATAGCCTCCCGTAGTCTGTATGTTCGTATTCCTCAATATTTCTTTTCTGGATTTAAGGTGATTTTGTAATCTTTCTATTTCTTTTATTCCCAATTTGCCACAGGCCTGAAGGACCTCAAAAGTATCAGTCTCAACACACCTTTGCCAGACCTAGGAATGGATTCCATGATGGCAGTTGAAATCAAGCAAACCTTAGAGCGTGAATTTGAAGTATTTCTGACGGCACAAGACATTCGTGGTTTGAATTTTGCAAAACTTCAAGAAATGTCATTGCATCACACCGAAGAAAATGATGATTCTGGAATGGATGCCACGATCGATTCGGAAGATTTGAGCGGCTTAAAAATGTTCATCCAAAAGTTAGCTATAGATTCGTTCAATAAAAATGCTTGTGTGCCATTGGCAACAAGGGCCGATGATGGACCAACAAACGTCTTTGTATTACCAGGAATCGAAGGATCGCACACTGTATTTCAGTCTCTCTCCGGTAAATTAAAATTTCCAACAACCTGTCTACAGTTTGGAACAACTCTTGCAAATGTAACGTCAATAGAAGATATCGCAGACTACTTGATCCCCGTAAGCACTTGCGTTCATATGATTATGATTTCGACAATTTCAAAGGTTCACCGATATTAAAATTGTGAACGATTACTTACAGCATGTTAAATCTAGCTGCAACGGTCATAATGACTTTGTTATTGCTGGGTACTCTTTTGGATCTTTGGTCGCTATGGAGTTGGTAAGACGCTTAGAATCCGAAGGTCGCCGCGGTCGCCTTGTGTTAATTGATGGTTCGCCTGATCATCTGACAGCAATGATTCACCAACAACTCACTGCAAATCCTGATGACCATCTTGAAACCGCATTTCTATCGGAGATGATGAATTTAGTCTATCCAGATATCGGCAGTGAGGTATTCAACCCGTCCTAAAAAGATTTCGCCAGATATTCCGCCTACCACCGATTAGATATTCACTCTCATTGGCCAGAATATCTATGCATAATCAGCCGCTGCAAGCTCTGAATAGTACTTTATTATCAAATCTTATAATTCTTACGTTGCTAACAGAAGCCGAGCTGTTTCTGTTGTGAGATTATTATACGTGAATTTTTGGTACGTTCCGAATTTGTTGTATGAATCTATATGTTGAAACATGAGCAAAAGATTGTTTTCAGCTTGCTTCAGTGTTGGATAATTACCAAACCTGGGAGGAAAAATTGGCAGCGTTCACAAAATGCGTGCCTGAAGATAAAAATCTGAATATTACATCAGAAGATCAACAAACAATATGTACATCGATTTATCGTCGACTTAAGGCTGTTTTGAACTACAACTCCTCAGCCGTTCCGCCTCTCAGATCGCCTATCACTTTACTGAGGCCCACAATTCACTCTGTACGGTCGATATCTGAAGACTATGGTTTAAGATCGGTAAGTCTATTTGAAATATCGATAAATCTCTAAATACAGTGCGCACTCCCTTATGTGCCGCTCAGGCCCCCAAGGGGAAGAGTATTTCCAAGAATTACGGTACCCCACCATCATCACTCTAACTCGAGACGCGCAAACATTTTCGGCGTTCTCTTATATGCCGCTCTCGTTTGCGTATACTTTTGCACAGTATTCATAGCAAAATCGGATGCGCGTTCAACGGCATATAAGGGAGCGCTAGAATTTTTTCCCATCTTGGCAAAGAAGTGGGGGCTGATGTTCGAGGATAGTTAGGGGAAGCGGCACATAACCGAGCGGCACATAAGGGAGTGCGCACTGTATACGTATTACGAATACTAATAATTTTATATGCTCCATACATACCTTTCTTTCTGTGTGTTGATTTTGATAACATTTACCGTTGGTCAGAGAATGTACAGATTCTCCTTGGAATGGTGGTAATCAATGCTATGTCGATTGGTTGTGAAAACAGTTTGAATTGTTGTTACAGCTTACTCGGGGGAAGGTAGAGATACACTTCGTAGAAGGTAATCATCTGACTATGTTGGACAACGATATATGTGCAGCGGCAATAAACGGGGAACTCACCGAAGATGTAGCAGAATGCCACGCAGATAAAATTCCTGTATGAGATTCCCATACACAGAGAATAGTATATTGTGTAACAAGGGATGAAACAAGGTGAATGCAGGCCAGGCTGAAGTTGTCTGCCCGAAGCCGAAGGTTCATCCCGTGTTTCATCCCGTGTCACACACTATGTTTTGCATGACATTTTAGACCAGTCACTTTAGCAATTTTAGGGCCTAAAATGACACTAATTGTGGGAAGCATGAAAAAAATACTATGATGTAGTGATGGACGTGAATAATATACTATACCGTTTGTGACATTTAGTTTTCACACGTTTTCGAATAAAAAATTAAAAACCCGAAAAAATCTCGTAAAAAACCACGTTCCTGTACCTTTCGCGTCGAACGCTGCTTAAACGAAGGCAGATAGACCATAGGTTGACTGGACCTTTTTCGTAGAGCGTTAAATTCTGTACAAAAAAGTCCGCGACGGCATATATCTATAGTAGATATCCGATGCGTTACTTGACGAGTTCGTTTAATTGCAGGGAACCTTCACGGAAATACCCGATTAATTTTGAAGCTCGAAATAAATCTCACAATTCTTACGGTAATTCAATACAATACATTAATTTTTTTTTTTTTTTTTTTCCTCCATTTCTTTCACTACGAGTCTTATCTAGGGTTTCAAGAAATATTCCTATACATAAAACACTCACAATTTATTCTACGAACTTTATTGCCGACCACAATTAACCGTCACGATAGAGCTGAGTAAGCAGACCCCTATTTCTACCATCGTGTCTTGTATACCAGCGTTTTTGCTTGATGATACTGTTACCACCGACCGCACGCGTGTGCCTACTCGGGGGGTGCACCCGTCCATGAGTTCTATGGAGGTAGCATAAGTATGAGATCGGCCGAGACCCCCACGGAGAGAAAAATCAAGCTATCGTTACTTGGTAAATTACGGCGCCACTGTAGCACGTCATCTGTTGCTACTAGCGCTCATATGCCGAGCGTGAATACCTTACCTAAGAGTGAAAGACGCTGGGACTTGAGCGATTCCAGCTTAGGTCGCGAGGCACTGTAGCACGTTAAAATTTCAAGCTTCTGCGCGATGAGGGCGCAAGGAGCAATAGCCTGATTTTTCTCTCCGTGCCGCTGTGGTACAACTCCGTCCGTTCATCGCTGGTTTTGATACTCAATTTTATCATCGCGGTTGCCCGGCGTCGCCCTCTGTATCATTTCGTAAGATGCGGCTCAAGACAGTAGATGGAAGAACTTCAGCCAGCGAAAACTGCGAGGAGTTATCCCGTGATACTCACAAGCGATAATGCAGCGCGCGATTATACTATCGGGAGTTCAGCGGGCGGCAGATAAATGCAAGTATTTTGATGAAAAAATTGAGAAAAATTCTAGAATAAAATATGAATATGCCAAAGATAATAATTATAGAGGAGATTAAATTAAGGAGATGATAAATCCGTTTTGATTTATGGAAAGAGTTATTTCTGTTATGAGGGTGATGCGATAAATGTAAAACTGTATTTTTCTTTCAATATTTGTAGAGAACAAAGTGCAAGAAAATTGACTATATGTTTGGACGATATCTTGAAAATGACATTTTAAAATCACCGTGAAACAATAGCGAAAAATTATACCGAATTATCGGCTAGTATGGTGATTGGCGATGATAAGAATTTTGAAAGAAAATTGAAAACTAGTAAGCGTAATAGTGATTGGTGAAAGATTTTTTGGAAAGAAGTCTACGAATACCTGTACGATCTATTCGACTTGAATTTAGTTAAAATAAAAAACAGATAAATCGTAAAAAAAAAGATATATCCTGAAGTTATAGTGTTCTTTATTATACAGTTCAGCTTCACAACCACTTTTACGATTTAAAACAGTTATCAATCTTTTTTTTTTTTTTTTAGTTCAAAATTTGCATCGTAAAATTTCCTTAACTTATGATTAAAGTATGAAAATCAAGGAGAAAATATTGCTAATTGCTAGTGACAATACCCACGTCTTAAAACAATTATCAGGACCCTAAATAGACTCTAAGAAAATTATTTTCCTCGTTTAAAACGTCTGATAACAAGCTTCAATAATGATAATCTGATTAGGCCAGTAATCTCGGTACCTGATCTGCACCATGGTCGCCATTCTTCATCTACGAGCTTTCCAATATTAATATTTCATGAGAAGACTATTCTGTAATATCGTTACTATTAACTAGGGATTAGAAGATTCTCACCTCTGGCCCTGGCTTACGTCACTTTAGCCAAAATTAGTCTATAGATATACCTACACAGGGATAAAGCTTATAGTAATTATCAGAGTTGCTTATATAAGGCGTTATCAGCTTAGGTTGAAATTTCTCTGATGTATCGTTGACGAGAGTAGGGGTAGGGTATACCAATAATAATCGGATGTTGCTACCGGCCGGATGTGGATATTGGTGAAATTTTCACCCTGCTTGAGCGAAGATTATTCTGAAAATGATTTATTCGGAAATAAAACCCGGATATCCGCGGAGGAAGCAGCAGGGGCCGGCCATGTTCAAATTTATCGGCGATATTACAAGAGAGGAATTCTCGGTCTCTAGGGTTGATCCGCCAGGACTAGAGGCAAAACAATAGTGAAACTGCAGACGCGATGCTTCTGGAAGGATATCACGATGCCCGAGGGATATCCTGGCCAATCCGACACCAAAATGCCAGACGGTATTCCCCTATTCACTCTTGCGTTGAAAATAATCCTCTGTAAGTTGGCCTTAGGTACTGGTGAGTAATTGGAATTATCTTGGGGGAGTTTTTTCGCCCTTGGATTTCGGGCGAAATAGTCCACCATAAGCTAGACCACAGAATTGAAAGCTTAGTTGAAACAATTTAGCGGAATTGTGCGCAAGAATTAAGCGAGACGTGGGCTTAGCCTCGGTTCTCTTGTCTCTTTTCTCTCGAATTTAAATTCTTATTTTCAGGGAAGTAGGGTGAGATCACTCTTTAAAATCGGGGGGCTTTATGTGTATTTATTTCATTCTGAATTTCGTACCAAAAAGAAATTTTCAAAATTTCAAAATCGCGAAATGACAGTCTCGTTTTTTTTTTTTTTTTTTTTCCAAGTATCTACGAGTTGCGGGTGAGTTGAATATTTTTGCAATACGGTACGGCATTTTCAGCAGTCTATTTTTATCACTTTTTATACCACGAGAAAGTTGCAAAGAGAAAAATGAGATACTATGAAATTCTTTTATCAAAAGACGTATACCGCCTACGCTACCTCGAACTAGTATGCTAATTCAGTACGATAAGGGATGGTGAATTTTACCCGCGATCGTTGCGATTCATTGTACTCGTAATTTATTGAATCTGCAGCAGTATAATACGTGTCGAATTTACTTCAATCCTCTACAGCAATTTCCTATAACGTTGATATGTAAGAGTATGCGAATAAGTAATAACTTCTATACAATATATAACATACATGTAGCGGACTATGTACCTACACGAACAGATATAATAAATATTATATTCAACATAGATGTGATCGACGACGAGAATCAATGCCTCTGAGGCCTTAGCTCTGTATACGAATAGACGAGTTTAATTCACTCATGCGAAGGGAAAAACTAAATCCAACGTTCATTAGCTGAAAGCAAAAGTTTTCCAAGGAATAATGGAATTTGTTTTCGATTAGTAATACGTAAGAATACGTAAAAGTGATATTTATAACAAAATGATCAAAAGTATTTGGGAAGTTTCACTTTGACCCAATTGCTAAAGGAGTTTTATCCGACTTACCCACTTTACCAGTTTTTTTTTTTTTCATTTTTGCGGTTTGACTAAAAATTACAAATTTTGGACTTGCAAAACATGCAAGGATCAATCATTTTCGAAGTGTTGAATGTAAAGAGAAAAGATCACTCTATAATATACACTTCATAAAAAATTTGATAATTTCGAATAATAACTGAGGACAGTGTCAGTTATCACTGATTATCGTAGTCTCAAGGTACATACTTAACGGAGAAGGCGGTAATCTGTCGTAAGTTATTTATTTGATAATCCTATAAAACAATTTGTCAAGTTGTTATCTTGAATGAACCAGAAATCGATAATCCTCCGAGGTCTAATTAACCGTCATCATTCATGTATGACGTATGAGTTATTTGTCAGAGTTTCGGTGAAAAGACGTCGTATATAATTCCTCCGGCGGGTGGGCTGCTGGGATATTATTAAATTACTATAATATACCTTGGAAAATGAGAATTCCTTTCTATATACTCCAGATTGGAATCCACTCTCTAAATCCTCTTAACTGAAATTGAGCGAGCAATGAGTTTTACACGGGTCGCTTTTCCTACTGATTTAGATTTAACATTGCGTGTAAATACCCGTGCCAACTCGATGTTCAAAACTGTTCAAACAATTCTACTGGAACAATATTAGTCAAGGAAATTAGCTGCTATCCAAATTCCCGAAGAAATATCAGACGCGTATAGGTAAGCTTTACCAATTACTTATCCTATATATATATATATATATATACATGCCTCTCGAAGAATCCGGAAATACTATACGAAATCTTATTGAATTTCCGCCGCGTATTATCAGATTACTTTCAATTCACTTCAAATAAATGAGAAATACCTCGCAGGAATATATCGCAAGGGAGTTATTTAACACACTGCCTTGTTTTTTTTTTTTTTTTTTTTTGTTTTTTTTTACATTCGCTATCAATTGCTCGGGTCTTTATGGCACGGAATTTGAGCTTTCGTTATTGTTGAGAGACACGCAAAGTGAGACGACTGAAATTGCACAAAATTCACAGAGAAAGACGAGCGTAAGAGTTGAGGAAAAAAACCGAGAAGAGCAAATGAATTACGTCAACGAAGAGATATATGACAGGCATAAAAGAGACTGAGTTGGCAAGGTGCACAGGGGTAGCTTTGAGGGGAAGCTTAAAAGACCTCACCACTCTATGTTTCACGTAATATACTTCTGAGCGGTTGTTTATAACACCGGATATGACAGAATACACATAATTCATACAATACCCACATGTGTTTTCACTGGGGTGGTCTTTGATTCGATCACATCGAATTTCAATACTCTCATGGGCCAGAACGTCTCTAAATATATACAAAAAAATGTAGTCAAAATTCCAGCCTGCTATCACAATTCTAAGTACTGCCCCAAAGCCTTTAAATTTCTCCATTTAAATAAGACATAATACGATTGTCAGTACATCGGGGTTATTTTTTACTTCCTATCACTTCATCGCTTCGAATAATCTGAAACTCCGCACACTTTTTAGCGGTAGTATTAGGTATCCGTGAGAAATTCACAGATTTTTAACGACAAAATTTTATTTGTCACAATTTGAAGATAAGAAATTTTTTTTTGGTGCGCTGTAGCATCGAAAATTGTATCGTTGAAAATTTGTCGAATTTTTATGAAATACCTACCACTACAGGTAAGGAGTGTATCAGTCAGAGAAAAAAGCATCCCCAAAAGAAAGCTCTCACTCTCTAAATTTTTTGGAGTGAAAAATTTACCCCTTTTTTTGGACTGGTGCTGTTTTCAATCCAAGGAAGTGAAAATTCACTCAGATTGGAGTGAAATTCACTCGATTTAGAGTGAAATTTCACTCTTTTTTTCTCGGAGTGGTGCAATTTTCACTCCAAGAAATTAAGAGAGCACTTCTCATATCTCTCCTTAACTTTACTCCGCACCTGCAGATCTTGTGCTTTGTTCGGTATCGAATCGGCGCAATAATAATTACGGTTTTGTCCTCGTCATGACCTGTAATAATACAATGAGGGGTTGAGTACTTCGCTAATTGCCACTCGCCAGTGGATTTGATGAAAGCAGGGACTACTTATACAAGACACCAGACCCCAGACTCCAGATCTAGACGTGGTACAGCTGTCGCGGTGTTGCTGAGCTTTCTCTTTTATAATCTAGAAGCAGATTCCCAGTCGTAAAAACTACCCCTAGGATCCCGTATCGGTCCCTCAAGGCGTGACATAATCGTTAGTGTGTCAAACCGAAAGCTGCTGCTGGTGGCTACGACCAGGGGCACCCACCGGCCCCACCGGTCTACGCATAATTCGTTGTCCTTGCAGCAGCACATGCGACGCCTACTAATGGCTACTTTAATAACTGCCTGAGGTTGGCAGATCCCACGGAATATCGAATTTCCTTATAAACTCGTAAGCCCAAGCGAACACCAGACACCCTACAGAAGCCGGAATCGTGACTTTAAATTGAAAATATCATACCGGGTTGAAAAAGGGAGGTGAAATTTTTCCCTTCTTCACTGGCGAAATTACGAACTTTCAGAACTTATATTAACGCTTTCACTTCAATTCAATAATCGATTTAATAGAATGGGAGGAGAATTAATAGAATTATAGTACAATTGTGAGAAGTGAAATGGCGGTAGCACCTCTTCGCGAAATATTATTGCGGATAGAATTTCCGCTTGATTTTATCGAAATTAGTACATAGAATATTGATTCTCAGATGGTCTATGAATGTATACGAGGATAGGGGTGCATTTTCTATGGATAAGCTTTAACGGAATGAGATTATTGTGCAGCGTATTTCTCGACGTTTAAAGACGTGTCAACTAATGATATTAATGAAGTTTAAATTCAATTTATAGTGCTTTATTTCGTTAAGCTGTGTACATTATTACAACACCGTTTCGACGTTATACGTTATACCTACGGTACGAAAGATATCGATTTTCATGACGTAACTTGTTTACAGAACTTGGGGAAAAAATACTCGAAAACGTTGTGTTTTCAATAAAACCAAAGGGATAAAAAAAATACATTGAAAAATGGATATATATTCCAATATATATATCTACAGATGAAAAAACACTCTGATCGCAAGGCTTTCAACCCTTTACAAATATCTTTTCATCATATAGAATGTTAGAAATGTGGATTCAGTACAAAATATTCAGTGTACAATAATTTTATCAAGGAAATATTCCCGGGGTTTGATTATCGAATTACAACGTGTAAATTTTCCCCGAATGGCTAAGTAATTTTATTAATATTACAATTAATTTTGAGTAACAGAGCTTCAAATTGAAAATAGGCATTGGCAAGGTTGAGAAGCGAAGGATGGAGTCTGTGCATAGCGCACTTTAATTATGACGTGAGTAGGTTGGCTCGATGTGAAATTGTACTCAGGAGGTAATGGGTGTAACTTAAACGAAGAGGAAAGCGAGAAAATGGAGAAAATGAAAAGAGAAAGGGAAGAAAGCAGGAAAGAAAAGTGAAATGGAAAAGCGGGAAAGCGGGTAATTAGGATAGCAAGAACTTTGGTGAGATAAGGGAAGCGCTCAGCGCTAGGGTTGATTTTTGCGGCTTCGCTGGCCGAAAACTGCGGCTACTTTCCAGAGCTATATCGTTGATTTAACAATACCCCTCGCGATCGTATCGGTAATCTAAAGTTTAATCGCGTATGTTGATGAAGTTGCCAAGATTGTAAATTAGAAGGTTAATTTTGAGTCTAAATTAATTACATTCAACAATTATTAAGCATCCTAGCAATCTCTGATGAACCCTAAAGTATCTTTCCCTAACTCGCGCATGGTTTCATCAAGAAAAACTTTTTTCACGTATTATTCGTCGAAAATTCTTTGCAAGGTGGATCAGTTCAGAAATTACATTTCGAAAATTCGATACGTATTATAAAATTTCAATCAATTACTTTTACACCCAGCTTTCCTTATGCTTTCATATAACAGGGTCGTGAATACTTTTATTCGTATTAAATTAAAAATCTTTGACGTGGATTGGCAGGGGAGTTAAATCCAATAAATACGATCATCAGTGTACGTAGTACACATATAAGAGTTTCTGTCAGTTTATGCAATGCCTGACGAGTGTAGGGTTTGAACTAAGGTTTAGTCATGTACTTATACATCAGGTATAGTATCCTGGGGACTGAATAAGTTCAAGTAGTTCATCCAAATTCTGGGTCAGACATGGTGAATTGTGGATTTCGGTTAATCGAGAAATAGTGGTTTTTATGTATTTCGAAAATGAATTATTCGTATGAATTTGTGCATAATGAAATTGCCCAAGCGATCGATGCTGCATTTGAAAATTCCATTTGAATGGAAATTCTTTTGAAATTCGTAACTCCTATCCTGGGAGTAAAATGGTTGAAATTCCATCGGGCTTACTGGAAAAGGTCGAACCCCGAGAAATAAAGGTCAGGAAAATGCGTGGATTCGATAGTAGGTATATACTTCAGTTGGGCTGTTCGTTTATCGAACCTCAACTTTTCAACCTTTCAACCTTTTATCCAATCACCTTACATCCCGAACGAAGGGTGTTGAAAATGTAATTAAAGTCTAGCGAAAGATTGAACAGAGTTACCTCCCAGAATATATTTCGACGTTATATAAATGAGTCAGATTACCGTCAAATTACACATTGGGATTGAAAAAAATGTTCGACCGATAGGTTTACAAAATTGATAGAAATTCAATAATACTTGTAAATAATATCTGTGGAATTGGGAATTCGAGATTTTCATTTTAATTATCATTTTTATTTTCGTCACGTAGAAAATACTAATTCACATGATAAAATATATCGCCATTATTTCGTTGCAGTTATAATTTCTGACCTTCGTGGCTCTTCGAGTATAATATAGGAACCCGCGAGGTGGAAGTATATTCGCATTTTATTGCGGTCTGGAATTTAAATCGCGCCCCAAGGCTCACCGTCAATCGGACGTGTAATCTTTTTTATTCTCTTTATAGTTTTTGGGAACGCGTGAGTCGCAAGTTTGGAGAAATACCTTGAAGATATATCGAGAAATTTGCCATACAAGGAGAGTTGTACCCTCGGGCTTAGTGATAATAGGAATAACAATACAGTAAAAAAAATAAAATGAAATCTCTTCTCCTGAGAATATTTTCATCACACAGTTTCATACAAAGAAAAATAAATTAAAACAATCAATTATTTATCGACTTAGCAGTACGAAGAAAAATAAATTATACTGTAACAACTTTCCATCACTCTCTTTCGAAACATTTATCTCTTTTGTCTTTTTTTTTTTCGTTCCCTGTAGGGACGAAACCTTTCTATTCGGAGAATCGAGATTTCACCACGTAAGTGTCGAGAAAAATAAAACTTCGATGGATTTACGGTAATTAGAATTCCCTGTCGTAAACTGTCGCACTATAGCAATGATTTATCGGATATCGACATAAATTCAATCTTACTTTAGCTAGATTTTCATTCTACTCGAGATACTCGACTGGTTATGATTTGTGAGAAATATATTTTTCTGTTATTGAATATTGAAGTACCTATAGAGAAATTTGGAGAAATTTGGAATATAGGTAGTTAATATTTCGCCTATATAGCTGAAACGGTTTAGACCTGAAAGGTATATATATTCACTTTCAAAAAGCTTACGAAATAGCGTTTGAAAATTTTTCCTTTCACGTTAAACTTCAATGGTAAATTCGATTTGGTGAAAAGGAACGGTGCGCGAATATTCTCCTCAATTTCTCGATTCGTCTTGATATTGGCGCCTCGCTCCTCGAGCGGCACCACTTTTCACCTTTTTCATCGACTCATCAACCATCGACGAAGATTATGCTAACAGCTTCCAATAGTTCGCCCAATGGCGCGAAAAATGGGTGCCTATCGTACCTCGCGTACAAAATTTGTCGATTTATAAAAGAAGAAATATTGAAGGAAGAGAATGAAAAAAAATATGCAAAAAAAATAATAGAGAAATATATGAATTGAGAAACATGTCAAAACCACTATAATATATTCGAAGGAAGTTGTTTTGTGCTCCAGAATTGAACCAAGAATTTGAATATATCGTAGCTAACGCACATAGGCCAGCTATTATTACTTGTATTTTCGCTCGATATTCGAACATCTGGAACTGGCAAATAGTTATTTCATTTCAATTGGAAATCAGATCCCGTTTATTCGAAGAAAACCACTCAATTCGTTGTCAAATATGTACACGTCTTCGGTTAGTCGAAGTTTTTTCTTCGCTGAATAAAATAAAAAGAGACAAAAAGGAGGGCCGATTATTCGAGTGGAATAATCCAATGATGTAAGGTTGGGTTGGTAACGTTCAAGATAGCTCAAAACCTCGTTAAAACCATCTGCAGTTTATCTTTATAATGTCTGACTAAACTATAATCATTGCTAACCGCCGCGCTGTGCACACAGCTACATGTTTAATTTTCAATTGTAATTCAATTATAACGACGTCGTTCATGTCACGGGATATAATTTTAATCGAGTCATTTCACCTCTTGAGAAAACTATGAAGAGCTTCGTTATATCAAGTTTGCGAAACGAGTGCTCGTTTATAATCGTTGAAGACAGCCGTGAACGTTAACAACAATTTTTTTTCTATTAAACTTATAGACGAGAAGCTCCTCCGCGTTCGTCAATTCCTCAGCTATGCAGAAGACTTTGTCAAAAAAGATGTGTGAATCTCTTTAAATTATATCCATTTGTGATACAAGGAGATTTTTGAAACCTCCATGTCGAAATACAATCAAAATGCTTCTCTTCTAAATTTGGAAGCGGTATTTTCAGGGTACGAAAAATTATTTTTAGATTTTTATCAGATCCGAGGGATAAAAAAAAAATGTCTACTATTGTATAGAACAAAATCTTTGCCTGTAGAGAAAGAAAGAAAGTAACGTGTGAACCAAAGTGTGAATAGCAACACCTAAATATCCCGTAGGAATTGAAGAAGGAAAAGAGAGTAAATTGGGTGAAATTCCGCGTTGGAAAAACTTTTCGAATGTCCGTTATTCCCGAGGTATAGAATGAACCTTGTTAAGCCCAAGGGTGTAATACGGTCTTTGCGTTTGAGGGAATCGGTGAGTAATTTGAACGCAGGTAAACGTAGAATACGCAGTCACCTGCCTCAGGCTTATTCCACCGTCTGACGAACTCTGGACCATATCTACTTAAGCGAGATCGATGGGAGGAGGGGATCGGCCGGCCTGCAAGCTCGGCGCCAGCGAGCTACGAGCGAGACAGCCAGTCGCCGCTGAGACAGAGACAGAGAACGGCAGTGCTTTCTAACTATACGGACGACAGAAGTTCGGGCATTCGTTCGCGCCGGTATTCAACAACGAAACGTATGCCCCTTGATAAAAGGGCGAAGAAAATATGTAGAACGAAAGCGAGATTATGGAACTAGTGAGTAACGCGAGTGTTGGGTCAGCCGCAGGTATCAAGTAGTAAGTCGCTGAACCGAGACGGTAGTGTTTCGCGCGCTACGTTCCAATCCACTGATTGATAATAATTCGGAAGTCGTTGACACGGGGTAAAAAATTTCTTTCAAGATAAATTTCTTCAAGTTTGATTGTGTGAAATGTAAAAAAAAAAAAAAACAAGTGACGTGCGGTAATTATTATAATCTTTGAATTTAAATGGCTCTTGAACCTCTTACACTAACGTAGGTGTTAATACGTTACGATAAGTGTGCCGTGTGTGATAAAAAAAAAAAAAAAAAAAAAAAGTGCAAGTGACTAAACCAAAAATTTACATTTCTATAACTTATTGTTTGTTTGAAGTAAAAAGGCTTGTTACATCATCTCTCGACACAGATATTTTCTTTGTTACTAAAAATCGATCGTAATTCGAACTGTATCCGTTCTTTTTTTTTTTTTTTTTTTTCCTTCTCTTTTTTTTCAGGGGATCTCTTCCATATTTTATACATAAATACCTTATGGATGCGAACGATCGTTAAAATACATCATTCGAAGTACGCGAACGTTTAATATCTACAAATGTAAGGCGCGAATCTCTTCAGCGCCGCGTGAGACATATAACTACATTATTGAAACAGTACACTAGGCGTTGTGCAATGAAGATAAAAATCGTTATCACGATAAGGAGAAACGATGCATGGAAATAATCGTCGTACCGACAGCTTTGATATAATTTGGTGAATTTTCCATACAACTGTGTATATATTAGGGTGTGCCAAAAAAAAAAGAAAAAAAATTCAAACGCACATCAACAATCCGGTGGAGCATCTCAAATAGAATATCTCAGCCAAATATGAGCTCTTAATATTGATATTTAGAACTGCCTAATTTCGTTACTAATTTTAGTTACTAATTTTAGTTACTAATTTTAGTTACTAATTTTAGTTATTAAAATAGGCAGTTCTAAATATCAATGTTAAGAGCTCATATTTGGCTGAGATGTTCTATTTGAGATGCTCTACCGAAATTTTGATGCGCGGTTGAAAAATAAATTATTTTTCCCAGAGTCGTATGACTCTATGACGCTATGACTCAATGTTTATAGGCGAATATCTCTTAATCGGTGAGAGTTAGGAAAATTCTATCTCAGTACTTTTCTGTAGAGCGTGGAATTTCCTATAAGAATCTGTATTCAGATAGTTTCTAAATCAAGCCGGTTACGAGAAAAAACAATTCGAAAATTTTCCGATTTTTTTTTCACGTGTTATTCAAATCAAAAATGGGAAAACTGAGTTTGGCAGTTCTAAATATCAATATTAAGAGCTCATATTTGGCTGAGATATTCTATTTGAGATGCTCTACCGGAATGTTGATGTGCGTTTGAATTTTTTTTATTTTTTTTTGGTACATCCTAGTATATATATATTACATTATATATTATATATTATATATTTATATAATTACTCGCAAGGTTTAAGACCTAGGTAAGCATAGGTATAGCAAGTACACTGGGCAAACAGCTCGCGGTTGAAATAATTCAAAATTTATACCCTAATCACTGGTAGCCTGTTCTGTGCGCAGCATTGATGCACTTCGATTGGCTATTTTGGTCTCTATGACCTGTATACCTATATGATATTCACAAGAATGATTGCGAGGCAATTGGAAAGCAAATATCAACGCATCTTACTCGTACTTCTTTTGGGTTCGAACTGATTTTTCGTCTTTTAACTGTCTTTTTGTATCCAGATTCAATTGTAGTAATATTTCCTACTCCTTCGAGTGATGTCACGAAGCTTTTTGTTCAAATAGGTACGAATTTTTACGTATAACGTTATAATGCATGTCTTTCTAAATATATGCTCTGACATAATCGAGAAATATTGATTAATCTTAGAAGAATCAAAAGAATCCAAAGCTTTTTTTTTCTGAATATGTCAATTTATTTTACAGTGAAAATATGTTAATTGAAATTTTTGTATCTTCGTCGAATTAAAATATTAAAAATTCCTAAACGTTTTATAGTACGCAATTTATATGGTGATGTGGACTAATGACGTAAATGAAATAAATATTCAAAAAATAATTTCATTTCTTCGAAGAGCCCAGCCCAGTTTCTACTTCCTATAGTCCAGAATTTTTGACTTCCTGATCAGGTGAGTACGCCTATACTTAGAAAATATGTAATAAAAAGGTTATTAAATAGTAGTAAACAAGATTCTGAAATTCTAAAATATCGAAAGTTTTTATTTCTTTATTTTTACTTACTATGCCATTTTTCGTATACTTTTAAACAAAATATTTACGACGGATTGACGGCTGCCGGTTTTATATTCTAAAGAATAAATAATCCATGTCTTGAAAATCTTCGGTTAGGTAATTTGTACGAATTCAAAAAATGACTAATGTAAACCAATTTTCTTATATATATACTTACAGAGATCTGCTTTGAATTTCAGTGCTTGTAACAATTTTTTCATTAACTTATATTTTTCTTTTTCTTTTTTTTTTTTTTTTTTTTTATTACGAAACTTTCGCGTGTATTCTATCTCTATATATTGCTTATAAGCCACAGAATTATAGATACCAGCTGGTGTTCTTTCGCAATATTTGCAAATTTATTTTCTCAGAGTTTTGCCCTTATATGCATATGTTGACTTCAAGTTTCGACAACTTTTTATTCGGCTTTAAGGATTTCGACTTTATTTATTCAACGATATATCGCGATCCTTATACTCCGTTCCAAGATATCATTATGAAAATAGGATCCGTTCAAAGTTTCATCCAGAATCATAAATCATATATATGTTGTAAATTATTGATCTATTAGGACCTATAAGGATCATTTTCATTTCTGACTTTGTCGTCTGATTTATCATAGCTAAAAATTTCTGATAATTATTCAACCAAAAATATCTAGCGATGTAAATTTGTTTTCTAATTATTGTTTCTTCTTTTTTCTTTTTCCCAAACAACAATCGGAATCTGTAAATTAAATTTCTGCTCTATGTCATATACTCAGCTACGTCTTTTCATTAAACGATAGTTCGTAATTTCGGAAGATTGGCTAAAGCTCGAAAGTAAGAAGTTATACAATACTAAGTTCAGTTCAAAGCTTATTGTTTAAATTTGGAAGTAATTTAGATTACTACGGTTTTCGAGTGGAGTATAGAGTACGTCGTCTCTGTTAACCTGAATGTTTATAATATCTCATGTAAACACCAAATCGCACTAAAGTAGCAGATATATTCTAGGCACAGCTGCGATCAGCCTGCGGCGAAATTGATTGACATAAATTTGAAAAATAACACGCCGTAAGTGCAGATAACGATTAAATTGATAAAACCAAAGCTAAAAATATTAGATTGTAAATATTATAATATGCATATTACAATACGTGATAGTTAGTTTAATCATTTTCGAATTTCAATCTTCTCATGGGTCGAAACGTCTCCAAATAAATTATAATATCCGAAAAAAAAAAAAAATTGTAGTCAAAACCTCAAGTTTCTATATCAATTCTATAAGTATCACCCAAAACCCTTTCGAGTTCTCAGATCTATATTTATGCTGAATAATACCCTCCGAAATATTAATTAATTCATTAACTCGTCGCCAGTCAAATAGAATAAAAAAAAAAAAAAAAAAAATTAATTACTGTTTAGCTGATGAGGGTATAAGAGAATTATTTTAAGCTGTTCTCGTAAAGGATATTACATTGGAAATGTTATAAAATATGTACGTTTGCCGACCTTTGCCCGTTTCAATTAATTATTTAATTTTCGGTTAGTGTAATTCCGAACTTTGTCCGTTGTGTATCTCTCTCTCTCAGCTTATAACTCTCTTTGGAAAAATATTAATAATAATAATAATAATTAATTAATTACTTGCTTTATTAATTGAGAGTTTTAATGAATAAACTTTTCACCCAGAGATAGCAGAAACTGACCTACTCGCAATAATATATTTGCAAGTCAGATCCATAAATTCACAATTCGGAGTAGCCAGCTAATATTAAAGGGTCTGAAATACGGTGACAAACATTTTCCACAGTTTTCACGTTTGGTAGATTCCTATTGCGAATTCAAATCATATTCACTCATATATAAAAAAAAAAAAGGAGAAACTTTGATTTTTTGGTTCTAAAATATTGCTTCCACGCTTTATAGGGTGGAAGTATAAAGTTTTGACTACAAGCTGATCCGAAGTGTGCCGAAAAGTAGAACGAAGCTTAATGGCTTCAAGGGGCGGCTATAGGGTAAGGAAATGTGAAATCCAAGAATCTATAAAAGTATATTTTTCAACGTTGCAAAGTTTAGACTTTTCAAGGTATATGGATAAGCTCGCCGAACTTTGAAGCCAGATATATATAGATTGCATATTACGAATCTGTTCAGTGTTTGCAAGCAAAGAATAAACGTAAGAGCGTATACCCCCATCGGTTTCTTGTCAAATTACATCTTCATTTTTACATATATAACCAATGATTCACCAACGAATGAATATCTTATAAAATATATAATTCTCGTCTTTATTACTGCGCCTCGAATTATTATCAATTAAACGATATCGTCACAGACAATAATTTCACATGAATTCTCGTAAGCTTGTAGAACCTCATTTCATTTTTGCAGACAGTCTTATTATACCTACCTATACAGTAAATTAAATTCGGTCGAACCTGCCCACTCCTATTTGATAGCTTACAACAGAGAAAGAAAAAATGCTTTCCTTTGTGGATCAGATTTGTGAAGAGAACCCCATCTGTCGATGAAAAAATAAAAAAATTAAAAAAAAACTTAAGCCTACCCCAAGAATACCGAATATACGTATTGTAATATTCGCATGGATTGCAGATTTTTCTCGCGATCGCGGCTACTTTGTGTTAACCTTTGTCTAACCTGCGAACGAATTTTTTCTTTCTTTTGAGGGTGGGTATGCGTGAGCTTGCGGACTTTCGCAAGCAGAAAAAAATATTATATCTAGATAAGTATATCAGTAAAAGCAGGGGCTTTCTCTCTCTACTAGAAAAGAAAATAGCGAGGAAATGTTGGGAAGGAAGGATTGGTGGCGATAGGCCTCAGGCCGGACCCTACAAGGGTAGTTTATGCTCCTTACTTGACTCATTTTTAATTTATTTCTCACCCTCTGATAACTCACGTATCTCGTTGAAACAGGAAATGGGAAATGGTAGGAGTTGTGCTTCCGCAGGTCGTGAAAAATTGAAATTTATCTTCACCGTATGACGGAAACACTAACGCTCAACAATTTCATCGTAAATCTATCTCAGTTGTTTTATCACCCATACAGTAACTGCCTGTAAGTAATACTGTTCATTTGTGGCGATGATTGCTTTTTACTTTACAAGTATTGTATCAGCTTTAATTTATAAAAGCATGAAAAAAACAAGAAAGAAGAAAAGAAAAAACTTGTTACATTCATATGCAAACTGCTGAAGACAAAAGTTTAACCATTGAATAATGATTAGCTGGTTCTCATGTGAACTATACTGCAAATTATAATTCACTGACAAAGCTTCATGGTAGGCAATTTGTATGGTTGAAATTACGGCTTTTGTATACAGAAGCATTTCGTATTCGTTTTGACAGACGAATTAAATTCACATGAAATTGTAGTAACCGGAATTAGAGTAATGCTCTTAGTCTGCTTTGCTTCATTTTTACACATGCGAATAATTCGAGTCGTGAAATTTCTCCGGAAATGGGACCCAGTGCGGTTCTATCGTGTACCTAATATATATAATGTGCCATAGAGATAAAACTTGAAAATATATTCTCTGTGCTGTGGTATAAAGCGCGGAAAGGTATATTTTCAACGGTAAAAGTTGTCTTCCTTCTTTCATCAAATCTTTTCTTTTTTTTTTTTTTCCTGAGAAACTTGCGATGACAATCTTATACAATCGCAGTGTTTTGCATGGCTCGGCGGGAATTGTATTATTCCATAAAAAAGCTTCTTTGTGAAAAAAAAAAGTCTGATTGGCATTCTGACGTTCGCTCTTTAAAAATTTTCGCATCGTCAAAGGCTACATGATATAAGCCCGTTTGGTATGAGGTACGGAACATCTACAGAGATAAGTGTCAATTTCAGAATCCCTTGTTCGTTTCAAGCGTGGTTTTACTCGAAAATCTTTAGTGGGATATCCCCTTTTGCTTTTTTCATTTCTTTTTTCATCTGTGTCGATCGAGAGAAATTTGTCGTTGAAAATAATCAAAAGAAGTAAGAGAGAAGATGAACTTCTTTCAGACTTAACATACCACACACGTATGAATTATGTCTACAATCGTTCTAAAATATTGCGAGAAAATTTATTACGCCTCATCTCTACCGAGGGTAAATTTTTATCGGAAAAAATTTCATTGAAGATACTGTCTTTGTGCGGTTTGATAAATTATCAATATCTAGGGCAGTCCGATTCGTTAATCGGTTAATGCGGATTACCACTTTCTGAGTCACAGAAGTCCACGATTTATAAGACCTAATCTGTTATCGCGTGGACTATGATTTCGAAATATCGGTTTCGGGCTATAGATTTGCACAAAAACCACAAAAACGGTATAAATCATTCCAAATTCAATATGGCAGAATAAAGTGGAAAAAGTTGTTCAATTTTCGTAAAATTGGATACCTCAGGGCTTTTAGGGTCGCTGATTCCAAATCTGCGGTCTAAGGTTTTCCAAGGAGTTTAACTTGGGAAGAAGTCCACTCGCAGAACATGCTCACTCAACTAATTTATATACGCACGACAAAATATCCGAGACTATTTAAAAAAAAAAAAAAAAAAAAAAAAAAAACGCCAAAATCACATCTCCACGCCTTGTGGTATGTTCCAACCAGTTTCAAGCAAATTTCTCTCCCTTGCATGATAGTTTATCCAAATTAATAGACAATATACGAACACATGTGGATACACTAATCAGTGATAATAGCGAATGAAATCGCGAGCTTAACAGTGAATATGCGTAACTAAGTACCTAAATAAGTATAAGTAAGTACGGAAGCTGCATAATCCTCGGGCTTATGAACTTTCGAGTTGATTAAGTTCGACTAACGAGTAAAATAAATTATTTTTATATAGGTTGAGACTTCCGTTAGAAGAATAACCAGACACGTACGATATAGGTACCTAATATAAGATCAGCACTTAAAGTGATTAGTACCTATATATTCTGTTTACGCGTCGACGATATTTTGGGCAATTTTTCTTTTGTATTTTGATAAGAATTTTCTGCCCTGAAGATCGATGGCCTATCTCAGACTCGGCAATTTGGCAATTTCTAGCCTTAGAAATGGCTTCTGCATGGAAAAATACAAGACGGGTTATAAGGTCTACACAGACTGAAATTTTGCGAAACGAATCGCACTCGGCAATTGAATAGAAAATATTCAAATCAGGTTCCAAGATGGATAAGCTCAGGCTGCGAGGAGTAGGAAAGTTACTCACTCGTGAGTTAAAATCTGTTTACCCAATTTGCTAATAGTTTCCTCATACCCCTAGAGATTGCAAATTCCGGATGAAAATCTGGAGTTTTTCAGAAGGTAGGTACTATTAAATTCACGTCCCAAAGTTTTGTTGGACCAAATTGTCCTCGATCTTCGAATGTCACCATAGTAGGTATACGGCAAAATGTGCAACGTAGATGTGGCACAATGAAAATCTTTGCGAAAGCAAATACTTCGATCAGATTTTATCGACTGGTAAATGTACACTCGAGAATCGTTACGGAATTCCCTGTTCCTTCTAGTATCGACGCAACGTTGCGTAAAGCGGAAGAATTATTATTCCAGAATCTGTATACACGATCCTTACATCTAGTACAAAATAAAAATATTTTTATTTCTGACGCAAATTTTATCCAAATTTAATAAAAATTTCATTTCCTAGATTGGTCATCGTCGATTTACACGATTTACATAACCGTCTTTCGATAATGATAATATTTATATCAGCGTTTGTAATTTACATCCGGTTTTTCACCCGCCATTTGTGATTGTCAGATATTTGCGAAAGTTTACAAAAGTCAAAGTTTACAGAATCACTCGTACTTATAGTACATCACGCAGGTTACATGCAGCAGAATTTTCAAAAATTGTCAAAAATCTGTAGCATATTAGTTTCTGAAATTCTCTTTTCATCGGCAAGATTTTCATCTCTTCTAAGCGAAGGTATTATTCTTTCTGTACGATCCGTTTGGCATGAAATTTTTGCTCGCGTGCAATCAGCTGGATAGCCATACTGTTTTTAAACATCGAATTAGCCGCGAGGTGAATGAATGGCCGTTTTTTTTTTACTTCATGGTACAAAAGTATTAGCAAACCTGGACCACTGCCAACGTTCATTTGTCTTTTAGCTTTATGCTCTCTTTAGTGAAAAACCAAGTTCTTCTTACAAACAGGGGAGAAGATGGGGGATCAGCTTGCAGCCAAAGCTTTTGCTCCAAACGCTATCCACTTTTTCACAAGCTTGAGTCTTCTAAGCTTGTGTGTCCACATACATAAGTATACCTATGCCATCTTTTCTTCGGTTTGAATTGATTCCTAAGTTTTTTACCCAACAGGATTGCTGCACCCTTTACTCACAATAACAAATAAGTTCCAAACTTGTCCAATTATTTCTCGTCTTTTGCTAAACCCGACTGTTTACTGTTCAACTTTAAAGCCATTGATCCCCCTATTAATACTCGTAGAGTGAGACTAATAGTAAGTTTTTACAAAAATTGGATTCAAGATTGTTTTCTTCCGTTTGACGAAACGTGAAATTTATCAATGGTGATAATTGGATTTTTCGGAACCCCAATTTCGACTCGTTATCTTGAGAGTAGACTAATTTTCATATTTGATACTACAGCGGTGTGATTCGTTTTTCGAAGTTGAAATTATATCCCAATTTCAATTATAACCTTGTACAATGTTACCATTCGCAATTTCTGGTTTTAACTTGGATCGGGTAACCAGCTTGGCGTCAGCTCTGCTCCAACCAATTTCACATTAATTAATTTCACGCCTTGATTTCCTGCTCGTAAAAGGGAATTGCGTAGGCTAGCTCGTGTGCTTCCGAGTAAAACACAAAAAGCAAAAAAAAAAAAAAATTCACAGATGGCCGACAACAGATGGATTATTTTTTTATGATCAGCCTTGCGAAACAAAAAATTAGCAATGATAATTCACAAAATGGGTTAAAAATTGATGAATGAGGGTAGGTACACACATTCTTCCATGTGAATCTGAACACGTGACTTCTACACGCAAAAAACAGTGCTGTCGAATTTACTCTATGAGCAGTGAATATATGGACAGCACTTTTTTGCAGTAGAAATTATCACAATTGTAGTATTGGGTACATTGGAGCAAGTGCAGGCATTCAACGTCTATACGAGTGAATGTGACCACAATTGTGATAATTTCTACTGAAAAAAAGTGCTGTCCATATAATTTACTGCTCACAGAGTAAATTTGACAGCACTGTCTTTTGCCTGTATATTCCATATAGAAATACTCTAAATTTGATCTTCAAAGTTAATTCTACATTCTTATGATCATTTGCCCCCATGTCATTTATCAGGTATTATAATTCACTCGCTGTCACCCTTATCTAGTGTTTAAATTAACGCGGTCGCAGCAGGAACCGCTTTTCTTGCTTGACGTCACGCAGCTTTACTCTAAGAACGTGTACCTACCTACCCTTCGAATAAAGAGGGAGAAAGCGACATTGATCAGCCCTTAGAGTTTAAAGCCTAGAGTCTAGACTGCGAGTATTTTCTCGTTTGAAACTTAGGCTTCTATCGTCCTTAAATATAAGTCGACGATCACCATGGTGACACTTTCCTTTATTCAATGTCACGAAGCTCTCTTCCTTCTTCTTCTTCTTCTAGTTCTTCTTCTTGTTTCACCCACCTGCGGGACTGGGTTATTTAAATTTTCGATCAAAGTATACAGCAGCAGCATTTTAAACTTTTCGAGTCAAGACTTAAACCTCGAGACTCCTCTACAGTTTTGAGTACTTGCGTTTCATCGGCTTTTAGGAATGAGAGATATCTAATACTAACCGTCGAACGTTGTTCTATTTAAAATCTAGAGACATTCTCGATGACGTAATCGTTTGTTAAATAAACTCATTTTAAGTATATTTCCGTACATTGATGCTAGGGAGGAAAGTAAACGACTCTATTTCTTTTTATGTTTTCACTCTACGAATCAGTACGCCTGATACCTACTTACTAGATTAAGTAGTAGATAGAATTATTATTTCAACAGAGAGACTAAATATATAAAAGTGAAAAGAAAAGAAAAGGAAGAAGAAGAAGAAGAAGAAAAAAAAAATCCTTAGAACAAATAATCAAGTTTTATTTTCGAATACTTGCTTTTAATTCGTATACTATACCTTTTTCAATTTACAAAACAGCGTTTGTATATTTTAGTAACTCGTACGGTTTAAGCCTGTCATATTTTCAGATTTATTTTTTACTCTGACATGATGCCAAAAAGTTCTTTAGGATCGAATTATGAGATTATGAGGAAATATTATTAATATTGTGGAAAAAAGAAAGGAACAACAATTTCAAACAGCAATCAAACAGCATGCTGAGAGTATAATGAGAAATATATATATATGTTTTGTGTAAACCGCAAGAATTCTAGCACTCCTTAATACCAGGATTAGATATTAAAAGTAAAGTGGTAATGAAATGAATAATTCTGCCTTTGTCTGCGTCTATAGAGGTGAAAATACGTATAAAACGAGATGAAAATTAGATTCAGGCTTGTTTCAAATTCAAATGAAATTTTTTCTGTAAACCATCCGTAAAAAATTTCGATTCTGTAATTGAATAGAAAGCCTACGAATACCGACCTGTACGAACTCTTCAAGTGTAATTTTGAACTCAAAATTACTCTTCAACTGTATAATTTTGGATTCAAAATTTCAGCGCAAATTATAGCTTTGAACTACAGAATATCTAGTAACGCTGATTGGATTTTTACGAAAAGCTTCAGGTTAAGTAAAAGCTTATTTGCAGGGTGCGGTTGGCAGTTTGACACCCCTTCAAAACTACCCAACTGTTTTACTCAAGTAGGTATTTCACAAAACTTCAAGTCCCCCTTTCCTTCTCATGTGATTATTTTATTCGTTATTTGTTTTTTGTTTTTTTTTTTTCTAATCATACATTTGATTGTAAAAATTATTCTATCTGTTCCACGAATTTGATTTTCAATTTCAATTGAAGATATGCACGTCGTTGTCCAATGCGTTATGACTTGTTGCAGGAATATTCATCATTCGCTAGAACAGATAGAAAAAGATTATAGGATCTGGAAAAATGGAAAGTTTAAAATCCTTTAAACCCTTGAAACTTTTAGGGTCCTTAAAAGAAGCTCAGGCCAATAGATATTCAGCTGTTTCATCGAAATTCACTTTTAACCAATGAAACAGGTCTTGATTACGATTTTGTAACGCAGGGATTACCTGGGCTGAAATTCCCTTAACGAACCCTCGTTAACAGGTACACATATACACCAGAACGAGAAATAATTGAAATCAATTAGAAGAAACAAAGCGTTACGCAGTCTCCCCAATTTTCAACGCTCTCATCTGGTGTTCACTCGTTTTTTGAATGCCTTTTTGAATCAACTGACTCTATACGTATTATCAGCTTTCATCGCTCCCTTCCTTTGGATTCTGTTACGTAAACAGTATACATAAAAAACATTTCGATTTAATTACTACAGTAGAAAAGTACGATAAACAGATTTCCGTTTGTTTCTGTTGGAGGAAATCCGGTAGTTTGACTATCGTTAATTCCCTTTTATCAACACAACCGCCTAATTCAATTGAGGGACGTTTCTACCCTCGGTTTACCCTGCGATGAATTTTCAGTTTACATTTACTAGTGAATTAGGGAACCCTTACTTCCTTCCACCCTTTCTCTCGGCATCTTAACCCTCGCCTTAGCTTTTAAAAAGAAAAACTCTCAACTTTTAAGTTATGAGTTCGATTTAGCCCGCACAACTTGCCTTCCTTTCACCGAGAGGGATTGAAACGAATAAATTATTGGCCTTGTTCGACCGGAACTTTCAGCTATGCTATATTTTCCGTGGGTCAAATCACGCGAAAATAAATTCTGAAATTCTGAAAATCAGAAGAAGAAAAAAATGTCCATAGCGAAAGGGCGAATGATTAATTCAAACATATCTATAGTAGTATATATACTTTTCTTTTTCTCTGCTCAATAAATTACCAGTGTAATCTGAGCCTCATTCCTTTTTTCTTGTGACCATAAATTATACAGACTTTATGCTACTAGCAGTTCGGTTTTGCCAAAGAATTAAACAAAGGGAGGAAGAAACGAAAAGTAAATAACAAAGATACTGCAGTAGAGATGAATCAAAGGACAAAAATTTATTCAGACGAAAAAATTCCGCGTTTTATTATCTTATATATATATAATATACATATATATATAAATATTGCATAAATCGCTTTATATGGACTTAGTTAACTTTTCTCAAGAAGTCCGCAACTACCGTGAAATAATATTTCTTATTGGGGTAAAGTTCACTATGCCACCATCTAGCTTGTCGCGACGATTAATAAAACATGAAGAATGTATGTAGGTAACTTCATTTTTCCGATATTGACGCAACCGCATTGCGGGATGCTATTTTCTTTATATTATTATTTTTCTATCGGTCGTAAAACTTCAATTTTCACAATTTATACAGAGAAAATTTCTGGGTGTGAACCCGCAACCGAATTTATTACGTATAGTAGTATATTTATTGCATGAAAAACTTGTTTGATATGGAGTTACGCTATTATATACATTGAGACATATTTTACTTCATTCGGGTTAAGAAACTGTGTCAAAAGTTTTTTTTTTATTTCTCTTAGAATTGTTTATAGCGAATTATTTGCAGACATTATAAAAGTTGACTCAACCAGCTCAGCCAACAAACAGATTATTTTTCGTATCTACTTGTCGTATATTTCGGTTATCTTATATTTGCAGTTGGTCGGGTCTAAACTCTGAAGTCTCGTAATATGCTCAGATTAGCAGAGTTCCGGCTCGTCGAAAAATGGCTCTAGATATTGCCCATTATACAGTTCTCTATCGCTAATATTTTCGTAGAATCACGTTACGGGTAGATAACTAAGTATCCGGTAGTCTTATTAATAATTCATAGTTCGGGGGATACACCAAGTTCCGTTTCCGGCCCAAAAGTATAACGCGAATACATACGAATCTCAGAAACTTAGATAAATTCGCCTAATCCTACAATCTCGTTTCTCAAATCGTCTCATCCAATTTTCCTAAAAGTCTATCCATGTGTTATTTGGCAGAAATTTATATCGAACTTTGGGTCGTTTTGTTTGATGAAAACTCTAGCCTTATATCAAAAGCCATAATTTTATCTCCTTGAATTTCGAAAAAGGTCTGGTAATGATTTTCGATTTTCACTGTCAACTATAAGAGAGAGATATTTCTCTTTGCAAAATATATAGGTATAATAAACCAAAATGAGATACCCTATAAGGCCTAATAAATGGTGGATGTGGCTCCTGGAAAATTCCCATTTATTATTAGTCGTGACTGTAGTGAAAGTTCTCGCAATTAATCTTCCTCGCTAGATTTAACATGCATGTTTTTCTTCTACCAATTCCCAAAAATGTCTTAACTCACGATGTGGGTTATCCGTATTAACCTGACTGTATCCCACTTTTTCCTGTTTGAAAAATGATCTGAGCGAGTTTGAGGTCAAGCTTAACTTTCTCAATAGTTTTAATGACATAATTTTTGCAAAATCCCCGTGCAGATGATCGCAGATTTCAAGCTTTGGTTTTTATTATGGAATTATTTTCGTGCTTGTCTTGAAGTTTTCGAATCGTGAAAACATTTGACGTTAAAGCAATAAACTCCGTGTGGAGGAAATACGTGAGCAACTTAATTAGTCTATATGTCTACGAGATCATTGCCGCGGTTTTGCTTTGGTGTAATGAAAAGACCGGTTAACGGTGTTCGGAAAACAGTTTAATCCTGGAAACTGTAATTCGTATATCTAGTTTACAAATAGAGTGTCATTTCGTTCGTGGAAGAGAACGCAACAGGGGATAGGAGCTTGCATATGTATATATTTCGATGTATGTATAGGAAAGATACACCTGTTTTCTGTTGAGAACCTCCCCTTCCTTCAGTTGGCAAAGTTCTGGCCCGGACAGCTTTAGCTTTCAAAAACAGATATTCCCGTTCCCCTTCTTACTTCACCATGGCATTTCTTGACTTGCTTACTTCACGAAGACGTAATACTCCGAACAATAGGAATACATCGTCGTTCCAGTCCAACGATTTATCAAATCCTTTATTACTGGTTTAATTCAAATTCTCGAATTTTTTTTTCATTACGCTGCACGATGAACTCAACGATGTTCTTTTGAACACTGTAAGATTTAAAAGGTCCAATTTCTTTTGCGAATCTAACTTTTTTAACGTCAAACCTTTCTAAATCTTTTTTTTTTTTTTTTTCTTTTTTCTTTTTCGCTACTTGCATCGTTGATGAGATTTTCATGAAAAATCATACCCAGTTATATTCTACGTAGACCCTTGAACGAGAGAACAATTTTATCTAACGCAATATTGTAGATGCAATACCGAATGGTAAGAAAAAAATATTACAACCCCCGAGGGTAGTAGTTGTAGGATGAAATTTCTCTCGGAAGATTCAACGGATATTCAATTCTCGAGAATCCTGAAAGCACACGTTCAGTTTGTAGAAGACTAAAAGTCTTTTATTCTATGTCTATATAGATTCTGAACTAGAGTATCAAAAAATGACGTTGGATTACACATTATTAAAAATTACAACTTCAAAAACGTTACACAATTAGCTCTCAGTTAGTCAGTGCGAAGTTTGATACATCAAGATCAAAGAGAGACGAGAGTCTCGCTGTTTTATGTGTTTTCTTTTTAAATGCATACATGCATAACGAATGTCTTCTTGGTACAACGTCTGATAGTTATTTCATTTGTAATTTGAAAACTTTGTGCTAAATAATTAGGAAGTTTGAAGCTTGTTTAAAATTTAAGGAGAAATAGGCCTAGCTATGACCTTTAATCTTCCAAGTTGTAGTAGTTTAGGAACAGGGCAGTGGTCTATGAGGTCCAAGTTGAACGAGTACCAAGACAATATGATTATGGTTAACGTAGAGTCGAAACTACCCGGAGTCTTCGTATAAGATCCAATTAACGTTCAATTCCAAAGGCATATTGTTAATAATAAGAAGATTCGCGGTATAATTTAATTGACAAAGTCCTGCCTAGAGAAATAGGGATTGGAGCCAACGAGGTCCTCTCATATTAGCTACTTTGTGAACTTTGCTATAAGTATCGTAACTGAAATATACTTGATCTTTAAATATCTGTAAGATCTTGTTTATTTTGGGTTCAATTTTTGGATGGTAATTCGAAGACTTGCTGATACGTATTTCACGTTACTTGCCAAAGTAAACGACTGTACATCAATAAAGTCAAGAACGGTAGGTTAAGCTGGTATACGAGTTAGGAGCAATTGGCTATACAGAAAATTCATTTCATCAATCTTATAAAAGTTTGGAGTGAGCGTAAAATGCAAATATAGGGAGTTTGATCTAACGTGATTCGATCCAATCGACTGATTGAAATCGACGCGACGCAGCGAACTTTTTTCCGGCGAAATTGCGCCAATGCCGGTGGATAAAGATCAAAAGTCTGATTTCGTGGCTTGGCTCTAAACCTTTGACGGTTTCATTAGGAACCTTTCAATTTGCCGAAAGTTTTTACAACGTCTGCTAGAATCTCGTTTACACTTTCGAGAAAGAAAAAAAATGTATCCTAACGAAGCCCTTCCATCTGCCTTCCGGTGTGTACAAAAATTATTCCAAAATTCAGTCGAATAAGCTTCTCCTCATTCGTTACATCGAATGTTAGAATTTTTTGGATTTAGGTAAACATTGAGGTATCAAAAATGAAAATCATTTAACTGCTGTGCTTTCATATCATCATTCAACATTCTCAACATCGACCAATGTTCATATCTTTATTCTTGACGTCGTTAATCGCAGCCTGATTTTTTTTCTTTTTTTTTTTTTTGTAATATAGCCAACGGAAAACTATATATATACCTACTTTGAATGGAAAAAGTTTGATTCTGTTTTCTAAATCACTTGCTGTTAGCCTAACATCCTGGGATATTTCTTGGTGGAACTGAAAAAGTCTTATACTTCACTTCCATCGTCGTGAAAGCTCAAGTTTCCACCCAGCAGAAAACAATAATGGTAAGAATGTTGTTTTGGTCCAGATACGTCCTGAACTTAATTGTTGTTCTTGTTCTTAGCTTGTTTTGTTCAAACACATTGAGTTTTGTCAATGTTTAGCTACCATATTTGGTTTTACATTCTCCAATTATTATATCAACCTCGATGAATGTCGTTTCGCAGCAAGAATTTCAGCGGAATTTAATAAACGAGAATCAAGTAGTTCGAGTCCCTAGTAGTATCCAATTTGTGTTTTCAATCTCAATAACGATTTTAAGAAAGGATACATTAAATCCTATAGCTATAGGTACAGTTGGAAATAATCCCAGTGAACATTCAACAGTGATAGAGTTTCTGAAGTCAACAGTAATAATATCTCTGTGGACTTTCTTTGACGAGGGAAAGATGCGAATATCAACTTTATTACTGAACGTCATCGAGAAGGGACGAACAAGATATGACTTAGGAAAAATCCCTAGCCTTCTCTATCCAAGCTTGTATACTAACCCTTGCCATATTACTGCCTACTAACACATACTGAAACCCAAAATCTATCGGATAATTTCTGAAACATTTGTATCAACGAAGTAACGCTTCTTCACTGGGACACTAAGCGTTTTTTCATGAGAAAACGAGAGGCTTAACAGTTTCCCTTCTTCCAACAATTTGAACGTCGTTAGAAGCGGTTGATCGATCTATGGTCTCCGCTAATTCATCTGAAAATCGTCGAAACAGAAATATAAGGAAAATACGTCACGCGGAAACCGAGCAGTTTAACCATTTACAGGCCTATTTGTGGCTTTACGAGCCTCGTCGTTAGCGGTCTGTTTAATTTAACACATACAAAGCACATTCGGATTTCTGACCAAAGGAAAACCCTTCGTATAAGAATCTGCGGCCTCAGTTAACGTCGTCATTTGAAATACCCAAGCTATCTTTACGACGGCCTTGCCGCTCAAGGTCCTCGTAGAAAATCCCCATAAATCCTTGCTTTCCTAGTAAATCCTGCGATCTATAGATCCTATAAATCTAGAACCTGCTGCGCCAATCTGTAGCCATACTTTCCACCGGCTATATAATACAAGCGGTCACTTCAACCCGACAAACTTTTCACCCTGTGCGACAGAAAATACTCCATTACCGAACTTCAACGTTTCCAGCAACCCTTCACCCACCATTTTAGGTTGTCAATGAAAATTGGTTTGCGAATATCATCGCGAAGTGCGACCGTCGTCGCGAGTTTGACAGGCGTCTTTTATCTATTGGTAGATATTGATGTAGTAATATAGCAGATGTAAAGATCGTAAATCGTATTTTATAAAGCAGATGAAGGAGGAATCCGGGAAAAATTTTACTGACAATCTGCCCGGGATTTGCAGCTGCTCAAATTCTCGCGAACAGCAACGTGAATTAATATCGAATTAATGCTCGAGGAATTTATGATTTATGAAGTTGAAGGATTGAAGAGTATATGAAAAAATAATGAGGAAGTTCTCCGGCAAATGGGTAGGCTGAAGTGCACCGGGTATATTTTAAGGCTGCCATTTTCGTCAAGCTGCTGCTAACATATTTAAGGTGAATAGTTTATTATTTATGGTAAATTTAACGAGTGTTACGACAGAATATGTAGAAGATCTGGTATGCTGAAATTGGGGCTTCCGGCTGAAGAAACTCCACATTATGGGTCGGATCCCACTGCTTTGAGTTTCAATTTTTCACTCAAGCTATTCAGGATTAATCCGCTAACCCCAAATGCATTTGGCTTCCGTTTTCTACAAAGGAATATTAAAAGGACGTAAATTGCAAGCTGGAAAGAATACAGGAGGGGTGACGTCTGGGCGGTTCATAACTCCTTGTCGTCCTGGCGTCGGAAGTTAAAGAGGTTTTTTTTTTCTTTTTTTTTTTTTTTGCCACAAGCACTGGGACGATGAAAAGGTCGTGAAAAAAACTTGAGAAACCTTCGATCGGCGACATCCTTGCAGTAGTTCACGTCTGCAGTGGAACTACCTCAAAAAATACTAGTGAACCCATTTTTTTTCTTTCCTTTCTCAATCCGGGTCACAAACTTTGGTCTCCGATTAAAAATCTGGTCTTTTTTATGCAGTATCAATTGAAAGATCATTTTCTTTGACCTTAGTACCAGTTTTTGATACATCCATGGCTATGTACGATCATCAGGTTAATATGTAATAAAAATGATCATAATTTATAGCCACGGTAAAGCACGTGATCTCAGTGACGTGCTAAGACTACTTATTCGATCACTTGGGAACGCTTCATGAATATCTTAGAGACGTGTGTTCCATGAAAATAATTTGTGATCTTACACAGCTAGGATCGCGTAGTAATAATGTCAGCGAAGTCCTGCGCGTGGCTTTCCTGAATATATTTACAACTTCTAGTTGATCGAGGTCTGACACGAATTCATCCCTTTTCCAACCCCTTTTCCTATAGTTAAAGAAGCGCTGGCCCCTAACCGAGATAAATTCCCATGGTATGAGGATCCTTGTTCTAATTTCTCAAAACATTCCGGTGGGTATATGTTCAACCGGAGCTAAGCTAGGCTCAAGGATGTGTGGTCTTTACCAGGGCCCTACGCTTTATAACTCACAATTAGTTATACCACTTTCCTCTTTATAGTTGCACACTGTACCTTGGAGGAAATACCTCAGAGGCTCAGAACCCCAGGTTCTGTCAGGATCTTAAGAATTATGATGATAGCAATCTCGCGTTCCAATAAAACCGTTCATTCGAGATGAAATACGTATACGTGGAAAATATTATCGTTACTTTCAAAGATACAGCTTCGAGATGTACCGCAGTTCCATCTGATCACATATTTTATTCAACTTCGAAAAATTTTCGAGCCAGATAATCGAGAATAGTGAAAATACAACTTGTCACTTTAATTCCATTATCAATTGCATGAAGGATTGAATTTTACAAGTTTTGTAGAAAAATAATTCATCTCTGTTTATTACTTTTCATTTTTTTTTTGCCCATTCATGTATCGGATACACCTGGGTAATTATTTTTTTGTCAGTTTTTATCAACCGCTGTTTATCCGAATAGCATAATAAAATTTATGGTATTCTGAGACCTTATTTTATGTCAGATTTACTCGGATAGGGATTTCTTCAGGTGAAATAAAAAATCTGAAGCTGGAGGGTCGGATCCAGTATTTGGATTGAACTCTTCAAAAGGGTACAGCGCCTTTGATCGACTAAGAATAACATCAAGGGATTTGTTCGGGCAGAATTATAATCGAAAGGAATAACTCAAAAATCTGTGCTGCCTTTTTTCGTTTTTTTTTTTTTTTTTTTTTTTTTTTTTTATGCATGGCCAAAGATTGATATGATACGTTTAGCTACGGAAGGAAGAAATTACAGGGAACAAGTTCCTGTTATAACCCCCAACTTATACGTCTTTCCGATGATCTTTTTTTTTTCTTCTTCTTCATACTATAAAGGTTTTAGGTATTTCCGGAACTTTCTCGAAACTGAAAAACATTGACGTGAGAGGTATTGCCGTGAGAGAGTGAAAAATTGACTTGGGGTTGAGATAACCATACAACATATAGCTTTTCGAAACAGTCGTTCATCACATGTGACATTTATTTAATTAACTTTGGGGGGATGTCTCGAATTCTGTCATCCCAACATCTCGACATATCCTCGAAATTGCATGGTGATCTTATATCTTACGATACTACATCGACTTGTCTAAAATTTTGAACATATAAAACTGTATGAAAATCAATGTTTTATTGCTTTCTCTACAATTTTTAATTTATTCATAAGAAAAAACTAGAGAGTAATTACTAGTTCGTCAAAGTTATTTGCATAGCTGTAGTATGCTACCCATAGGTATCTATATGAAATTTCGATTCCCAAAAGCCTTTCCACTACGTCTTCTGAATTTTAACGACTTGTTTGCGCAATCACAAGTGCAAACCTCAAGGTTCAAAGTACATCCCCATTAATTCCGCAGGTATTTCTTTGAAAATAATAATTTTTTTTTTTTTTTTTTTGTCTGTTTGAATCGAGAGGAGCATTGCTTTCCTTTTGTTTCAGATCTTCAAATTTGTTTCTCAGAGCTCTTCCGCAGTATACTCAAATCGGCATGTAACGATGTTGCCGTCGGTAATTAGTATCCGGAAGAGCCTCTTCTTCGGTACTTTTGCAAACGAAACTAATTGCAATTACAGCGATCGAAACGACACGCATTCAGCTTAAAATTTGCCAAAAGCTAACGATAAGGGTAACGCGTTTCTGCGATTATAATACGCTTGAGTCATATCGGCTCAATTAAACACTTATTTATCAACCCCAATCTGGTTAACAAATTAATTCCTTCAATTCATACCCCTTCACTCAGTGAAGACAAATCGTTCAACACTTAAACAACGCTTATGACTTTACTGACAATTTACTCATCCAGTTTTCTCTAAGCTCCGCACAATGTTTAATGTCTCCAATCGTCAGAGGTACGTGTCAACTGCACACTCAGATTTTAGGAATTTAACAAAATGAGGATTTGAGTAATTTGATGAAGCGTTTTTCAAAGACAATTGCCGATAATTAAATCATTCCAGACTTTGCGAATCTCGATGATTCCCCTGTATTTATTTTGGATTGAATTTATAATAACAATAATTACTGTGATTATTCGAGATCCTCCAATATTCTTTAATTGACTTTTGAAATCAATTAGCCAAATCAACTGCGTGAAAACAATGAGAATTTCCGGTTTTATATTTTGGCTCCAAAGGTAAGATTTCAGCCGAATTTTGCCGGCAGCCGGATATGCGGATTAAATAGTTCTGTCGCTTTCTCCCAGTCAGTTATGAATCCATCAAGTTTTTAATTACTTTTTTTTAATAATGGAACGCTGCCCCGTGACTTAGACAAGCGTGTTATAGCGTTCATCCAGATGTTCATGACGTATGAATCCCGAAACTCGATGAATTTAATACGTGAGTATCCTAACTCCCGACAAATTTTTAATTCCATTTATATTTTTTTTATTATTTTTTGTAGTAATGTAAAAAAAAAAAAAAAAAAAAAAACAGCCTATCGTTAACAGAATCCTAATGAACATTCTCACCGTTCAAAGCAATTCATTAGACTTGAAGTTCTGATCATATTTTTTTTTTTTTTTTTTGTACTTGATTATAAAATGGGTCAATTTTTGGACAATTTTTATCAACGTGTCATAATTCCTTCGCGATATGCAAGTCGTATAAAGTTTCTTTCATTTTAGATGTCGGGTTCATTATTATATTTATAATTTAACCGCTTTATGCATTATTGTTTCTAATTATTTTGCCTCTGTCTGAATTACATGTAGTAATAATAAACCAGATTCAGACAAGCCATTTGGAGCAGCGCTTCGCCATGAGTAAAGCTCGATTGAGTTGGCTCGTGTTTCCGCTTAGATAATTGGACTCTAGAGATTTTGTGCGAGCTTGTGCTACTGACTAAGGCGGATATTCTAGCTAGAATAATATCTACAGTAGTAGCCTAAAGAAAATAAAAAAAAAATGTTTCCACTGCACCTTTAACTTTTTTAATTGCATAAAAAATGTTATCTTGGTATAAACTTATAAAGAACAGTGGAGAATATCGGGAAAGAGGATTGGGTACTAACGCAACCATCCAGATTCCTAAAAATAACATTTTTATTATAAATTTTCTTCATTTTACTGAATCTTCGGAGATTATTTTTGACTTGCCGAGTTTGATTTATTGATTATTCGTTGTGACTTGTCCTCAATATTTTCTTTTTACGTGACAGGGTCGGCAATGGAGAACGTCAAACTCTCTGATGTATGAAGTATGAGCGAAAAATGTAGTTCATTCGATTACTGGTACTGTAGACTTTTCTGGCAAACATTGAAAAAGGCATAAAGACACAGGTGTTTTAAATTTCGTAAAAATGATCGAAAAATGAGTTGATGAACATTTGTTAATTCAGTGCTGAAAATATTTCGAGTCTGTTTAGAGCCTAACAAACGTTTTCAGGATAAGAGAAAAAATAAACATAGGGTATAATTTTAACCTTTTCACAATTATAGACGAACGGTTTCCATCGATTACGTTGTCACGAAAAAAAACTATTTTCAGTTCGTTAGCGTTCTTATTTCGTATAGATTTCTCAGGTTACTTGCACACGACCCCATACCTTCAGAACAAACAAGAATTTTTTTATTTTATTTTTATTTTTTTCCCATGTTTACGAATGCTCTCTGCGGGGGTTATTTATTTCAGTCGTCGCGCGTACCTTAGAAAAATGTACGAATAAACGTATTGCGGAAATAACTATCCATATAAACCCGTTATACGACGTCGAACGTTGCTTCTCGAGAAACATAAGCATCGTCGACGTTCCGTAACCACTTTATTGCTGTGTTGTTCTTCCAAAAAGTTATCGCCATGCACGTGATATGTCAGAGGAAATGGTTCAACTACATATATACTGACCCATATATGATTGCATTATAATAATCAAGATAAGGAAAAAGTTTTCAATCTACACACAGAAAAATCTAAGCCTAAAATATCACGATTGACCAATCGGAATTTACGTTTTCATCAACTTAATTTACGTTTTTAGAGACAAACGTAAATTATGCTCTGCGTTGCCGTAAAAGAGGATCAAATGTCCTTCACGTACGATTTCGTATTGGTAATACACAAAGGAAAACCTAAACGTAAATCACGTTTTACTATAGTACGTTCAGGTTTTCCTGTACTATGTACGAATACGAAATCGTACGTGAAGGACGATTCCTCTTTTACGGCAATGCGCGGCATGATTTACGTTGTCTCTAAAAACGTAAATTACGCTTAAGAAACCGTAAATTACGGTTGGTCAATCGTGATTTAAGTTTAGATTTTTATGTGTGTACGTACTTCCGTTTCCTACTTCCACGCCATCTTCAATTTCACGAAGAGTAATCTAATCAATTTTTTCTCTTGGACTAGATCTATGAGTTAAAATAATTTCCTGTATGTCTTTGCGGAGTTTTGTTATTCTTCAAGATTGAGAAAATTGAACTTGTGTCTTTACTCGAGTAGCTCATCTCTTGCCAATATACGTACGATTGGTTGCTTGATCATAACGGAACAAGGACAATTTAATCATCGAAAATTCTGCAATTTCAGAAACTTTTACTTCTTCTACAAGGATCACTTAGATATCATAGAAGAAATTTCATCGAATCGAACGAGTACCTCCTCATTTCCTTTTTTCTGATAATAAAAATTCCTAAAGAAGACATAAAACGAAGGGCTAAGACCTGTGTTCGGAGTGGGTTTTAACGAATGAAATAGTGGGGATTATATTTCAAATCGTGAGAAGTGTCTTGTTAACTTAGAGTCAACAACTTTTAGAATCTGATACTTTTCATGGCCTATATCAACGAGTAATCCGTATAATATATCGCCCCAAATTTGTCCATTTTCGCTACGGGTAGCCTCGCCGTCTTGTCAATGGATTTCCGGACGTGTTTCACAGGAGATATCGTCCTGGGGGTCCGAAGCAATCTTCGTTAGACGGTGGCCATCTTTAAGTGAATATCCAGGGGAATGGATCAAATCCTACGTTGTTCGTATAGATTTGCAGAATCATCGAATCACGCAAAAAAAACTACCAACTTTTATTTCTTAAGAATGCAATGAAGTCAGTTATTCCTCGTGATGGTAACCCATCGCAATATCCGAATGCATTTTGACTAATATTAGAAAGGGCAAGAACTTGTTCTTTTTGCGAAACAGCAATAATTGAACGATTAAACGAACTTACCTAAGTGAAGTTCTATCGTAATTGTATGTAGCGCCTCCTCCGAAAGATCACCAGATGTAGTACCCGCTCTCTGTGCTGGTGGCGCCACAAGGTTTAAAGTAAGTAACTAAAAACTTTCTAGTAACTTACCCAACCGGTCCGATTCCGGTCCATATTCTTCATTGTTTCGAAGTGCTTGCCGTTTTATTCCGGGGATTAACCGTAGTTATTGGGATGCTATAGGGTGGGACTGATCTTTCGGAGGAGGCGCTACATACAATTACGATAGAACTTCACTTAGGTAAGTTCGTTTAATCGTTCAATTGTATTTCGCGCCTCCTCCTTTAGATCACCAGATGTAGATGTTTGAATTATGCTCGGCAAGCAATTATTTTTAAACTGTGACCTTATATTTTATGTTGACGTAGTTGACATAGTTTTTTTTTTTTTTTTTTTTGTAACATGTATATTTTTACAGTTTTAGGATAGTTTTGGCGAAAATGTCGCGATTTTCTTTAACTTCTAGGTTGTAAAACTTGTTAAAAGTCTGGGAAGCTGGTGTCCAACCGGCTGTCTTGCGAATGAGGTCGATATTAACGCCGTTTCGATTCGCTGCTGATGTTGAAGCGTGGCGTGTGCTGTAGGCCGAAAAAATTGACGTGTCCAGGCCACTCTCTTGTAGGATATTTTTTATCCAACGACTCAGTGACTGTGTCGTGACAGCCTTATGAGGTTTTTTCCAAGAAATGAAAAGGCTTGTTATGTTCTGTCGTAGGTTATCACTTCGCTTTAGATATGTCTGAAGAGTTCTTGCTACGCAGATCGACCGATCTTCTGAGTAGAAGGGTAGGATTAAGCTAGGTTGTACCTTTCCGGGTCCCGACGTTTTCAGTTGTGCCGGGATCTTAATCTCGATTTGTTCATCAGTCTTGGTGATGTTTTTTATGTCGATTGCAGTCAGGGTTTGGATTCTGTGTCCTGTTGTAAGCGCGAGTAGCGTTGCTAGTTTTCCAGATAATTGTTGTAGAGAAATTGTATCATTTGGGTACCATTTAGAGAGGAAGTCTAGGACGATCTTTGGGTCCCAGGTAACATCGTATTTGGGTCGCATTGGTCGCAGCCTGGAGACTCCTTTACAAAAACGTTTCACGTTGGTGTTTTCTCCTACTTCTGGCCCAAGGATTAGGGCTATTGCAGATCTCAAGGAATTGATGGTACCATAAGATGCTCCGGTCTCGAATTCACTGGTAAGAAACTTCAAGATGTCTGGTATATCGGCTGAGAAAAAGGCTGTGTTGTTTGAAGAGCAGAACTTCCACCATTTTTTCAGCGCCGAATCGTACTGACGTAATGAGGAATCAGCCAGCGATGCGATGCTGATTTTTATGGTCGCTGGTGTCATTCCTCTCAGAGCGTACGCTTGTTCGATAACACTCCTCCCACCAGGGAAAGCTGGGGCCAGAGTGGATGTGGTTCCCTGTTAGAAGATCGTAGAAGATTAATATTTGGTGTAAAAATTATAGGAGGCGATTCGAACATCGCTTTACACCGGGGGAACCATGCTTGAGACGGCCAGTTAGGAACTACGATAATCCCTCTGGCCTGTTCACTTTGGATCTTTTTTAGTACCTTAGGTATCAGAGCGAATGGAGGAAATGCGTAGAAAAATTGGTTGCTCCAATTTATTGTAAATGCATCAATAGCAAAAGAACCAGGGTCCTTCTTCCAGGATACGTATCTCTGGCATTTTTTATTAATTCGGCTGGCAAAAAGGTCAGTTTTCGGGTAGCCAAACTCTCTACACAACTGATCGAACGCTTCTTGGGATAGACTATATTCCGTTTCGGTTTCTAGCCGTCTTGATTCAAGGTCGGCAATCGTGTTTTCTTTTGATCGAATATAGGAGGCGAAAATCCAGATATTTCGGCATTCGCACCATTTCCAGATTTCTTTAGTGATTCTGCTGAGCTTTTTATATTGCACGCCCCCCATGCGATTGATATATGCAATAGCTGTCGTGTTGTCTATTCGTAGCAACACATCGCAATTCTTAAGGTCTTTCGCGTAACACCCTAGTCCGAAAAATGCTGCCTGTAACTCTAGGTAGTTTATATGATGTTCTCGCTCCTGCGGGTTCCAAAACCCGTGGGTTCTTTCAGAGCCGCAGCATGCACCCCAGCCTGATAAGGATGCGTCGGAGAAAATCTCTATCACATACTGAGCGCTTCTGATAGGATTAAAGACTGATCTGATGTTTGACCTCCACCAGGTCAGGTCTTCTTGGACATTTGACGACAGTGTCATACGTGCTTGAAAGTCGTTTTTGTTCCCTTTTAGGGCAAGAAATTTTTCGCGCTCCAGATCTTTAATGTAAACCCAACCATATTTAGCTGCTATGCAAATTGAGCCAAGAACGCCAACCAAGGACGCAAACTCCCGAATTTCGCAAGTATAGTTTGTTTTGAATTTTTGGAGTAGCTTTGCTGTGTTGGACCTTTTCTCTTCAGGCAATCCAACTCTCATTTTTCTCGAATTTAGTATGAATCCCAGAAATTTTCGTTCTTGGGAAGGCACAAGTTGGCTCTTCTGTTGGTTGATTACAAACCCTAGTTCTTCCAACAATAGACAGGTTCGTTGTACATTTTTTAGGCATTTTTGTCTGGAATCTCCAAGTAGGAGCAAGTCGTCGAGATACGTTACCGAAGTGAACCCTTGTTCTCTTAACCGGGTAACGACCACCCTCATGACCTTGGTAAATACATATGGGGCAGTGTTTAACCCGAAGGGTAAACAGTTGAATTCATACGTCTTGCCCTTAAATCTGAACCTTAGGTATTTTTTGTTAGAGTCTGCGACCGGAATGAGATAGTATGCGTCTTTCAGGTCTATAGTGGCCATGAAACAGTTTGGTTGCATCAAGTCACGAGCTGTCCTTATGTCCTCTAATTTGAAATGTTCAGTCTTTATAAACTCGTTTAACTTTTTTAGATTTAAAATAAAACGACTGGAACCATCGGGTTTCGGAGTAAGAAAAATACCGGATATGAATTGATCTACGCATTCCTTACATTTCTGAATAACACCTTTAAGAAGTAATTCCTTAATTTGTTCAGACATTTGTGATTTTTCACTTTTTGACCAGCTTGGTTCCCCTGGTATTGTCATTTGAGTGGGGGGACGGTCGAAAGGGATAACATAACCACTGATCCAGACTGGAACAGTTTTGTCTGAGAAAAGTCTCCTCCACATGGGAGCGAACTGTTTCAGTCGACCTGCCAATAAACTTACCGGAGTAGTTAGTGACGTTTCTTGTAGGAATTTTGTTCTTGCTTCGCATTCGAGTTCCGATAGTTGGAGCTCTTTGGTTTCTGGTAGAACGGCTTGCGTTGCCCCCCCGTCACCTGACGCTGGTTGAAGGCCGGGCGGCGGGGGCCCTTGAAGTTTTTTGGTATTTTGGATGTGGATGCAGTTGTGGTTTTTGGCGTTGGTTTGAGGTCCTTGGAAGATTGTTCCAAGGATTTTGCTGCTTTCAGCGTACTGCCTAGGTCCTTCCCGAACAACCACTCATCTGCTGAAGTAGTATTCAGTGTCTCCTTCAGAGATGAGTTCAGGTTTGCTGATATAATCAGTCTTCTAGTCAGTGTCTCATCTCGCTGTAGGTCCACTAGGATTCGTCCTACGTCGCTCAGATTGGATATCAACGACAGAGTATCCAGCGTAATGCCCTTGAGAAGGTTTGATAGCATTGTTCCCAGCGTTGCTAGGCAAACTGTTACCTTTTGCTGTTTTTCAGCAATCCGATTGTCTCTGGTGATGATTTGGTCTAGTACGGAGGCCTTAACCTCTGCGTTGAGCTTCGGGGGTTCTAGTGAGACACAGTTCTCTGGGGTGGGATGTTTCTTGAATAATTCCAAGCGTTCCTCTTTCGGAAGTCCCTCTCTGATGACGTCGTTCCAACGTATAGCGATGTCATTGTGAATCGCCGGAGCCCAATTTTTTTCTCTGTCGAGGCGTTTGCCTATGGCCTCGAGTACCTCAGGTACTAGAATTGGGTCCTGGTTGGGTTCGGGTATCTCAGATTGGGTTGTATCCCCCCCTCCTGCTACTGTTGTGGTTGTTTGATGGACAATTTGGGAGGGATGTTCAGGGGTACCTTCCATGGCGATGTCATTTGTTTGAAGGTCATCTTGTGTAGGACCATCGATGACTATGGCTTCCTGGTAATTATCGTGGGATGTTGACAGGCTTTGGTGCCCATGACGTGGAGATCTGTGCGAGGAATGCCCTCTTCTAGCACTCTCCCTCTCCGAAGAGCTTGACCTTGGAGGATCATTGTCTGAAATTAATGAAATAGACCTGATGAGTTTTCTCAATCATGTCTATTCAGTGAGTACTTGACTGCACTTGGCCGAATAGGCCATCATTTTTGCCGTCTCGGCAGAAATGATAAGACGAGCGTATGTTCTAGTGACCTACACTATACGTCTCGTACGAAAACATTTAGTTATCGGGCAGGAGCTTGTCCGCAATGCCGATGTATCACGTATGTGTGACTACAGGCAAACGATGAGTCGTTACTTGAACGCTACATCGTCGGTTAAGATGCTGTTGCATATATAGGATACCGTGTCATTTCTACGAGGCTTTCTGTGGGAGAAAAAGTTAGGTTATACTTACATTTTTTGCGTAAGCGTCGAACTTCTTTCTCCTGTTTCTCCATATCTCGCTTCAATCGTTTGAGACGTCTTTTGAGGCTATTTTCTTTATCCTCGTCGCTTCGTTTGCGTTTCGAGGTCATTTTTCTTTTCACAGTTTAAAATTAACGTGGCTTTCTTTTCACACAAAGAAAAGGAATGAAGAATATGGACCGGAATCGGACCGGTTGGGTAAGTTACTAGAAAGTTTTTAGTTACTTACTTTAAACCTTGTGGCGCCACCAGCACAGAGAGCGGGTACTACATCTGGTGATCTAAAGGAGGAGGCGCGAAATACAATTTAATGTACTGCACTACTGCCCACATATTTATATCGTGCCAAAAAATTCCCAACTCTATCGCAAGCCTAGAAAACTGAAAAAAAAAAAAGAAAAAAGAAACTGTCAGACCCACCGTTTTGAAATTTGGAAATTTCTTTTTGATATGGTATTCTATTAGCCATATCCATCTATATTTTTATTCTATCAATTAATGCGGAAGATACGGCTTCTCCACAAACGCATGTAATTTAACCGGAATTACTATCAAGTAGAATCAGGATATAGATCGACGTACAGAACTTAAAGTCTAATCTTTTTCTCGTAGAAGCGATCGTTAAAATTGAACAAGATGCGGGAACTTTTTATGCCCGTCATCCCAATGTGATGTTCTATCAATTTCAGATATTTTCATCGAGATGTTTCCGAGATTATTCTCCGAATTTGTCAGATTAACCGATAGACATCTCGGATGATGAAAATCCGAAATCGTAAGGATTCGTTAAAATGATCAAAACCAATAATTTCTTATATCATCAAGGTGCAGATGAATATCAAAACGTGTTTTAAAATCACGCAATAGAGAACTACATAATTATTTTTTGTTTAACCTGGAATCGTAACACACTAAATCCAACATTTAACAATGTGCCAGAGTCTGGTTATACCTAAGTATTTAATAAGCGAAGAAGAACTCAAATTAAGTCCCATCAGCATCGCGGTGCCCCGCGGGACGCAAATTTCTAACAGCTCGGAAATACCCCAACCCTAAATCTCACTGCGGAAATTACTTATTCCAACTACGGCAGCCGCCGAAGAGCGTTTTCTCAACAGTTATCATAATAATATATAATAGGCGTATGCCTATGTAGATCGGTACTAACTCATGTTTTTGACAATTGTAAAGTACATGGGTCTTATAAATAGCATGAGGTAAGAGCTTAAAGCGTTCACGTTATTAGTTTCAGTATAATTATAAAATCGAACAGCGATGAATTGCGAATAAAATTTCTTATCTTTTATCAGATCTTATAGCTCTCGTGGGAGTGGCTTTAATTAAATTGAACCGATCATCGACTGTAATCACAGTAGAAATTAAACACCGTAAAGGTTTCTGGTTTTTTATTTCTCTTCTATTTCTCTCGACATATACCTATATTCGCGGTCAGCATTTGCGACCTTATTTTTATTACAGGTTTTTTTTCCTTCCCTTGTCCATTTTCGTGACGAACAGACGTAGTCTTTCGATTTCCTCGCTCTCTAGATGATCAAATATTTTGTTGATTAGTTTTTCGCCCGTCAGACGCCCTGACAGTAATTGAAGACTCGATTTCAGTTCATTAAATCCTCAATCGTTCCTCCGGCATCCCGCTCATTTTCATGCGCTTTATTGCTGCCGTTTTCTGCGCTTTTACAATTTTAACAAACTCGCCAATTCTACTAGCAGCAATATATGTTCAACGGAACAAACGAGGCTCTGTGTACACAGACACGCATTCAATGATCAATACGACATGGTTCGCTCTAACAACGATTCCATTCGTATTTAACTTGATTGTTCGTGTTCACACGCCACTGTTACTTTGACTCAAACTTTGTGACCCGCGTCCTTTGTTCTTTGATCAAGCAAACGAACGTTAAACACAAAGTTTCATCCACTTTTCATCAATTCTTGGAAATTATACACTTGGCTATCCTTTTCGAAATCCGAATCGTCTTTTTCTCTCCTAATGAATTGACTACGTTTGTAGAGCCACGTAGAATGAGACAAACGAATTGGATGCAACTAGCGAAATAGATGTTCAAACGGTTGAAATGATTTCAATAGCTGAGAATGACAGGGATGAGGAAATAGTCGGGATGAAATAACTTCTTATCCAATATTTGTATAGAATCGCGGACTTTTCGGAATCTGCCGGATTTCCTGGTTTTCCATAGTCTCGAGATTATGGGTGTTCCTCTTTTAGTTCGAGTGATAAGAACTTCGGAGTAACGTGACCACACGGTGACCGAATTCGAGAACCGTGAACAAGCCACGATTTTCGGTGAAAGTATACCGTCAACTTTCTTTGAACCGGAAATTATTGTACCCACGACTTTTCCGACTCACTTTGGTCGGCTGCCAAGAAACTTATCTCCTAGTACCAGAATCGACGAAGAAAATCATCGAGAGTGAGATAAAGATGGAATTGGTCCTAACTAAGTACTTTTATGACATTTATAAAATATAACACAAAATCAAATGAAATTTCAATCAGCGCAAATATCAGTTGCAAAGATCACAGTCTAGTTAAATCTTTTCTATTTAACGCGGATTTTGAGACGAAATAAAATTTTTACATCTATTTTCTATCTTTCATATATTCCTCATTGATAATAATTTTATTTTAATACTATATTAGCCAACCCGCTTCTTTCGGCAAATCCCAAAATGCGGTACGTCGATTGTTATATTTTGAAAATAATCCTCTCATCGTAGTATACGTTACACACATAGAGAATCTCGTCGACCCGTTATCATTCCCAAGACAGCACTGATACTCTATCAGGTTGATTTTATTTTTCTCGATTTGAACACTTGACCGAAAGTGTTAGGGTCTAGTTGTCACACGTCGTTGTCCCGGAGTAGGACATGTGCAGATAGATATATGCAGGGTAGGTACCTACAGAAAACCCGTATCATTTTGAGGTAGACCTCGTGTATCTTTATGTCTCCAACCTTTCGTCTGTGTATATGGAAAAGGTGTTAGTGGATGGTATAGGAGAGCCAGTAGTTCCCTTGGAGTCTTGGAGATAGCTGAACACCTTCTTCCGAAACCCTCGAACGGATATATTTTCTGGTTACAAATACACTGGATTTTTTTCTACAAACCTTACACCAGATCGGATTCTCTCGATTTTCTCGATTCCCTTCGCCAGGGCAAGAGGGCAAGAGGATAAGAGGGCTAGAAAGAAGTCTACTACAGGGATACTGGAAAGCCGTCAATCTCGCTTTAGGATTTACAACCCTCCATATTGGTCTCACGTCTTTCATTTGTCTCACCTTTCCCTCTTTTTTACTCCATTGCTTGCAGCTTCGTAGGTATAGGTATATATGTGTATTCGCCAACCTCTTGGCTCTTCAACATCGACAATAATAAATCAATATAGGTATCCTTGAGCAGTGTAAAAGTGTGAATTATCCCTCGCGTACGTAAATGTATGTACAATACCGTTGAAGAAAAGAATCGTTCGCACTTTTAACGCAAGCTGTCTAACGCGTCTACACAGTATGGGAGTCATAAGCCACTCAGAATATCGAGCGTCTCGTCAAATTGGCTCGGCTGGTAAAAATTGGCTTTCTTCATTCCACTGAGATTTTCTTCTCAAATTTCATCCATGTGTATCAAACGAGTTGGACATTTTTCTCATCATCTAAAAGGACGAAGTTTAAAGAAGCTTTACAAAAACCCTTCGTGCGGTTTACCAGAATCGGCTCCTGACTGGAGATTCGGAAGAGTGATAACCCTTTCTGAGGAAAAAGGCATCCTTTAAGCTAGGTGGAAAAGACACAATCTATAAAGCTCAAGGAACAAAAGGGTTTGACGGTGGCAATTCCCCAATTGAAAACCAACCATAAGAAATTTACACTATATATTAAAAATTATCCGTGAGTGAAATTTGTATGGGACTGTCTGGATATGGATTGGATTTATTTCATATCAAAGCCAAGTTTTCACAACTGAAATTTTCTCATCACGGTTTTCCATTTTGCCAACAGTTATTCCATACATTTTCGTCTGAAATTTTTCCAGCTTTTTCATTCCTGTATATATTTGCCGTCCGTTCAGTGGTTCGGTAAAAGCACAAGCTTTAATAATTCGCCTGACCACTCTGATTGAACCTTTGCCTACGCGGATCCAAATTGTATTTATTATTTTTCGGAAATTTTATCAAATCGCTCAAAGCTGGAGCCATTTCCAGTCACGAATATCACCTCCACGATGCCAAGCTGGTCCATGCTGATATTCGTCAATAGAACAAAAGGCAGAAGACATAATATGCGTTGCCAAGATCGATCGTTCGAACAGACGTGATTAGTCAGTCTCGTACGTAAATTTCAGTACTGCGGTATAACACGATGTGTAAATATATTCCGATTGGCTGTATACCTACAGGCAGAGTAATTTCGAGCTTGTAGCATCAGTTGTTCTCATCAATCAATTAATCGATAAGAAATTTCAATCGATTTGTTTAGTCAGAGATGCTCACAGCTCGTATCACATTTCATTTCTGGAAAACTTGGCCACCAAATGGCTCATAAATATTCGAAATTTTCCTTTGGCTGACCCCATACTGACCAGTACCACTTTCTAATAAATCTTAGACGATGCTTGCCAATGATATTTTCTTGTAAAAATAATTGACAGTATTTTATAGCTCAGCGAAATAACCGACTAGACACACAGTTGAAGTAAATGACTGTTGAAAAATTTATCTACAGACTATATCATGCGCCAAAATTTATTATACAGTCTATAGTCGTTGCCAACAGGCACGTTTCTCAGACTGATACGTTTATTTTCTGAATAGAAACCAACATTGATTTTATTTCACGTAACTGGAGTTCGTGAATTAATTAAATGGCAAAATGCGTTTGAAAAGCAAATACGTATATATGCTGACCAGAAACGGTTTCGCGAAAATTTGCTCAAATGATATTGGAAATGTGTACAATGTACAAACAAACCAATCTAGCTTGTTCGAACGCTACCTTTGACTGTGTTTGACTATCGTAAATGACCAAAGTGAAGAGTCATTTGCTATAAATACAATTTTTATGGCTAAGATTGAAACTACATCGAAGATAATTCTGAAAAATCCATTCAAAATGTTATCCAGTTCTATTCATCAATGAAATTTTTTCATACTTCCGTTACTTACGAGTGAAATGCTTGTTTAAGATTTGGGCGACGCTATGTTATACTGTTCGAATGCAAGTAGCATCCGTTTGAGCCTTGTTGGCTTCAGTACGTTCAGTATATATAACATAGAACTGGGAATGGGAATGGTCAAAGGTAGACAAACCTTTGAATCTGCTAGTACACCATGAAGCAGCACTACTGCCTTGTGTATATATTTGGATAGGCATGTGCATTGCACACGTGGGCAAAACACGAGAGGCAATATCTCTGTCGGAAGTGATCTAACTATAGACACAACTGCATTGTTCAGCGATCGTTTATGCAAAGTAACGTGTTCAGTACACTGCTGGCAATTCTGTACTTTTGCCAAAAAATATAATGAACTATTACGTACATAGGCTTTCATAGATAAGTATGCAGTTTTTTTTTTGAGTAAATTTTACCCAGGACTGAAATAACGCCATCCATTTCTCATTACAATCATCGCGCATTTACAATATGTTACATTGGATGGTATCATTATAGAGTAGAATGTGTAATTAGGCTTCTGCGAGGAAGTAATTAGCCAAACAGTAGCTGAATAATGACGTGAGAGACTCTACATACGTGACGAAAATTCAAACAGTATTTTGGATCACGTTTTGTTACAGTATATCCCATCCAATTATCTCGTCGGAGATGGGTTTTGCTCGAACCTTGTATTGATTTATCAACAGTGATAGGCGATGCTTCTATAGGTACGCTGGTCCCGTAAGGATATTTAAACTAATTAATAGCATGATGCTCATTTCGATTAAATAAACATATCTATTGGGGAACCACGTCAAAAGGTAATTTCTATTGGAGAACAAATTTCATTGCTTCCCAATTTTTGCTATAAGAAGAAATGTTGAAATTTAAGTGTTACCGAAAATCGATATCGATAGACGTGAATCGGCGTGTAATTTGCATGTGAAACGATATCTTGTGATTTTTTCAACAATTTCAGGATTCGGTATGCAGTTTTTAAATCCTCAATGTAATAGCCTGCACTTCGATTTCTTGTTTTTCGTTACTTGCATGTGTTAATAAACGAATAAGTTCAAATCAAACCTCGTTCCGGTTTTTGGCATGGAGAATTTAATAAGAAGTCGACATTTTTACGAACCTTTGTTCTCCTCGGATAAACTTTCGCAAGGGAATTTAGAAAGGCCCTTCAGTTTCTCAAATCTGTTGTTACAACGCGTTGACCAATTTTTCAAGATTTAACTTTCCATTGCGTTTAGGGAGAGAACTCAGGCAGAAGTTATATCATGTTATTTATAAACAAGAGACATTATCAAGAAGGAGCTACAGTCATATACTTCAATGGACATCGAAGTTCGCAGATTCTATTTTTACCATTTATACATTGAAAAGTTGATGCTCATTTCTTCGCCTCGCTTCGAAACCTGATAAAAAATATGAACGATTAATCTCTGACACCTCCGTACAAATGATGTTGCGATACGACAAATTTTTCGCGACAAAAAAAAAACCGTTACTCCTCGCATGCTATAGTTTTGCCAGATCTTCGCCAAAGAAATATGCAATTTTTGTAATTCTTATATATATTCAGAAACTCAGGGGCACAGGTTTTTAGACATAGGTACGTAAGAGATTTTCTCACAAATATTACCTGAACCGAATTTCGTAGAAAACTAGACGATAGAGGTGAAGTATAAAAAATTGAAAGCATGATCTTATCGAGCGACCGTGAAAGTGACGGTATTAAAGATTGACCTGACTCTTTTGGTATTCGAAATACGTTTGGACCATCCTCGCGACAAAAGGACCAGATTTCATATTTCATATTTCAAAGTCTGCCAGAGTTGGGTATAGTACGGTTTTTACGATGGTTCAGCTTATTAAAAATAAAATCCGGCAGACTTGAGGCTGAGAATATAGGTACGAGGGTCAGAACCAAACGAGATTGACCGTTTGAGATCAGAATTTGAATTTTCAATTTAACTTTAAACCTTCTAGTGTAAACTAAAACTTTACCGACCTTCTTACCTTCCCATGTTAAACCAGAGAGTATAAAATGCATTTCTAAATTCGCTTCGCTACTCTCAACGAATCTCTTATACCAAATGTGAACAGGGTGATGCTTCGATCGACTTGAAAATTGCAAGAAAGCTTCCAGCGAATGTATAACTATATAAATATGTGTATACGTTGGGTCAAGGTAAATTTAGGCTGATAGTTTTCATTATCTCGCAAATTCTGACAATGAAATCGAGGTAGGTCATTGAAAGCCAATCGCAATTTATACTCAAAGCACGAATTGGCTTTAATGTTTATCAGAATCACTGACACTGTCTTCTGCTTTAATTGTACAATTCTCCATAAGCCTTAGTGCGCTAATGACTGAAGGTAAAAAACAGTGTTTCCCAAGGGTGAAAAATTACTTTAGAGAGCTTCTCATCCGCTCGTTATATTATTCATACACGTTGTATGAATATTCAGGCGAAAAGCAATTTCGATTCCAATGAGACTGTATTGTATGTACATTTTGCAATCTAAAAATTATTTCTATCATAAAAAGTTTTCTGGACATGACATCCAATAAATTCTAACATAAAATAGTAGGGTGAAATAAATATTTGTTAAACTTGAATTTTCTTTCCGAAAATTATTCATCGAAAATAGTTTCATAATAGAAACAACAGTAATCTGAATATCCTACACAAATATTTCGTATCACCGCATGCGAAATCTTGAGCAAAGAACTTTCTGTAGAAATAAAACCAGAACCATGCACAACTGGCGTACAAATCCCCTGAGAAAGGTCAAAGCAAAAATAAAAAAATTACCAACTCTGTTATCGCGCTTTGGTCCATGATGGATCAGTCTGGTTAGAATTAGCATTGCAATGTCTGTAGCCGTGGAATTCAGTATTAGATTCCTGAGGAAAGGGATTGCTACAACTAGTGGACTTGATTTGAAAACTTATTGGGAATTCATTGCAAATAGTGTCTTCTGCATAGCTGCGATTGTATGTAACTGGGATAGTTTTTCTCACTGTCAGATCTTCGACTAAGTCCGCTTCACTGACAAGTCAAATTAGTCGAGTAGATAATTCCAGTCTCTGTGACCAAACGAATTCGCCTAGGTCGTAATATTCTGCAATTTCATGAAATTTGCCTGATAAAATCAAGCGGAAAGAATATATTACCTGAAAAGTAGTGGTAAGCTCTGATTAATTAATTAATTAATTAATTCATATCTTCAGTTTGACTTCTCATTAATCATTCAGCGTATAATATAAATCTACTTCTACTTTCGTAAGCCGAGTTCTCGAACTTTTAGACTGAATCTCATATTCTCATATCCTCGAGGCATTATTGTCGAATGAGACTTATACGGTTTTCATCCTTCTAGTTAAATGAAATCCATAATGCTGAAATTTCGAACTAATTCAATATAATGACACGCGTAAATCTCATCAACTCACGTAAACGAAGGTAATATAATTTCGCAACACTTGATAATTCCGTAAACTCTGGTCTCTGTACTCTGCAAAGTTTCTCTGCGAACAACAAACTGTGAAGTGTTTTAATCTGGGGGTGCTCAACGCTTGGATATATCAGAGGTAGCTTTGTGTCCTCGTTAAGTTTGCAATAGCATAGAAGCTTCTCACTGACCGATGAAAATTATGGGTGATGAAAATTATTCGATAAAATTGGCTTGAGCACTCCGAGTTACAGCAGTTGCAGATCTTGGCTATATAACGAATTGTGTATTATGTATAGGAATTTTCGAGAGACGATGAGTCGACGATAAAATAAACTCACCAATTTGATTTCTGATAAGCTTGGCTTTGAAAAATTTGAGTTCTTGCAATTTTCTATCTAAGCTATACCCATTCCCCTGAAATCCGGAAAAGTTTTAATCGTTTGTTAGGTACTTGAGTCTGAATAAATGTGAAAAAATAACGAACGAGGTGAGTGAATTTTACGGTCAATTTCGCTTGGTAATTCCCATATGCATATATGCACATACGGGAATATGTATACAATACCCCCATCCGTATGCATGTATAATAGCATATAAATGTGCGATAAATATTTTGATATACTGAGAAGGGTCTGTATATTACTGTAGATTCATATGCCGCCGGGTTTGAAGGGTTGGTTTTTTATAAGTCGACAAAATGATGTCTCAAAAAATTGGTGGGTTTGTGCTACAGAATATCCTGACGCAATCTGTTCAGCAAAAAGTGACATTCGGACCACAATGGCTTTGATAAGAGTATATATATATATATATATATATATATATATATATATATATATATAATACCTCTCGGATAAAGTGAAGCAGCAATCCGGTGAGATTTCGCGCGTATAAGTATATCCCACTTCCACATTTGCCTAAGCTCAGCTTTTCTGTTTTTTAATCTGCATTTCAGTTTCTCAGATTATTCCGAAGTCTAGCTAGAAGCACTTAGCTCGCAGGCTTACGTAAGGGATATGAGTTACTTCATTTTGTATAATACGAAAGAGGTAATAGATTCAAATATGTGTATTTAGAATTTTGTCGACCCTCTGACGACCCGCTTCAAACCCACGAAGAGAATAATAAATTGAGATCCGGGGGTGTAACCCTGGCCTGGCCTGGGACTAAATTCTTTCCGAGATTTATCTCGGGCACGAAATACGATAAGTTATCTCCACCGGGCAGATAATTAACTTTTATCGTATAAAGCGATATTTAATCTTTAATTATCTTGTCTAATTAAAAACTAATCAACTTCCTTATTTCCGTAGGTTGATGGAGATAGGTGCTATAAGATATCATCTAAATAATGTTGCTGGACAAATAAAAAGTCGAAATTCTCTACAAAGATTATGAATAATCCTTGAAGGATAATCTGGAATTATTCAAACAAATCTATACACTACGAATCCGTTCAGATGCTAATACCGCGTATAACAACAAGCAATTCAATGCAAGTCCACGCTGCGATTACAAACAGATGCATCGATCAGTGGATTTCGTCTGACTGAATCGCATGCGAGCAATATCTCATCCTGCCCTATGCAGTCAGTCGAATATTTCGCAGTCACGAATTCACATCCAAATATTTCGCGTATATTAAACAATGACTGCGTGGTCTGAGGACAACATTTACGGAATAAAAATGAACAAAAAAAATTCAATTTTCTTATCATATTATCTTGGCAGTTGGAAAATTCGAGAAAAATTCGACTCACTGCTTGTGAGTTCACGCAGTTCACAACTCTATCTCAAATTTTCAAACGAGATTTATGACTAGGGCTAATATTTTCTTTGTCAAAAAAAATGAACATTTTTTTTTTTTTTTTTTTGTTTTTAAATACTTGACGTTTTTTTACGATTGAAAAATCTCTGGAACGGAGTGACAAACGAAATCTTAATTTAATTTAATCACTAAGCACGATACAACTCGCACTTGGCACCTTTACACGGCTTTTCGTGCGTGTTATTCTTGGACCTTCACAGCATTTAAATTTCAGCCTCGAAGCACGTCTGTATATTCCCTTAATAAGTGTACGAAAAATGTCCTCCTCCTCCGAATTTATACCTTTCCACCTTTTATTCTCAACAAGTGCGTAGTTTTCTAAGGAATACCAAAGTTGGTGAATTCTCATTAAAATTTGTTTCACTTTTCGCAAACTCCGATTAGATATGTACCTAACTTTACTTCTCGTTATAATTCTTCACTTTTATTTTCTGAATTTTATATTTACTGTTAACCTTTTCATATTCCTATCTATACCTGATTTTTCTATGATATATTGTAGTTAAATAAAGATTATATTTATATAATCGAGACTTCGTTATTGCCACGTAAATAAAAAAATAAAAGTTCTTTCTTCCTTTCTCTAGTCAATGCGGTGAAGTGGCTCTGATACGATACCGGCATGTACTACGTATAACTACTTGACGTCAAGCCCGTCTTGAGAGAAAAAAATCAATCATTAAAATTCGCTGTTTTTTATATAAGGGGACTAAACTTTGCCAACGTTGCCTCCTACCTTCAGCATAAGAATATCAAGTAGCAAATAATATTGGCAATGTAACCGACGACTATTTCTGCAGGTCTTTCATAGAAAAAAAAATAGAAAAAAAAAAAATTAGAAAAATCGAATCTATATATATAGATGCTGCACGTTCACATACATCATAATCAATTTTCAGTAAATTGAAATGATTGAACGCCAATAGCCCCTGATGTCATACATAATATTTCTTTCGAACCGATTGAATACTGATAAAATTGTTCATGTAGGTGGTCAGCTACGTCTGACCGGAAATGGAATTATGGAGCTTTTCCCCTGCTTCCGAATGGATCTGGACAGTTGATCAAAACTGCAGATCACGTTATCGAAGCCCTCGGACAAATTTATATGATGGCACTCGCACGCACACCATTCAAATAGCACCCACTTTTCTGGCACGTAATGCAATTTCTATTAGCGGGAATAGTTTTACTTACTTTTTTGTTTCTTCTTTTTCTTTCTCTCTAATAATTGTATGGAGGTTCAGAATTCTTTGTTAATTACTTTCAGGTATGTTTATGCCAATGTTCTATATCATACACACACAAATTCTTCTTCACATCTAAAACTGGACCGAATATCGTAATGATTGTAAAAAAGTTGTTGAAGATTAATCGTCGCATTAAATTTGCTGTATCAATGGTTCATTTCATGAAAACTAAATACATATGCGAAAACCGGAAATTGGTGGTCTAAATAATTCAAATTACGAACCCCGCAGGATGAGGTAGAGAATATCAAGAGCATGTGGCTTGGGCAGAACCGCAAGCATGCTACAAAATGCTAAAGATCGAAATAAAAGTCGGCTTTACCGCAACGAGAGGAGCAGTTCAGTTTCGACCTCTTATTGTTAGTAATAGAGTTGCGAAGCTATACTAGAAGCTTATAAAAGAAATGAAATAAAAATGATGAGTTTGAGGCCTGTAGGCTGGTTTTTATAGACTTTTAGTTTACGATTGTTGTTCGGGTCGTTACTTTGCGTTGGCCTGTTCGGTGTTCCGAATTATATGAAATCGTCGTTTTTGTGTCATAAATCGCGGTCATGGTTTCACCGTGAAATTATTTTCATATAGGGGAAAGTGGGGCAGAATGGCCAGATGGGGCTAAATGGCCGCTGAAAAAAAAATTGACTTACTCGCATTTTCGCACCAAGGGGGATCGTATGAGACGCCTTGCAACGCGATTCCGCTGAAAGTGCTCAAAAAATTTTAGGATGGGGCTAAACGGCCACCCTAATAAAAGTAGCGAAATTGCATTTTCACGTCGAAGTGAGTGAGATAAAACTATATGCAGCGTGGTTCCACTGAAAACGATGCAAAACTGAAAGGGTGGGGCAAAGTCGCTCACCCTACACTGAGAAAAAAATATAATTGAATTAACGAAATATTTTTTTCAATAGTCGCAATTAAATATTTATTCGGAACAAATAAATTTCAATTGGTATGATTAAATATCATATGAAATTAACCGATTTTCACTCACTTCGACGTGAAAATGCAATTTCGCTACTTTTATTAGGGTGGCCGTTTAGCCCCACCCTGAAAATTTTTGAGTACTTTCAGCGGAATCCCGTTGTATGGCGTCTCATATGATCCTCCTTGATGCGAAAATGCTAGTAAGTCAATTTTTTTTTTGGCGGCCATTTAGCCCCATCCGGCCATTCTGCCCCACTTTCCCCTACATATCACATATGTATAACAAGTGTTGTTTGCATATATAATACAATCGATCAGTTTATACGACTGAATAACTGTATAATAACGTAACTTCAAAACATGAAGAAAAAGTATGTCATACCCTCGAGGGTATAAGGGTAGAGTTTTTATTCCGTGTAATAAAAAAGTAGCAAGTTGAGCAGTAAATTTTGATGATCGTAGATAAATTTCAATCTCGGATGCCGGACGTTTTTCCTGATTGAAGATGTAAACGTAAAGTCGAAAGGGTAGAAACCACGAGACATTAGACCTAGAATACCTGAGCTTTTGAGATTTTGAGAAGGTCCTCAAACCCCTAATCTCCATAGGGTCATGGGACGTCTTTAGGGATTTAGAGACGTTTACTGCTTATATATGGGTACTAAATGTTATAATCCTAGCAACACTTGCCCACGGCCACGTGACGATAAATTGGCTTTTATCAATAGACAATTATATCGATATTTCGTTAATAATATGGTTCAGAAATTTTCATTTATACAGAGTAAAAAAGCGCTGCAATTTATTTTTTGAATTTCAATCGATAACATCTATCCCAAAAGTGACTTAATTCATTCGTCGGAGACTGCTCCGACTGACGATAGCTTCGTCTTGATTAAGAAAATCTGTATAATCGAATTCGTATAGGTTCTGGGTAAACGATCGCAGGGTAAAAGCGTCGAAGTTCAACCTACAGTCAGTCTACCGCAGTATTCTCTTTTATCGGCAAGGAAACCCAAGAAAGCTCGAAGGACAGTAAGCTGCAAGCTTTTGGAAGCTCTTCTGGTCACAGAAAGAACAGGTCGATGAGGTAGAACGCGTTTTCTCCGTCGTATGCTTAGCGCTCTTTCCCTGAAAATTAATTACTTGGTATGAAAAACGAGCTTTTCCTCTTTCCGGTTGACAGAAAAGTTTACCCTGACACGATACCAACCTCGATTATTTGAAATCGGTTAACTTCGTCGATAGTAGTTTTTTCACTTGTTTTATTTTTTCAGACTCCCAAATTGATCAAGCTGGGGGCGGATAGAAACCGACAGATATATGTAGATATAGATCGATTTTGCAATTCCCAATCGAAGTCACAACGAGATAAAAAAAAATTGGCAATTTCAGTTTTTGAGTTTGTAGATAGTTGATTGTCAAATTTACTGAACATCAGAATGTGCTTTTTTTTACGACTAGTAATTTCATTCATCGATGAGACAAGTAAAAACTCTATTTTACATGTCAGTAGGTATCGATCGCAGAATTGCAGTTTGTTGAAGCATTCAAGCTGATTGTGATCATGATTGTAAATGGTAATCAACTGGAAAATTGTCAACGGTTTGAAAAAAAAGTAGGAGATATGCAACCACGAAGCTTTAATTTTTGCAGTTATCGCGGAATCTTGTCCCACGGGTTAATGGGTCGCCGCAATGTTTGCTTTTGCTTTATCAACTCACAAACTGCATGCTTAATCAACGTGTTGACTTCTACGTTGTTAATAGCGTGACCCGTTCTGAAATTCTGAAAATTCCAACCGTAGTATTTGCACATAAGGGAGTTATAGTATATATACCTAACTCAGAAAAAAAATCAAAAGATATTATATCCTGGGAAAATTATTTCCGTTTGAGGATGAAGAATGTTTGCTAAACGGGATCCGCCTAGTATATTAGAAATTAAAATTCGCCAATTTTCATACGCAATTTCAAAATTCCGGTCTCGCATCGTCTTTTTTCGCGCACGCGATTCGATCTGACCGGAAAACGGATGAAAATTGACAGTCGAGAGAAGGAGATTCTTGTGCTGGAATATTTTCTATCTTATATGATTGTCAAATTGAAATATTCTTCCTTTCTTTATGTCGATGCCTTATCGTTAAACGCAAGTGGCTCGGAATATGCGAGAGCACGTTGTAAACGTTGGAAATTAATTCATCGGACGGAGACGTGTGAAAAAGATTCATGAATTATTTCATACAAAAATAGCTGTATACCTGTGTAATCAGAAATTAGCATGACGTACTTTTTCGCAAAATTTAATCAACCTCTATACCAACGCGTCCATCGCGCCTCATTGGTGAAAAAGAGATGCACGCGAAGTGTTGATTTTTTTTTTTTTTTTTTTCTTTTTACTTTTTCCTCATTTTCTACCCGCTAGACGCTAACATTTCACCAAGGGTTGCCCACATATATTCCTACATACATCATGCATATTGGCAAATGGCCAGATCCTTTATGATGCATTCGATAGTGTGGTGAAATGCCTTCGCTGCAGCACTTGCAGTTTCTGATCCATTTTCCAATTTCAACTATTTTCTCTTTTTTTCTTTTCCTTTTATTTATCATACCTAGATACCTATAATATATATATATATGGGGCTTTCCACGCCAACTCGACCAGTGTTAAACCCCGACCATCTCGAAATCATCTCAGGTTTTTTTTCAACATTCTACTCAGTGAAAAATGCATCCAGATTTTTTTTCAGATTTTTTCATTTAGCCGTTGATTTTTTATAAATTTTTGAATTCCATTGAGAAAGCCCTTTTTCAAAAATCTGAAAAAATTCTTAAAAATCCAGTGGATGATCTAAAACAGCCCCCCATACTCAAAAATGTGGAAAGAATTTTTCTTCCATATATTTTCTCACCTTATTAGGAATTTAGAAATTTTCAAAACTGAAATTGACCGTGTCAGAGATAAATTTGGGTTCAATCGTATGAGAAAAATCGTATGAGTGGGATCGTACGGATCAAATTGTAAGTGCCGGTATTTTCATTTTTTTTTTTAGTGTTGAAAATTTCTAAAATCCTTATAAGGTGAGAAAATAAATGGAAGAAAAATTCTTTCCACATTTTTGAGTATGGGGAGCTGTTCTGGATCATCCACTAGATTTTTGAGAATTTTTTCAGATTTTTGAAAAAGGGCTTTCTCAATGGAATTCAAAGATTTATAAAAAATCAACAAGTAAATGAAAAAATCTGAAAAAAAATCTGGATGCATTTTTCACTGAGTAGAATGTTGAAAAAAAACCTGAGATGATTTCGAGATGGTCGGGGTTTAACACTGGTCGAGTTGGCGTGGAAAGCCCCATATACACCTATATAATATATATCCCATAGCGCAAAAATGAGACTGAAAACTTTTATTCATACTGAATATTCCGAGAATTGTATAGAATGACGGAGGAATATATTTTTACTTCAACATTGTGATAAAAATTGATAATCTACTCTCTGTGCTTAGAATTGAAAAGGTATTCAAATCTGGAAGAAAAAAATATTCAAAAATGACAATTGAATTCCGAATTATATTTTACTTTCGAATTAGATAGAAAAAAAATCTGTTATAGTTCCTAGGAGTATTTTTATACGTCGGTTTTTCTACCGGGTTTCGAAAATAGAACGCATTAGGAACAGATCGGTTATGAAGAAGTCAGACCGTGCGGTCTCGGGTTCCTATTTGGCGACTGAACTCCTTCAAGTCAACATAGTAATTACTCGTTTTTTTTTTTTTCTTTTTTTTTTTCTTGCTACCGTTAGACACCATTTTCATTTGTACATCCGGAACAAATGAGACTCATCGGGTGCGGCGTCGGCGTCGCGTCGTTTCGCGTCTGAACCTTATGTGTTGACACAAGGCGTGAGTCTGAAAGGAATTTGACGCTGCCGTAATTATCACTTGTTTCTTCTTCTTTCGGTGTAGTCTTCATAACTGTAAGTACCTTGTTTCACTTGTCGTACAATTATCGTCTTTCACACACTTCCGCACATCGTATGCTCGTCCAGGAGCAGACCTTATGAATTTTTCATCGAAAGATGATCACATCGATTGAACTCTATCACTGGATCCAAAGCAATGCTCATCAATTAACACTTCATGATATTCTCACCACGAATGATAATTGTTAATAATCATTTTCAAATCCAGCTCGTTGGATTACGATCTGTAATAATGTACCCAAAGTCGTCTTTCATTCAACAAACACTCGATAATAATTAATTTCTGCAATCAATCCAGTCGAAATAATCGAAATAAGACTCTGTCTTTGTCATCGCTATTTCTTACCTAATAGTTACACTCGATCAAGATATCCTTACCGCGTTCGATTCATCATTGATAAAGTGTCAAAAACTAATACTAGTATACGAATAGGTGAAATTCGTTTAGTCGAAAAATGAAATATAGTCCATTCTCAGTACGTGACCGAATATTCGGTTATAGCAGAATCGGGGATGCTATTCTCTCTGATATTCGGGTTTGTAGAATCACAGCAACAAGTCGTAGTTCAAGCTCAAGTTTAAACGATAGGTCACGTCTTGGCGACATGCAAATTCAGTTTGATCGTGTACCCAGCCTTGTTCTATTACACTGCCAAGTATTCCACACCATTTCAATAACTAAGCTTCTGGTATTTGTGACAAACACGTTTAATAGCATACGCAATACATGGTAGACTGGGTTGAGTTGCGTAAAAGGGATATCAGATGAAAATTCAATTACCAAAAATATCCCTGATTGGAAGAATTGCAGCTTTGAACAATCTGTTCGACGAGTGTATTGTATTATTTCACTCATATCCATGAGGTCAATGTTTTGAAAAAAAAAAAACATTTCTGAACTTGAACTGCAGCAATGCTATTAGCCTGAGCTTTCATGTGAAAGGCGATACCATGTATGCGTGGTAAGTACGGACAAAGGAGTCGAGAATATATGCCAGTGCAAATACTTGGTCATGTGTAGAGAACGTCCTTTATTTCGAAAGACAAGAGGCATTATAATTGGTTAAGTTAAATTCGATGTATAATTAGTATGAGTTGTACGTTTCCTCGTGTTCGTGTATAATAATATATGTGCATGATAAATCTACTACATTACCGAACTCAAAATGTGTGGATCAAGTGAAATTCACTCCACGACAATATCCTCTATTTTGAATATAATTAGATTAAACGGTTTTGTCGAAATTAATAAGCATTCAAACCATAGAATATCGAATCGAAGGTAAACGAAGGTAATAAATTACTACTAACGATGCATTTAGTTTTTTCAAAAATCATACGAATCAGCTCCGGTTTGATCTTCGATATCGATCTATCATAGCCCATGCGTAAATTTGAGTTTGACAAAAAAAAATGGAAGCTTGTGGCTATCATTGGCGGAAAATTTGTCTTCCATTCAAGTGGAACTCCTTTTAACTATAATGGCTATTGTTGAGTTAAACTGTAAACTATTACCCTGACACGCTTTGGCATTGTTCTTCAGAAACATTAACTCACAGGATGTCTAGTAAAGCTACTATATTATACTTTGTTCTATTCTATACGTTTACTCTTCTTCTTGTCGTTGACCAACTGGACTATACTGGAACACGAAACCATGCGATGGTCAACCTGCACGTTTTATAAACCGCTAACGAGCGCAGTGTACGTACAGTACATACATACTGAGCATTGTTTCAAATTTAGAATTCCTAGCCCGATCCAAACCCATTAGTGAACGCGGTTCTATTTTTCTCAGTTTCTTTTCCTCCTGTTTTCCCAACTCCCTTTCATCCGGCTCTATATTTTTTTCTTCTCATATCCTTTCATCCGCACGAGATAAGCGGCTGTGGAAAATTTTCTTCGATCTTTTTCATAGAATTTTCTCGATCTTGGGATTCCATGTCGGTTTCAGATTCCCATTGGACTTCCGCGTGCTTTAGTTCCCTAGAAATCGATTTCCCACGACACTACTTTTTCTACTGACATCTGAAAATTCCTACACTATTTCTAGCCACCCCGGTCGCGTCCTTAGGGACTAGGATTAACTATTCTTGCGATTGCATAATTTTACCGTAGAAACTTCATCCGGTTTCGTTTTCTTTTTTTTTTTTTTTTCTCCTTAAAGCAAATGCAGTAGGAACTATCATTATTACCGCATTAGCAGGTATAAATTTCATCGTAATTTTAAGCGCTTCGATTAAACAAAGTTTAAGACAAAGTTTAGTTCAAGTTTGAGTTGTACTTTCTCACAACTTCGTCAGTACCTCTGGTGTGCTGGAGGTAACATGCCAAGAAAACGCCCGGATCTTGTATATAACTCAATATAGGTACGAATGATTTATATGATTATTTTGTGTCGAAATTTCATTCCAGTGATAAATACAGTTTGTCAAAAGTTGTTTCGCTCCTTTCCATATCCTTCGAGAGAAGCGTCGAAAAATTCAGAATCAACTGATTATGAGATTTATATACTAAACGTTGGTATGTATTTTCTATGTTTCCAGATGTGCAGTGGGTCGGTGAAAAGGTGTTAAAATTCATTAAAGGCATGTCAAACAGCGGCCAAACAGAATCGCCTAGCTGACATAGAAGTGGTGAGTTATTTTCACGCCTCTAAATTTCTCATTTTGATTTTCACTTACTGCCGCAGGTTTTTCACTGCACTAATCGTCGTCAGATTTTTTCTACTCTTAACTTGACAAGAAACATCATTTCGGCTGATTGAAACACTCATAACTTATCAAACTTATAGCGATAACGTAAATTTTATCGTTTCTGTAAAAGTCTTTCCGCATTGCCAGTAGTTATAACGAAAATAAAATCTTCGGATTTAGATCTGCCAAAATTAGATGTAGTCTTAGAACATTCGGAAAGCTCAATTTTTCACAAATTTCACATGGTACGAATATGATTGTATAATTCAATGAATAATTAGACTAGAAACGGCTGCAGATAATTTGAACAATTTTCAACTATGGCATGGGACAATTATGAATGTGTATGGCTCATTAGACGAGTATATTATAAACTAATGATGGAACGAATGAAACGTTGGAAAATTTTATCTGAAAAGTATATACCTACCCAATGCCTGGTATAAAATGTCGATATACGTTATCGAACAACTCCTTCTACCGTTCCAACACGATCAAAGTTTCAAAGCGCAAACTGACAGGCAACCGACAGAACTGTTGCTAATTACGTTCAGTTTTTTGCTCATATTGGTTAATTTTTAATTCTCACTTTCTAAAACAACCCGAAACTTTACTAGTATATATGTGGTTGCTATAGTCGAGGTTAATTACCTTTTCAACATTACTGACTGGTGGTTTTATGAATCTCTCTAATCGCACGCTGATCGAATGATTAGACTAGATACGGTGAAAAGTTTTGATATAGGTTCATCGGAGATACTATACTTTACGGAAAGAAGCCAAAGTCTAAAGATATAAGTTCCCCATAATAATCAATCAATTATTATCCAAGTATATTAGTCACTCTACGTTCGAAGCGAGATTTCTATTATACAAACCAGGTAAACAAGACAAACAAACTATTCAGACTTTCTATAACTTTTTCAGGTACTTTACTATACGAAATGCATATACCATTTCACATTTTTAACAGCCCTAACTTTTATTCATCAAAGTTAAGGCTTTGTTGTAAAAAAGCGCTGGGAATGGAAGAAAAATTGTCGTGTTCGTTTACCTATTCGTTATATGTATCCCTATATGGTTCTATGTACTATATCATACAGCTTAGCTTCTGGCTCTCATCTCAAACCACTTGAAATAATACCTCTCATCCTATATACTCCTATCATCGTATCTAGTCTGATAATTTAGGTATGTGTTCACTATAGCGATTGGTTTAGCCTCATTGCAGGAATTGTTCAGTCAATCACGATTACCATACAAACATCCGTGATGAGGTGAATTATGGATCGTTCAAAAGATCCGTGTGAGGCATCCCGTCAGCTTGTGCTTTTTCAATTTTCGTCGCGTTTAGGCGGGATAAAAGAAATCGTCTGATTACGTCGAAAATTTGATAGAATACTTTTCTGAAATTTCTGTCTGACTTGTCGCTTTAGCTTCCGAAAACTGAAAAGCACATTTAACGTCGCTCTCATGCGGCATAACTGTTCTTCGTATCGAAGGGTAGATAAAGGGTTACGAGCTAACTTAATATTGAGATTTATTCATAGTTTATTTTCCGAGTTATAATAAAATAATATATAGATGCATGTGTGTGTGTGATCGTGTCCAGTGATAATGACGTCTGAGACGTCGTCGGCGGCCGACAGTCCAGCACTGCTCCACCGGCCGCTGTTGACGTCATCAACCGGGTACCGATCCACAAACCTCCGTCAGACGTCCGAGTCCTGCACCCCGACCTCAACCCTCGCCCAGTCACCCCCGAACAGCACGCCCAGCGTCCGATTTCATACACTTGAGATGGACCACAAAGCTCCCCGGTAAGTGTATCAAAATATGATTAAATACGTCTTCGTTTGTATTCAATATGCCGGGTTTTTAAACCCCGGCCCAGCGAATAAACCGACGACTGAGTATATATTCAGTATAATTTATAATACGGATAACAATAGGGTGGTGTAGGATAGTCCTTTGTTCGATTTTACCAGCTTCGGAGTGTCTGGCGCCCGAAGTTTAGAATCGGTAAAGTTTTAGAAGCTGTATAGGAAATCCTCGTAGATGAAGCTGGAGAATAACTTTTTTTTTCCATTTTCTCTCGCTTTGTGTTGTTTCAAATTTTTCAAATACCTAACTTCGTTACAGTTTGGTTTAGGGGTCGCCAAGATTCTACGACAAACAATTATCGTCATCCTAAATTTATTATACATTACAAAAGTTTGACCAAATTTTTTCTTTTTTTTCTTTTTTTTTTCCTCTTTTGTTCCGGTCTTATCGAATTGCCGTAAATTTATTATAAAGGCAGTTCAGGTCTCAAAAGTTGTGAGACCCCCAGTCCCCGTGAATCCCAAATAAAAGACTATATCGAATACTTCAGCGTCAGAAAGTTCGAAGATCGTGACCGATGGCTTCGGTACAACATAGGTCAACCAATTTTGATCTTTCAGTAACTCGAAAGGGAATAAAACGGATAGATGCATGGAAACATTGATCCATGCAAATAGATAATTCTCTGGTACCGTAAAATCCGAAGAAAAATATGTTACTCAAAATTTATATCTATATGTGATTTTTATTGAAAACGTTGAATTAATGCTTCAACAAGATTCGAAATTTTCTGGTCATCGATGCCCCTCGACGTTCTCTCAAATGAAAGTATTCTCATTATATAATGATTTAGACAATTTCCTAAAACTGAGCAATTTTTAATATAAAATGATTCGATTTATTGGAAAATCTTTCGATTATTTAGGAACTGTTTTTGCCGCGAATTTCAAATGGTTTTTCATTAATTTCCCTGACCCAATACGTTGTCTGGGATTCGCTGCTTTGAGTAAGTCAAATTCTACCGCGGAGAAACGTGAATTATTAATCGAATGCTTGATGACGATGAAATATAGTAAAAAATCCATGTGCTTTTGCGTTTGTCTTGAATAGTGAAAAATCAAGTAGGTACTTTGTGGCATTATTATGTTCATTATATAATTATTGCTCGACTTTGGAAGTATTTTCATTAATTATAAGAGTGAATGTCGAAATGAATTGTTGGCGAGTGTTGTAGAAAAAAAAAATAACACTTACATTCATAGAAAATGAGTAAAACTCGATCCAGTTTAACCCTGCGTAATATCCATGTGCAGTTTGTTATTATTTCAATTTTTTTTTTTTTTTTTTTTTTTTTTCTTTACGTTCAAATTTTGTCGGGCATATATACGAGCGAGCTTAATTACTTATGTATATTGTAATTACGTTTCGTTTCCCCTGTTTGCAAAATAAAAATTTGTTCGCGTGACAAGCGAACTATATAGGGTGGCCCGTAAGCAGAAATGAATGTTGTTGATGAGAGGAAAGAGTGAAATAAAGAAAAATAAAAAAAGAGGGAAAAAAATATAGAGGAACTGAAATAACGCACCTATATAGTAGTACATTAGTCTAATTGATTACATTTCATGATTTATCTGATAACTCATTAATCTAGGAAATATTCTTATTGATGGCATTGCTCGTTTCCTCTCGCGGAAACTATTCTTACTCAGAAAAAGAAGATGAAATATTGACTAAACTTTATAACTCTTCCGATATATATATATATATATATATATATATATATACGGACAAAAATTTGTCATCAATTATTATTATTCGGTGATATATTAAAAATATATATAATCAGAGACAAACTTACAAAATTTTATTAAATCAACAAGTTTTGATTTAGACACACTTGTGTAGGTATACGTATTTGGAGAAAGCGTTCATCGATAATTGACAAGTGGTTTCCAGTGCCGTGTAATCCACTAAAGTCTAAAGCTCTTGGTTTGATTAAGCAAACGACGTGCCTGAAACCCTTCGGATCTTGAAAAGTCACTTGATGTGAATACCTACGCGATCAGCATAATACTCGATGCACAAGAAGAAACTCGTAAATAACGAATAAATGTTATCTTCAATTGGATAATATCTGAAATATCTGGCTCTAAATGACTTCTACGATTAGTACCTATATAATAAAATTATCTTATTATCAATCTTTCGATAAAATTACCCGAAGCTTGTGAATTCTCAACAAAAGCATTTATTTATTTATTTTTTTGTGAAGGGCGGGGGGGGGGGGGGGGGGGGGTGGATTTATTTCTAATCAACGTTTGTTGTTTAATAGAATCTCTAACTCTATATGATGTTATCTCAGAATCTCTTGAATATTAATATCCGCAGACGTGAATCTGTGAACAAAAACTCCCACGAAATTTGGCTACGAAATTTTGTTCATCGATGTTATAGCCAGTTTACTGATAATATTTAATCGCTAATTTTAGTTCCAAGTCTGCGATATATCGTTTGAAAATTAGTATTTCGTATTAAATTAACACCACGAAGAGTTAATATGCTCATCCTAGTAGTTCATCGCAACTGTCGAATGACTGTCAAGCATTGACAGCACACCGAATATACTAGTATTATCGATTTGCATACCTCCTACGATTTCTGATCGAAAATTGAATGTAAATTTATCCACTTTCTGATCAAATTGCCGAGGATTTTAACCCAGAATAATCTCGTAAGGGTATATGTGTGTGAAGACAGCCTCCGGAGTCCGGAGAATATAAAAGAAAATTCCTATTTGATGTCGTCATTTCCTAGCTATACTCACATAGCGTGCTGACGAGGATTTCGCTTCTATCCTGACGGATATGATAAGCTAGCTTCGCGTTTGGCATTGAAGACTTGATCAGATGATCTCACCAGTAGCCATTTCCTGATAATTTATAAAAAAATGTTCAATATTTATCGTCAAATATCGTAGCTGCGTACACTCCAGTCACAGAAGTAGTATAATATTTACTTAACCATCGGACTAACGTCGGAAAGAACATTTCTCAAGTTTATGGAACCGAAAATTTTAGGTATCATCGAAAATTGAAATATTAGGTTTGTTTTTTTAATAAGTAGATTTACTGAAACGATCAATCAGGTATTCTATAATATTATCAGTGTAAGCACACTCGCAGAATATTTTACTGTAGAATAATCGATATTTTATATTTATGTGTGAGGTTCGAATTTTATTGTCTTCGTGATCGGCGGATATTTTGTGACGCGGTTCAGATATCGTTCGCAATATTTTTTTATATAATACCGGCACCTACACGCCAGTAGGTATGTATCCCTAAAACCCTTACTTGATAAGGTATTTCCACTTCCCACGATAAGTTATGATATATATCCTTGCAAAAAGGACGACCTTTTAGGTGGCTTTTAGAAGGATGAGGCAGGAATGACGAGTTTATCGCCTGAGATGGGGATTCGTAAAGAAGAAAAAAAAACCATGGATAGCGAAAAGGGCGATGGCAAAGGTGTGTACCTCAAAGGTGTGGCGTGTAAAATGCAGACAAAGCCATACATTTACCGTTGGATCGAGACCCAGAGTCACAATCAGATTCAGACCCAGGGTCAGGCTCAGGAAAAGAGAATTTTTCTCGATTCAAGAGTGCAAAAGCTGAGACCGACACTTTCGGACTACCTAAGCTACTCCGAAACCATATTGCTTTTCCCCAATACGTTCTTCTTGAATGTTTGATAAGAGCACAAGCTCCTCTGAATTATAGGATCGCGAGTATTCATACTATTCTGGCGATACGATGTAGATTGGTATTTCCCTATGAGAAATTCATGGGAAATCCTTCGCTGATAGAAAAAAAATAAATAAAAAAAAATACTCCGTCATTTCTACGTTAGCAATACGGTCTGCTGAGCATGTCGAATAATTAGTTCAATAAATATTAGGCAGAAAAAAGGAAAAGCTATAATCAACGAAATGAATGTATTGTGTAGCGAGTGTCTTCACCGTTGAAACCTTAATAGAAAAATATGTTGCTTTGTTAGAGGAAGCCTAATTGACTGTATATACTATAGGGATTTAACAGGCATAATGTCACTGTTAATCAACCACAAGAATTTTCTTCTTATGCAATCTTGGCTTATTTTCCCCATGTATCTTTCCCTCTGCAATTTCGATGCTGCTATTTGTATCCTTCGTCTGAATGTATCGTCCGTTTTAATACTGGTCCATGCTCAAGCATCTCTCTCAATCTTAGTTTTTTTTTTTTTTTTTTTTTTCAGCTTGTCTCCTTCGGTCTATATACTTTTTCTTTATTATAGTAGCTGCGACTAGAGCCTTCAGAAAATGAGTTCGAGGCTAGTTCAAAACCCTTGGTTCCCTTGGGGGTTCTAAAATTTATTTGTCAGATACTTCCTATGTTTGATATATGCCTAGGGATTCTCTGCTGGTGGATTTAAGATGACCAAAATTCCACGATCACATCTACACAGCTCTGGATCGGTTGCATATTGCCATCTCTGTGACAAGTTATATTTTCTTATTTTTCTCATCGCGATTTAGAAAGAGCACTCTGGGACGACCTGACCCAGTGATATATCAGAGTGTAAGCCTGCACTTTGAAAAATGAAATAGACGGAAAATTGAAATGATAACCGATCTGTCTGAAATATGAATTTGACGTTAAGTTCTTGTCAAGTGGAAATAAGATCATTATTGCTAGATAGAATGATTTTTGAAACAATCATGACAATCTCAGGCAGGACAATCGACTGTGAATAAAAATGAATGAACTGGAAAAGTATCGTAACTGTAACTATATGTATGTATGTACGTGAAATGGAAAAAGGTAATCAAGAAGCTGCTGAGTGGTAGTATTTGCCTGTGACCATCTCAGTGAAATTAGAAAATCCTCCGAGACCAGGTTGAGGTTGGAAAATGAATTGAAGCCCACTACGTCCACTGGGTTCAATCGGAGATTCGGTTTTCTTGCAGCCAATTTCAAGAAGGATCAGAATAATCAATATCCTACTTCTCGCTTCTTGTCTCTCTTCGCCTGGTTACCCAATATCCATATATCGGCTGTTTCTTGCCACCTTTAGACCGCAAATAATTTATCAAACGTTCGTAGTATCCTCGATCATAATATAGTAGGAGGAAATTAATCAATGAACATGTTCAATCCATTCTTTGTGCACACATAGAAAAGAGAAGTGCTCATCGCCTGAAAATGTTCGGTGTGTTGAACTGCTTTTTTCTTACTAGCGATTTCTTCCTGAGAGTTTACGATACGCCGGGGCAACACTTGGTGAAAAAATATACGTAGGTTGAGATGAATCACTGCGTATGAGGGTAAATCTGGCAATTCTAATTTTCCTCACAAGGTCCTGCGCGAAGAACAAGCTTCAGTTGCAATTTGTGAAACCAATAAGTTGCGTTACGACATATACCCTCTGAATCGACCAAAACCTGCTTAATGACATCCCACCTCCTCGTCGCGGATCACGAAAGCATAGTAAAGCACAGAAGTAACATGGGATTAGTAAGGATGATTTAATCAGTTCCAGGTAGCAAACTTGAATTGCTTACGTGTCCAAAACGATCCTTGTTTTACGGAGGTCACTACATCACTCGTCAACGTATAATTGGGTCAAACCAGATAAATATAAGTTAGAAAAAAGAGTCTGAAAACTAAAGAAATTTGAAACGAAGTTTATTTGTTCGACGAGTAATAGCCTGCGACTCATGACTCTACACGCTTTTATGCCAACCCTTGATAAGCCGTTGATGTGTATTTGGTATGAACCCTAGAATAAGTTGATTTAGGATCATTAACAAGCTCTGTTTCATTTATAACACACACAATCTCACAGTCAATGTTAAATCATCACGCAGAAAATAAGCACAACTTGCAACAACTTTATATGAGTACAAGCTCGAAATTCGAATTTAAGTGAACAAAGCACACTCCGAAATAACTAGTTCGAATAACCAAGCTATTGAAATGAGCTTGGTTCACTTCAGCCGCGAATCACTCATATTGTGCTCGATTTTCATATTTTTTAAAGCTTTTCAAGTTTTCGATAAGCTCTCTGGCGTTTTACATTTCATTGATTTATACTTGTATCGCTATTCTATTCGTATTGATTTTACGAAATGCGAACAAATCAGATATTAAATTCCTCAGAAGGAGAAAAATTCTTTATTTATGTTAAACACATACATACCTACCGTGCTTGACTCTATGACATAGGAAATCGATTGCAGCGTGTCAAGGTTCACGCTGACTCGATGTCCGTTTCATCGATTGATGGAATATTTGCATCTATTGCACCAGAAAAAAAAAAACATTTCAAGTTCATTTCACGATTGAAACTCGTCTGATTCTGTTCTGTCAGTATAAATTTTCGTATATTCGATTCGCGTTGCAAAGCGATTCTTACATAAATAATTTTTAATTAATTGATCAATCTAACAAAATAATTTAAATCTATAAATTTAGACTTCTTGAAGCTTTCTCCATTGTCGTGTCCTGAGGAACTTTCAATTCTACTTGAGTATTGATTTCTATTTATGATCTCACGTACAACAAGTAAATCTATTATCGATGAAAGAAAAAAAGGACAATTATGAATAATCTTTTATTTTACGCCTGTAAAGTAATTCCAGTCGTGCCGTGTGTGCTGTGATATTAATTTCCGTGCATTTGGAAAACGGAGATGGATGTTGCTGTGAGATGAATTTTGGGTGAGGTTCAAGGCGTGAAACATTCCGCCGGGTTCAACAGGCAAGAGGATTCATGAAGGGTGGTTAAGCAGGAAGGCACTGAACAGCTTTCTCACCCCTGGATCAAAGAGCATGAGGGATATCTTTGCTCCAGCTTAAAAGTGAGCGTTGGGTATGAGCTTAAAGGCTCAAAATAGCCCGCTTGAAAAAAGATACTGCAGTGGATTTTGGGGTACATTTAATAAAGTAAAATTAAAATTTTTTTAAGTAACGTAATGTGCGAAGAACAGACGAGAAATAGACGAGTTATGTGTAATTATAATTTTGTTCAGCGTCTAATGGGAAAATAAATGTCTTTCAAAGTGACACGATGCATTAAGTGAAGGTTGGCTGAAAGGGAGAGAAGAAAGTTAGCCAGAAAATAAAAATGAACATCTAATTAAATTAGCGTACAATCACGCGAAATTTCGTCGACACCAATTAACGTTTCTGGATCAGGGGGTAGTCGCCTGACAACTGATAGCCAGTCTACTGGAAGTCCGAGAATGAATTCAGGGAATTTTGTAATTCTCAATGAAACTTAAAAACATACAAAAATCTCCTATGCCTAAATTATTATTTTTTCACATTCGAAAAAGATCGAGGAATGCAAATACATCGTTGATACATTAGACTGAAATTTTTAGTCCTGTCTCATCGCTAGTTACGACTTACGACCCTCCTAAAATCGGGAAAACTCAATTAGCTATGTCGATTTTATGTATTTCACCCCACTCAACGGTGCCGGGAAATTAAATCAGTACCTAAAATTTCAAATTAGGGTTATAGCATTTCTTGTTTTCTCAGAATAGACAAGACAGTGTATCGTCGTGCGAGTCGAAACTTCTTTGGTGTTAAAATTTATCGCGATATTTTCACCCTGTTTTCGTACAACTTTTTCTTCTATATCCGAATAACCGAAACTTTAATATGTCATAGCAACGTTACTGTTCACATGAAAAAATATCGTTCTTGCCAATCAATCGCGATATTTGAATTTATATGGTAATTAAGAAATAATAACCATTTCACAAACTTCTCTATTCTTTAGTTCTGAGGTCTCGGCATTATATCGGATAGAACAATTTTCTCTACGATTTTCTCCGCTCGATCTAATGATTGCAAGATCCTGAGTTCAAGTTTCGCGAATTCACACGAGACGAAAAGCTATTTTCATGGCGCCTTCGAGTGGTTTGAGACATTTCACGTGTCGGGTAAGCGTCCGCTCTCCTTTAAGATGGTCTCATTTCAAGCGTTCTTTTTTTCTGTCGTTCTTCTCGACTAGATTTAAAAAGAAAAAAAGAAAAAGAAAAAGAAAAGCAGGACTAGAGCCATATTCAGAACGCTTATTTATCGCCATGTATTATAATCAGTTAAGATATAATGGAGGAAGGAAACTCATTTGCCGCAGGAAGTTTTTTTCAAGAAAGTTTAGAAACAGGGATAAGGAGAAAGCGCAAGCTCATAAGTCATACTGCTTTTATTTGTTTCCAGATAGTATTATCTACGACATATCTGCACAGGTAATGAAATACACATACTAATAATTTTTCTAATCAATTTCAAACATGAGAGATTAGATATCGGTTAAAAAATGCGGAGGAAATATATCGCTATAGAAAATACCCAAACGCGAAAACCTACTGTTTGCAATCGTAACAGAATTCTCAGTAACACAAAATTTCGTGGCTCAAACCCTCTTCAAGTTTCGCCGTTATTTCTTATTACTAAGCAATCGTATTCACCATTTCTGTAGAACATTGTTTTCGATCACGTTCCACATTGAACTTGTAAACGGAAAGAGGGTCATGGTTTCGTATTTTCCCTCGTTTGTTATTCGTGTTGAAATAAAATTTCAAATAACAACAGGATCACACTCGAGATGGGGACAGCATTTTTCCCCACACACATTATATCGGCATACACACAGATCCACGGAAGTGAATTTACCACCAAAAGGGAAAATAGCGACATTGGAACTGTTGAATGGATAACTGTGAAGGAAAACAGACTTTATGTCATATATATATAATACAGTCGAAATACAGTAGTAAAATGCAACCATAACTTCCTGTCGTGAATGAGGAGTATTTGATTGAACCATAGATAACTGTGCTTGGTTATTGGTCTCGTCGAGACTATATAGCTTGCCTTTATGTTACATTATTCATTTACGTCTTTGGTTTTACGTCCCCTTTCGATATCCTGTTTCAATATCCAAGATCCTCGTAAATCGTTCCATAGAACATCGAAGTGAGTAGTCATTTTTGGTAACCATCAATTTTCCGCTATATAAAGACTTATTATTCTTTCGGAATATCGGGCAACGAAAAAATATTGGTTAACAGAAGACAACCCGATGTATACATACGTACGATAATGTTCACCTCATTTTTCGTACGATTAAAAAACGATAAGAATTATTCTATAACACCCAAATCTCAGTGAACTTATTCTTTTAAATCTTCTACTAATTTTATTATCTTCTATTAATTTCTTCCTATAAGATCATGTTAATTACGGGTAAGGAAATGTTCAATTTGATGAAAATTTTTGTTCAAATTTCAACTAAAGCTTACTACACCCTACATAATTTTCATTGGATACGACTGATCGTTATTTGGTATTTCTTAACGATTGGATCGTCTGACGATGAGCAAACGGCACGTGCTTATCTCAAGTTACGAAGGATTAGGTAGAGTTGATGAGGCAATCTCTTGCGTGACACTATCACTTCTGCTCTACGGTTTTCTTAATTAGGTAACCGTGCCTAATAATTGCTAGTATAACAGCTCTTATATAACATTAAGACCTTCCAAAGTACGGTTTTCCTGTTATACGCGGGATTCTTTGTAACCGTTTCAAGTAGTCTAATCCAGATCATGTCTGCCAGGCAAGGAAGATAATTCCATATTAAAATCCATAGGTACGTCCTTCCTTGCAGGAATTAAATCTGAGATCCTAGAGCCTAGCTACGGCTTTAAGCTCTGAATCGTAGATCTTTTTACAAAACTCATCAAGACAGAAATCGCTCTGAAAATAAAGGTGAACCTCGTCTTTGAAATACTGCAGAATGAAATCAAGAATCTATCCCAAACCCAAATCCCAGTAAATCCTTCGGACATATCCTAGATACAGTTCGAACCTCGGGTCATTGACTTCAGCCATTGAACCCCGTTGCGAAGATAAAGCATAAAATCATCTAGACGAAGATAGAATCCAAGGAAAATTTTTTATTCAATAGCAAAAAACAAAAAAGAATTTCGATAAGGCTATTGTGTATTGAAAATTCGTAGCGATTATTTAGCGCTGCAAACTCTGTTCACAGTTGATGACGCGGATCGTAAATATTATGTGAAATTCTTTTTAAAAAAATCCCGGAAACGCTTTCGCTTTGTTTCCTCATGAATCATGACTTTCATGCCTGATTATACTTCAGAGGATCAGTGAACTGCTGCGATAAGACTCGGTGATTAAAAATTCTCTTAGAACCGAGTACTCCCTCAAAACTCCCCTTTTAAGGTCCCTAATATCCCCCTTAATCCCTCGGTTCAAACCCTTTCCATAAAATCATTTACACGGTTATGTGAGATTGAAGAAGTCTAGCAAACACTGGTTGAATAGTGTTCAAATCCAACTATACATACACACGTATAGTTTATATTATCCACAACCAGTGTAAGTCAGGATGTTTGCCAAATGCCTCAGGGACACCGCGACGCGACGTCTCGTATCTCATAACGTTTTTTGCTTATTTTTTTCGTGAATGTGGTAAACGTGGGACGTACGACGATCAACGACGAATGACGAACGACGAAAGCTCGCGCCGCGTCTCGGCGCCGTCAGTGCGCGTGGCTGCCCAAGGCGTACCAAAGGTTGACTGTTCTACTGCGTCCCGAGTCTGACTCCAGCGTTCTAAACCGTCAGCCACATGCTCGCGAGCGCTCTCTTATCACAACCGGCCCTTTATACCTCGTGCTTTTCTTTATCTGACAGCTTGCAGTGATACGGACTAACTGCACTACCCAATGTGATTTTTAGAGTGTCCGCGCGATACGGTGAAGTGTCTTCGGTCTCAGAGTTGGTGACACTTTCAGATATATATAACAAATTAAGTTTTCAGTGAGAGTTGACACCGATTGACTATCCGAAAGCTTTTCTTTCTTCGTTTTTTTTTTTTTTTTTTTTTTTTTTTTTCATATATTCTTATTCTTATCACTTTTAGAAAGTTTTACGTTATTTTACTATCCAAAGCTTTGGATCGTTGGGCAAAGTGTTGTGCAGGTAGATTTTTAGTAAAAAAAAATTAGTGCACTTTGACGAGGAAATTATATTGCCTCTAAAAAGCTCGGTGTGGGGGCATAAAGTTACTTACATAAGTTTCTGACTTATATACCTATCCCACCGGGACGTTTAAAACGTTACTACGTTACGACAGGTGGACACGTCAACGACAGAAGTTATACTGGGTCTTTGCTAAATAAATGTCGAATATATACTCGTGCCACATACTTATTCAAGCTTTCAGTGTATAACTACGCGATGATGTGCTTTGAGCTTAGTACCGTAGAATTGATACTCCATCATTATGATATCGTATCGTTAATTAGCTTGGATAATAATCGTATATGAAAAGTTCGAATATGTTGTATTATAAATAAGTGAAATTATTATCAGTCAGAACAGGGAAAGTAAGTTGATTAAAAAATTTGCGATTCGTATACCTATATAAGTTTGAAATAATTAATATACTACATTTCACCAAAACAATTTTATAATTCGTTCTTTTGCTAAATAAGGGAATGTAATTTCCATGAAAGTATGTAAAGCCCGTTGATGTATACCGAAATATATGAATATATATATATACATATAATATAAAGTATATTCGCGTTGAAAGCCCTGCCGAAATTATCGTGTAATAAATACTCTCGAAAATTGGGGGTAATCACGTTTTCCACTTTCTTCTCGGTGTAATAATATGACAGAGTTCAAAACTAACTCGTTAAGGTAAATAACACACGCACAGTTTCCAACCTAGTCGCAATTACTTTTTGGTAAATGGAGTTAGTTGTTTGCATAACTGGAATTACTTCGCGGGCTTTTAAACTCACCAAAAACTTTGAATTACGAAAATAGGCATCGGCTTACTATACCGATTTAAAAAAACCGATACTTCTGATACAAATATTTTACTATTCGATTTATATCAAATTTATAACTCTTCATTTGACTTTATCTTTTTCTGGCATATTGAATTATTTACGAATTGAAAAATTCTACGAATTTCATGTAATGAAAAATTGTGACTTCGTACTAAAAGTTTCTCCAGAGCTTCAAATTTCAGATCCATTCTTCTGTTTCACTGCATATACCTATATGCCTTTATGTAGGACACATCGTTCACCTTTTTTTATCTGACATTTTCATAATTTTTTGTGACTTTAAAAGTTCCCTGACATTTCCAGATCTTTCATAGTTTATCAGGTCTCATAACCACCCTGATCACTAAGGCCAAAAATTCGAACCGAAATTAATTTTTGAACACTACATTTGACGACAGATCTGAATTCGGTGTATATAAATTGAGAAACTGATCGACGAAGAACACATATATATATATGATCGTTATCTTTAACAGTAGCAAACGTATATAGCTATATATTTATATTTATATTGTAATTTCGATTATTATAATGCAATTACTAAGTTCATATTTACAGAATAATAACAATACTATAGCTATACCCGATACAATCGCAGTGTATCACGATTTTGTTTAAGATACTATTTGCAGATTGTCATTTTTCCACGTGCCAACTACGTGACATTGTTATTTCACATCATAGTTATGTATATCACAGCTATATATCGAGCTGTACTCGTCAATGTCCAACTAACGAAATCATCCACCTACGTTGACTCGCTGTCCTTATAAAAAATAAAAAATAAAACAAAAAAAAACTAATGCAGTTTTATAAAGGTCGAGAAATATTGATAATAGTCAAAATAATAATATATGTTGCTCCAAAATTGATAGCTCACATAATAATACCTCAACGAGAGATACACAGCAATTTTGCAATTTGTATTAAACAAAGGCGGTAATTATATCCCATGTAAGATCATATCCTCTCTCAATAATAGCTCGGACGTAATAACATTAATTAGCTCAAACTTTTGGAGTAAATTCTAAAACTTTGGTGTGAAATATATCCTCCAAGATCAGTACACAGACCCAGAGACCACCTTTTCCTTCAAAGTGACTCATTAGTCACAACTAATTGCAGGGTAGCTCTTAATTGGGACCACTAACCTTTGCTGGAACAGTCAGCCAAGAGTCAAGACTAAATCGATTCTCTTATTATACTGCATGTTGTGTGAACATGTATTTACCTTGGATAGTATACACCCCACTAGCGTCGAGGTTGTCGAATGCATATTTCTGCATGCATTGATTGACACAAATAATATGACACGCATTGGCTGACCTCCCAGTCACACTTGGCACGTGCTATGTTTAGTTTTCTAACTCTTTCTGTTTTAGTTTTTTTCTTTTGAATTTTAGTTTCTTGTTCTTGCTTTCATCGGTTCTACTCGATCTTCCCTTGGCTACAGTACACAGAAAGAAAGGGTAACTTGATTCAAAAAAATTTTGCGGTCCAAAAATGGAGACCGAAATTTTCTCGGATCAAATCAAAAATTTTCTCGAACCAAGAAAATTGGCACAATTTTCTTGGTTCGAGAAAATTTTTGATTTGGTCCGAGAAAATTTCGGTCTCCATTTTTGGACCGCAAAATTTTCTTGAATGAAGTTACCCTTTCTTTCTGTGTATAAGAACTCGGACCTCTCAGATCAATGCAAACCTTCTCTTCAAACTTTTGTCTTCTGTCGGTTATTTTCCCTTCTTTTTCGCTCTGGTTTTTTAAAAAATACAATGGAAAATACTCAGTTAGGTATTCACATTGTTTCGACTCCTATGCTACCACACGTTTTTAGGCTCATGATATATATTCGAACATTAATCACCCCGAAGATAACACGAATTTAAAGCGTAACATTTTCCTATACGCACGGTGCGTGGTGATCCCAAACACAAATAAAAATATAATTGTTTCCGTTTTTCAACTCTTTTGTATCAAATAACGAATAGGTACGTTGATTACTGTATATCCTATCTTTTGTATATATAAAAAAAAAAAAAAATAATAAGAAATTATCTATTATTGGTCTAATCAGCTCAAAACTCTCGTTGCCCAAATTATTATTAACGCTATGAGGCTCGTTTGTGTGTGTTTCAGAAAATGCTAGCAAAAATTAAGTCATCAGGTATAATATTCCCTAATTCCCTGCATCGTTTCTGGGAAAATTAAAGGCCTTTTGTATTGCGAAGGTGTAACAATATCGTGATATTTTCTTGTAATTATAGGGCACAGGTGACTATTAATATACCGAGTGCATAATTTACGGTCAAATTCCACCTGTTGTAAAATGAACCAATAGCAGTAAATTAAATTTCCTCAGCTTGTGCCGGACATAAAATCAGTCTGAACCTAATTGCATACCTACATATAATAATTACTCATACGGATATCGAGTAGGTGGTGATAAAAATCTCGAATTTTCTTATCCTACTTCTAATTAGTCCTGTTAATTAAAATTAATTATACCAATTGAGTAAATTTATATTTGGTGTAAAACTGATTTAAAGAATCACTTGATTCTACACGGAGAGGGAATTGGGTCGACGACAGCGCCAATCTCGATAGCGGTGGCTTATGTACTGTCAGGCAACGCCACGCGCTCTCCTTGGGAAGGCTCAGCTCCCAAACAGTAACGCTGCGATACGCGGTATGCCTTGGTAGCTTGACGCGCGTATCGCAGCGTTACTGTTTGGGAGCTGAGCCTTCCCAAGGAGAGCGCGTGGCGTTGCCTGCAGTACATAAGCCACCGCTATCGAGATTGGCGCTGTCGTCTACCCAATTCCCTCTCCGTGTATGTGGTAATGAATGAAGGCAAACGGTTCTGTTTTTCCACTTTGACGTTTGCCAATTCAATTAAATCAACGAGAGCTGGTAGTATTTGGAATTGTCTGATTTCTACGGTCATCTCAAATAATCACGGTGTTATACACATACGTAAATGTCTAAATGTATCGTAGATTCGTTCTATTATTTTTTCAGAGCAAACACCTGCCTCCCTTGCAATCGATCTTTCCCAGTGTCTATATATTGAAGTAGATAAATGTAGAAGCACTTCGCAAATGTCATGACAAAAATTAATAATTTATTGGAGTACCTAACTCGGTGCTCGAAATAACTGTAATACAAAAATTACGACATGTGAATTTTCTACATATTATAGAATGTAGATTTGGTCTCATGAAAAAATTTTCATCGCGGGTTAAACTCACCTCCAATTTGCGTAACGATTACAGTTATCTTCGCATATTCAATACAGAGGAATTTGTCCAGAATTTTCTCTGATATATAATAATTTATCTATAGTTACTTTAGAAAGGGAAAATATTACCTAAGATGAGATTTTTTTTTTTTTTTTAATTTTGAAACAATCACTAACACCGTGTACATCGACACACGATTATCAAACGTAATATATTGGTAGTAGGTAAATATTTGATCGACAATATTGAGTTAGGCTAGAACTACCAGTTCTGAGATAAAAATAATTTATTCTCAATACGAATCACATATAAGCGGTATATGAGATTTCAATGTAAATTTTAATTCATCGCACACACATGTTATATCGGCTAGAATTTTTTTTTTTTTTTTTTTTTTTTTTCATAAATCCGCACAGACAAAATAAAAACTCATGTGATAGTATTAATTAAGTATATCGGGAAGCTTATATTGTATCAGAAAAATGAAAGCAGTTTAAAAATCCGAGTCTTTAATCGTAGAGAGGAGATTGTCTCACCTTCCTGCGACGTTTTCCAAATTTGAGTAGGTATAGGTGAACTTAGAACCTCGGAACCTTGAAACCTCAAGACCTTGAAACTTTTAGATACCGCATCTACTTCCAAGGATGATGAAATTTCATCTAGGAACACAGGGTAATTTAAGTCTTCAGTACCACTCACCTCACGACGTGAGTTGACGTAGGTACGTGAGACAACCTTTTCTCGATGGTCCCTGACTTGAATGATAAGGATGTAGATAAGTACCTATATGTCGCACACATACTACGTAATAAAAATCAATCCCAATTATGGTGAAAAAAATGATAACCAGCATTCATCGATTAGCGATATCGTAAAAACGTTACGATCATACCTATACTTCATCAGATAGAAATGAATGAATGTATATTTTTATAGGATCAGGGTAATTTCTTTCAGCATAATATATCATCAACGAAGAATGCAGTTTTTTTAATTTTTATGTTTTTTTCATTTTTTTTTTTTTTTTTTTTCTATTACCTAGTGAAAATAAAATCGATAAATCATCATTAGAAAATGATTACCGAAGAACAATCAAAATTATTCAATATTAAATTCCTAACTACCGGATTTTTTTGGTTTATTTTTTGTTCTTCGTTTGTCTCATTTTTGAATTAAAAATTGTGAATTAGTGGACAGAAAAGTGTTGTTTAAAGAAGAATTGAATTTGGCAAACAACGTTTGACTAGATGCAGTCTCGACGGCAGTTGGCTGAATGCAAGTCGCGTGCTGCTGCGCCGCAAATGCCAAACGGTTGCTGACGGTTTTCTGGCCTCGGTAAGAGAAACAATATATAATATTTATTCCTTAACGCACTTTGGCTCACCCCATTATTCTCGCCTGCCTATTATACATTATTCAAGCCCAACCTTCTACCCTCGTAACATCCATTCGCTGAAAATGTTGCCCGGTATTCGTTGCGACGTCGAGGATCGATCTAACTTCTAGATTGACTTACGATTTCGGCTACCACCACGATCCTATGACGAGCCAATTACTTTATCAAATTGATTCATCACATATACCTACATAGAGAGACGGATCCTTAATATCGTCGATCAATTTTGATATTCAAGCGTCTCGAGAACCTGGAGAACTGCAGGGAAAAATCAGAAAAAATATATCTGATCAGAAAACTAGAATTTTCAATACTTTTGAATAATTGATCAAAAATTAGGAAGGAGTTTTTCTTTTCAATCAGTGCTTGACGATCATGAATTTCATTCTGGATTACAAAAATTATTTCATTTCATAACCGATGGATTTTAATTGGCATAACGTTCGTCGAATCATTATGTGAATGAGCCTTTTTTTTTTTTTTTTTTTTTTTTCTATTATTATTATTATTATTATCGTATGGAAGAGGTGGCTTTTTGGCGTTAGACATTTTTAAGATTCAGAGAATTTGAATTGCTAACATTTGTGAGAACTTATGGAATAATAACTCGTGATAAAAATAAACGGAAAAAGAAAAAGTATAAAAAAAAAAAAAAAAAAAGAAACGGAGCGAAACAAAACTCTGAAAGTTTGACGTTTATATTTATACCAAATTAGCCAGAACCCTCAGGCTTATCTTGAAAAAGCTTTCTCTTTTGTTATGTACACGTCGGAAAAGCTTGAGGTTTATTCTCTTCTATTTGATTACCTTTTATTGCGTAAAATCTGCATTTGACGATGCTTATTATCAGAGTGAGAGATTCCTCCCTAAAAAACAACTGTGAAAAAAAAGTAGAAAAAAAGAAAAGAAAATATATTTATGCGTGAGGACCTGACGTACGTACGTATTCTGATTAATTAACTCTTGTTCTAATATCAACGTGTAACTCGGAGCTCGGCTACAGCTACGTCTCGTTTTCACGAAACTTTCGCGTTTCAAATTAACGAATGAATTTATTTCCAGTTAATTTACTTCCGCAGAGTATTTCACTGTGTAATATACATGTGATATTAGCAACTCTGACAAACGCAGCTGGCATTAACATTTCATTCAACTCTAAAGTATTTCCCAGTGGGTCGATCCGTTGATTTGTTTGTTTAAAAAATTACTTCTTTACTTTTACCATCAAATGTGTACATAAATATAAATAGCATACTCGAGACATGAAGGCAAATTCCATTTTTATGAATTAAAATCGACTCTTTTTGACCACATATTCATAATTGAATTAATCTATCTCAATCCAGATTTCCAATCAGTATACAGAAATTCAGAATCGACTTGTTGTAGGTCGAATCTGGGTGACCACTTGATCGGTACGAACAACTTTAACAAATTACGAAAAGGTTTTCTACGGGTAAATAGGAGTCGAGCTCGAAATCAGTTTCTCCCATAATTCGTTCATTCGATTTAACAGAAAGTTGATTAAATTGGTATCGATAGATGTGACTATAGATGCCTGCTTAAACTCACCAATGAAGAGAAGTGTAGAGCTAGTTTATATGAAAAGCTAAAGGATGTGGAAAAAATTTTCTTTCATTTTTCAATTCGGTTTGAAACAGTTTTTTTTTTTTTTTTTTTTTTTTTTAAATATCCATTGATATAATTATATAGGACAAAGCCATGTATATATGTATAAAGGTGATTCGTCCAAATTGAAACGTTATAGAATTTGGGAAAAATTGATTTCATATTTGTATGTTTTTCATAAACTTTGTGTACCTGTTCAAAAGCGTTTGGAAATAAAATTCGTGTTTTTGCCCCAGCGTTCGAACTTCGATAATCAATAGTCTGGAAATCACGGGCAATCAAAGTTTGAAAAAAATAGTACAATCGGGGCAAGACTCGGTGTTGGAACGGGTACGCGGGTCTACACATTTCTACTTATACCACCGTAACGTAGAGGCGTTAGTTTCCACTCTTTTTAAAGCTCTTTTAAAGCCTTTCGATTTGATATCGAGCTATATCGTTTTAGGCAGTATAAAGTTCTATTGAAATTCCTTCACTTAATGCTTTATATACTCTGACCGTAGCTTTTACCTGAAACTTTATACGCACCGCGCACGAATAATCTTCTGGTACAACTTTTTATTCCTTAAAAATGAATGAAATAACGTTATTATAATATAATAATGAAATAGTTCATTAAATTCGAGTGAATTTATTCAATGGGTTCATATTCAAGCTATACATTTTCCCTGAAACATTGTAAAAAAAATATGTACACGAAATCCAACAATCTCTGCTTATTTGCATCAAGAAACGATCCTTGTTCCACGTCAGAAATCCTGTCGACAAGGTCTCGACCCAATTTGTTAACACACGGATATCGGGACTAGGATTATTCGTCACCGAGAGGGGGATCTATAATTGTAAAGTTTAACAATCTATCGCAGATGATACTATGGATAATTCCTTATGTCGAGCATATCGCTCTTGCTGATGATATTATAATACTCGTATATTTCGGGTTAATAATTATCGCATTATGAATAATTAGAGATTTTGTAATCACATAAGCTGGATTGAGGATGACATTCAGAAAGTAATAAGCAAACCGCAAATCTCATTATTCCTCTGTAATTAAACGCTGGTTGGTATTGATCGTATGGCTAAAATTATTTGCGAATCTCATCAAGTCATCCGCAAACTCTATACACATGTGTCTATATAATATATTTCATATAGTATACATATATACTGTACTATATGTACATTATATCCTGTCATCCTCGGGCCTGACCGTGGGGTACTACGATGAAACTTAGCTAATGATGTCACGTACCGAAGGTATGACATTCGAGTAACTGAGACTACGAAGCATATATATATACTGTACACGTTGGGGAATTGAGATTCGTCTCGAAAATATCTCAGGACAGTTTCAGTAATTTAATTAAATTTGACGTCCCATTCGAAACTGATATATCTCCCATGATTATTGACCGAGCTTTTCCATAGCTCCGTGCATGTAAAATTAAGAATAAATACGAAGCTTGATTCGTGTAAGCGTTTCTGTATACACGGGTTGTATAAAGTTCCGAAGCTTCATTTTCGCGAAACTCTAATAACTCAAAACTTTAGACAGAACGATTTTTCTATACCCTCGATCGTTTTTTGACACATAGGATCAGTTTTTTTTTTTTTCACCTTTTTACTTTTTTATCCATTCGTTTGTCACGTGAGCTTTCAAACAAGGATTCAGAGCTCTCTAGAGAACTGTGCTAAAAATGGAAAATAATAATTTAAAATATGTGACAACCGGAGGGCGATAATTCTCCAGAGACACGTACTGGAAAATTAATATTTAATATTACCTCAATAAATTTTAATTTTTTTTTTCTATTTTATTTTATTTTATTTCCGCTAACTTTCGCGACAGGCAATCGAAATCGACGACCGATCAACTTCTGAAGTGAATGCTGCAGCGTGCGGTTCGCTATTAACTCTTTACGATCACTGCATGTTCTCCGTGCACCCCGCGTTAAAAACTTGTTACAATTCGCGGAGAACAAGAACAACCCGGTATGCGGGGGTGCATTGAAATTATAAACGAGTGAAGCTCGTGGCTCTGAATCGAAATTTAAGGAGTGCAAATTAAGTTTATAATATACAAAACGGTACCTGACATCCTTAATGAAAGTTCAAAAACTGAAGCATACGAACATCGAGGCTGTATTTTTTAAATTGAACATCGAACCAGTCTGATATATATGTATGAGTCGATGCAAAAATTTATTGCCAGCTTAGTTTTATTGTATCAATAAATTATCAGAGGTGATAGTTGACAAATTTGAGGTGATCATATGTATTCGAAGTGACTGATGACATTTTTTTGGGATACATGCAACCACAGAAAAGAACAATTCCAAGGTGTAGCTATCAGTTGAAATCAAATAACGCGTGCTTTCTCGTATACTGAAAAATGTTCGGGGATATATATATGCTTTTCAAATTCGAAACTGATAAGTACTCAGGTGTGATATACCCGTGGGACTACACGTATGACACGCAAGCATTTGTTATTCGTGGTTCTGGCACGTAGGTAATATATTTCATAGATATCTACGTATGTATGTATGTACGTATAACATACGACCATTTGCACGATAATATAATCAAAAAAAAATTAAATTTATCTAATCGAAGTATTTAAAAAAAATTCATTTAAACTATATTGCTGGCATGAAAGAGCCGATTTGTGAAAGAGCGGCTTCCATAAAGAAACTATAGAATTCTATAGTTTCTGCATGCAAGTGGCTCTTTCATAAATTGGCTCTTTCATGTCACTTTTCCCCCTACTCTCTGACGTCACTCCTGCGCCTAACGCTGCTTACGTCACAACGAGGGAGCAGGCGCCGAACGTTCTGACGTTATTACTGACGTCACGAGGCGCTTGAGCAAGATTTAACTACACGATTTCACCCCTTAATGCCCCTTACAAAATAAATTCACTGATTTAGGTGAAAAAAATTCTTATCTGTGCTTTACTTTGACGACGGATTGTTGGTGAGTTTATTTTATTCATTCACATCGATTGTTATGCCATAATTAATTGAACTACTAACTATATTTGAGAAAAAAAAATTCAATTCAACGCAACGCAAAATATTCGAATCTTAAATAAGATTTTTATTTCCTGTGACATGTGGCGAGGGATTCCAATATGTTTTAGGGGTGGAAAAAAGATTTTCAGAGGTACATCGATGGTTCCAACATCGTTTACTTTCGGCTGATTCATTCAACCACAATTTTTTTTTTAGAAAAATTGAATATTCCTGAATCGTATCTGTTAATATAGGTATACAGCTATGGGAATTCGACGGTCTGTAACCACGTAAAACAAAGAAACTTTAGTGCCAATTTTATTGAGACGTTGTTACGATTCACCCACTGCTACGCGTGCCTTATACTCGTCCCTATATTATATGACCCACAGTGGTGTAAAATATTAATACGTATACCCAGTTTTAGAGCACTTTACCTGATAAGACCACAGAACACACGATTTCCGTGGTGCTCCAATTATTAGAATTGAAAGCTCAGTTCGTACGTGGAGCACATCACTGGATTTCTTGATGGTTTCATACATGGATAGTTTGTAGAGCTCGTTAGTGATATAACAACGGTGTGATTTACAAGCCAAAAGTATTATCAAAGTATTGCGAATCATGGAGAAAGTCTGTACACATAGAAATTCAGTCTAGATAAATTTATGCAAAAATTTTCATACCAAGATTAACATGCAGTAAATCACGGTTTCCTTTTTTTTTTTTTAAATAGAATTCACAGGGTGGCGTGTGTCCAACTTTTTTTACCCTTGATACAATGAGTCGAATGTATATATACCATTCGCTATGCTGCAGTCATGAAAATTTATTCACTACCGCATTGTTAATCAAAAATGGGAGCTTATGACATACATGAACCACGCCGCTGTAAAGACCAGTTAATAATTCAAATCGCTATACATGAAGAAAAGCTTCAACCACGGTCTTGAAAGATAGGTGGATAAAGACCTCACAAACCAACATGGCTTTTGTAGAGCTTGCGCGATGAGCTGGGGAATAAGAGTGCCCAATTTCACTTTTGACATTCTTTTCTCTGCTTTTCTGATTGCCGATTTTTACTCTTAGCTCAGACTTTTTAAGAGCTTTTACTGATTTTTGAAAAAATCTTCTCAAACTACGGTCTCATGAATAAAAATCAAGTCCACGTCGTTGTTGAATAATCTTACAAATTAATTACAAGATTTGGAAGAAAATAAATTCCTATAATCGTAACGTCAAATGGCTGAAAATTCGTGAAAATCCTCCAAATCGGGGTTCAAATTTTTTTTATTTTTTTTTTTTTTTTTACAATGAATGAAAGTACGGAAAAAAGCGAATGAATCATTGATAAGCATGGAACATTGGGAATTTGCGGTTACTACTACCGATGGAAGGTTAGAGATCCGAAATCGCAATTTCGTCACAGACTAGTTTGGCATGAGGCCATCTCTGCGTGGAATTCCGATTAAAATCTGTATAGTGAGAGCGAATATATATATATATACATGCATCGAGTAAAGTTTGCGAATATGGAGCAACGGGTTTAAAACATTTTCACCTATAGTCTCTCCTATAGTTCCAAAATATAAAACCAGTATATGAAATATCTTCATTCCCGAATTCTCTTTCAGAAAAATTAAAAAATAAAAGTAATTTATAATCAGAATATCCACATTTTTTTTCTCTCTTCTTTATGCAAGAGAAAAAAGTCCCAGCTGTGATGAACTCGAAAATGACTTCGGACCTTCGATTGAAATTTTGCAATTTAACAAATTCGAGAAATGCTGTTTCTCTTTAATTCGAAATGTGAATGCTGAGTGAAAATAACATGTGAAACAACCCTTCTCTCTCTTATTATATGTACTTGTAAATTTTCACCCTTGTGCTATAAATGTATTCAACTTTAAACTCTGCCACCGGGTTCCTTTGGTGACTTTTGATGACGCTTATACGTGCACATACGTATTGTATAAGGCCTCACGTTTAATATTCAGTTCTAAAGAACCAAGAAAAACTTAGAGTGGTAACAAGTCAAGCTTTGAGTGTGGTATTGTGTTGTCAAGCTTTCAACGACAAAAATCTACTTTACGATACGAACTGCGGAGGATTTTCGTTTCCATAATGCGCAGTATACTCTAAAATTTCAACGAAACAAATGCGGACAAAAATTTTGTCTCGGCATCATAATTTCTTTCATAAAAACATACGTTTTGGCAATCACAATCCGCGCATTCAGCTATTGAGAAAATTTTCTCCACATGACAGCAAAGAGAAAACAAAAATACAAAATACAAAATGTGACAAAGGTTTTGAAATTGTAAGTATCTGTGAATGATCGAGGTTTTTCAAAGATTTTCATGAATCAAATAAAAATCAAATGACCCCTTAGTTCACATCATTATTTATTAATATACAAGTCTATTAATTATCATATCCGTTTAATATACCTACTATCCGAATTTCACATATATTTCAATAAATTTACCAAAATGGATATAAAATTTGATTTAATTTTTGTTAAATTATTTCAGAAACAAAATCTACGGGCATAAAATGGATGGTTTCAACGTACTTCCATTTGAGTATGTATCGATAGTTTCATTTGTTTCTGCACTGTTGCACCCGCGAAGTGCAATTGCACCTTTTATTAAATGGAATAATTATATGTTACGTATATGCGATGTACTAAATTCCGAAATTTATCATCATTTTAGAGTAATAATTTCTAAATATCTAACTGTAAATCATTCGATCGATTTTAAGTAATATAATGGAACAAAGTACTGGCTGGAAAAAATGTATACCCATATTTTGAACAGAAGTGCACTTACACTTTCTTAGAACAATAATGAATAAAAAAAATAAAACTATCGATGATTAATAATCAAATTCCAATTTATCTATACGTCAAAAGTGAAGTGCTATAGTCTTCGAAATTATCGAGTGATTTGTGTGTGTATAATGTGGTAAAGGAATCGATGTTGAATTTAATGTGTCTGAAATCGTCAATTGAGATGAACAATGATTGTTTATATTATATTGGATTAGGAACAAGCAGCGAGACGTTCACGGTCAAAAGTAGACCACAAATAGGACCTAGATTTCCAAGTATTAGAAATATTTGGCAGCCTATCAATGAGACTACTATTTACTAGATTGCGCTGTTAGCACAGCGAGAAGCTTAGGAGCCAACGGAGAAATTTCATTATCCCGTAAAACATGTCGATTAAACCTAAGGTATCGCCGTTACTCGTTAAACTGACGCCTCCAAGTCGATAGCTCGTCAGGAACTGACATTCAATTAAAATGATAGGCTTTTAGCAAGGACGCATAATGTTATTCAAACTTTCGCAATGGCTCCACTTTTTTCAACAAGTTTTAAGTATACAGAGATTTTTGGATACCGTAGGTATATTTTCTAAAATACTGACGATTTCGAAGCCCAAAATTATTCGACATGCAAAATGACTAATAAATTTTGTGTGTACAAGAAAGAATCGAACAAGTATGAGCCACCAGGTAATTGTACTGATATTTGATTCAAAAAACAAACTGGAAGAGTTTTCATCTTCAGGAATCACATTCGCGAACTTTTTCCCAATGGCAAATTCTTGTATTATGCAAGTAAATCTTGTTGAGAAATTCAATTGAAACCCAGGTCTCCCAAAGACCTGCATTATGCAGTTTAAACTAAACTCCATTTCTAATCTCCAGGGTACACAGTTACTATTCAATGCTCATTGCAAACGGAAATTGGACTTCATTCATTTGCAATAAATGTTCGGCAATATAAACTTGCACATTGCTTGCGACAACGACTGCACTAATTCTATGCGAGTGTTTGCGTACAACTTCGTTCGTGTTATAGATGTGCCTGATTCTGATTGGGACGAATGCATTTGTGCAATTTCTATAGGTACTCAACGATAAGTAACACTCAATAAGAATACACCAGGTATCTAAAAAAAGCTCGTATTCGCAATAGCTGGATTTGCAAGAAGTACCTATACGCATACCTAGGTAAAAATGAACTGAAAATTTAAACAAGTAGACAGTATGAAAAAGAACGAAGTCGTTGATACACAACTTGAAAAAACCCTGGAACTTTCGTATTTTCTATTTCTCTGTCCACATTCAAGAAGGTACAAAAGTCGAGGGATTTGTTTGCCGATGAATGTTTGTGTACAAAGGATTGAAGAGACTTTTTCGTTACAACGGAAACAACCGGCGTGCTTTTTCAACTGCAAATACGATCTTATTCTGAATAATACACCCGTTTCAAACACCTCTATACAACTCTTACTGCAGTCCAAAGGAACGAGCCAATGCTATAGACGCTACTGTAAACTTGAACCCATTAATCTTATCTTACACTTGCCAATTCTTGAAAATTGCACATAGAACTAACTGACTTCCATACAATTCATAATGGCTAGCGAAAAGCTCGACTCTCTGGATTTTACCCGTTTCAGATCGGGGCGAAAAATATTGACTGGAAAAAAAATTGGATCAATCAGTGTGAACCTTGATTACTCAAAAATCATTTTATTTTCCAGGAGCGGCGCAGGGGGGCGCCTAGCAGCGCCGCGGATGTCACTGCTGGGGCGACCGGTCAGCTACCGGGCAGCGCGACGAGATGGTCGCTATCGTCGTCTTCAGGGTCGGGTTTACAACTTCCTGGAGAGGCCTCGCGGTGCCTTCGACGTCTCCTATCACATGATCGTGTGAGTATTTCAATATTTTGAAATTTTTAATATTTCGCAAAAAAACGGTGAAGACTTTTACCCTCGAAGAAACCATAGCGAACAACTGGATCGGTGTGATTCATTGATTCGCTGAGCGAATGAAAATCCTTTGATTGAATTGATTACGCGGTAAATTGATTTCCATCTATGGATTAATTGCCGGTTGTATTCGTGTCTTAGAGGTAAACAGAGGATTTTGCACGCTTTGAAGACAGAAGACTTTTACAGTGCTCCCTCACTAATTTTAACCTCTCTAACATTTTACCTCTCCGCCGTCGGAGGGGAGTAGGTCCCCCACTATAGCCTGGCTGTTCGGGTCGGCGCATAACGATGCGCCGTAACTATACGTCTGTGTACGCATCATGCACTCCGCCCATGGACATAGTGGGGGGCCCTCGCTAATATTTTTATACCCCGGATCCGTGAAAATTAGTGAGGGAGCACTGTACTATAAAACGGTGAGGGCGTGAACGAAAGTGATCGGAGCGCAAAAGTTCTGAAACGAAGCGCAAACGATAGCAAAACAAAAGACTGGGAAATTCTTATTCTGGGGGGCTAGCCTGAAATTTTCTTTATGACATTACTATAAAACGGTGAGGGCGTGAACGAAAGTGATCGGAGCGCAAAAGTTCTGAAACGAAACGCAAACGATAGCAAAACAAAAGTCTTGGAAATTCTCATTCTGGGGGGCTAGCCTGAAATTTTCTTTTTGACATAACTGGAAAACGGTGAGGGTGTGAACGAAAGTGATCGGAGTGCAAAAGTGCGGAAGCGTAACGCAAACGATAGCAAAACAAAAGACTGGGAAATTCTTATTCTGGGGGGCTAGCCTGAAATTTTCTTTATGACATTACTATAAAACGGTGAGGGCGTGAACGAAAGTGATCGGAGCGCAAAAGTTCTGAAACGAAGCGCAAACGATAGCAAAACAAAAGACTGGGAAATTCTTATTCTGGGGGGCTAGCCTGAAATTTTCTTTATGACATTACTATAAAACGGTGAGGGCGTGAACGAAAGTGATCGGAGCGCAAAAGTTCTGAAACGAAACGCAAACGATAGCAAAACAAAAGTCTTGGAAAGTCTCATTCTGGGGGGCTAGCCTGAAATTTTCTTTTTGACATAACTGGAAAACGGTGAGGGCGTGAACGAAAGTGATCGGAGCGCAAAAGTTCTGAAACGAAGCGCAAACGATAGCAAAACAAAAGACTGGGAAATTCTTATTCCGGGGGGCTAGCCTGAAATTTTCTTTATGACATTACTATAAAACGGTGAGGGCGTGAACGAAAGTGATCGGAGCGCAAAAGTTCTGAAACGAAACGCAAACGATAGCAAAACAAAAGTCTTGGAAATTCTCATTCTGGGGGGCTAGCCTGAAATTTTCTTTTTGACATAACTGGAAAACGATGAGGGTGTGAACGAAAGTGATCGGAGCGCAAAAGTGCGGAAGCGTAACGCAAACGATAGCAAAACAAAAGTCTTGGAAATTCTCATTCTGGGGGGCTAGCCTGAAATTTTCTTTTTGACATAACTGGAAAACGGTGAGGGCGTGAACGAAAGTGATCGGAGCGCAAAAGTTCTGAAACGAAGCGCAAACGATAGCAAAACAAAAGACTGGGAAATTCTTATTCCGGGGGGTTAGCCTGAAATTTTCTTTATGACATTACTATAAAACGGTGAGGGCGTGAACGAAAGTGATCGGAGCGCAAAAGTTCTGAAACGAAACGCAAACGATAGCAAAACAAAAGTCTTGGAAATTCTCATTCTGGGGGGCTAGCCTGAAATTTTCTTTTTGACATAACTGGAAAACGGTGAGGGTGTGAACGAAAGTGATCGGAGCGCAAAAGTTCTGAAACGAAGCGCAAACGATAGCAAAACAAAAGACTGGGAAATTCTTATTCTGGGGGGCTAGCCTGAAATTTTCTTTATGACATTACTATAAAACGGTGAGGGCGTGAACGAAAGTGATCGGAGCGCAAAAGTTCTGAAACGAAACGCAAACGATAGCAAAACAAAAGTCTTGGAAATTCTCATTCTGGGGGGCTAGCCTGAAATTTTCTTTTTGACATAACTGGAAAACGGTGAGGGCGTGAACGAAAGTGATCGGAGCGCAAAAGTTCTGAAACGAAGCGCAAACGATAGCAAAACAAAAGACTGGGAAATTCTTATTCTGGGGGGCTAGCCTGAAATTTTCTTTATGACATTACTATAAAACGGTGAGGGCGTGAACGAAAGTGATCGGAGCGCAAAAGTTCTGAAACGAAACGCAAACGATAGCAAAACAAAAGTCTTGGAAATTCTCATTCTGGGGGGCTAGCCTGAAATTTTCTTTATGACATTACTATAAAACGGTGAGGGCGTGAACGAAAGTGATCGGAGCGCAAAAGTTCTGAAACGAAACGCAAACGATAGCAAAACAAAAGTCTTGGAAATTCTCATTCTGGGGGGCTAGCCTGAAATTTTCTTTTTGACATAACTGGAAAACGGTGAGGGCGTGAACGAAAGTGATCGGAGCGCAAAAGTTCTGAAACGAAGCGCAAACGATAGCAAAACAAAAGACTGGGAAATTCTTATTCCGGGGGGCTAGCCTGAAATTTTCTTTATGACATTACTATAAAACGGTGAGGGCGTGAACGAAAGTGATCGGAGCGCAAAAGTTCTGAAACGAAACGCAAACGATAGCAAAACAAAAGACTGGGAAATTCTTATTCCGGGGGGCTAGCCTGAAATTTTCTTTATGACATTACTATAAAACGGTGAGGGCGTGAACGAAAGTGATCGGAGCGCAAAAGTTCTGAAACGAAACGCAAACGATAGCAAAACAAAAGTCTTGGAAATTCTCATTCTGGGGGGCTAGCCTGAAATTTTCTTTTTGACATAACTGGAAAACGGTGAGGGTGTGAACGAAAGTGATCGGAGCGCAAAAGTGCGGAAGCGTAACGCAAACGATAGCAAAACAAAAGACTGGGAAATTCTTATTCTGGGGGGCTAGCCTGAAATTTTCTTTATGACATTACTATAAAACGGTGAGGGCGTGAACGAAAGTGATCGGAGCGCAAAAGTTCTGAAACGAAGCGCAAACGATAGCAAAACAAAAGACTGGGAAATTCTTATTCTGGGGGGCTAGCCTGAAATTTTCTTTATGACATTACTATAAAACGGTGAGGGCGTGAACGAAAGTGATCGGAGCGCAAAAGTTCTGAAACGAAGCGCAAACGATAGCAAAACAAAAGACTGGGAAATTCTTATTCTGGGGGGCTAGCCTGAAATTTTCTTTATGACATTACTATAAAACGGTGATCGCGTGAACGAAAGTGATCGGAGCGCAAAAGTTCTGAAACGAAACGCAAACGATAGCAAAACAAAAGTCTTGGAAATTCTCATTCTGGGGGGCTAGCCTGAAATTTTCTTTTTGACATAACTGGAAAACGGTGAGGGTGTGAACGAAAGTGATCGGAGCGCAAAAGTGCGGAAGCGTAACGCAAACGATAGCAAAACAAAAGACTGGGAAATTCTTATTCTGGGGGGCTAGCCTGAAATTTCTTTATGACATTACTATAAAACGGTGAGGGCGTGAACGAAAGTGATCGGAGCGCAAAAGTTCTGAAACGAAACGCAAACGATAGCAAAACAAAAGTCTTGGAAATTCTCATTCTGGGGGGCTAGCCTGAAATTTTCTTTTTGACATAACTGGAAAACGGTGAGGGTGTGAACGAAAGTGATCGGAGCGCAAAAGTGCGGAAGCGTAACGCAAACGATAGCAAAACAAAAGACTGGGAAATTCTTATTCTGGGGGGCTAGCCTGAAATTTTCTTTATGACATTACAGTGCTCCCTCACTAATTTTAACCTCTCTAACATTTTACCTCTCCGCCGTCGGAGGGGAGTAGGTCCCCCACTATAGCCTGGCTGTTCGGGTCGGCGCATAACGATGCGCCGTAACTATACGTCTGTGTACGCATCATGCACTCCGCCCATGGACATAGTGGGGGGCCCTCGCTAATATTTTTATACCCCGGATCCGTGAAAATCAGTGAGGGAGCACTGTAATTACTTACGGCGTTTCTGAGACTGTAGAAGCAGGTAATCAATTCCAAGTGTATTAAGTTCGAGCGACCTCCCGCGAGGTCTGTATACCAGGAATCTCTCGTTTCTTGGTCTAATGTGCCGCGGGACAGCATAAGCGCACAATTCCTTTACGTAAAATTTGCATCTCACTTTACCTCAGAGCCAATTGTGCTTTTCTTGTCTTTGAGCGTATAATTAAGAAGAAAGTTATACTAGCTGTACAGACCTCTGGCGAATGGCTAGAGAAAATCTGCACTATGAACGCCGCAAATAACAGACGAAGCTTTGTTCCCTCGTTCCCATTATACTATGGTTCTCTTCCCAGTTTTCCTTCTCGTTTGATGATTCCACGCAAAATAAAAGCTTACGTTGTCACCGAGGCGAAGCTTCTCTCATTTGTTGGCATGAGCTTTCGTAAGCAGCTTCGTTATTCGAGAGAACCAGCTTACATCAAGCTTACGGAATGGTCGAACATTGCGGAGAAATTCAAGCTTGAACTTCCTCCACCGAGTAGGTGGGCCGAAAGGTGGTTAAACGCTTTTTATCAGAATATCCGAACTTTGGGTGAGCATTTCAGCGCAATTCTGTATGAAAAAGTCAAGTCAAAGTCCACAGGCACCTTAGGTATTGAATGAACAATTATTGTAAAGTACGACCAAAATGACATTCCGTGTTTCATTCCGATCAATTTTATTTTCATTCATTGTATTACATTTCATATTTATATTCCAATACCCCAGAGGGATTTTTCATGAGGTATAAAATTCGGTTGTCAATGTGAGACAAACGCGTATTTATGAATGACAAATGCGAAGAAAAATCGACAGTTTAGAGAATGGTATACCTAATTCAAAACACGTAATGAACAGAAATTTATCTACAATCTGAAATATTTTACGTATGGATATTTGGAAGGTGAATTGGATGTTTCGGGAAAGTGTTACACGGAAAAGTTGTCGTGAACAAGATAATAAAAAGTTATTTTTTCCTTTGGATTTTATCGTTGCTCTTAACTCGCACGTTCTCAGAAAAACGCGCGGTTGAGCATGTTCAGAGTTCAAATTCGTACCTAATTCAGTAACTCAGTAAATGCGAGCACACACGCAAAGTGAGATTCCTATCTCCTGAAATTCCCTCCTGCCGCGTTAGTATCCGTGACATACTCCCCCACGATACTATTGAACTTTGCACTCGGTTACAAAAGCAACACGATTTACTATAAAGCTCGGTATTTTTAGGATATAGCATATAGGTACCTACCTTTACATTCGCTTGTAACCTCGATAAAGCCTGCATGGTGTAAGCAAAAACTGTTTCTACGGGTCCGGATTGAAGTTCAGAATTTTCGGGGTAAAGTTCCGAACGGTAAAAATTCCGGATCCGAATATTATCGATCCACAGTTTTTAGAAAGGGTATTATTCCCCCGAAGGTCTCATATCCGATTTCAACAATTTTTCACCGAAGAACACTGACTTAAAGTTCCAAAAGCTAAAGTTCCGTAAGGCCAAAACTCCGGAACTTGAAATTTACGCATATATTCATTCTCAGTATTTAATAACTCAGGCTGTATTGATCGAATCGAAACCAATAAGGGGTCAAATTGATTGTCTTAAAATGTATTATTTGGAAAAAAAGGTCTTAGAATCCTATCAATTAGGTATTTACCTATGACATCGAAGTTATCGAAAGAAGTAGATGGGTTTCCGTAGACTGGGGTTGATTAGAATGAACTATTTTTTGTCTTCACATCATGAAAAATAGACCGAAATCTTCAGATTTTTTGGCCTTCGGGGGTCTGGACTTTCGGATTTTTGATCGAGATTTTGAAAATTTGAAATCATCTTAAACTTAATGTCTTGTTACGACGAAACTTGATTATTCGAACTCTTTCAGACACGTTGGTCTTTGAAAATATCCCTTTAAACCATCGACACATATCCTTCCGGCAATCAGTCTTAGATCTATATACCTTCCGGCGTAAATTTTAAACGATGCATTAAATGGGATATAGCGCTGCCTTATCTTTCGTTGGGACGTACTAGCCACGTCCGAATCTAGTCCTAATTTCTACCATCAACCAGGAAGTACATAAAACCGACGAAATCATCGTCGTTCTTCGATAAGTAAGTTTGCAAATGCTGATCCTATGTCCTCGCCAGGATGTTCTGTTCGCCCGTAGGCCAAACTCTCTGGTAATGTGGAAACAATGTATGCTCGAAATATACATGAGCTTGAAGCTTCCACTAACACGCATTCAAGGACGGGAAAGCCCTTGACACAGAGGCAGGAACGCAAGTTAATAAATGCATCCCCTTCGGCAAGAGTAAATACATTAGGTGGACAAACATCGCCCCTTTACTGTATCCTCTGTACCCTTAGCAACTGCGTTCGTGCTGTACCATTTTTTGGTACATCGACTAGAAGGAATTGTTTGTCGATGGTAACACGATACGTAGCTGTGCTTCCTGAGGAAAGAAGATTAGCCGGAAGGATGTTCGCGGATAAAGAAAAGCTGGAAATGAATTTTCAAGACTCGATACTTGATACGATGTATAAAAGTTAAAGGTGAAAGGAAGTCACGATGGATCATTAATTTTATACCAATAAATTCAGGTTTTGATCATCGCACCCTATTCCGCTGTATCATTTTCATCTTATTAGTTACTAACGATTAGTCGAGGCTGCAGAAGACCTATCGATGTCAACACTCAACTGATGAAGATCAAAGCCGAGTATAAATCAGTTTCCCCAACTTTTGATTAGATACCCCCATCCTCCGATCGTCAATCCTTGCCTTGATCCAAATGACACAGTTGTTTTGACTTCGAGGTAATTGCTGTTTACATTATCGTTCCGAATTATCGATTTTTCAGTTATATCATATTTGATGTCATAAGACGTGCTATCTTGACTGGATTGGATTCAACGGTGTTGAGAGCTTCGTCTGAAGGTGATGAGATAGTTCGATCGTGTTTTACCGTTCCGAAAATTAATATGATACAATTATTTAAAATTCAGGTAAAGATATTTCTGCAGCAGTGAACAGGAGAGAATGATTTTGAGAAAAAAAAAAACGAATTTCTCCAAGCTAATAAACGATGGCTTTCTTGTATATGAAATTTTGAAAGCAATTTAGAGTTCCAAACAATCTGTTATAAAATTTCAAATAATTACTGCGACAATGAATAAGATTTACATTAAGACATTAAATCATCAATGTGACGCGAATCATGGTTTCCAAAATTTGATTTCTTCAAATCATCAACTTCAAATGAAATGATTTTTCGGACGATCGTAATTGGCTTTGTTTAGAGCCCTGGCTGAACGGCCTGCAATAATTATTACTGGATACCTATGAATTGCCAATAAACAAGCCATATCCAGTATTCTGTATGTTCGTATTACGTTGGTATATTAATAAAACACAGCACGTATCAGTCAGCTGCTAGTTACCGCCTGGGGCGAAATGATAAGACGATAGTTCCTATCTTGTTGAACTAATATCGTAAAATTTTTTCGGCGCCATCTCTCTCGTTATTATCTCTTTCGCGGAAGTGTCTGTCGCGGTATGCCGCGCAAGCTTGAGGTAATCCATAATCCAAATTCTCACATTGACCCTACATTTGTGTTAAAAAAAAAAAAATGCAATAACGTCAAAAATATCAGAATCAATAAAACAAACAACGACAACTGGATTGATGATCTGATATTTTGTTGACGCTGTTTAAATCGCACCGTTCACCCTGGTCGAAAGTTGCAAAAATTCAAATGGGATTCAAATTGCATTATTCGAATTTGCAGCTGAAGGCACAATGAAAATTCACAAAACAGTATTGCTGCAAATCAATATTGACGTGTGCTCATGCCCTTTAGCATCATTGAAAATAAAATCAGTTGTTGAATAACCAAACCAATTTCGACGAGAGAACCAGTTGTGTTAAAGTATTCCTCAATGGATTTGAATAGATCGGGTTCGACTAAAAAAATGCTACATTTATTTTGCCATATTATCTGATCGCAGTATTCTACTCATTGCCAGAATAATTACATTTCATTATGTTCGACAATCCTCTCTCTATTCATCTGTAATCATGTTGTGCGGGACTATGTTTGAGACGACTGATTATACTATATATGCGATTCTGGGTTCTCTACCAATTATCTATTTAATAGGGAAGTTGTGCGCTGCCATTGTCGTGGTTATCTGGTTGTTAAACTAATGGTTTGTCACCCGTAAACTCATTGATAGTGCAGGCGTGACATAAACAACGTTACGAATAATTCAAGTCAAATAATTGTCAGCTCTGTTATACATTTCGATTTTTTTACCGTGGGATAAAATTTATGGAGAATTGATCGAAGTTTGAAACCTCAATTTAACGCGATGGTGAAATACATTATGCAAGAAACCATCAATTTCATGTTCACTCTCAGTTCCATTCATCATTATTCTTCTTTATTATTCTTTAAAGAAAAGGAAAGCAAAATCATTGTGAATATCTGAGCATTTTATTATAGACTATGATTATCCGAAAAATGTGGAAATATTTCCTGTAATTTATTAGTCATTCAAGTACATTGATTTTCGAAAACACTTTACTGCACACAGATATTTGTGTTTGATGCCATAAGCCGGAAAATGATCGTTTCACTATTTCCTGCCATCCCCCATCATTCTTACTGGATGCAATCTAGTGACCCGTATAAAAGAACAGGGAAAAACTTATCAGGCGTAAAAAGTGAGAAAATGAATCGGGAAGTCAATCGAATAGAAGCTAAAAATAATATAAGAAAAATTTAAGTGAAATCGTAGTCGAGGAGTTCTGATTTATGTATAAGAATATTGATAAAAAAAAAGTGAGAAAGGAAACATCGAACAAAAAAATGATCCATGTCATGATCAAATAACTAATATAGTCATAGTATCGGTAAGGTTTTATTCTTTCGACATCAAAATTGCACAGTGGAAATCCTGAGAGCTTGAAGGGCCATCGGTATAAAAGAGGAAAGAGGAAAGAGAGGAAAAAGGCATTTGACGTCAACACGCTTCTTGCAAATGGACAATAAGGTCAAGGAGCCGGTGCCCAACTTAAATGAACAACATTTCATTCGCGTTTTCGAAATGCTGCTTGAAAATGAGAAGGGTGATTCAAGGTGCGATAAATCGATCTTCTAACATTTTTTTTCTTTCCCACATTTTCAGCTCCCCATTTCATCGTCTTTTATTCCTCCCGTGGGATAGACCTGCCTCTTGATTCTTAATTAGATCATACCGTTTCAGTGACTCAAAACGTGGTTTCTGTGGACACATAATCAGCCGACTCGAACCGCATGTATATCTTTTTTTTTTTTTCTTCTTCTCCCCGGGGGAAAATTTCCGAGCAACATTGATCCGAAAACTAGTTACGTTTCTAACGCACTCTTATTACTACTACACCCCTAGATTTTGTCTGGCTTACTCGTTACAGAAAATCACTGAAATGTAACAGCGCAATTACCTGTGACCTGAATAATTGTGCACGTCTACGTAATCAACAAGCCGAACTCCCCCCGGTGTCTGAGGTGTAATTATTTTTCCAATACATACAGAATCATATACATTGCAACGTTCCCTTGCATAAATATCCGAAAATATCAAACAGATGAAAATATAATATCTTCACTAAACTTGTATAGAAATATCTGAGAAGGAAAGGATATGCTGATACAAGTTGAATAATTGTAGCTGGTATACCTACTGATCTCCAGATTTTTTTTTAAATAGTAAGCACGCATTTTCATTCCATATTTTTTAACATCGATTTTTTACATCGTTCATTTCTCGAGTTACTGTCGTTTCAATTATTGGCGAAATTCTTTTTGAATTGACAACTTCAAAAATATGACAAGTAACGATATCTATAGGAATGTTTAAATTCGCTCGAAAAATCGGCGAATATTGTATTCGAGGTAGATTTCAAATTATAAGAGACCCTTGCCTATCTACCGTTTTGGGTAGAAACGATTTGCTGAAACAGGAAACTCTCCCAAACTTAACTTGACATTTAAATTTTAATTATTTTATTGCGTTTCTGGTAACGTAAGATTGAAATAGAGATTCCTCGCGTACCATCTTCATCCAAGATACGATCACTCTTCCAGTTTGTCGTTCTTGGTTTTGGCTCGAAGTACAACCCACCTCCACTCTACACCCTCAATTAAATTTAACTTCACACATTAACACATCGTTATCGTCGTACCTTCCTACTCTACACATATATATATTCTCCAGAAATTTTGGCTAAGAACACGAGTGGCTTTCCCAAGTTTTCCGAAAAATCTTCGGACTCCTAGATTAACTATTAAAACTCGTTTGAATTCAATTTAAACTAACATTTGACCAGATATTGTACTTCTGTCTTAATTATACGATTGAGGAAATCTTGAAAATCAATTTGACACTTATTATTTTTCCTAGAAAAATATAGATTGAAAATCAATTTGACACTTATTATTTTTCCTAGAAAAATATAGATTTCAAAAATCGATATTTAGGGGCATAGTTGTAAAATTCGATAAAATCGGTCTTTTTAACTATTTTCGAGTTCGAGAATTATTATCTCGTTTCATTAATCCGCTAAAACCTTCGCTGCTTACACACACATATATATATATAGTATAATTCCACCGAAGATTTTCGAGATTACGTTCGCAAAATTTGCGAATATTTTAGTGGAATTGAGGGTTTCGTAATACGTTTTCGTAATCCAGCTTACCTATAATTTTATGTCTACCTTCATCAAACTTTTTTAACATAAATCAGAATCCAGCTGCGTACTGTTTAGAATAATCGATCGCATTCAATCCTCAATAAGAAGATTTATCTCGTGGTTACTGCTGACATATTCAGTAGAATTCGATGGTATAAAATGAGGGATTCTCGCTTGCCCAGCACATCGAAAAGATTCATCTACTTTGACCGCGATTTAAAGTCGTAAAGTGAAGGCATTTCATACGTAAGGAAACTCTCGCTGTCGATCAGATTTTAGCTGACTGCGCAGGATGCTGACCGCATCTCTTTTATATTACCATAGTTTTTTCGAAAAATATTAAACATTCTAAATTCATTGAATTATTTCGTAATTATATAATCGGATATAACTTCATATGCAATCAATAAATATCAGGAAATACTAAATCTTTATAGTCGTGATTGTAAAAAAAAAAAATAAATCTTCTGCAGTTGGAAAGGTGATTAATTTTTAATGAAATTATACTTTTGCACCAGCGACAGCGCATTGTTGAAAATAAATTTGTCCCTGCTGCGTGAGTTTAGCCAATAAAATGAGCTAATCACGAAGGTTATTAATGTCACATCACTAGGGGACATAGCATTTTCTATCCCAGAAGTAGAACGGGCATTCCTTTATTTTTTATTTCTTTTTCCATGTGCATGCAGCGGTGGTTAGGTATATTTTCATGTAATTGATGATAATTACATATCGATTTAGTCAGTTCTCATTAAATTACGCGTCTATTCCGTAGCTTTGACCTTTCGAGTTAAAATATCGCGTACTTTATAACGCTAATTTTCAATCTTCCTATATTAAGCTTGCGAAAGTAATGAAAAATCATTTTTCTAAATTACACTCTAAGATTTCGTTGATTACAACGGACTCGGAATTTGATTATGACCAAAATGTCTGAGTTATTAATTCGGATTGGTACACCTACGGAAATTTCATTAGATTCCATGTGCCTATTACGATTTTTAATAACATTTACGGAGAAATTTCATCAAAAAATTGCTCTTCAAAGATCGACTTTCACGTTCTTATATTTCTCATACCCATCAGCCTTGGTGCTGATATCTCAGAGACAGAGATTTATGAATCTGCGGTTTTTTTGAATGCTTGAAATATTCGGCTTCTTTTATAGTATACCTGCAGGGAAACTGAATTTTTAGTAACGAAACTTTTTTTCTATTCAAAATCTCCGGGTCAATCAATCTCTTAACTGATGAGCTCAGGACTTTGTAGAAGCGTTGAGTGACACATAACGAGGATATTTATTCATGGATAGAATTTTAATTAATGAAATAAAACATCGACCCCTCGTCCTATCAATATTCACAAATTCAAGTTATTGATGCGGAATATGTGATTGAAATATCCCGAAAAATATCGAGTAAAATAACATGTCTTCCCATGTAAAATCAACAACATTTAATTCTCAATTTTTGTGTCAATTTATTGGTCCGGCTTTTGCAGGCGCATAGTCAGTATTCGCAAATATAAATGAAAATATTTTTCACACGTATATTTATATTTGCATTTCAACTTGTATGAAAAATATTATTTTTTTATCATATCCATTCAATATTATAGGCGTAATATAAATGATGCTTTATCAATTACAGTTAAAAGCTCAACGAAGTCGTCACTGATTAATTAATTAATTAATTAGTGCGAATTTTTATATCCCTATATATGAACGAGAACATATTACTATCTAAAATATTTCTATATTCTTTACAATTTACATTAAGAAAATTACTTCAGCTTTTTTGGAACCTAAATTTTAAAATATTACTTTCAAGAATCGTAATACATTTTCGCCTCTTTTCCCTGCAAACTTTTCTTGCCTTTTGCATAAAGGTCCCAATTTGTAACCTTCCCACCTTCGTCATAGACGAAAGGCCTGCAAATTGTATAAATTTTAGTCCCCCTATACGAGGATATATCGTCGTATATGTATATATGTAGGTATGTACCTACTTTATAAAATCGTCTTTGCTGTTTACGAGCACCTAAATTTTCCAACCTTCACAATCTTGTGACTTTAGTCAAAATCGCGTATTAAATTATTCCGTATGTAGATATCTACATCATACTTACTATTTTTTTTTTTTTTACGAATCCAGGATCATCGTTCGAATACATATGTTCGCGAAAAATTCCTGCCAACATGTTCGATTTTTATGTATTTTGTTGAAACGAATCTTGGACCCGTAACTATTTTATCATCAGTTTGACCTTTCAATTTTTATTGCTATATATCATTATCTACACGTTATTAAATTCCCTCTCAAATCGTTATTGTACTAGTATGATTTTTGCCCATAAACTAGTGTTGTAGATTTTGATTTTGTCTGCCCATATCGACAGACATTCGTTCCCTGCACAATGACGATCTGTAAAATCCGTTATCATAAATTGTACAGAAAAAATGTCAATTCATAATAATCTAACCATTATCTGATAGAAAAATCTACTGCTTATAAAATATCCTTGTTCTAATCAACGGTTTAATTAATTATCCAGCAATTAATAATTATGATGCTTGTGAAAAATCTTGACTGAAGTGGCCAGCCTAGCTATACCTATACCTACCTGAAAAAGTGTTGAAATATTTCTCGAATACTTGAAAATGAAAACTTGCTTCTGAAAATAGAAAGCAGAGATTTAAGTGGATCGGAGTAGATTAAAGCGGAGGGTGTTATTAAATCGCATATATATAAATAATGGGTTTGATGATAACGGACCAATCAATATTACAAATCGAGTATCTGACGTTAATGAATGGGAACCTTCTTTGGCATGCCAATCTAACCGATAAAACTATAATCGATCAAATCGGAATCTCACGGACTAGAAGGCTTGGGTACTATATTGAATTTATACCATATCGTCGTTTATTCTAGATGCATATATACATAACGGTTATTGAATTTCACTAGTAGGCGTATGCGATAGGTATGATGCTCCATATACCCACCCACATAATTATAGTATGAGTAATGATTTTCGATATTATATATATATATACCTTCTTATACCCCTCAGATTTGTCAGTTTCAACGATAATTGACCGCATATACCTACATAGATTAGCTCGAGGATTTTTTCATACCGTTAATATTATATAGGGACTCGTAATAAACCGAGATTTTCAATTAACAAAATGCGTCTGATTGATTAGTAGATTAAATTGGAAACCTCGCAAACGAAAATCTAATCAGAATGGATATGTTTTCAAAAAGCAAGTCACAGCTTTTAAACAGCTCACAGGCTTAAATTTGGGTCGTTTTCATCTATTACCTACCTTTTTGTTAATTGAAAATCGGAGTTAGGTATACAGGTAGTATGGGAAATAAAAATTATTCCTGGAGCAAAAGCTAGCCTCGTTCTGTTGAACTTTATACGGTCAAAAGACTTTCTGAAACTGATTGAACTTCGCACTGCAGGGCAGACTTTTCGGGTATATAATAATTGAATGAATTCGAGGGAAAATTTCTGGGCAAGTTAGGGTATTTTTGATTTGATTAAAATTTTGCGGAACGCAATCAAACGAATGATTAATTTTACACATCAAAGAGAAAACAAAAAAATGCCTAACCCATTGCTTATCGTATATTTAAAACTATTTCGCCGAGTCTCTAATTGATATTAAAAAATTTTTCACTCGTTGAATTCGTTTTTGAAATTTTTTTTTTATTAAATACATTAACGATGGAAAGGAGAAAAGGGGATCCATGTGAACGACGTTGAACAGGGTGAAAAGTTGTATCGAAATCCGAAAACTCGTCTACATGTATAAAGACAAGCTTCGGGTACCCTAAGCTTTGTAAAATTTATTTTGTCGAGTCAATATTCGTACGTAATTCAAATTGGAAGGGTCTGGTTGGCTGATTTAAATACAGAAAATATGAAAATTGTCGTATGCATCGAGGAGCATGAAAGCTTAAATACACTTAACCAAAATCCCCCTCAAAATGTGAAATTAGCAGGGTTGAGTGAGTGACACGGTCGCGGTATTGAGGTTTACATTTCCATCGAACATAAAATGGAAAGTCAGAGCCAGGCTGTTTTGAAAAAATGGGACGCGAGCCTTGTGGATGGAAAAAAAGAAAAAGAGTTGTTAAACTATCAAAAAATTGTTGCCTGCAATTTGAATTCTTTGCTTTTCATTGTCCAAAAAGCGACAATACACGCCACTCTTTTGTAACACAAGATTTTCCTCAATTCACAAGAATACGACATCTTTGCTACTTTAATTTCGGCATCATACGAACGGCCAGGAATTTCATAATTTCAGCAGTAAGAATTGTCCTTCATAACAAAGAGCGAGAAATATTTCTGAAAGCGTTGGAACACGAGCACATACATCATACTATTATGCATCCGTTTATCACTGTGACGTTTAAGAATATAGGTACAATTTCAGACGTTCTAATTCTTGCCACATTTTGATGTGTAAGTTACATTTTTTTGAATTTTATACTACTACTCGTATAAATCAGAAACTCCTTACTCTCACACTGTCAGTGGAGATAAAAGCGCACTCAAACTTTTCCTCGTAAAATAACAGCTGCGTAAAAAAAAAAAAAAAAAAAATATTTTACATACAAATTTTACTCGTTATTTTTCACACTGCACTTTTTGAGACAATGCAAACTAATTTACATACGTTAACTTGCCTCCTATCTCCTGCACATTCGCCTTCCTTCCAACGCCGTTTATTGCCACACATACAAGTATGCACACCCAGTACCAGACACAATTATATACATCTATATGTATATACATCGTGACAATAATTACAACGTAATGTCTCGCTTCCAGTTTTTACTGGAAACCTGATGGCCGACTCGGGACTGTTCACTGGTCTCATTAATAGTGAAATGTATACATATAAGTGCCCCGAGTTGTGGTTATTAAATTAATCATTTTTACAACGGTGTTATTTCCTTCGCGTATGATTACCACAAAATAATACCACATTCGTTAACTCTGTGTCTCTTGAATGAAGAATATTTTTACACGATTTTTGACCCCGCAACTTTATAGAACGTAATTAAAGCTAATTTAATCATGAGTCCATTCCATATATTATTTAAACTGTCGAGACAAATTTACTCTCCCTTTTTTAATTAGCGATACAAACGATTAAGCATCTCATTAATTACAACCGAGGTATCAATCTTCTTGCGGTGATGTAATGTGATTGTAAATCATCAAGTTTATTTTGCAGAAAAAAGTTCGATCGAATTCGATGCTTTTAATTTTCACCGATTTATCGTCTGCGTGGCGAGAAACTTTCTGAAAATAATTTGAAAAAGCAGAAAAAAATTAAAATAAAAAGAATTGATAAAAATGGATACTGAGAGATGTTACATCTGCCACACCTGCGAAAATAGTATATGGAGCTCTTCAATTTAAAATATTGATTATGTACGAGAACATTGCTCGTTCAGAAAATAATTCATCACGCATCAGACAACTATACTCTTTGTTTATTCGCAAAGGGTTATTAATCACTGAATGAATTATACGAATTACTTTTTCCAATTGATTTTTCTATTAACCCGCATGTCGATTGAAAGGAAAACTATACAGGTTTATACTAAGGATGAGGAAGTGAATGATTCAAGTTGAAATAATAGTAGCACAGATTTTTTGATTATTATAAAAAAAAAAAAAAAAAAGCTTTTGATATCTCGAGAGCAAAAATAGATTTGAGAAATCTGCCTCGAGCATTATCAGCCCCTCTAAAAACGTCAGATCTAATTGCGAATCATTTTCTTGAATGTTTGAAAGTTTTTAAATAAACTGGGATGGCATTTTCGACTGATTCACCCTGCGCGCGTTCATATGTCAGCTGTGAATATTTAAACAGAGAGAATCGGCTTATGATGCTTTCCCAGGATGCCTTAAAAAATGCAGAACCCATTAGGGCGCTATTCGATGGAACTAAAAGCACGGGAAAAGGTTCGAAGGCATATCATTCCCGAACTGATAACTTTTCTTGAACTTTGCAAAACTGTTTTCGTATAGCATAATTAACTTCTCGACGATTCGGAGTAACGATGATATCAACTGCACTCGTAAGTGCTTCAAACTCCAAGATACCTATACCGTGGCCTATCTATTTGTTCTACACTTGAAAGACGTACATATACCTACATATATAATTATCCAGAACACATTTACAGATACGACTAGCCAGCATCTACTTTGACCAAAGGTAGATCTGGAGATGTGATTTTTATACTGTAATGAGTGAAAAAAATAGGGTATTCTTTATTATTTTATCGACCTGCATGTGACCTAAAATTTAATTTTTTTCACCAATTTTTCAGTCGAGATCATATTTTCAGGGATTCATTTCAACTATAACGTATCCGCGCAGCGTTGCGAACAATATTTCTACCACATTTTTCTCTCAGTCTGTAGAGATCTACCTTTTGCCTATCCACCGCCATCTGATATTTGTTTTAACCCTTTAATAATTTAAAGGTTGAATCGAGCAAGGGACTAAGTCGAAAACGACATTTTAGAGGGAAGAGGATAAAATGGTAGGAAAAATTGTCGTCGTATGCAGTCTGTCTATTGAACCACCAACTAAGCTCCTTGAGAGGATTTATATACCAATACGTGGCAGTGCAGTTCTGAAACGACTATCTGCGCTCAAACTCATATAGAAGACAATATAAAAAGAATAATTGATTCAAGCTTTCATTCCGAATATTCAGTGCTGTTGCATTCTTCTCTTTCATTTTATTTTTATTTTTTTCATCGAAGTCTCCAAATATGTACAAAAATTGAGCCGAAACCCCAGCTTCCTATCTCAATTCTAAGTACCGCCCTAAACCCTTCGAATTTTCCCATTTGAATAAAAAAAAAATTCAAACTTGGTGCACTCCATACCTGTTATAGTATAGTAGGTGTTTCATGCAAATTTGACAAATTTTTAACGATATAATTTTCGAAGCGCCAGTGCACCAAAAAAGTTTCTTATCTCCAAATTGTGATGAATAAAATTTTGTCGTTAAAAATCTGTGAATTTTTCAAGGATACCTACCGCTATAGGTAAAAAGTATACAAAGTTTCAGATTATTCGAAGCGATAATGCGATAGGAAGTAAAAAATATATCCGAAGTATTAAAAATCGTGTGTTATTTAAGTGGGAAAGTTCAAAGAATTTGGAGCAGTACTTAGAATTGAGATAGCAACCTGGGGTTTTGACTACATTTTTTTTTTTTTTTTATATATATATTTGGCGACGTTCGGGCCCATAGGAGCATTGAATTTCAAATGTGACCGAATTAAGGACCACCCTAAGAAACACGGATTCATAATAATCTCATGGATTTCACAGATCAATGAAAATGAGTAGATAAAGTGTATTTCAGATCGAATATTCGATCTTTTTTCATTCTTTAATCCATTCCCTAAATCACGTACGATTTTAGAGTGCGAAACCTAGCCGTATAATTATAATAATTCAAAGGTCGTATTACCTTCCGAAAAAAATAAATCAGTAACACTTGAAGATTCACGTGTTTATTTGACTCGCGAACAACCAGAAGCTATTTGTTGAATTTCTTATTCACCAATAGCATATCTATGCCGTATCTGCATTATATTATGCGATGTGAGTCAGTTTTCAATAATTAATCTATATCACTATACGTAAATACATACACATATGTATACCTATATATGCAATTTCATCGATCGGACAAGTCCGAGTAGCTATTTTTGTCCATGAACAATTTTATGAGGGACGATGACAGAGCGAATTACTATTCAGTTACTCAAGCTGAAGTGAAGGGTTAAGCTCTATTATCTATAGAGTAGTTTGACGGAAGCTTACATGTGTAAAGGTATAATGACATGCAGGACAAAGGCTGATATTGTTTGGCTAGAATAAAATCTATAACAGTTATCTCTACGTAACATTCGTTTAGCACCGTCTTATTTGGAGATCAAGTTCCTTCGAAAGTTTGAAGCTGAAATAATTCACGACCCGACTCACACAAACGAAGATGTTCATTAAATTTGAAAAACGAGAATCTGTACCCCTTAGGTTTTGCCATAAACTAATATTAAACTACAGCTGCAAAAGCATTTTGTTGCAGTGATGGTAAACGTGTCATTAGAAATTGGTAAAAGCCAGGTTGTATACCGAAGCAAAATCGTGAGAATCCCTGGGGTCTGTTTACTGGCCATTTTGGGTAAACACGTAAAATGGTGAGACCTCTGCCCTAAGGCGAAAGTAAGATCACAGGAGGGAGAGCATGTGCCGAAGACGTCTGAAGCATCGCGCGCAAAGTATACGCAAAGTGGAAAAATAAACAAATAAAAATAAAGAAATCAACAAAGAATCCAACCCCAGAGAAAGTGAAAACGTGAGATAAAAATGCACACAATTTTGGAGTAAACGTGATCCACAAACTCCGCAGGGACGTAAAATGAAATGGAACCAGCCTCGGGAATTTTAGTTTTTTTTTATATTCAGGATGAAACGTGACGTCGAACTCGAAAACTGTGAAAATATGCAGAAGTGTGGGTGACATAGATAGTTAGTAAATTATAAATTGCACTGCCTCGGGAATAATTAATAAGAGAATAAAAAAAAAAAACTAGGTTGAGGTAAACCGTACAGGCATAATAATATATTAATAATATTATCTATCTCACTGATATAATATGTGAAGAAAAAAGAATATCAAATTATTATGCGGTAATTGGTAATTAGCTATACGAATAGGGCGACGAGGATTTTGAATAGTGGTTTTTTTTTTTTTTTTTTTTTTTTTTTTTTTTTCATGATAAATGGAAAATTTTCCATTTCAATTCCATATTTTCAATGCTCGTAAATATTTATACCTCATTTATACGCATGAATACGAGCAGGTGAAAAGTATCAGACTGATTTCGGACGTTTAATATAATTATACACGAGTATTTAATTATTTCTGAAAATTCATAATCACGGTAACACCTTTTAAATAAATCCAAAACAAATTGTCACTCACAAGATTTGTGATTATGGATTAATTATACTGTTACGTCGCTTTTCGGTTCATTCGAATTGCCTACCCCCTCGCTTTTAGTAAAGAAAAAATTGATTCGTTAAAAATTAATTAACCGCATGCGATGGGGCAATACAAATCGTATGTCAATTAATGCCGTAAAAATCGCGCAATATCAGACACAAAATTTGCTGAATAAAAATCCTTATATTTCTTTAGGGTGAATTTGAGGAGGATCAGACAATTTACTTGGCATGAAATCCCAGCAATAAATACACTGAGCAAGAATTGGATGAAATCAAGTACATAACTATTATTATGGGTTTGATTATCTTGTTGAGTGATATAAATCTCATAATATATATATATATATATGTATAGCATATCATGGTAAAGATATAAATAAATTGTTTTCGTACATATATGTATAGCTGGTTTAGCAAGTCACTCGCAATCTGGTCTCACCATTGACCTTTATCCTGGTATTAAAACTTTTTTTTAACAACAACCCAAATTACTGGGGCTTTATATTGTGGCCAGTTTTTACTGCTTAAGGTACCTACTATTATTGATCGGTCATTCGATAATAGAACAGAATTTCTTGCACAGTCACGTTTCCCGGTTTACTTCCGACCGTGACATTAACGTGTGCAATGACACTGAATCAGTAAATAAAGCTATATGCATCGTGCATACATTATCATATTGTAGGTACATACATAATAACGTAATTTTATAATATTCTGTTGCAGATTCTGCATGGTTTTTACGTGCTTTGTACTATCCGTATTCAGTACTATAGAAGAGTATGAAAAGGAAGCTGGAATTTTACTATTTTATATGGAAATGGTTGTCGTCGTTTGGTTCACCCTCGAATTTTGTCTGAGGTAATGTACAACTATAACTCCCATGTAATATATTATACGAAAAGATTTAAAAGAATTTTTTTTAAGCATTCCAAACTTGTGAAAGAATTTTTTCGGGACTTAGAAAAAGTGTTGCTGTGTCAGAAGATCGATTATTTATAACCCAATCCTAGAATGAATGGAAAAAAAAGTGAACGAATTGGATATTCAATAAACTTTGATTAAAAGTAAACCTGATTTTTATCGCTCCTCGATTTATAAAAATTTTAACTCGAGTAATAAGTTTGAAACACACCAGGATACGTATGAATATTTCAAGCCTACATAATGGCTCGATCAAATTGCATCCAATTTTTATATCGTTAAAAAAAAACTAGTGTTTCAATTTTTGTTAAGGTTTTTTGTTTTTCATCTTTTTTTTTTCAAGTTATGATTAAACTCTAATTTTTTTTTATTTTTTTACTTTTTTTTTTTTTGCTGAATTCCCTCGCTTTTAATTAACGAAAATTTTTCATCGATCATGCTTTGTTGGATCCTCGCAATAATTAACGTGCTTATTATTAGTAATTAATCAAACAATGTTCAGTTTAAATCGCTGCATAATTTATAATATAAAATTGTATCAGTGATAAATCAAAAGGCCGGCTACTAATGAATAGTCAATACTTTACTCATAGGCCGCAACCTTCGAAGGCTATGTCAGGATGTACGGATCTACGTGAATGCACATTACCGTTTGACTAATGACCACAAGGTTTCTTTCAGATACTTGAATATCTGCATGCCTTTGAATTTTTTTTTTTTTGCACACGTATTTTTCGTTAAGAAAAATGTTCGTTAAATTTGAACGGAAAACCAGTGCAGTGAAAATTTTAAAACCCTTGTAAAACCCTTTGAAATATACCTACACATAATGGACAGACTTCTTTTCACTGAATTTTTTCCATTATTTAATACATTTTTTTTCTTTTTTTTTTTTCGGAATACCTACCTATACTAGATTTCGAAGCGAAACGGAATTACCTACACAGTATTTCTTGATCGTCAGAAAATTGAATATACATCTTATACGACGATTACTGAAAGAATATTTCATATCGGTTCCTCGGAAATTGATAAAAACCTTCCCACAGCATTCGAGGAGTAAATGACTATGCAGTTTGCACGCGAATCGACAGATACGTCGATAATGTAAAAAATGAATGAGTGGTATGACTGCAACCTAGCATTCCCATTGGTATTCGCATATAATATATATACGTAAGTTAGCAACTTACTCTAGGGCTACGAGATATCGTTGAAATTTCTAGAGCCCCGAACTCTCTTATCATGATAAATACCTACGTCAAGTTTAGAACAATTAAATCTAATCTCAAAAGAAATCAAAGTATACTTCTAAAATTCGATTAATAGTCTTTTGCAATTCTCATACGTGTTGATAACATTATACAATATGAAAGAGATTCTTATTTGTAAAAAAAAAAAACTCTGTCAAAAAAATAAGAGACCCTTTCCTATGAACTAATTGTCAAATTTGCAATAAGACAGAACTTTTTCGGACAATAATCAGACGAGGAGTTTGCCTTCGTATCATTATCAATCTTTCAGCAATACCATATGCACTGTGCATAGCTGGACATGACCTACATGGTCATAAGATACGATTAATTGATTCGTTTGTTCCAGGTTGTGGTCATCAGGATGTTGTTCAAGGTATCAAGCGGCCATTGGTCGCTTGAAATTCTTACGAAGACCATTTTGCATCATAGGTGAGTTATATTTATTATTTATTTATTTTCTTATCACATCACACTCAATGATAGGTATACCCGAATAAAAATAGTTGACTATTTATTTATATATGTCTTTTCTATTTCGTTGAAAACGTATGTATATAGTATATGGGAGTTATTTCATCTCTATATTCGAATTGAGGTGGTTAAGCCAGTCGAAATAGTTTATCAGCAATCTCTGAAGATTAGCCATCCTCTCACGTAGATTGCTATGCTATATATATATATATATACTACCTATCGGTATACATATATATGTATTTTTCCTTAGTTGCATTAGTATCCGTATATATTCTATCCTGTATATATGTATATGGCTAAGCTTGCTCCACCGACGTCAAGAGATATTATTCACAGAGCTAGAAAGGGATGTTGTAGTGTATAGAAAGTAGAGAAGGAAAAATAGCGTGTCTCATCTTCACAAATCGCCCACTACCATATGTATGAAGTAATTTGCGTGTCCCAATCTTTTTCCCTTCTCATTTCTTCGGCCCTATCAAAAAAGCTCTTTGGACTCTTGAGAACTCTTAAGAAGCTAGCGGGGCGCCTGCCCCAGAATGCACGGCTTAGGCGTTAAAGTTTAAAACTGATCTTCGAAGCTCCGAACTCGAGTCAGAAATGAAATTTCATAATCCATGCAACTGCAGACTAGCTTTTCGAGCTCGCAAGCAACCGAAAGACGGAATAAGGAAGCTCGACTTGATCCTCGAATAATCAGATCTCTATCTTCTTATTCCGAAATCTGAAAGCTCTTCCATCAAAATCTATTCGTTTTTTTTTTTTTTTTTTTCTCTCTCTTGTTTTCTTGAATGGGAAATCCCGGTATTTAGAAAGAGTTATTAAGATTAACCATCAAGAAATTGCACCCAGCTTTATAAATCTTTATTTATACCATCGTCTGAGGTACTATATGACAAATTATATGCCACGATGACATAAATAGGGAAAAAAGTGCTCGCGTCCAGAGTAGCTCACGAGCAAACAACGCGATCTATTCGTCACACTCGAGATAGAACAATCAATTTTGGTGACCTGTAATGTCAGAGTGTAAATATATATATCTACTGCACATACCGACTATATTTATTTATTGATGGTAGCACGCGAGCTATACCTACCTATCGTGTTTCATATCAACCAATTTACAACATACCTATCATGTGATATGTGGAGGTATTTTATACTATGCAACATGCAGCTCTGCTTACTATATAAATTTCAACGATTTACGTATGGTATATAATTATTTTTCAAATGCATATATGAAAAAATTGTTCCAATTTTTTTTTTTAATCAACTATCTATGATTCCGCAAAGTTATTTCAAATACTTTAAACTCTGAAAACAACATTAACCGAGTCCCGAAATAATCGAGATTCGGATATTTCCGGTTTAGCAAAAAGTTTTATATGACAAAGTTCTTATCATAATCGTGCTATACGACACACGCGATCGAAGGGTTGAACATCAGCGATTATTAGACAGTGCCTTTACGCACACATGCGCGTTGCATCAGATAACTATACGCGTTTTTGTTGCTCATTCGCGATGTGCAAACAACTATATACCTGTTTAAACTTGGCGCCTGCGCTGTGTCGCGGCGCAGTAGAATTGCCGCAGTGCTTGCCGGGACATGACCGCCGCGGTATGGACCAGAGAAACACCCCCGAACAAACTGAAAACTTACAAAACTTCAATTAAACTAATTCAATTATTTTTATATTAATATGATTAACGTATATGACAGCTTCAAAGCGGTGAGTAGTAAGGGTAGTTTCATTATTTAGGCATCAGTAATATATATTTTTTTTTTCACAGTTTTTATTTCCGTTACAGTGTTCAGAATCCCAAACATTTGTTTCCACTTTTATATTGTTCACATATTCCCTTTTCCAAATATATTGAAATTATTAATTTAATCAATTGTATTGATTTATTTTATTCATTTTCACTGATCGGATTCACTTTTTTTTCAACCCTTACACAATATCACATTATAATAGATAGACTATAGCACGATTAGTTTTCAGCAAATTTCGAATCAACGGCTTACCGATATAATTATCAAAAATTTTCACATTCTATAAAAAATCGCAAAACGATCAAACGGATTTCACGACAAATTTAAATGTGCATTACTACGATGGTTCAACAACCTCTTCGTACCTCTAATTCACGCTGTGTATAGAACATTTGGTATCGATATATATTCCTTTTTCCGGTCGAAGTATTTTCCAATTTCATAGATTAAGTCGTAGACTTTTACGGTGAAGATTTTGATTCTTAAATTTTTCATTCACGATTTTTCCCATTGTTATACTGATAGAGATTTATGTCCTTAATCCAAGTGGTGAATGGATGAAAATTGAGGGTTTTTTGCTGAGCATATTATACCAGATTCTTGCCGGTAGAGATGTTGCGGGTTCGAAAGTTCTGTATTTATAATATGTATATACTTCGGTGCAAGAGTCTTGTAGAATTTCTCTCTCAAAACTTTTCAAATGAAGTTAATTTTTCTTAAGATATAAATTTCCAGCCAATTAGACCTCTACTCTGAAAGAATGGAGAAATTTAATTGCAATCCTTGAGCTTGAGGTTGCTAATTGGAAAGGAACCACAATTCCAAGTGACGTTATCTATGACCCACATTTTCGCGTATATGGCTCATCTGCGAAAACAATACATTCTAACGACTAACAATAGGTGACGAAAAAAAAAAAGTGAAAAAATACGAGAAAACTAGACGTGGATTGAACCAGTTTTTCTTCACAGGTAGAAATTTCTTGAAAACTAAAATAGACTACTACTGCATCACAATCGTGACTTGTCCATTTCTTTATCTCTATCTTTACCTCGGCCCAACGTCGGGATGATTATTTTTATCACATCGTTATAAGAATGGGAATAAATCGATGGTCATTTCACAGAGTAGTACTGCCACCAAGTGATCTTCCATAAAACGATTAGGTTCAACTTCTATCTTCTATAAAGACTGCAATACTCTTTACGATTGTTTGATGAAAGAATAAGAACTGTGAAGTACCCATCGTTACGGGATGACTTGAAAATTAATTACCGCAATTAAACTCTTTTCTTTTGTTACTAAACGCTGAGATATGTAGGTACTGTACATCAGTGTGTTCTGTGATCCAGAGGCATTGCCAAACTTTCAGTTTTACGGGGCATTTAAATTATCCGCATGATTCAAACAATTTCAAACGAACTTTTACCAAGGTTGAACTTTCTATCCTTTACTTATTCTGTATTCATCACATCCTGGGCTCTGACATGAAAGTGATTAATCCTCTGAACCTCGTGAAAAGTGGTTCTTTTCAAAAAACCATAATGCACAACGGAGTGAGATGACTTCGCCGACGTTTAGAGAACATTTCTTAGCGAAGAGTACGAATTTTATATTCTTTGCGAAGTTAACTTTGTTAATTAACTCACCTTGACTGATGATGAACTAATTAACCCCATGCAACTCCGAAAACCCAACGGTATATATGGCTGCGAGGCTCATCTCTCTGACATTTGCTTCATCATCATGATATTGATTGGAGTTAGGAAGAATGTCGCCGAAGGCACCAACCACCCTATAAACACTTCCACGCAGACCATAGTAACCCAGTAAACACGTATACCTATATGTAGCTCATGTCTTCGGGTCAAACCACAACTTGACATCTACGATGGATTATCCTCCGCAACATGGGTTACGCAATGGCACTCCGCCTCGAACCTATTAATGTAATGAAATCAAATCTGAGCCAATAACCTTGATTGCCATGAGCATGAAAAAGAGGGTCAGCAACACGTTGCCAATGTGCTGCAGAAATTCAGCATTGCAAAGTTAGCTAAGTCGACGAAGCGAATTATTGTCTCCTCGAAGTATTCCTCTTTCGAAAAGTCCATAAAAAACATTCTGCGCCATTGTGAACCCACCATAATCCCTTCAAAATGTACTACAAGGCGTTGAGAAATGGTTTCCGGTAGGAAAACATCACTCATCGATAGCCCCGTGCAGGTATCTTTGCACCTTGAGACCTCTCGGCGTTGTGAAAGTGCCAATATCGTGCCATTACTGCCACGGGAACAAACGATCCTGTCATACGATACTCTTTGTAAGTTGGCAAATAACGTACCTACCCTTTGCATGGCTCGGGTTTCTCGCCTAGACGACGACGTCGACGGAAAGGCCTGCCATTTTAAACTTTTATATGGGGTGAAACCCTCTTCGCGAATTGAGGAATGTCGATGGGTCAGTGCGTAGATAGACCCCGAACCTTACCTTCGTTAGAATAGATAATAAAGAGCCATTTTTCTCCGGAGTAGCTTGTTAGTATAGACATGATTTTATCCTGGCACATTTTTTTTTTTTTTTTTTTTTTGTATTATTTACGCTCATATTTTTACCAAGGTACGGCGTCATTCTTCTTCATTTTCTGCCACGAAATCCTTCCATACATATAGTAGATGATAGCATCTGTAAACGTCAAAGTATATGTTCCGTTTTAAATCATTTTTGAAGATGCTGCAAATCTCTTCCTCGAATAGATTCAATCATTTTCTATTTCATTACTATTTCAGACGTCATCACGATCCTGGCCAGCGTCGTGGTCCTTGGCGCTGGAAGCAGCGGCCAAGTCTTTGCTGCAAGCGCTCTACGCGGTCTACGATTCTTTCAGATCCTAAGAATGGTTCGGATGGATCGTCGGGGTGGCACCTGGAAACTTCTTGGCAGCGTCGTCTATGCCCATCGTCAGGTGAGTTCAATATTCTCATTACACTTTTTCATCTGGGCTAGACGTGAATATTTCTGAAAATAAATTGCAGCAGGATGAAAGAGAAAAAAAAAACTTGTACCTAAACGTGAAAAGGATTGACTTTGCCTCAGCTTATGTGTTTCTCAAATACAGAATAAATTTCTCAAAATCGCTCAGCAATTATCCATACGGTGCATATTGTTGCATTTTGCCAAAGAATATGAATCCGATTTGATTTCGTTTGTTCTTTTTTTTTTTTTTTACATTTCTGAATGCATCGTACGATCTGTATCAATACTCAAACTATTATTTGGTATGTTTTCGAATATCGGATGTATGGTTTTTGATTACTGATAGCATCCGTCGAATTGAATTCGTCATTGTTCATAAAATAGAATCTGAAAAGCTGTGTTAAGCATTTTTAAACATTTTAACGCCAAGTACTTTTCTGAGCCATTACTCGTGTTTACCTACATCATGCAAGGTGTACAAAATATGTAATTATATATTCACTCTATATGCACTATAATTGAGTAGGTGCATAAATTAACAAATATCCGTGACACACCTTCATTGATCATTACTCTGTCAGCTGTGTGAGAGAAAAAAGTGTTTTAAAATGGATATAGAAAAATGTAATGTGGATAGTAAAAGTTGTGTTTCAACCAGCGACAATCTTTGAAGCATAATATAATTATATATATGTGTATATCAATCGATATAATAATATCACCTATTGGTCAGTTTGATTTATGACATATGCCACTTATGGAAGCGATTCAGGCCAGATTTTATCTCAGATGACCCTTGACCGCCGAACTTTTGTTATTCTATAAAATATTCATATACTACTTGTGACGTACCTATCTCAAGCTGAAGAAATATACATAGGTACTTCTTGGGTATAAAAGCTTCAAGATTTTGTCCCATTTTTCTTTTTACCATCTTATACTCGTCTTATTACATAGAGTAGTTTCAACTCTGACTTTTTAGCTTCACGCCGAGATTACCACGGGAAAATAATTCCGAACTAAAGCGCACTGAAAAAAGTAACATAAAAATCCGGAGAATGAAATCTCGCTTTGACAAATCGGGATGACTGGCTTTGCTCATTAAGCGCAATTTACACTCGAAAACGTAATCAACATATTCTTAAAAGCTCATCGGATCTATGGGAAAAATTAGACGGTGGATAAAAACGAAATGTTGTTAATATTAGTTGTTGGCAAAACGATGTCCAAACTATGCAAATTTCATCGATAATGAATGCCGAAATTCAGCAGGCTCCATCATAGAGTATAAAAGGGCTAATATCCGCAAATAGTTGAACAGAAGTGAGCTAATGTCTGAAAAGATTCGAAAAAGAAATCGTGACATTTCCTTATGCAATAAAAGATCTCTTTGTATAAAAATCAGGAAAAGTTTTGACAAGATTGCGACGTCGTGAAGAAATTCGAGATGACAAATTCAGAATTTCTTATTGTTTG